>CM062806.1:570032975-571232975 GCA_031772625.1 Pinus tabuliformis | reverse complement strand
AATCACTCACCGACCATGCAACAACTGACTATAAGGTTTCTGTTTCAAAACTTTGGATATGTATGTCCCTCCCTTCAGGCCAATCTTCAATTTATTTTTTCTCTCTCACACACACACACACATACATCTATAATTCACACAACTAGGTTTTACATACATGGGGTGTTATGGAAAAAGGGTTGTTATAGAACCCACCCCCTTAAGGGAACATCGTCTCGATGTTCTATACCATAACAAAAAGTAACCATTAAGCTTTATATTTATAGCTCTTACATTTATTTACATAGTAAACAAAAATGGGTAAGATAACCTCATGTGATTAGCCATTATCCATGTATTTGATTCATTTGGCTCAAAGTGGGTACTCATTGGATGGGGAATTCAATTTTGCGTCCAACAGGTACATACTCTTGACATGCGAGTAAACCTATAAGGAAATAAGCCAAAAATACAATAAATAAAAGTACTTTTCTTCTTTTACCTCCAAAAAATATTTATCCTTGGGTATGACATCATTATCTTAAATCTTATTGGTTCTCTTAAAGTTAATTTTGTTAGTACATTTTTTGTTTTGAGGCTCATTTTTTACCTCAAAATTCCCCTAATGTCTACAAAACCATTCCTATTTTATCTTGATTTGTAATGGAATTTATTTTCACATGCATGTAAATCATACAACCTTATTTATAATGCAAAAGAATGTCACATGTCATTATAACCACTCCTCAGGTGATTTTTGTTGGGAAATCAAGATGCTTGTAGATTAGGATTGATTTCTCTTAACTTAATAATTACTTGTGAATGTTTGTTGGCTTCTTATTAAATTTATATTCTCTTCATAAAGAAATTACTAAAATGTACAAAACATGAAGATCACAAAGAGACAAAGGACACAAAAATTAGTCTCCAAACCAGGGCAAAACCCCACAAGGGGGAAAACCCAAGAAATCCTCTTTGTATAGAATCAGATCAAAGTGAGATATCCAAGACCCAATACCAAGACTGCCACAAAGACCCAAAGTCAGCCCTCCTCAAAGTATCCTCTAATAGAGTTAGAGCAATAAAGTCAATGTTGGTCAAACCTTGTCAAATATGGTTAAATCATAGAATTTCAGACCTAAAGTTTCAAATCTATAATTTCACAGAGTTTCCCATGTACTTTCACACATGTGAATAGAAACAAGCTCGAAAACCAAATTTTCTCTCTCCTTTGACTTCACTCTCTCTCTCTCCTTTGAATTTCATTGATTGTCGTCTTCTTCTTGCACATAAATCGATGTGATTGGATAGTGAGTGAATGAGGTTGAATTTCCTTGTATTTATACATGTCCAGGAGGTCGAATAACTGCCTCTTTAGGCCGACTTGTCTAGGGAGGGTTGACTTGGTATGTGGATGACATTTTGACACACACACACACACATATATATACAAGAAGTCCAAATGTGAATTTGAATCAATTATATTTCTTTGACTCATAATAAAATTTCTTTTGACTCAATAAACCCTATAAGCATGAAGAACATGCTTTGACAAGAAATAAAATAATAATGAATGTAATAAATGAATATAATAAGTGCATCAATGATACATTTGTATTACATTATGAAGACTGATACTAGTTACATTTTCAACACTCCCTCTTATCTAGGGAGGTATTCATAATGACATTATATAAGGATACTCTCAAATTGAAATATTCTCACAATAAGGGTTTAGATTAATAGGCATTATCATAACCAACATTGTCAAAAATAGCAAGGCCTTGACTAACAAGTTCTAGCTCTCCACTAGATTAGATCATAATGATGTGGGATATAAATTTGGACACCACGACCTCTCTAGGCACATACCCCATATGGATGTTCACCGGGTATGTACTCACAAGACTATTATTATCTTGTATATCCATCCTCAAAGAATATTAGTCCTTGGGACTATTCTTATCTTGGATACAAATCCTGAAATAATATTGGTCCTGGATGCTTACCCAATCCACCATTCTCCTTACCAATGCCTTCACTAGGATTACAACTGTTAGTGTTGGCCATAATGCATGAAACATGGAGAATATAATGTCCACCCTCAATCCCTCTCAACCATAGAGGAGATCCTCTCTCCCCCTCAAACAGGGAGAAATAACCACAGGCCTAAGCTTGTAAAAAATACTCATAAATGTAACAAGTACTTGTTCTTCTGTGGAGATTTGTTATATCTTCTTGGCACCTATATGCATCACATCATAATGAGCTTCGACTATCCTGTTTCTTTGTCAATCTTCACATAGCTTCAACATGTCATCGATTAGTTCATCAAACATCTTATGGAGCCAAACTTCTTCACAATTTATTGTAAAAGTCTTCACATCTTCTTTCTTCATATAGAATTATCTTTCATGCTCTTACATCAACTCTCAATCATTAGTAGTATTTCTATCAGCAACAATACATATTAAACCAATCAATGTATTTCCAAATTGAACCAATTATAGATCCCTATTTTTGACTAAGGTGGGTGAATTTTTTCTTGATCAATATTGAATCCAACATATCGTCAAGTGATTAACAATTTGTTTCATGAATTCTTGTATCAGCTCACTGCTTCTTTTGCCTCTATAGTATGTAGACTTCTACTATATATTATTCCAGGAAGTGATATCGTATCCCTAACATTATTGATGTCATTCCTCATTATCAAAGTTTCCAAAGTAATGAATATATATCCTTGAGTCAAGTTGTAGGATTCTTTATGTCAATCCTTGCTGCTGGCTCCCTTTGAGGTCTTCCTTTGCATTACTTAGCTTCACATTAAATAACAACCAATAGTAGTGTAACCATAAGTTCTACCAATAATATGTTTTGCTACCATATGTCAAACAACCATCTATAAGAGTCTTGAATTTCCTTTTCAACTATTTGACCAAGACATATCATGCTTTTGCTATTAACTTTTTTCCCAAGTACATTTCTGATCTAAATGCATCATGTTCTTCCTTCAACTCCCTCTGAAGATATGAGTCCTCTTTTGAGATAGTTGATTGCAATATGTTTTATAAAAACTTCCTCCAAGGTAAGTGTACTTCTTCCTTCCAAGCTGCCAATTAATTGACTTCTTTGACCAAAACTTACTTCTTCAAACTTCTTTGAAGATGATGTCCATGAGATTCCTCCTTTGTGATAAGAGTAACCCCATTTATGCTACTTCTAGACTATTATTCAATAAATAGACTTCTAATATGTTCCTTTTAATCTTCAAATACTTTGGTAGTATCACTAGACTTTGGTGCTTAAAACAAAATATCATGTTGTAGATACTTCTATGATGTTGCATAATGACCTTGAATCCACTATTGTTTTGTTTCTATTGTAGTACTTTCCTTCTAAATTATTGCTTCAAAATATTCATGATGACATAACATACTTGTGACTATGGAACAATGTGTAGACAACTTTTGATGACCCAAACTCTTCTAAACTATATGTTTTCTTCGTGATTTTAGGCTTGCGAATTTCAAGAGAAACTTCCATCCTTCTCACGTAACTGCAACTATGTGTAGATTCTATTTCTTCCTATTCTATATGCTTCTTTAATGACTCTATAATTTGTGAATCCCAAGAATCTTCTATACAAATGTAACTGTAACTATTGCTCTAACTTCCATAAAAATGAAAACAAACTGCTTGCAAACATGGTATTTGTCAATTTCTTCAATATTAGAGGCCCTTGTTGTCTTCAATCTTCAGTTTCTTCTCAGATTATTCATCTTCTGTATATGAGCTTCACTTCTCTTTTTCATCTTGTTGTTCTTCTTGTTCTTAGAATCCGTGGGACAATCTCTTTTATAATGTGAAAATTCATTGCAACTAAAGCATTTCACTTTAGACATGTCTTAGTTTCCATGTGTATGATTGTTGTTATTGTTATTGTATTGATGACAAGGTTCAAATCTTCCAAATATTTCAAACTTCTTCCTTGATCTAGCAGCAAAATCTTGAGCATTTTCATTATTGGGTTTTGTGACGTCCTTGGCTTTTAAGCTTGCTTCTTATAGAACACATTGTGCCCAAAGTTCTTCAAATGCTGGAGTTTCTTTTATTACGTAGATGCTACTTTACAAAACCACTCTAATATGGAGGTAGGACACATAAGTGATTAATTAATAGTCATATATGACTTCTCCGAGCCCTTGAAGTTGATCCTTCAATTTTGAGATTTTCATAAGGTATGAGGCCACATCTTCATCTTTTGATATCCTTGTTATATAAAGTTGATTCCTTAGTGATATTTTCTGACCAATAGTATTTACATAATACATTTTAACCAATTTTTCATAAACTTCTTTGGATGTGGACAGATCTGAAACAAAATAGATGAGGTGATCCTTGATAGACTCAAAGAGGATTCTTTGACCCCTAATTTCTCCCTTATTTTACTTGGCCACTGTAGGGTCTCCAAAATTTCTTCAAAATATCATCCACTTTCACCTTTATCGTCACCATTTCACTCACATGTCACAACTCTATAGCCATATAATCTTTCATTAACTTCCATTTTCATAATTATATGGGTTCCATTTGTGTTTTTCAAAGTTAATGATTTCTAGTATTATAAGTGAATTAAATGGTTAAAACTTAGAAAAATGGCATATACTTGTTAATACTTGAGTTTCATGACATGTGTAGGTCATTTGGAAGCTTCCAAGGCACCCTTATGTGGCCTCCAATGCTCAAATTTGAATTCCCTTCAAGATATGGAAGAAGATTTGGACAAAGATCAAAGAGGATATGTGTCTCATCATTACCTATTTGAGTTGTAACTCTATGAGATTTTCTAGGGATCTAGGGAGAGAATAATGGATCTCCATTAATGAGGTAGCTTCTTATGATTTTGTATAAATAGGAGAGCCTTCTCCTTTCAAAGGCATGTGTAAAGTTGGGGAAATGCTCATGTTTTGAATATAGAATTTGGATTTGGCACCATGCTCATGAGTGACGTTCACTTTGATTTGGTTATGCTTGTATTTGAAGCCTCTAAACTTTCCATCCCTTATGCTTTTGGATTGGCCACCTATAATGTGTGAGATTTATTGTTTTTTCATAGATTAAGATTTATTGCTTTCATAGATTAAGATTTATTTCTTTCATGTCTTTTCTGTGTGAGACGTTAAGAGTGATTACTTTTATTTTCTTTCATATCTAGAGGTTAAGAATGCTTGTTTTTCTTTCATTTCATATCATGTGGTTTTGATTGTTCATTTCATAGGATCCTGATTTGATAATGCACACATGATCCCTTAGAGTAGACTTCATTTCATGCAATTTTATTTCTGAAAGAGTGGTGTGCTTTTTAATTCTTGCAAGTGTGGTAGATCAAGATTTCAATTCTTGCAATTGTGGTAGATTAAGATTTCAATTCCACACACTGTATTATAATTTCTTTCGAATTGGTTGTTGAATTAGAATAGATGAATTTCGTTTGTCGTTATTTGGTTTCATAGTTAGGTTGATCTAAATTGGAAGTTAATTTCTAACATATACAGTGCACGCATGCTTCGTAAGTTTTATGAAACCCCTAGGTTGACAATTAAATGATAGGTAATTGATTCGCCTCAATATTTTGGCATCGTTGTTGGGGAAGTGTTCATATGAACTAGCTTTGAGTCTAGAGTTCCTTTTCTTTTTTTTTCCAGTTGCTTTCTAGATGCATGATTAAAGCATGTAGATGCATAAATCATTTAGTTACATATCATTTTTATAATATATATATATATATATATAACCTTCAATCACCTACCACCCCCACTATCTCATGTGGTGTAGTAAGAGCCACACATCCACATCATGAATTCTTATTTTTGCAAGTAGAAGAGATGACAAAGGAGGATGAAGAAACGGATGGAGATCCTTTTGGATTTCCCATTCAAGAAACTAATGTCAATGTTCAAATGAAGAACATCCCTCCATCCATACTTCCTAACTTCAAAGGCATGAGATCAGAAGACCCAGAAATGTTTCTTTTTGAATTTGAAATCATTTGTAGATCTTATGGGTACTCATTACACATTCAAAAATTGTATTTGTTTCCAACAACATTGAAGGATAAAGCTCTTAGATGGTTCATGACTTTAGGAACAAATTCTATAAGGACATGGGACGATATGAAAATAGTATATTTGGAAAAATATAAAAATCATTACAAACACCATGACCTTAGAAATGAAGTCTTTAAGATGAATAAAAGATGGGATGAAAATCTAGAAGACCTAGTTGAGAGATTTACTTATTATATCAAAAGATCTAAAATGCCTAATTTAGCATCAGACGTATTAACAACTCTCCTACTAAATGCTATAAAGGATGAATGGATTGATCTTCTTAACCTGGTGGGAAAAGAAGATTCTTATCAATTGTCATTTCAAGAGATTTGTGAACTATGCAAGAATATATCAAGAGGAAAGAAAAGTATGGAAGATCTCCTCAAGAGCTAGTTACAACAAAGGGAAAGTAAGTTGACAACGAGATTGGTAAGTCAAACTAAACTTAGCAATTTGCTAAACATTCTTGGTAATTTAAATGAACAAATTGAGATGCTATGAATGCAAAACAAGCAAAAAGTTGGAAATGTTGCTTTGCATGAATGTCGACTTGATAACATTAAAATTTGTAAAATTTGTGCAAGATCACATACTACTAAAGATTTCCCATCATTACCATGGTTAAAGTCAGTTTACCAAAAGGATAATGGAGTGAATCAAGCTTCAAGAGGACCATGGTAGCCTCATCAACCCAATATGATGCAATATCCATGTGTACAATTTCAGTGTTATGCACAACAAAATTGACAAACACCTTTGCTTTGGCAACCTTGGCCATCCCAATCCCAATCCAAAACCAATCTTGGAAACAGGGTTGGGAAGAACCTTAAAGAGGAAATCCACCATATACTCAATATTTCCCTCACTATCCTCAATGTTATCCATACCATTCACCTCCACCACAACATTAGTTTCACCCTCAGTTAATCTCAATTCAATCTTTCCCATTATCACACACACAAACACCCCAAATATCCATTCCCACTCCACTACCTACACAACCATTTCAAATCCCCAACAATAAAACACCTCAATCCACTTACAATGTCAAGGTATTGCAAAATTATTCACGAGCTACCATTGAAGAAAAACAACCAGAAGAAGAAGATTCAGATAAGGTCCAAGAATCATGGATGCCCGTCGATAAAGAGCAGTTGATGGAACCTAAGATTGAAAAGTTTCATGTATGCCTATCACCGGATTCTATGAATGGAGATCACATGTTTGAGGACTTGCATGGCATGATAGAAGGAAGCTAAGGAAAACAAGATTATATTGAATCTTGGTTCAAGACAATCACTGGATCCTGGTATTCCATTCTTCAATATCTTCTGACATCATCTCAATCAAGACAGTTGGTCGTTATACATGGGTATGTATCAAAGAATATATTTCAAACTTACATATGAGTATATCTATCATTTTGTTACACACATGGCTCCATTGGAAACATTCATATACTTAAAAATAAAAATAAAATTCAAGTAGATAAATTAGGAAAAATAAAATCAAACTTGATTGCATTTTTTTTCTTAATTGCATTTTTTTTAGAATTTTAAATTTTTAGATTATATTTATTTTCTTGCATTTTAATAATTTGAAAATAAAAATTAATTAAGTGTTTCTTTTTAATTTTAGAACATATAAAGAAAATTTGTTAGATTTATTTATTTAAACATTTTTTTTAATAATAAAAAAATACAAAAATACAAAAATTGGGTTGTTATTTGAAGCACTTTGAGATGAGACATAAATCACACTGAGCAAGATTAAAGGTTGACAAGGATATCTCTATGAAGAGAGACTGGTTCTGAAGATTGAAAGCATGACCCAAAAGCCTCTCATATACACCTTATGCTTCGTTGGAGCTTTTTCTCTGTGCACCCAAGACTGCCGAGAGCGAAATTGGACAAAATTGGCTAACAAAATAGTGTCAATTGTAGCAACCCAAATTTTGTTCCTGAGATACAATATCAATTGCAACAACACAAGCTTGTTCTCATGTGACTTGGGCTTGCAATTACCCGGAAAGGGGAGGAGAATAGAGGACATGGAAGGGCATGTAATGCTCTACCTATCATTGGGAGGAGAAAAAATGTTGAGGGACTTCAAAGCTTCTCAGTGGAGCTCGATACCATCCTTCCTCACATAATTCTGGCAAGCCTGCCCACCTGCACTCTGATTTATGTTGAGATTCTCCTGTTATTATGCCATGGAGCTGAGGTCAGCCTCCTTGAATGCTGAATTGTAGTTTGAAGTCTCCCACATAGACTACTTGAATTTGAATTTTCTTTTTCATTGCTCAGGCTTTGCCTCCCTTAAACCTTCAAATAAAACATTCAATCTAAATTTCTTCAAGCTTCAAACTCTGCTCTGGTTCATATCTCAGATCTCAATTTGTAAATTGGGTTTCGATGGACAGATCTTACCATGGGCAAAGGAATGGTTTGCGAATGCTGAAGGTTGCAAAGGAAGTTGATTTGCACCAGACATGAGCCATAACAATCTCCAGCAATTCTATTCTGGAATGCAGCCATTATTTAATTTCAAGACCCAGCAGTTACCTGAGCATTTGCCAGAAATGCGTAGTAGTTTTTGACACATCATTTTAAAACATGATTTCTGGCCAAATGAAAACGAATTTCAAAAAACTAAAACGTGGGTTTTTCTCAGAACATGGTCGGCTATAGTACCTAGAAACGATTGTCTCAAATTCACAACCAATTGGGAGATATTCAGGGTTCTCTAGAGCCCTATTTGGCAAATTGTGTGAGAAAAAAATGGTTTTTAATTAATGCATAGACAGTTGCGGCCATGATGGAAGGAGAGGATCTGATTTCTCTGATCTTCAGGAGGAAGAAATCACGCCAAGATATTCTCCAGCATGATCAAAGAATTACGATTTTGATTTTTCTATATAGGACTTTCTTCGCCCATCTGTATTCAATCCATCTTGATATAAGCGTAAAGGCAGCAACATCAGAATAATGGATGTCAAGACAGAACATTGTTACAGTTACGATGCATTGAGAGTGCCAGAAGTAATAATGCTAGTATATGACAGAACAATGTATGCATCGAATGCCAGAGCGATATGATGACTAATGCCAAAGAAAAATAGGAATGAAAACGATGTTAACTAATGCTTGAAACTATGGTGGCACAATACAGAATTTTAGTGGACAAGAGATGTGCCTTGCAGGTAATAACACTCGGAAAGTTATTGCAGGCTCAGAAAGGAATACACAAGATTCGAAAGAGTGATGGATATCATGACATTCATACAATGGATCATGACTTCCTCTCAATCATTTCAGCACTTGGTTGTCTGCTTCGTGCTCTCGCACACCCTAGTAATATCTGCGCTAGTTCTTGGCATCATATCAGCTGGTTGCAGTGTTAGTTGAGCCTCTTTTCTCAGTTTTAACACAACCTGACTTTTGTCCATGCAGAATTTTTAGCTGCAGAAAATGCTGCTCCATAGCGGTGACCACAAGGAGATTCGGCTTCAGCGGGCGTTGTCCCAAAAGGAGAAAGGATGACCTTAATTTCTTAAAAAAATCATAAAGTTCAACGATTAGATTACCTTCCACGTTCATTACAACTTTGATGTGTCAATTGCTCATTTATGGCCACGTAAGCTCATTTTTCTGTGCACAGATTTTATTCAGCATTGGTTGACATTTGAATTTGTTTGCAGGTATGTTGCAATTGAGAAAGGGATGCACAAATATAGCTCGAGCCCACACAAAAGAGGATAACTTTTACAATTATTCACAGTCTTCGGCGCATACCAAAATTATTTTTTTTTAACATTTTCTATTGAGTCCGCTTTCAATTTAATTCACGGTCTCATCATATTTATTTTATTTTCTAGTTTTAATTAGTTTTATTTTTAGTTTTGTTATTTTAATTTTAGATTTGATCTTTCAACATAAATTCACTCATTGTTAGTGGGTGATCTAGTATAAGAGGACCTGATAGAGCAACTATACATGAAGCAATGGAACAACAAAAAAATCTCTCTGCCATTGTTCAGCCATTGAAGGTTTTACAGGATTTTAGCTATAGAAACTGCGCAATTTTGCAACTGAACAACAATTCTGTAGCTCTATATTTAATTCAATGATTTATTTTGTGACAACGTATTCTATAAAAAATCATGAGCAGCATTCCATCTAAATTGCATACTTCATCCTTCACATCATCAACATGTTCCCATACCACACTTAAGCATGACAATTTTCACTATTTCGCCCACATTTCAAATCATTCTAACTTTCTCATACGATGTCGGATTTCAACGATTCAAGCATCATTGGAAAGATTTTGACGAAATATACACAATGAGAAAGAAATCATCAGAATTTGAAACAATAAAGAATGAAGAAATTACTGAAAATACACAACAGGTAACCCGAGGCACTAGTTTCGAAACTAGTAAAAATCATTTGATTTTCTTTCGTGAATTTGTTTTATTAATACCAATTCTCATTTTTTTTGTGTAAATGTCATAAATAGAGAGATTAATCACCTCTCTCTTTTGATAATCTTACATTTCATTGCAGAAAAAGTACTAAGTTTTTGCAGGTTCCGGGAAGATAAACACATGGACACAAACAAACAATGTCTCTCAAAGACCACATTTCTTTCAAAATAACATGATCAGAGCAACATCAAAGATGAAATATCCAAGCATTAGGACATTATTTTGGATAAAAAATGTTGAATAAAATCCATCACACCATTTGGAAGCCTTTCAGATACCAGTCTTACCATTGCATTCCTATTTATTCAGTCAATAAAACCTTCATCTCATTTTCCTTCACAATCATTTTCCCACCTCGCTTTCACTAAAATTTAAACCCAGCAATAAAACCATTCAGCTCCCTTACAAAGCTGATTCATGCCATTTTCCTTTTTCGATTTTTCAAATAAACCTTGATCCACTGCAAAAATTTTCATCCATAGTCCTTCAAAATTATTTCTTTATGCTTGCGTTAGATGATGGAAGATTCATTAAGGCCTCCCTTCTAACAAGTCTTGGCCTATCGACATTAGCACATTATCTAGGTTCAGGGCTAGAGTCTTTATTAGTACCATGAGGCTTGTATGAATTCATGACAAGTCATCTCGCCGAAAATCATGGGAATACATTAATGTCCCTTGGTTGTTGGATCTTGCAAGTGGCTTGACATCGGCTCATCTATTCGCACTTTGCAAGATGTACTTAGGTACCTTAGCACTCGTTGACCTTAATGGCGAGTTTGCCTCGCATTGGTTAATGAAATTCATCCATGGTAGGTAATCCAATGACTTCTCTTCATGCTCAACAACAACACATTTATTCGCATGACTAGAATTGTACCATAATAGAGTTCAGGCTTCTGTGATCCATATCAAGTTAAGAAAGATTCTTCAGTGAAAATCACATGGAATATCATTTGTCGACGCGTTTCGAACCAACCAGTGTGGTTCATCGTCAGGACAAGTTGAAGAAACAGATCAAGCTCATCATGTTAAATAGTCTAATCGGAGCCTCCAACAGCTATCTTTTCTAACAGCTAGTTTGACTCAAGGACAGAGGTCAAAAATATTCGTTTAATTTTGTTTAAAGACATAATTATTAAAAATTATTAATAATTTAACGGAAAGTTAGTTGAATAAATGGCCTTATAGAATACCTAAAAATTAATATAGAAAATAATAATTTTATTTAAATTTTATTAATATAAAAATAATAATAATAATTTTATTTAAATTTTTATTAATAGATAAAAGGTAATTAAGTTCAAAAATCAAGGCTAACTATCATAAGTTAAGCGAAATTAGTTAAATATATGACCTTATGAAAAAGGTAAATGCTTCAATAGAATAATATTAATTAAAAGAATCATTAAAAATTATAAGTTGATTAATAATTTAAAGGGCAGCTAGTTAAATAAATGACCTAAAATAATAATTTTATTTACATTTTATTAATATAAAAATAATAATTTTAATTAAATTTAAATAAAAGGAAATTAGGTTAGAAATCAAAGTTAATTACCAAAAGTTAAAAGGAAAAAGACCTTATGAAAAGGTAATTGCCTCAATAAAATAAAAAGAATAAATAAAATAATATTATTTAGAAGAATCCTTAAAGAATGTATGCTAATTACTACAAAAAGGTAAAAAAGGACCCAAAATTAGTTAAAAATAAAAGGAACAAAAATAGTTATAAGAAGGACCTCAAAATAAGAAGGCCTTGAAATATCAGAAGAAATAGAAAGAAAGGCGAAGACAAAAATAGAAATCACACTAAAATTAAAATAAATAAAATAAATTAGTTAAAGAAAAAATAAAAATAAATAGATTAAAAAATAAATAAATAAATACATAAAAAATAAAAATAAATAAATAAAATTTTAATATTAAAAAAAAAAAAAAAATTAAATATATATAAAATTAGATCAAAATAAATAAAATAAAATAATAGTATAAAAAAAAAAAAAAAAAAAACCAAAGAGGATGAAAAACGACTAGGATGAGAGGGCAGGGACCCAACACCTACTGACTTTCCAACCATCGTCTCTATTGAGATTGCTTGGTCTCTTTTCAATCTCAAGCGCTTCCCTGAATTTTCGATGATGGAAATGCGAAACCTTAGCAATAACACTGGCCTCTTCAATACAAACATGATGATTGGTTTTCTCAGCATGTTCAGCCAACACGGAAGACTTACCTCTCCTATGCTTAAGATCTGCTGCGTGTTCGCTAATCCTCTGATTAATGGAACGACCAGTCTCCCCAATATAGGGGGTCCCATAGGAACACGGGATCATATAAACGCCCTTCATATCCTTAGGGTCGATAGGATCCTTCACTGATCTGAGGGACATACGAATGGTGTTCAGGGGCCTAAAGGTCACAGGGACATTATGCCTCTTGAGAATCCTGCCAATTCTATCAGTGGTCCCTTGAACATAAGGAAGATGGACACCTGGAATACGATCTCTAGGTTCTCTTTTAGTCAGACAATTCCTGGAGGCTTTAAGGAAAGCCCTTTGACCCAAGTATCTACTATAACCATTCTCCGCAAAGACATCCAGTAGATGGGATTTTTCCTTCTCAAAGCTATTCTTGTCTGAGATCCTCAGAGCCCGAGTAGCAAGGGTACTAAGGACACCCATCTTCTGAGCCGGGAAATGGTGGGAACTGGCATGAAGATACTGCTCCGTATGAGTTTTCTTCCGGAAAACTCGATGGGTGAGGGAGCCATCATCATTCCTAGAAATGAGAATATCCAGGAAAGGAAGGCAACCATCTACCTCCTGCTCCTTAGTGAACTTAATGGCTGAGGATAGCCGATTGAGATGATCAAAGAAGAGATCAAGCTCAACCTGGCCATGAGACCAGATGACATTGGTGTCATCCACATACCTCCTCCAAAGCTTAGGAAGGAGCCGGGAAGAGTTCAAAGCCTTGGACTCAAAATCTTCCATAAACAGATTAGCAACAATAGGGGAAAGGGGGGATCCCATTGCCACCCCACATGTTTGCTCGAAGAACTCCCCTTCAAAACTGAAGAAGGTGGAAGGCCCTTGAGTCTCGGGCAGGCGTGCACGATGGGCGGGCGCCCTCGTGCATGACGACAGACGCGTTTTGGCACGACGATGGGCAGTGCGACGAACAGATGGGCGAACCTCCGACACTTGGGCGGACCCGACAATGGGCGGACCCGACGATGGGCGGACCTGGCGATGGGCGGGCGACCCATGGGCGACCCGTGCACGGTGGGCGGGCGACCCGTGGGCGCGGTCACACTACAGGCGGGTGCGGTTATGCGAGGGACGGGCGCAGCAAATGCGACGACGAGCCGAGCGTAATGCGACGACGGGCCGAGCTGTGGTGCGACGTTATATGCGAGCCATGCGTGCGACGAAACGGCGAGCTGCGGTTGCAGTGCGACGGGAGGTCGACACAATGCGACGAAAGCTTGTGACGAAGTGCGACATACTTGAGCACGCACGACACTTAGCAAAATAATGCGAAGTGTTTATACCTTGGTTGGGAGCTTTACATATGGTAAAGACCGACATAACGTTATGGGCGTATGTAAGATAATATGGAGGCTTGTACGCACATGTGGAAATAATTAAATAAAATACAATATAAAAATATACGTGGGCTTATATGTGAAATGGCATGGTCGGCCATGAAGCATATGGAGAGAACATGTATATGGAGGATGGATAAAGTGAAGCCGACATGTATATAGCGGCGTATTGTTATGATTTGGGTGGTCGGCCTCATGGCTATACGCACCCTTTGGAGAGATGATGATACACATATATATATGGCATGATGGGAGGCCATTTCATCATTCGACTTCGCTTGTCTTCCTTCGCATAAGGACAAGAAAGAAGTGCGCATTCTTTAGAGGTAAAATGCGCATGCCTCATGCGCATTGAGAATAAAGGAAGTGCGCAATTGTTCTCGGTTAAAGGTTGGACAAGAGGCCATGTACGAGGAGGGTTCGTAGAGCAGATTTATGCGGGACTTAAAGGAGGAAGTCTTGTGCCTCGGTTGAGCACCTTCCTGCCGAAAAGAAGTTGGCATATGTATTGTAAGGTTGTTCTATGCCTCGGTTATAGATCTTTCTAAGTGTTGGCCGTGGACTTTTCCCGGCACACTTGTACGTATTATTGGAAAGGTTTCATAATATATTATTTTGGGCGGACTCGTTCGGGAGTTGCCCCTCCCTATATGATTGTGTGCAATTGTTATGTTCATGGTTTAGTTGCATATTGATTATATATGTGAATGAAGATTAATGCATTTTACTCAGCTGAGAAGACGAAATTAAGTGTGTTTATGTGAAAGGCGTAGTCCATATGTACAAGTATTAACGAAAAGAAAGTACACGGTGGTGCCGCACCCCGCCAGGCACGGTCAAAAAAATTACCGTAGGCTTGGGGGCGTGATAGGTGGTATCAGAGCTCCGTCGGAGCTGGTGAGCAAGGTTGCTCGTGACAGTTGACAAGTGAAGATAAGGTCATGGAGAACAACCAAGGTCTTGTAACCTTGAAGATTTGTGGCAAAGATGTTCAAGCGTTGGCAAACACGGGTGGTTCATATAACCTCATATCAGCACGGTTAGTCGAAGAAGTGGGGCTGATATCTACTATGGAGAACTGGGAAATAACCTCGTGGAATTTGGCAGTAGGCTCAATACAAGGTGTACCGGTACAGATGGAAAGATGTAGGGGTCAGCTGGACTTCGTAGTAATAAATACAGATGGCATTGATGTGATGCTTGGATGAGAAGGACTTCTTCAAATCAGTCAGGCAATAGATGAAGTTGCGGACCAGGAAGAGGAAGTCACGATGATCGAAGATGTTGAAGACTTAATTATGATGGAGGTTAGACTTGAAGATAATCAAGTTAAGCCAGAATCATGTAGCTCATGGACATGGACCGACGAAGATACTCATATGGAAGGACCATGTGATGATGAGGATATGATGGAGGCCAAACTTGAGCTTAATCAAGTTGAACCAGGGTCATACAGTTTGACAGCATGGATGGACACTCACATGGAAGAACCACATGATGATGAGGACTCGATGGAGGCAGAACTTGAAGGTGATCAAGTTGAACCAGGATCGTGCAGCTTATCGACATGGATGGGTGAGGTCACTCATATGGAGGAGCCTCATATTGATAAAGTAAGTATTGGTACTTGTGTTTCATTTGGGCATTTGGTAGATGGACCGTGTGCAGTAAAGGGCAAAACCAGTTTGCCTATGCTATGGAGGACCTTGCCATGGATGACTATGATGGAACCTTGTATGAAGAAGCAAGGATTGTCAACTATTGCAGGACTTGTTGGGGTTACTTGTGACCTTACGATGAGAGGTGCAAGACCCCGTGACAAGGGTGGAACTTGATGATCGTTGCGGATGATTGGGTCATGCTTTAGCCACATGGCTAAGTGCCCGGCATGACTCATGGACGGATTGAAGGGCATGCTTTTGGGTGGACTTCTCATGGCCGAGACCCAGAGATAGTCTTGGTGGACACTTTGGTGGAGAGCTATGATGGAAGGATGATGATATGGTTGGGTGACCGAGTTCACTAAACCGAAGATTGCAGCTTGGATGAGGATGACCGATGTTGTGATGTACTTGGTTGGACTACATGGGCAACATAGTCATGGACATCAGGTTGGAGACTTGAGGATGGCACGTTGCAGATGATGAGGAGGGCTTCATGGATCTGAATGAGGCACATCGAGAGTTGATTACTTGGATGGAGTTGTGAGCAGCTATGGAGCATTCCTACTACATGGAGGGCTGAGGCATCTTGCAGGGACCTTTTGGCCGAGACTTGTATGCTTGCTGAGGTGTTGGTTGGGGATGATTTATGGAGCTCATGATGACATGAGATTGTTACATCATATATGGTGGACTTAGAGGTCTGATACATTGAGGAGCTGAGGTCGGGAGACCTTGATGCAGTATGGGATGCATACTTTCAAAGCACATGCATGGGACATGGCTTGGAAGAGTGACTTGATGTGGAGGATCGATGAGACACTTTGAGGTGATGGGGTCACGATGATGATGATGATGGGTTGAGCCGAGACTCAACTACTTTGCGCACATGATGATGTTGGGATAGATGTGGCTAATCACTTGTAGCACATTGACACCAACACAACGTGGACAGCATGTTGCAGGTGAGATGGATGGAGTTTCCATGGACCTGAGCATGGATTATGGATGGATTCTTGATCGAGTTCAGGATGTGACAGGATGCTTTGAGGAACGACTGATGGTGGCATGAGGATGTGCATTCTCATGGTTTGGACGTGACGGTTGGATTAGCTACCCAACTAGTTCAGACATGGGGGTTAACAGTGTACAGAGATGTGTTGGCATTTGTTGGAGTATCATGGCAGCAGTTCACATGAGGACGACATATGGTGATCGAGATGACTCCCTTTGATGTTGATCTTGGTGGAGAGCTACCGAGATGATATGTTGTCGAGGACGACAACGATTTCAGGTGGAGGAGAATGTAAGGCCCTTGAGTCTCGGGCAGGCGTGCACGATGGGCGGGCGCCCTCGTGCACGACGACAGACGCGTTTTGGCACGACGACGGGCAGTGCGACGAGCGGATGGGCGAACCTCCGACACTTGGGCGGACCCGACAATGGGCGGACCCGACGATGGGCGGACCCGGCGATGGGCGGGCGACCCATGGGCGACCCGTGCACGGTGGGCGGGCGACCCGTGGGCGCGGTCACACTACAGGCGGGTGCGGTTATGCGAGGGACGGGCGCAGCAAATGCGACGATGAGCCGAGTGTAATGCGACGACGGGCCGAGCTGTGGTGCGACGTTATATGCGAGCCATGCGTGCGACGAAACGGCGAGCTACGGTTGCAGTGCGATGGCAGGTCGACACAATGCGACGAAAGCTTGTGACGAAGTGCGACATACTTGAGCACGCACGACACTTAGCAATAATGAATAATGCGAAGTGTTTTATACCTTGGTTGGGAGCTTTACATATGGTAAAGACCGACATAACGTTATGGGCGTATGTAAGATAATATGGAGGCTTGTACGCGCATGTGGAAATAATTAAATATAATATAATATAAAAATATACGTGGGCTTATATGTGAAATGGCATGGTCGGCCATGAAGCATATGGAGAGAACATGTATATGGAGGATGGATAAAGTGAAGCCGACATGTATATAGTGGCGTATTGTTATGATTTGGGTGGTCGGCCTCATGGCTATACGCACCCTTTGGAGAGATGATGCACATATATGTATGGCATGATGGGAGGCCATTTCATCATTCGACTTCGCTTGTCTTCCTTCACATAAGGACAAGAAAGAAGTGCGCATTCTTTAGAGGAAAAATGCGCATGCCTCATGCGCATTGAGAATAAAGGAAGTGCGCAATTGTTCTCGGTTAAAGGTTGGACAAGAGGCCGTGTACGAGGAGGGTTCGTAGAGCAGATTTATGCGGGACTTAAAGGAGGAAGTCTTGTGCCTCGGTTGAGCACCTTCCTGCCGAAAAGAAGTTGGTATATGTATTGTAAGGTTGTTCTATGCCTCGGTTATAGATCTTTCTAAGTGTTGGCCGTGGACTTTTCCCGGCACACTTGTATGTATTATTGGAAAGGTTTCATAATATATTATTTTGGGCGGACTCGTTCGGGAGTTGCCCCTCCCTATATGATTGTGTGCAATTGTTATGTTCATGGTTTAGTTGCATATTGATTATATATGTGAATGAAGATTAATGCATTTTACTCAATTGAGAAGACGAAATTAAGTATGTTTATGTGAAAGGCGTAGTCCATATGTACAAGTATTAACGAAAAGAAAGTACACGGTGGTGCCGCACCCCGCCGGGCACGGTCAAAAAAATTACCGTAGGCTTGGGGGCGTGACAGGTGGTATCAGAGCTCGGTCGGAGCTGGTGAGCAAGGTTGCTCGTGACAGTTGACAAGTGAAGATAAGGTCATGGAGAACAACCGAGGTCTTGTAACCTTGAAGATTTGTGGCAAAGATGTTCAAGCGTTGGCAAACACGGGTGGTTCATATAACCTTATATCAGCACGGTTAGTAGAAGAAGTGGGGCTGATATCTACTATGGAGAACTGGGAAATAACCTCGTGGAATTTGGCAGTAGGCTCAATACAAGGTGTACCGGTAAAGATGGAAAGATGTAGGGGTCAGCTGGACTTCGTAGTAATAAATACAGATGGCATTGATGTGATGCTTGGACGAGAAGGACTTCTTCAAATCAGTCAGGCAATAGATGAAGTTGCGGACCAGGAAGAGGAAGTCACGATGATCGAAGATGTTGAAGACTTAATTATGATGGAGGTTAGACTTGAAGATAATCAAGTTAAGCCAGAATCATGTAGCTCATGGACATGGACCGACGAAGATACTCACATGGAAGGACCATGTGATGATGAGGATATGATGGAGGCCAAACTTGAGCTTAATCAAGTTGAACCAGGGTCATACAGTTTGACAGCATGGATGGACACTCACATGGAAGAACCACATGATGATGAGGACTCGATGGAGGCAGAACTTGAAGGTGATCAAGTTGAACCAGGATCGTGCAGCTTATCGACATGGATGGGTGAGGTCACTCATATGGAGGAGCCTCATATTGATAAAGTAAGTATTGGTACTTGTGTTTCATTTGGGCATTTGGTAGATGGACCGTGTGCAGTAAAAGGCAAAACCAGTTTGCCTATGCTATGGAGGACCTTGCCATGGATGACTATGATGGAACCTTGTATGAAGAAGCAAGGATTGTCAACTATTGCAGGACTTGTTGGGGTTACTTGTGACCTTACGATGAGAGGTGCAAGACCCTGTGACAAGGGTGGAACTTGATGATCGTTGCGGATGATTGGGTCATGCTTTAGCCACATGGCTAAGTGCCCGGCATGACTCATGGACGGATTGAAGGGCACGCTTTTGGGTGGACTTCTCATGGCCGAGACCCAGAGATAGTCTTGGTGGACACTTTGGTGGAGAGCTATGATGGAAGGATGATGATATGGTTGGGTGACCGAGTTCACTAAACCGAAGATTGCAGCGTGGGTGAGGATGACCGATGTTGTGATGTACTTGGTTGGACTACATGGGCAACATAGACATGGACATCAGGTTGGAGACTTGAGGATGGCACGTTGCAGATGATGAGGAGGGCTTCATGGATCTGAATGAGGCACATCGAGAGTTGATTACTTGGATGGAGTTGTGAGCAGCTATGGAGCATTCCTACTACATGGAGGGCTGAGGCATCTTGCAGGGACCTTTTGGCCGAGACTTGTATGCTTGCTGAGGTGTTGGTTGGGGATGATTTATGGAGCTCATGATGACATGAGATTGTTACATCATATATGGTGGACTTAGAGGTCTGATACATCGAGGAGCTGAGGTCGGGAGACTTTGATGCAGTATGGGATGCATACTTTCAAAGCACATGCATGGGACATGGCTTGGAAGAGTGACTTGATGTGGAGGATCGATGAGACACTTTGAGGTGATGGGGTCACGATGATGATGATGATGGGTTGAGCCGAGACTCAACTACTTTGCGCACATGATGATGTTGGGATAGATGTGGCTGATCACTTGTAGCACATTGACACCAACACACCGTGGACAGCATGTTGCAGGTGAGATGGATGGAGTTTCCATGGACCTGAGCATGGATTATGGATGGATTCTTGATCGAGTTCAGGATGTGACAGGATGCTTTGAGGAACGACTAATGGTGGCATGAGGATGTGCATTCTCATGGTTTGGACGTGACGGTTGGATTAGCTACCCAACTAGTTCAGACATGGGGGTTAAAAGTGTACAGAGATGTGTTGGCATTTGTTGGAGTATCATGGCAGCAGTTCACATGAGGACGACATATGGTGATCGAGATGACTCCCTTTGACGTTGATCTTGGTGGAGAGCTACCGAGATGATATGTTGTCGAGGACAACAACGATTTCAGGTGGAGGAGAATGTAAGGCCCTTGAGTCTCGGGCAGGCGTGCACGATGGGCGGGCGCCCTCGTGCACGACGACAGACGCGTTTTGGCACGACGATGGGCAGTGCGACGAACGGATGGGCGAACCTCCGACACTTGGGCGGACCCGACAATGGGTGGACCCGACGATGGGCGGACCCGGCGATGGGCGGGCGACCCATGGGCGACCCGTGCACGGTGGGCGGGCGACCCGTGGGCGCGGTCACACTATAGGCGAGTGCGGTTATGCGAGGTACAGGCGCAGCAAATGCGACGACGAGCCGAGCGTAATGCGACGACGGGCCGAGCTGTGGTGCGACGTTATATGCGAGCCATGTGTGCGACGAAACGACGAGCTACGGTTGCAATGCGACGGGAGGTCGACACAATGCGACGAAAGCTTGTGACGAAGTGCGACATACTTGAGCACGCACGACACTTATCAAAATAATGCGAAGTGTTTATACCTTGGTTGGGAGCTTTACATATGGTAAAGACCGACATAACGTTATGGGCGTATGTAAGATAATATGGAGGCTTGTACGCGCATGTGGAAATAATTAAATAAAATATAATATAAAAATATACGTGGGCTTATATGTGAAATGGCATGGTCGGCCATGAAGCATATGGAGAGAACATGTATATGGAGGATGGATAAAGTGAAGCCGACATGTATATAGTGGCGTATTGTTATGATTTGGGTGGTCGGCCTCATGGCTATACGCACCCTTTGGAGAGATGATGATACACATATATATATGGCATGATGGGAGGCCATTTCATCATTCGACTTCGCTTGTCTTCCTTCGCATAAGGACAAGAAAGAAGTGCGCATTATTTAGAGGAAAAATGCGCATGCCTCATGCGCATTGAGAATAAAGGAAGTGCGCAATTGTTCTCAGTTAAAGGTTGGACAAGAGGCCGTGTACGAGGAGGGTTCGTAGAGCAGATTTATGCGGGACTTAAAGGAGGAAGTCTTGTGCCTCGGTTGAGCACCTTCCTGCCGAAAAGAAGTTGGCATATGTATTGTAAGGCTGTTCTATGCCTCGGTTATAGATCTTTCTAAGTGTTGGCCGTGGACTTTGCCCGGCACACTTGTATGTATTATTGAAAAGGTTTCATAATATATTATTTTGGGCGGACTCGTTCGGGAGTTGCCCCTCCCTATATGATTGTGTGCAATTGTTATGTTCATGGTTTAATTGCATATTGATTATATATGTGAATGAAGATTAATGCATTTTACTTAATTGAGAAGACGAAATTAAGTATGTTTATGTGAAAGGCGTAGTCCATATGTACAAGTATTAACGAAAAGAAAGTACACGGTGGTGCCGCACCCCGCCGGGCACGGTCAAAAAAATTACCGTAGGCTTGGGGGCGTGAACTGAACATAAAATAAAACTGAACATTTTATTTTTATATTAATAAAATGTAAATAAAATTATTATTTTAGGTCATTTATTTAACTAGCTGCCCTTTAAATTATTAATCAACTTATAATTTTTAATGATTCTTTTAATTAATATTATTCTATTGAAGCATTTACCTTTTTCATAAGGTCATATATTTAACTAATTTCCCTTAACTTATGATAGTTAGCCTTGATTTTTGAACTTAATTACCTTTTATCTATTAATAAAAATTTAAATAAAATTATTATTATTATTTTTATATTAATAAAATTTAAATAAAATTATTATTCTCTATATTAATTTTTAGGTATTCTATAAGGCCATTTATTCAACTAACTTTCCGTTAAATTATTAATAATTTTTAATAATTATGTCTTTAAACAAAATTAAACGAATATTTTTTACCTCTGTCCTTGAGTCAAACTAGCCGTTAGAAAAGATAGCTGTTGGAGGCTCCGATTAGACTATTTAACATGATGAGCTTGATCTGTTTCTTCAACTTGTCCTAACGATGAACCACACTGGTTGGTTCGAAACGCGTCGACAAATGATATTCCATGTGATTTTCGCTGAAGAATCTTTCTTAACTAGAATTGTACCACCGGATTTTGTAGCAGGTGAAGACTACATCATTTCAGCATTTTGCAGCAGATACAACATATTTAACAGTAGTAATAAAGACTCCACTTTCACCACCTCATCCATCATTTATGCAACCAAGTAGTAGATGAAATTCTACATTCTATTCCATGATCCAGCAGAAGTTACAACTTCTCTACATATGCACAATTTGTCCACTTCCTAGGTAAGTAAAGGTATGTTATTTTCTAGCTTTTAATCATAGAATTCCTTGAATACTGAAATTATAATTTTTGGAAAATACTTCACCATATTTCCTTCCTCATTTGAAAAAAACCGTAAACACCTTTAGTTGGGGGGGAGGGACATCCATTTATTATCACATCCATATCACTTCATTCCATTTCACTTCATTTCATCCTAACATACTTGTCCTAATCAATTATGATTGCATTATGGTTCAAAAGTTATGTGATTTGCAAATAAATGCCTAAATAATGAGCATATTATATGGCTAATTTAAAGATGCATTCTTAAATATGTTCAATGAATCTTGCTGCAACAAAAAGGAACAAGGTATTGAAACACAAGAACCAATACCAATTAAAATTTGGTTGTCACACAAGAACCAACCAAACATGTTGCAATTCAATGTATGACAAGGAATACTTTGCAAAAAGAAATGAAATTGTCAAATGAAAAGTTTAAGGACAATTGATATAAGCCAAGCTCATTCAAAAGCAAATCATGATTAAACAATGCAGTAGATTGCATGAGGACATGAAATAACTTTAGTTGGGGGTATGTAGGGTCTCCAAAATGTCTTCAAAATATCATCCACTTTCACCTTTATCGCCACCATTTCACTCACATGTCACAACTCCATAGCCATATAATCTTTCATTAACTTCCATTTTCATAATTATATGGGTTCCATTTGTGTTTTCCAAAAGTTAATGATTTCTAGTATTATAAGTGAATTAAATGGTTAAAACTTAGAAAAATGGCATATACTTGCTAATACTTAAAATTGGCTTGAGTTTCATGACATGTGTAGGTCATTTGGAAGCTTCCAAGGCACCCTTATGTGGCCTCCAATGCTCAAATTCGAATTCCCTTCAAGATATGGAAGAAGATTTGGATAAAGGTCAAAGAGGATATGTGTCTCATCATTACCTATTTGAGTTGTAACTCTATGAGATTTTCTAGGGATCTAGGGAGAGAATAATGGACCTCCATTAATGAGGTAGCTTCTTATGTTTTTGTATAAATAGGAGAGCCTTCTCCTTTCAAAGGCATGTGTAAAGTTGGGGAAATGCTCATGTTTTGAATATAGAATTTGGATTTGGCACCATGCTCATGAGTGATGTTCACTTTGATTTGGTTATGCTTGTATTTGGAGCCTCTCAACTTTCCATCCCTCATGCTTTTGGATTAGCCACCTATAATGTGTGAGATTTATTGTTTTTCATAGATGAAGATTTATTGCTTTCATAGATTAAGATTTATTTCTTTCATGTCTTTTCATGTGTGAGAGGTTAAGAGTGATTGTTTTTATTTGCTTTCATATCTAGAGGTTAAGAATGATTGTTTTTGCTTTAATTTCATAGGATCCTGATTTGATAACGCACACATGATCCCTTAGAGTAGATCTCATTTCATGCAATTTCATTTCTGAAAGAGTGGTGTGCTTTTTAATTCCTGCAAGTGTGCTAGATCAAGATTTCAATTCCTGCAATTGTGGTAGATTAAGATTTCAATTCCACAGACTGTACTATAATTTCTTTCGAATTGATTGTTGAATTAGAATAGATGAATTTCGTTTGTCGTTATTTGGTTTCATAGTTAGGTTGATCTAAATTGGAAGTTAATTTCTAGCATATACAATGCACGCATGCTTCACAAGTTTTACAAAACCACCAGGTTGACAATTAAATGATAGGTAATTGATTTGCCTCAACATCCACTTCCCGAGCCTTGTCCATGTCTAGTTCTAGAACTTTTCCTAGAACAAAATCCATGACTTCATTTTCTATGACAACCAAATCAATTCTCCTTTTCCAAGCCTTGAAATTTGAGGCTCCATCAAGTTTGTTGCCTTCCTTACAAATATATGCCATTTGACTAGGAGGTTGAGGCATAGAGTATAGTAAGGTACTTGTAAAAGGAGAAGAGGTTGTTATAAGAGCGTTGAAAATAGTAACAAGAAATGCTAAAAGTAGCATTGTTAAAGATAGCATTTCAGGATATTCCAATTTTAATTTGTCCTTGAATTAAAATTGAAAATTCAAATTCAAATTTAGTCTCACCAACTGTTTGAAAAATAATTAATTAATTCATCTTGAGTTAATTAGTTGGAGAAATTCAAACATGAAGTCTTTGTGAAGTCATACAAAAGTTATCCCTTAATTAAGGAGATAAGGATGAGTTGTATTTGAGTTGTAATTAGTTATCTCAGTTAACTGAGTTAAGTCCAGTTAGATTAGTTCCAAATAGTTTGTGGAACTGATTGTGAGTTTAGTCAGTTAATGCATGCATGCATGAAACTAGTGTACTCCAGATAACTGAATATTTTCTCATAAATAACTCATGCATGTCAGTTCAGACAGAGACCCAGTTGAGATTAAAGGCAGGGACAATGTACTATCAGTTGCTAGAATTTTCCTATAATAAAATCTCTTACATGCAGAAGGAATTCATTCCTTGAGATTTGCGCAGTTTTACAGTGTGTTGGAGCAGTGTGTGAGATCAGTGTCACACAAGGTTACAGCTGGAGCACCCAGGGAAAACAACGTAAGGAAATAGGAGGCTTGGAGGACAGAGGAGAAGGCATATGAGTTGTCTATTCTGTCTGTGAGTAGCAGTGAGGGATTGTATTGAGAGCTGGATAGTTGTGAGAGCTAAAGCTTTGTGTAATCCTGAGATATTTCCATTTGTATGATAATACAAATAGCGGGGTTTTTAGCTGAGGCTTTCCCCAGAGTATTTTTCTATGATTCATGTGTGATTGATTCTTCTTCTCTGTTATATGTGTTCTGTTTGATCTTTCTCAAATTGATTAAGCTTCCGCAAGTTTGATTGTAGAAGTAGATTAAGTATTTGGCTTTATTACATTGTATAATCAGATTAATCTACAGTGAGAATTTCTACATGGTATCAAAGCAAAGGTGATCAGAGCTGTGAACAACATATTGAGAAGGGAAAATTCGAAGTTTGAAGTTCTTGATTGCAGGTACAAAATCTAATTCTTATCACACCTCAAGTTCACTAATGGCGTTCAATGGCTTGAGACTTGAGTATGCACTTGATGGTAGCTCGAATTACATAGCATGGAAGGATCGCATGGAAGCGGTATTAGAAGACAATGGTTTGAAGGATTTCATTGATCAAGAAATCCCCAAGCCAACAACACCTAATGCCCAAGAATTGGCGGAATGGAATAAGTGTGTTGCAAAGGAAAGGAGGATTCTTCTGGAGGGAGTTCGAGACGATATTGTCTCAAGTCTCCATGGGAAGGAGAATCCATTATCAATGTGGAAGACATTGAAGGACCTATATCAGAACAGTAGTGACCAAAGGAAATTGGCGCTCAAGGACAAGCTTTGGAAAATCAAGTGTGAAAAGGGCGACACTATTTCTACATATCTGAACAAGCTCACCACCTGCAGAGATGAGCTTGGAAGTGTAGGAATAACGACAGTCGATGATGATATGTTGAGTCTTGCTCTCCTATGTATTCCTAAGAGCTGGCATAGCTACTAGGACTCAGTGAATGGAAGAGAAAAACTGCCTGATTGGGAACGACTATGGTCGGATCTGATGCGAGAGGAGATCAGGAGGAGCACCAGAGATGGTTCTTCATCTAAGATTTATGATGAATAAAATCTAGCCTTAGCCAGTAAGGCAAGGAAAGGTAAAAGGAAGGCTTCCCATTCCAAATCGAGTTCTTCTCATGGTGGGAAGAAGATTGACAAATCTAAAGTGAGATGCTTTAATTGTCATGAGGTGGGCCATTATGCAACTAATTGTCCATTGAAGAAATCCAAGAAGGGATCCTCCAAAGGATCAGAAGGTGAGGCACTAGCCTCTCAGTTCGAATTGGATTTTACCCTCATCGCATGTATGGTTTCATCAATGGTGGGTTGTGTTTGGTACCTGGATAGTGGAGCCTCATTCCACATGACCAGCGATAAGAGTTTATTTATTACCTTGGGGGAGAAAGACCTCAAGATGCACATAGAGATGGGCGATGATAGAAAGTACTGTGTTTCAGGTGAAGGTATGGTTGTGTTTTAGAGGGAGCATGGAGCTCCTCTCACCCTAACTGATGTGAAGTATGTTCCTGGACTAAAGAAGAACTTGGTATCGGTCGCAATGTTGGAAGAAAAAGGCTATGGTGTAGTCTTCAGTAAAGGAAAGGCGTTCTTGAGACACATAGCCACGGGTCAAACCAACAGGATTGGGATTCGAGTGTAGAATCTCTACAAGATGGAGGTAGATGGTTGTGCTGCATTGAGTTCCAAAGCAGAATTGAAGCAAATCCAAGATATTAGCAAGTTATGGCATAGGCATTTCGGCCACTTGCATCATGTGGCCTTGAAGATAATGCAGCAGATTTCTACTGGACTTCCCAAAGGTAAAATTGAGCAAGTGGACACATGCAAAGGTTGCACCTTGGGAAAGTATGCAAAGTCTTCCTTTCATGATCGAGACAATCGAGCTAATGCAATCTTGGAGTGAGTTCATACAGATGTGTGTGGACCATTCTCGACAGCCTCCATCGTCAAACAAAGATATTATGTGACTTTCATTGATGATGTTTCTCGTAAATGCTAGATCTATTTCATGCAGAAGAAGGATCAAACCTTCTCAAAGTTTTGTGAGTTCAAAGCTTTGGTTGAGAAAGAATTAGGGAAGAAGATCAGGGCCTTGAGAAGCGACAATGGTGGAGAGTATGTCTCTCAAGAGTTTAAGGACTTTTGTGCAGCGGAAGGAATTAAACGGGAGTTGACGGCACCTCATAACCCACAACAGAATGGGGTGGTCGAGAGGAAGAACAGAACGATTGTGGGGGCAGCTCGGGCGATGCTGCATGACCAAGGCCTACCACTTCATTTGTGGGCTAAGGCATGCAACACAGCGATCTATTTGCAGAATAGAAGCTCGCATCGCATACTTGGGATGAAGACACCAGAGGAAGCTTTCTCCGGGAAGAGACCAGATGTGGGTCACTTCAGGATCTTTGGCTCATCGGTATATTTCCATGTGACCAAGGATGCCTGGAAGAAGCTTGAGCCGACAACTGAGTTGGGGGTACTTGTGGTGTACACTGATACACCCCACAACTATCAAGTGTACTTGCCTACCAGTCGAAGGACAGTGGTTCACAGAGATATTAAGCTTGATGAGCAAAAGGCCATGCAAGTTTCCCTTGAGAGGGAGCTCCAACTACAGGTTGTGGAGGAACTTTTGGTTCCTAAGGAGGAGGAGCCTCAGACTAATGCGGAGCAGCTACATGCAGAGGTTCCAGGAGTGGATACATCCACTCAAGCAGAGTCTTCCAGAGATGGGCATAAGTGCACGAGAGAAGATGAGAAATTGTTGTCGGATGCGAGGGAGAATGTGGGAGAACCATCTTCTCAGTGCAGACAGAGGAGGTCACCTGATAGGTACACTAGATACATGGCCCTTGTTGGGGAATGTGTTGAGACCGAGCCATCTTCCTTTGAGGAAGTAGTGCAACAGCCGATTTGGGTTGATGCTATGGTGGAGGAGTATGAGTCCATAGTTTGAAACAGTGTTTGGGATGTGGGACCGGGGAACAAGTCAGTTGTGAGCTCCCATTGGCTTTACAAGGTAAAGCAAGCTGCTAATGGTAGTGTGGAGAAACATAAGGCAAGATTTGTTGCCCGTGGTTTGTCACAGGTCAAGGGGATTGAATATGATGAGACTTTTGCTCCTGTAGCAAGGTACTCATCTATCATATCGATGTTGGCACTATTAGCACAGATGGGTTGGAAGATCCATCATATGGATGTGAAAACTGCATTCCTCAATGGCAAGATTGAGGACAATGTGTACATAGAGCAGACAGAAAGTTTTGAGACCTTCGGTCGTGAGTCGCATGTGTGCCGACTCAAGAGAGCTTTGTACGGGTTGAAGCAAGCACCTCGTGCTTGGTACACCAGGATCGACAACTACTTCACCGGGTTGGGCTTCACAAAGAGTGAAGTGGATGCAAACTTGTACCACATCATGGTGGAAGGTAAGCAGTTGATCATTGTTCTTTATGTTGATGATCTGATATTGACAAGTGATGATCAGTTGATCATGTCTTGCAAGGAGGACCTTGCAAGAGAGTTCGAGATGAAAGACATGGGTCTCATGCACTACTTTCTAGGCATGGAAGTGTGGAAGAAGGATGGGGAAGTGTTTTTGTCTCAAGGCAAGCATGCCAATTAGATACTCAGGAGATTCCACATGGAGAAATGCAAGCCCATGCAGACTCCTCTAGCAGGTAACTGGAGGAAGGAGGATACTACTTTAGGAGAAGTAGTAGAAGCTACTGTGTATCGATAGCTTATGTGTTCATTGATGTACTTAGTGAACACATAACTAGATTTGTGCTATGTGGTGAACCAGCTGAGTCAAGCTATGGTTCAGCCTACCAGGCTGTTTTGAAAGGTGGCTAAGCATGTTTTCAGATACCTTAAAGGCACATCTCAGTATGGATTATGGTACAGATGGTCAGAGGGAGTGAAGCTACAGGGCCTCATAGATGCAGATTGGGCAGGGAGTCCATTAGATCGGAAGAGCACATCAAGAGGAATTTTCAACCTTGGTTCAACTGCAGTTTCATGGTACAGTAGGAAACATAGGTCAGTTGCACTCAGCTCAGCAGAGGCTGAATACATGGCTGTAAGTCAGGTAGCATGTGAGGCCATTTGTATGCAGAAAATTCTAGTTGGTTTGTTTGATTAGAGGATGGATCCAACTGTGATCTATTGTGATAATCAAAGTTGTATCAAACTCTCTGAGAATCCAATATTTCATGACAAGTCCAAGCATATCGACATTCGGTATCATCATCTCAGAGACTGTGTGGCGAGGAGGATCATGTTGTTGCAGTATATTTCGACTAAGGAGCAAGATGCTGACATTTTGACTAAGGCATTGTCAAAGTGTAAATTCGAGTTCCATAGAGATAGGATCAGGGTGGCAGATAATCCCTTTCTTTTTGAGAGGGAGTGTTGAAAATAGCAACAAGAAATGCTAAAAATAGCATTGCTAAAGATATCATTTTAGGATATTCCAATTTTAATTTGTCCTTGAATTAAAATTCGAATTTAGTCTCCCCGGCTGTTTGAAGAATAATTAATTAATTCATCTTGAGTTAATTAGTTGGAGAAGTTAAAACATGAAGTCTTTGTGAAGTCATGCAACAGCTATCCCTTTGATTGAGGAAGTTATCCCTTAATTAAGGAGATAAGGATGAGTTGTATTTGAGTTGTAATTAGTTATCTTAGTTAACTAAGTTAAGTCCAGTTAGATTAGTTCCAAACAGTTTGTGGAACTAATTGTGAGTTCAATCAGTTAATGCATGCATGCATGAAACTAGTGTACTCCAGATAACTGAATATTCTCTCATAAATAACTCTTGCATCTCAGTTCAGACAAAGACCTAGTTGAGATTAAAGGCAGGGATGGTGTACTATCAGTTGTTAGAATTTTCCTATAAGAAAATCTCTTGCATGCAGAAGGAATTCATTCCTTGAGATTTGCGCAGTTTTAAAGTGTGTTGGAGCAGTGTGTGAGATCAGTGTCACACAAGGTTACAGCTGGAGCACCCAGGGAAAACAACGCAAGGAAATAGGAGGCTTGGAGGACAGAGGAGAAGGCATATGAGTTGTCTAGTTTGTCTATGAGCAGCAGTGAGGGATTGTACTGAGAGCTGGATGGCTATGAGAGCTAAAGCTTTGTGTAATCCTAAGGTATTTCCACTTGTATGATAATACAAATAGTGGGGTTTTTAGCTGAGGCTTTCCCCAAAGTATTCTTCTGTGTTTCATGTGTGATTGATTCTTCTTCTCTGTTATATGTGTTATGATTGATCTTGCTCAAATCGATTAAGCTTCCGCAAGTTTGATTGTAGAAGTAGATTAAGTATTTTTCTTTAGTACATTGCATAATCAGATTAATCTACAGTGAGAATTTCTACAAAGAGTGCTTCCAGGAATGTTGATGATGCTTCCAAGAGTCTCCAAAGATGTTCTTGAGTGGTGGCTACTATAGTGATGTCTTCAAGAATGACTGCTACAATAATGTCTTCAATTTTCTATAATGACTTCTTCAATGATGGGTGATGAATGAGAAAGAGCTTGAAAACATTTCCAAAAGCCTTCAATAATGTCAAAAGAGAGAGATTGCTGCTACAATGGTCTTCTTCAAAAGTGAGTAATGACTGCTACATGTTGATCTTTGGATCTTCTTCTTTTTTCCCTTGATAAAAAGAGTATCTTCAAGTATAACTACTGCAATAAGTGTCCTCAAATGTAGCTGCTGCAAGTGTCTTGAGAGTGAGATAACTACTGTAGAAGTATCTTCAAATATGTCAAGAAAAAGTGATCTTCAAGCTGCCCTCCCTTCACCTTAGCTCTGATACCATGTTGAGAAATCAAGATGCTTGTAGATTAGGGTTGATTTCTCTTAACTTGATAATTACTTGTGAATGTTTGTTGGCTTCTTATTAAATTTATATTCTCTTCATCAATCAATTACCAAAATGTACAAAACATGAAGATCACAAAGAGACAAAGGACACCAAAATTAGGCTCCAAGCTAAGGAAAAGCTCTACAAGGGGGAAAACCCAAGAAATCCTCTTCTTATAGAATCATACCAAAGTGAGATATCCAAGACCCAATACCAAGACCAACACTGCCACAAAGACCCCAAGTTAGCCCTCCTCCAAGTCTCCTCCAACAATGTCAAAGTAAACAAAGTCAAAGTTGGTCAAACCTTGTCAAATCTGGCCAAATCACAAAATTTTGGACCTAAAGTTTTAGACCTGTAACTTTGCACCCTTAATTATGATGTAAAGGTTATTATGGATCATTCAAACCATTCCTTTTTTATGGTGATTATTAAGGGGAAGATGAGAATCAATTTGAACACATATGTACATCATGTGCTTTTAATTAAAATGCCAAGGAATATGAGAAGTCACCAGAACCATGCCTCTTTTATGTTGAGTTTTGAGGGGAAGATATAAATTGACTACATACACATGCACATCGTGCATTCTTCATTATAGTGTGAGGGAATATTATAAGGCATTAGAATCATTCCTCTTTATGGTGATTTTTAAGAAGAAGATATAAATTGATTTGCACATGTATATACTTCATGTGCCCTTGAATATATTGCAAGGAAATAATGCAAATAATTAGAAGGATTCTTCTTTTATGATGATTTCTAAGAGATGTAAGATCTTGAAAATAAGCACAAAAATCCTAAACCCTCATAAGATTAGTGACCGAAGCGAAAATATCTTCACTTAAATAAATAATAAATAATTTGAAAGTAAACTCAACATCTTTAAATTCTATTTTACTCATTGCTCAATAACATATAGTTGTCACATATCCAGATGCCTTCCTTGACTATCAAAGCACTTCAAACTAATATTTTCTTATTTTATTTTTTAACAAGTTATTAAGCTAAATTCAAGACTTTAACAACATTGTCAATTCGAATTTATATCTATAATGCACATCTCAAATTGAAGGCAACATACATCATGAATTGGACCTGTTAGCCCTGTTGGCATGCGATCCAAAATGGATCCAAAACACTCTCTAAGTCCTCAAAACCTTCTTAAAAATCATTCAAAAGATCAAAACAATCGCATGAGAAGAGCCCTTAGAAGGGCGGAAAAACACTATCGGGAGGCAAAAACCCAAGAAAACAGTGAAAAAACAGAGCTATCGGCAGTGGCAATAGTCGATGAATAGGATCCGTCGTATCTGGTCGATCAACGGTCTAGATCCGATCGGCAAATCACAATCGGCTAAGGCAGTCAAAGGATATCAGAGGCGGACGCACGATAGGACCAGGCGATGCGATATCGCGATCTCCGATATCGGCGGATCACAATCGGCGGGGGCATAGGCCATGTTATATGGAAAGACCTTGGGCTTGGGCGATATGTGATTGCGACAAGTTGTATCGCAATATCACGTTGGAACATTGCAAAGGAGCAGGGTTGTTATACATTTATACGATCCGATGAACCGGACCTGATGGCTATATAAACCTCATTGCATAGATTTTGAGATCCGCAGAAAATGCATTTTCCTTTGTATTTGTGTATTTTGTTTATTAAATAAAATACAAAGGGATGAAGCGCTGATGTGATAAGCTGGACCCAAAAGGGTTCCTTAAGGCTAATGTATATTATTTGAAGTCCGTCATGAGCCATTTTTAATGTATTTCCAATGTTTTGATGTATTTCTAAAAAAACAAAGGGAACATGCCATTTGCGACTTGCGATAGCGATAAGGATGGACCCGATAGAGGAATAGACAGTGTTTAAGGACTTTTGAAGTCCGAAATAAACAGAGCTTGGTGGGATTTCACAGTGTTGCAACGTTTTTCTGTATAAAACAGAAAACAGTCATTGTTATTATTTGAGAGGATTTCAAAGGCCCGAAGACCCATTCCATCACAGAACAGAAGGCCAGAAGGGGAAAGGCAACAATGCAACACAGCCAAAACAATAAATGATCATGGAGCATCGCTGGCACGAGCGAGCCACCTGATAATGCAACACATTTATTATAATTTGGTTATTGCTGTTAAAAAAAGAGGCCTCCAAGCTCCTGCGTGTGTGGTCATGGCATCAAGTCGTTAAAAAAAGGATAGAGAGGATAGATTAAGACCTCTTGAGCCTCAAAAGGCTCGAGAGCATTGTAAAAGGCCTATAAATATTTGAAAATTCAAAGTAACAAGGGTTCAACTTTTGGAGACTGTGGAGACTCTACTCCTCTAGCTTCTCATCTTCATTCTAGCAATATAAGCTTCTTTTGTTGTTACATGTTCAATTCCCATTTTCTCTTCTGTTCTATGCTTGCACTTGAATAGGTTATTCAAGTTTTCTTCTGTGTCTAATGCCAGATAACTATCATCTTATCTCTGCATTGATAAATTAGATTTGCAAGCTTCATTTGCTTTCAGTAGCTTGCCATTCATATGTGTTTATGTATGCATCTGCTGGTATAGTCAGTATTATCCATTTATCCATTGAATCTATAAACTATTGAGCATTAGTTGTCTAAAGCCTTGTAAAGCTGAGGTGTTCATGCATGTCTTGAGTGAAAATCGAGTTGAAACAGTCATCTGACTTGATCCAAACCATCATTCATTCCAATAGTTCAAAGAACAATATTGAAGATTATATGTTACCAGGCATCTCCGAGCTACAACCTAGGAGAGCTTCTTGGAGTGATAACAGAACCAAACGAAGATAGATATGAATATTTATCTATATATGAATGTAAGTGCACCAAATTGATTATTCAAGAGTGACTTTCCACCTATCCATAAAAATCATCTATGGATTCCACCTCTAGGCCAAGCCATGATAACACTAGTGCAAAACAAACTCTCTAAACACTGTCATGTCACTCACCCAACCTAATTTCTTTTATGTTCATCCAAATTATTCACCACATAACTCTCCAATCAACTATCTAGTCATTAACAACCTTGACACTCTCTTCCACCACATCATATAATACAAGATATTTTCTTTCTCTACTCAATAATTTCTTAGAAATATTCTTGCACTAGTGATCTTTAGTATGGGAGAAAAAAGTCCAATACCTTGGCTCTAAGCACCTTGAACAATAATTCATAAGGCAAATGTAAGGTTTTCTACACAACCTAATCTCTAAGCTACTTTACAATGAGTCATTTTTTCTCTAGCGCGCCATCTTCTCTTTCACAACTCTATTTGGTCATTCACAAGTTTGAATCTCAATTTCAAGCATAAGAATATTGTTCCCATATCTTCAATGATTTCTTTTGGCATGAGAAGATTGATTCAAATAATAAAAAAAATAAAAATATAAGTCAAATCAAATTAAATGAAAAAAGAACACACTAGAGTAGAAAAAATTATACTTTCCCTTTAGATGGAGCCTCTCACACTCATTTATGGTGTTGTACTTAATCCCTATGCTCTCATAAAAATAGACATCCCACCTACCAAATCATACATTAATGATTAACCTTTCAATTAAAAGTAATTATTGAAATTTACATTAAAAAATATGAAATAACTAAAAAAAATTATTTATCAGGTTTAAACCTCCTTTACTTTTTCCCTCTAATACGGTATTATTAAAATTAAACATAAACATGCTATCCAAAATATAGCAACCCCATCCTTAACCTAACTCATTATTAAACTCATAATTGAAAAAAAAAAAAATTTAATTTACTTAAATATATATTAACGACCATGATGTAATGCTGCACAAACCTTGATATTAATGCTTATCTATTTACTGGGTATAACTCCACTAAAATCGATGAAAATAATTTTTCCCAATAAATTCATGCTTTGTTGTGCGTTCTCCAACTCATGATCATGATTGTCGGTATCAAAATGATGAAAGTGACTGACCATGGCCTCGGATCAGAATTTTCTCCACGGTAGTACTTTCTCTTTTTTTTTCCGAAGGTGGCAAAACCTATCAAACTCAGGTGTCAAACCAACAGTGAGGACAACCATCTCTGGCTGCTATCCGCGAATGTCGATTTGACTCATCACCGTTATCAAGGAAAACCACGCCACCTGTAATAACCCGCTGGTGGTCCGTAAGGGAGCAGGCTTTCACTCCTGCCAGATGCCTCTGGGTCTTGGGCCGTTAACCTGTTTCCTTACGTCCGAGGAAGACGAGCTCTTAGCCAAGCAGAAGCAGTTTTACGGCATACTCCAGGCCGGTAGTACTTTCTCTTACACTGGTCTTTTGAAATTTTGTTTCTCCAAATTAATATTTTTATTTTATGTAAATAAAATATGGATTTAATCGAAAATATTAATAAAATATGGATTTAATATCGGCCATAAAGATTTAAATGTTTTGTATAGTTATTTTATTTCTAGATTTTTCAAAAATTTTATTTTGATCAATATAAATAAAATTTTAATTTTAATTTTAATGATAAACGGATAAATAAAATTACACATCAGACTAAATTATAGAATAAATAATCTATTTATAATTTTTGAAATTTTGATAATTATATTTTCTTGTTTAATTTATAAAAAATTAATTAAAATTACAAATTTGAATTAGAAATAGTGAAAGCCCCCCTTTGAACTTAAACCAAAATTTGAACAAAATTATTTCACTAAATTTTAATGAAAAATTCCTAACATACCATTATTAATTAAACGTAACTCCAAATTTGACATAAAGAAAAAGCAAGCAAAAATAATTCCTAAAGATATGAACACAAGCAAAGAATCCCAAGAAATATCAAACATGGAAAAAAGCTCCCCCATTTTTCTGGAACAACTTAATGTGTTTTCTGCTGAGAAAACTAGAGAGTTCCTCATCCGATTTGCAGAATAAAGAAATCTGTTCTTTCTGTAAATTGAATTCACCCAAAAATATATTCGAAGAGGTATATTCCATGTGTTTTTTTTACAGTTGAAGATAAGAATCATCTGGTTTGATCAATTTGGTGCTTCATATGTATTACTCAGGCATGTTGTTGGGTGCTTCTTTGGCCATGTTCTGCTCATTTCCATGTAGTGATGGGTTGTCTGTTTGCTTGAAATAATCCATAATTTGATACAGTGGGCACTTCCCAGCACGGGTTTGTCCAGTGGCCGAAGTTGTGAATTTCTTGTTGGCACAAGGAAAGCAGTCCAAATGGCTAAAGGGCCCTATTTAGAAGGTGCTGAAACTAAGCTCAGGTAGAGATTGAGATTGGTCTTTCTGGGTTTGTCTTGATTGAAAAGCGGGTAAGGCCAGTCTGACCAGGTTGGTCTTCATTGGAGGTCATAAGGTCAATCTGACTAGCTTGGTCTACATTGAAATTGAAAGGTCACAAGGTCAGTCTTACTGGTTGATCTTAGATGAATGCAGTAGAGTTGGTCCTAAAAGCAATTTTCATTTCAATTTAAGTTAACAATCTAATATACACCAGCACTTTACTTCGACAGGTTTTAATTATGGGCTTGATCATTTTTGGACTCTTTTTTTATTTTCTGGACATTGTCTGCTGTGTTCTAGATGGCAGGGACTAACATTTTGCCAGGCAAGGTTTTTAGGAGGCTGCCATTTCAATCATGTACAGAAACCAGGAATACCCACAAGAAATTATCAGGATTTGCTGTGCAGAAGAAAGTCCAGTGCCGACCAAGATTGGCAATCAGTAGTTTGAACAATGATGATAAAAAAGAAGAGGATGTGAATGACAGTAAACACGCCATTCATTTCAATGACACCTATGATAGAGTTTCAGCGGTGATTGGGTTTGAAGCTAATGCACCCATAGGCAGAGTTGAATGCACAGGCCTTGGTTGCAGGCCTGTTTTTAGGGACAGTGTGTCCTCTGCTGCAATGTTGCCTGATGGTTGGCTGCCTTATGAACATGCTATGGAAGCATTGAACGCCAGAATTGAGTTCTATAAGGGCATGAAAGTGAATCCACAGGGACATTTTCAAGGGGACTTTGCACGGTATTTATATGAAGTGTGGATGCAGAAGGATCTAGCAAAGAAATACTATGAGCAAGCTCTAGAAATGGAGCAACACAATCCTCAATTGTTGGCAGAGTATGCTGAATTTGTATGGGCTTTGCTGGGGGATGAAGAGAAAGCAGAGAAAATGTTCAGTGGAGCTCTGCGGGAAGATCCTAGTGACCCCAATATCCTTGGGAGCTATGCACTGTTTATGTGGCAAAAAGAAAGTTCATAACCCCACACATAAATGCAGTGTACATATCTTGGTGGTATGTGCGGCGTTGAGAAATATTTCTTTCTTGATGGATATAAAAAGGAAACATCTGTTTTCTATAACACTGGTAATGGGAGTGAACCATGAATATGTGGGCAAAGGGCAAGTCAGATTGGCAATGAGGTTCGCTGCAATTATAATGTAGTGTTTTGAATTTGTTTTTATTTTTTTATTTTGTTGCGTAAATTTGATTCAGTTAAAGAATTAAAATTGTTAGATTTAAATGGGTGGTTTTGGTGGTCTGTAATAAGTGAAGTTTTGGGATTCTTTGTTATAATGCGTTTAAAATAGTCAAAATTGTTATTTTAATCACATGATTTGGGTGGCCCATGGCATGTGATGAATCTTTTAAAAGGCTAGTGGATTCACCATTGCAATGTGCTTTAGTTTAGCAGAGGGCTCACTTCGTTGGGCCAGGATGTTGGTAAGCATGGCTAATTTTTCCCTAATCAAGGTTTTCCAGGGTAAATCATGGTGTGCATGGTTTATGTGTATTATTGCTCTATATGATTTTTATCATTATTTCTCTCATATTGTTTTTATTACTAACAAATGGTATCAAATTCAAGGCACTATTGCATGTAGAAGGAGGTGATAAATGCAAATGTTTACACATTGTATGTTGAGACTCAAACTAACATATAAGATAATATTGTAGCATGTAGAAGGAGGTGATAAATGCAAATGTTTACACATTGTATGTTGATACTGCAACTAACATATAAGATAATATTGTAGCATGTAGGAGGAGGTGATAAATGCAAATGTTTACACATTGTATGTTGAGACTGAAACTAACATATAAGATAATATTGTAGCATGTAGGAGGAGGTGATAAATGCAAATATTTACACATTGTATGTTGATACTGCAACTAACATATAAGATAATATTGTAGCATGTAGGAGGAGGTGATAAATGCAAATGTTTACACATTGTATGTTGAGACTGAAACTAACATATAAGATAATATTTCAGCATGTAGAAGGAGATGATAAATGCAAATTCCTACACATTGTATGTTGAGGCTGAAACTAACATATAAGATAATAATAGATTTATTATTGGATGTTTTTTCTTCAATTGATTTTTTTTAGAGTAAATCATTGTGTGCATGGCTTATGTGTATTGTTGCTATGTACTATCTTTATCATTATTTCTTTCACATTGTTTTTATTTCTAATAAACCTAATGTATGAAAGTCTTATTGTGAAATTATGCTCGTAAAGATCCTACAAAACTATATCTAAATGTCAAATTTGGTGTCCTAAATTTGTCTTCTTGAATCGAGTGTCTTAAGGTCTTCTTGTGCAATTATGCTTGTAAAATTTGTTCTGTGTTATACCTAAATGGCAAGTATATGACCAAATAACAGTTCAAGAAGAGGTTGCAATGCAATGCATTATGTATATATTAAGAATAAAAAGATGGTTTACAATTAGAGGATGGACTATTACACATTATGTATATATCAATATTTCTTATAATAACTCTAACAATGAATAATAAGTATTGTTTCATTGAAAATGGCATGTTCAAATTCAATGAGAGGTATAGTGTGTAAACCAAATAAATATAAGAGATATCACTCGCAATGGCTCATTGATATCTGCAGGATAGATGTGGCTATCCCTTGGAGGCAAAATTGTGTTGATTCAATCTATTTTGCATAATATTTCTGTATCTTAGATGCATCTTTACAGACTACCTAAGGGTGTTATTTCACACATAAATGCTATCATTACAGATTTTAGGTGGTCAGGTGTAAAGGGAGACATGAAGATACATTTGGAAAAGCTAGAATCGATTACTAAGAGCCCAGATTGTGGGGGATGGGGTATAAAAAATACTGAAATATTTGGTTGGGCGTTGTTTTCTTGGAGCTTCTGGCAGGCTCTCTCGGGAATTGGAATTTGGAACAATACCATCTGATGTAAATATTTAAAGAAAAAAGACCCTATAGAATGGATTAGGCAAGGTGTTAAGTGCAATAGAACATCATCCTACATTTGGAGAAGCTTTCTTGCAACGAGAAAATGGTCCATTGAGAACCTTTTCATATACCATGGAACATGAAGCTATACATTGATTAGTAAGGACCATATATATGGAGTGACTGGGGCTCAAAATCTTCCAAACAACATCATCCTACATTTGCAATTCAATTTTTTTTTCACTTAACACAGATCTAGAAAGGATGGGACCCTCTACAACTATTTCCTATTTGGATGAACACAACAGACTTGGGATTTGATGAGGACCTACTAGGTTTATGGAACAATTTTATTTTGTAATTATACCTAACTAGAATGACTTTGGACAGTGAGGATGACAGGTTGTCCTGGTTTGATCTTTCTACAAATGGTCCTATTTATGTTAGGAACATATACAAACATATTGCCTCCTCCTTTAGTGGCATGGAAAACAATAACTGGTTCTCCAAGGCTTGGTCTTTACACTTGCCCAAAAAACTCTTGTTGTTTGGATGACTTGTATGGAAAAAATACAATTCTGACATGGGACTATTTATGTAAAAGAGGGTTCTAGGATCCCGAGAGATGTTGAATATGCCACTGTACTAGTGAATGTATTCTACATCTTTTCATACAATGCATTGTGGTTGAGGAAATATGGGAAATCATTTTACAAAGATTAGGGATCTACGATTCGCAAAGCTACTTTTCTATTGAATCTTGCTTCAATTTTTCACTGAAGGGACTCATAGAAAAGATAACCATCCCCTTCTACATTTGTCGGGGAATCTGGAAAGGTAAGAATGCACAAATTTTTCAAAACAAACCTTTCCAAAAGGAGCTCGTGGCAACAAATATCAATGCAGATTACATGGAATTCTGGAAATTACCAATGCCTAGGAATCCTAGAAATTCATCAAACAAGAATCTCTCTATTATTCTTCCATCTGTTCACTTTGATGGGGCAACCCAAAATGCCATCTATGGTGCGGTGTGGTGATTAATATTGATAGAGAGATAACCTGAAACTTTTCTTGGAACGTTGGGAGCGACACTAACAATAGGGCATAAATCATTGCTTTTTGGGGTTCCTTGTATTGTGCTAGGTGGTTGAAACTAAATGAAATCCATATCTATGGAGATTCATAGGTTACAATCGATTGGATAAACAAATACACTGCCTTTGCCCCTCTCCTTATGGAACATTGGATGAAGATAATTCATAATATTAGGGGCTTATTTCATCGAATTTCTTTCTCCCATGTTCCTAGAGATCTCAGTCAAGAAGCGGATGATCTGTCCAAACAAGGTTTGAATATGGTCCTAGGATGCATCAGGTTTCAATCTACTCATTTGGGGCAGGTGTTGGAGTCTGACTTCATACCTTTTGGAAAAATGTTGCCCCAGTTAAACAATGCGGTTCGGGGTCCTTCCTGGGCCTGTGCAGGTAATCTTCTCACAAAACTCATGGACTTGACAAATGATCAATGGTACCTATGACTCCCTTACTCTTACATACTTCCTTTTCTAATTATGGATGTCCCGACGATGGTAGTTTTATTCCATATTTCCTTGACAATTATGTAATGGTGCTCGATGGTTTTTGATACTCTGTAAATGATCAAAATTAGTGTATGTATATTCAATATGATATATGTCGATATGTTAATACAACCTATGTAACTTTGATAATAAATAAATCATAGTTGTTTTTTTCTCTTGAATAAAATCTTCTTATCTTATAAATAAGGGTATTATATGTATTATATATTAATTTGCAATCCAACTAAGTTATTATCTTAAATTAGATTAATATTATTAAGATTCATCTTAAACTGGGATTTATTAAACATAGAGAATGATCAAATATCTTAAATTAGATGAATATTATTAACATCTATTTTAAAAGTGGGATCTATTAAATATAGAGAAAAATCAATTTTCTTAATGTATAATTTTTTTAATCATATAATTATACATGAAGTATTAATTTTTTCATATAAAATAATTAAGAAAATCACATATTAATATTGATCCCTATCACTATTTAATAAAATGATTTAAAAAATATAGATTAATAAATCTATATTTGAAATAATTCAGAATTGATTTAATTTTCTTTAAATGTTACACATATAGCTTTTCATTTTTTTATGTAATTTCCCTCCCAATTATGTTTCTAATCTCCTTAGAATTACTTAAAAACAAACAAACAAAGAAGCTTCATCTAAATATTTCATTCTTCTTAACCCACAAGTTGATAAAAAAAATATTACATCACAAGTTCATAAATAAATATTACATAAGCATATACAAAAATCGGTTTAGATTGACTTGGAATGAAATCATGTTGATAATAAAGTTATGTATAGAATGAGCATTAATCACACACCAAATTGAAATTATACTATATTTCATACACAAGTAGAGGCTACATGTAGCTTATAGATTACAGATTTATAGCAATTTAGATCCTAAGAAAGTGAATTTGATTAACTAGAAATAATACCTTAAAACCTCACAATTACAACTCATAATCACACAAAATTACAAGTTGCAATCACAACTTGTAATACACATGTAAGACACATGAAAGAAATAATTCTAAGTCCCTACCTTAATGCTTACAATACAAATATTAAAATCACAAATTACAATAACAATATTGATCTTTGTTTCGATGGTCTTCATTAGCACTTACACCCACTCTGAAATCTCATAGACAACACTCTTTCTTCACCATCAACTTCGAGCTACCACTTGACCCATTTAAAATATAACTATGTTTGGCCATCATTGACATACTTGTAGAATTGACAATATTGACATGGGGCTTTCACAAGAAATTTTTTCAAGAAACTAAATCATTCTATGGACATACCGCCACCAGTCAGATACTTAGTTTTGAACTAGCCATTAGTTTCTAGGCAAGAAATCTGGATACTTAATGTATTTAAAATTCAATCATACAACTTGACCTCTTAAACACACAAACATGAGAATTGATTTTCCTAAAACCGAGGCTTCCATGTTAAATCAATAGCCATCAACCCTTCTTCACAGACACACAAAAAATAACCTATAACTAGGGCTACCAACTTATAACATATTGTAGCCAAAATTAAAATGGCATTGTGTTCATAGAGCTTCCAGAACCATTGACTTAATTATGTTAATCTTTTCACTGAATGGTTCTTCATTTGATATTTGAATACTTCAATAATAATAATAACATACTATAACATAAGAAAACTGCAATGCACACCACACAATAAATTTGCAGCTAAAATTCTAGCACCAACAAATTCTCACACATTATCCTCCACACTCTATTTATGCATTTAGTTAGTTGAGTTGAGCCATATTAGGTGGAAAATAAAAGAATAAATTGGTGCCATCTAATTAATCTTTGCATATTTGTATCAAAGTAGCTATGACTATGAAAGTTCCATATTACCATTGTTTTCTTTTGGTCGCCTTCCTCACTTGTTGTTGATATATTGTTTCCTGCATATTGCCTTGGTGTTGATGGACGCAGACAAGATTCAAAATTATTTTCGTAAGCCTAAATTGAATTAATAACAAAACATTGGCCATACACATTCTCAATATTTTCCACTGCAATGTATTCTTCACATGTTTTGCAAGTGGAACTGCTCCTGATAACATTAGACAAACACATCCTCTTGAGCTTCTGCAAGTTATTCTAGATCATCAATGTCTCTTGCTCGGGAAGGCCTGCGATTCCATGCAGAACCCACTTGCTCATGCATTTGGTCATCAGGTTCAACAAATTTAGATGTTTGAGTTGCATGAAGGTCTTGGCAGTTACCTCAATTCCATTGGTAGAGTCCCCAATAGGCCATAAGATGAAAAGTTCATGTGACTGATTTTGGGAGGAATTTCTCGGGAAGGAATTCTAGTCGAGATCAATGCGCTCCATGTTTCAGAGCTTGCCCAATTCTAAAGGTAAAGTAGAATAACTCTCTTCACAGTCTGCAATGACTCAATTAAAGGTAATTTCTTCAACAAAATGCCTACAACTCTCTCACAACAGAGCAATAAACACACACTCTTGAAAATAACTACAAAAAACAACCGAATGGGCATTCACATCAAACAAGTCATTCTCCTATGCTAACCTATATACAACAATTTAAACTTGCAGAATTGGCATATGATCACAACCCCTCTCTTGCTATGATACCAACTTAGAAAAATGAGAGAGTGAGCATTATTCACACATGAAACAAAAATCACACTATATTTCATAGACAAGTAGAGGTTACATATAGCTTATATATTACAATTTTCTAGCAATTTGGATCCTAAGAAAGTGGATATGATTAGCTAAATATAGTAACCCAGAAACTCACAATCACAACTTGTAATACACATGTAATCATTAATTCTAAGTATGCGTATAGTGGTGTCATTTAAAAAATAGGATAATTATTTTACTAGAAAAAAAATTGGAATGGTTGGTGCCTCTAGAAATTCAACTTAAAACTACATGTCTACATCTGCTTGGGAACTTCATGAAATTGGAATATATGAAATAACATGTACACTCCAAACGTCAAGGAGACCGAATGCACAAGTAGGAGGAATAATGTTAGTATTATTAGCATTTACTAAAATAATGTTGGTATATATAAGATATATCTTTCCATACTTAGTACACAAATTGGAACAACTCTATAATTCTTGTTTTTATTGGAAATTCAATAACTTTTCACGTAGTTTAAATAGAATATTAGTTTCCTGTTTGACTTGATACTTAATGTTCTAAATTTACAAGTTGGAAGCTTTTAAAAAATCACCAAAAATTCTAGAAGCCTACACATCTCCCCCTATGATCTATACCTATACGTTAATTTTGTAAGGGTCAACATTACATAATTACTACATTTTTAATTATGACCAACATTTCATTTTTATTATTATTATTATTTTAATGTTAAATGTTAAAATTTACAAACATTTATGCTTACACAACTTCCCCTATACTAGGCTATAGAGCGCCCATCGGCACAATAAACATATAATAACTTAATAAATTTAATTAACACACACACACACACACATTCATAGTCCCAAAGATTGGTGTCTCATATATATATATATAATAGACAAAATGACCATTTTTTCTAGATTTTTTTCCTATCAATTTTTACAAAATATAGTAGATGTTTAAAAGAATCATAAGTTTAGGTTTTTAATTTGCAAAATTAAAGTGCTCTTGTGTTTTTAGGGTGTTGAATCCATTTACATATTCAAAAACACACTTTAAACAATAAGAAATCACAATCTAGCTCAAAATTGTATCACCAAATGCCAAAGGAAAAGAGTATTAATTAGAATATATATATATATATATATATATATATATGAGTAAGTTAAGTTATAAATTAAGACCCATTTAACACCCCTCTCCCATAATTATCCATATTTGTAACCATTAGAATTTATATTTAAATTTAATTAATAAGTATATAAAAATTCAATATTTACAATAATCTGCCCCCCACACACATCTTAAGTCGAGATCTAAAAAATGTCTAGAAGTCTCTCAATTTGTAAACCTTTACTCAAGTTTTGTAGCAAGAATGTTTGCGTAATAAGAGATTCAATCCCACTTGAGACTTGGTTAATCTAAAATTAAATTAGATCTATACTAGTAATATTAAAATGAATATATACATAAATACTCTATAAACAAATTTAAAGTAAATAGCAATAAAATTCATACTTTATAACCATTTAAAATTAATACTCTATTCATTTTCTTTCATATCCTCTTACTTTTTCAACTATCTTATTTAATAGCCCAATGGGTGTGTTTTCTCGGATGTCAGGGTCTCATCGGAGGGTGTGCCATCCTCTCAAATGTCCCTTCCTAGTTAAGGTGTGACAAAGGTTAGTTGTTGGGGATGTGTTAGTTCACAGGTGGACTCATAGCTTTAAATTGACATTCAAGGTGATGGAGTGGTAATGGTATGTGATTAGTGTGGGTAGAGGTGAGGATAGCACGTGGACCTCGATTAATTGTTTCATACCTGTGAGGTTTCATTCTGGTTTTCATTTCCAGGAGTGCAATATCTACTTCTTCTCTTTTCTAGAGCGTGCCTTGATCTTCTTTAATGTTCTGGATAGTTTGTTAAAGTTTGGCCATAGGCTTAAACCTTGAATTGTTGGTTTTGAGTCATGGTTTCAGTAAGTCTACTCATTCGTTGTGTTTTCATGGGTCTTCGAGGGTGATTTCACAGTCATTGAGGGGGAATGTTACTAATTAGGAAATAGTTTCTTCTCTCTGTTCTTGTTTTAAAAACTGTTTAGCATATGTTGCTCTGGGCGTTAGAAAACTTTCTCAATTACAATTCAGTCAAATTGTCCTGAGTCTAGAATTTTTTGGTGGCATTAAGGGTCCAAGGCGTTGTAATAACTTCTCTGTGTTATGTCTATGTATAAGGGGTTTTCACTACTTGTTTATGGGTTGTGTCATGTTTCTGGGTGGTGGTGAGCTTGAGAATTCTTATATATAGGTTAGCATAAGAGAATGAATCAACTAGAGATGGTGGGATTCATGATTCTAGCAGCAAATGGAAACATCGGGAAGAACAAAGAAATGCTTGTGATAAGGGGGTTCTCCTAATAAGAGGCACTGGACTACAAGGATATTATTGCTCCAGTATCTGAAGGATAGGTTTTTGTATGGCCCAAGGGCTCAAGCATAGACTCAATAAGAGTGACTTGTGTTCAAGAGGGAGAAATTGTACATAAATCCATGACTGTGCCAGATGATCAGAAGAGCTTCTAGTACCAAGGGAGAAAAATATTAGGAAAAGTGGAAGGAGAAACCTTTCAAGAGGATGTCAGGGGTTGAGATTGTTAAGATGCTCAGAGACATGAAGTTCTAAGAGAAGTATGCCTTCATTGAAGAAACGATATTAGGCAGTGGAAAAAGAAATTACCTAAATGATAGAGGGATAAACAATGATAGAAGGAACTGCATACATGATAGAGGGAGAAACAATGGAGAAGTAATTTCTTACATGACAAGGGATCAATAGTGGTAGGAGGATTTTCTTCTGTGATAGAGGGATCAATGAGGAGTACCATAGGAGGATTTGCTTTAATGTGAAAGGGAGTTGGCCTCAAGGATTGAAATGAAGGATTTTGTCTAGATACACTATTTCTTGGGATTGGAGAGTCAAATTTGGTGGATCTCTCAATGTATAGGTAGTTGATTTGGATCTTTGACATACCTGGTTAACACTAGGCCTGATATTTTCTTTGCAGTAAGCATCCTAGGCCAGTTTATGGTTGAATCGAGGCATGTACATTAGGTTGCAACAAAGCATGTGTTGAGTTACCTACGTTGTACAATTGGATATGGTTTGAGATATTTCTCAGGTGGTGAAGTGAAGTTGTAGGGATATATTAATTCTTATTAGGTTGGGAGTGTTATGAACAGAGAGAGCACCTCAGGAAGCTGCCAAAACTTGGGATAAACTATGATATCCTGGTTTAGCATGAAGCAACATTTTGTCACATTGAGCATAACGAAAGCGAAGTATATCGCAACCAATGTCACAAGTCAAGAAGTCATGTGGCTTCAAAAGATTCTTGCGGGACTATTTAATCAGGAGCTTGAGTCGACCTTGATATTTTGTGATAATCAAAGTTGTGTCAAGATTTTGGAGAATCTAGTTTTTTATGACAGGTCGAAGCATATTGAGATAAAATATCACTTCATTTGAGACATGGTGCATAAAGGAGCAATAGAGCTTCAATACATATACACATATGAGCATATTGCAGACATCCTCACCAAGCTTCTGTTTAGAGTGAAGTTTGTATACTTCAGAGACACGCTTAGCGTGATGCAAATTCCCTTGTTGAGATGAAGGGTTGATGTCTTTGCAGGAGCAAAGAAAATCATCTCCTTAAGCCATACAAAACTTTGAATGGGTCATAAAGGAATTTGAATAGGGGAGATGGATACATTCACCTAAGAAGCCAAAAGGCCTTGGCTGGTTATATAGTACTTTGACTAGAGGTGAATGGACTGGGGAAATTACAATATTGGACAAATCTTCTCTTGAGAAGCCATAAGGACTTGGCTAGGTAATAAAGGACTTTGACTAGAGGATATAGATGTAATTCATCCAAGAAGCCATAAAGGACTTTGGATAGGCTAGTTGGCCAAGGGCGAATGGTCTAGGGGCAGATTCTCTCCTAAGAAGCTAGAATGAATTGGATGCCAAAAGGGCTTGGATGGGTCATAAAGGACTTTGACCACTAGAGGTTATTGATAGATTTACCTAAGGAGCCATAAAAGACTTTGGTTAGAGGTAAAAGGCCCTGGATACTCACATTGCCTACTCTAGGATGGAGTGATTTATAGACGTGCATGTGAGGAGTTACATTGCCCAATCTAGGATGGAGTTATCTATAGACATGCATCAACATGGCAAGCTCATGAACTTTTCTTATGAAGGGGACATTGTAACTAAGGGGAAAACAATTGCACCCAAGGAGAGTACCTCTCTCACTATGAGGGAGTGTTGATTTTTTTTGTAGCATTGAGAGGTATTCTCACATACCAAGAGGTCTCCTAAGTTGACCTCTAAGAATTATATAAAATAAAATAAAATTTTTATTTTCTAGGGATCATGTAGGCTCAAAATGGTTAAATCAGCCCCCCCATGAAAGGGTGTGTCCCTTGGTCAAAATTCACCCATTTGACCTATATAAATACAAGATGTGCTACTCCACTTTGACTAATTCGAAATCATCAGACATTTCTCTCTCCTATTCTAACCACACGTGTGAAGTCAAAGAAGGATATTTTTGGAGGCCTGACCGAGCTAATTTTTAACTATTTGATTGAGTTTGATCGAGATATATGGTTGAGCTTGATCGCAAAAGAGGCTGAATTTAATCACATAAGAGGATAAGCTGACCATAGATTTAACTACAAGAGTCAACCGTAGGTTCAAAGTTGACCATGCCAAATGTTTGACCATATTTGACTATTTGAGTAGTTTGACCTTCATTAACTGGTTGGAATTTTGACCAAGTTTGAGCGGTGTTTAGACTTGGATTTTGGTGTAGATTTGTAGACAATTTTTGGAATTATAGGCCTTTCTAAAGAATAATTTCTCCTAGAAGAAAAATTGCTAGGTTTTCTCCCAAGTTTGGGTTTCCTAGGATAAATTTGTTGTCCCTATTGTGCATGGATGTCTGTTTATGATATTATTGTTTTCACTGCATTGTTGTTGAAATATTTTGTGTATAATTGCTTAATAATACCAATGACACTATATACATTGTATGAATATTTTTAGGTAGTAATTATCATATCAAAATATTGATTTCTACTATATATCTCGTAGAAAATTCAACAACCACTAATAGATTGAATTATTTTGTCTCTCCATGTTTCACGAGGAGAGGGGAAGGTATGTCACCTTCCTCTACTTAGGATGCCCACTTTGACTTCATTACTTGTCAACACTAGTCAATCCTTCATTAGGTAGATAGTTATGATGAGTAAAGGATGTTGGTATGGGCCTGCTCACGACACACCATAGGGAAATCAACCAAAATACAACAATCAATCATTAACCACGTAACATCCCACCATAGGCTTTCCCTCTTAGAAATTTAGATTTATATGATCCTCCCTTAAGCTCAACCATCAATTAATTATTTTCACATAGATCTATACATACATCTCTAATTCACAAAATTGGGTTTTACATACATGGGGTGCTATAGAAAAAGGGTTGCTACATGATGAGCCTCAATATTGCAACAAGAATGTTGCAACTCCCAAGGCTACCAACTTTAATTATCAACTCGGGGTTTGTACAAACTTAAGAGGTATCAACACTATATGTGCAACATACAATGTGTCATTCCTTTACTGTCATGATGTAATGGAGTGCATGTAATGAAATAAAATCCTAACTAGTTGCAGAAATGGAAACCTTAACCTATTGCAAGAAAGAAAATACAAGGAAGAAAAAAACTATTATAATTGCATAAAGTAAAGATCATTAACTAAATATCAATCATTACATTTCAAAGAGTTTAGATCCATTGACAAAGTTCATTGGATGTGGCAATCAAGAAAATCATTATTGTATTATCCAATTCATAAATTTGTCCATTAACCCAATTCGCTGAGATGTTTTGCATGGGTAAAAGGAAAGTCCTAAGTGGTGTTTATTCCTCCTCAACCATTTATTTAGAGCCTAGGGGTCATGATTCAACCCTAAGGGACAAAAAACAACCTTTTTGAGCAAATATGGGCAAGTATATACATGTTGGAAGAGTGCTACAAGAAACATGTTTTTTATAGGAAGATATAATTCACCGAATGACCAAGAAAATCAAATCCAAATTGGATGGGAAATTTTTTGTTATTGACTAGGATGTCTTAGGTCTCCATTCCAAGTGGAATCACTAAAAAATACCCCTGTTAACACATGCTAAAAAATAACAGAAAATTACTAGTCTAAAATCTAGAAATTCGAGAACTAGTGAGCTAGTTAATCTATCAAATGCCTAACCTAATCAAGTGTGAATGCAATGCGGTAAATTTTGTTATTAAATGAAATGTTTTTGTGATCTAATGCAAGTGGAATCAACTTGGTTGAATCTCGTTAGCATGTTATAAAAAATAACATAAACTTACTACTATTTGCCACAAGGGACTTCCAGAAATTTAGATTTGGGAATAAACAAACTAATCCAAGTAGCTCAATAATTACTATGCCCTTACAAAGCTACTCAAATGACGAAATCATGCTTTTGATCCTGCAAAAGACCTTACTTCAATCATTTAACCCAATTCTACAACAAGAAATCACCAATACTAAAGGCAGAAATAGAAAAAAACAAGAACAAGAGATGCATGTGAATAAGAAGCGAAAATAATAAAATTAAATTATACAAAAGGGCTCTGAGGCTCCTAGGATGGCCAAGCCCAAGGAAACTCAGAGTCCTATGAAGGAGACCAAGGTTTAGAAGCTGAACATGGCACCAATCTTCATTATTTCCGTCAATACAATTACATCCCTGTAAGAAATGAAAGTGGAGCTGCAAAAATACGAGTTCTCTCCAAAAGAAGACTAATAAAAATCGACCCCTAGAGGAAAATTCGACTTGTTACTTATACAAAATGATTAAGAAGCATTCCCCATGAAAGGAGGAAGCTTTCCCCTCCAAAATCCCTCAAATAGTGGATTTGGTTCCCAACACTAGGAATCTGCATTAAATGACAGGGAACACATTCCTAGATTTTCTCAATCATTGGAGCTCCAAAATCTATGCAATAATTTCATAATATCTTGTTGATTTATTATCCAATATTGATCCTCCTGTAGTAGGGAGCAAGTCCCTAAATTATCTCCTCCTCCAAATCTCCATAATCTGCCCAATATTCTCACAATATTCTACAAAAATAAATAATATTAGGCACAAATATGCAATTATCCATAAACCTTTTGAATCAACATATCAAAGCTAAAAAACATTATTAAGTGTAGAAGGAGAGGTTTAATATAGCCGTCGTGTGCCTAAGAAAGGTTAAATAAGCCTTAATTTATGTCATCACTACATAGCCCCCCCCCCCCCTCTTAAGGGAACACCGTTGCCACTGTTCTATACATAGAACAAAAAGTAACCAATGATATTTATATTTACAACTCTTACATTTATTTACACAATAAATAAAAATGGGTAAGATATCCTCATGTGATTAGCCATTTCCTAGGTGGATTCATCTAGATCAAAATGAGTACTTGTTGGACGCGGAATTCAATTCCACATCCAAGGGTGCCTACTCTTGACATTTGAGTAAACTTGTAAGGAGATAAGCCAAAAATACAATAAAGAAAATTACTATTCTTATTTTCCCTCCAAAAATATTTACCCTTGGGGATGACATCATCATCTTAAATCTTATTGGTTCCCTTAAAATTAATTCTGTTTGTACATTTTTTTGTTTTGTTTTGAGACTCATTTTTTACCTCAAAATTCCCCTAATGCCTACAAAAGCATTCCTCTTTTATCTTGATTTCTAATGGGATTGATTTGCATATGCATGTAAATCATAAAACCTTAGTTAGAATGCAAGAGAATGTCGCTCATTATAATCACTCCTATAGGTGATTTGTAAGGGGAGATATGAATTGATTTGCATAGACATGTACATCATGTACCCTTAAGTATAATGCAAGAAAATATCACAGGTCTTTACAACCATTCCTCTTTTATATGGTGAATTTTTATTGGGGATATGAATTGATTTGAACATGCATATATATCGTGCACCCTTAATTATAATGCAATGGTTATTATGGATCATTCAAACCATTCCTTTTTATGGCGATTATTAAGGGAAAGACAAGAATCAATTTGAACACACATATACAACATGTTTAAAATGCAAAGGAATATGACAAGTCTTAGAACCATGCCTCTTTTATGTTGAATTTTGAGGGGGAGATATGAATTGACTACTTACACATAATGTATTCTTCATTACAGTGTGAGGGAATATTACAAGGCATTAGGATCATTCCTCTTTTATGGTGATTTTTAAGAAGAAGACATAAATTGATTTTCACATGTATATACTTCATGTGTCCTTGAATATAATGCAAGGAAATAGTGAAAATAATTAAAATAAGTTTTCTTTTATGATGATTTCTAAGAGATGTAAGATTTTGAAAAATACAATACAAAGATCTTAAACTATCATAAGATTAGTGACCTTAGTGAGAATATTTTCACTTAAATAAATAATAATGCATTTGAAAGTAAACTCAACATCTTTAAATTCTATGTTGCTCATCTTTAAAATGCCAAGGAATATGACAAGTCATTAGAACGATGCCTCTTTTATTATTGAGTTTTGAGGGGAATATATGAATTGACTACATACACATACACATAATGTATTCTTCATTACACTGTGAGGGAATATTACATGGCATTAGGATCATTCCTCTTTTATGGTGATTTTTAAGAAGACATAAATTGATTTGCACATGTACATACTTCGTGTGCCCTTGAATATAATGCAAGGAAACAGTGAAAATAAATAAAATAATTCTTCTTTGATTATGATTTCTATGAGATGCAAGATTTTGAAAAATATAGTCCAAAAATCCTAAACCATCATAATATTAGTGACCTAAGTGAGAATATCTTCACTTAAATAAATAATAATGAATTTGAAAATAAACTCAACATAGTTAAATTCTATGTTGCTCATTTCTCAATAGCATGTAGTTGTCACATATCCAGATGCGTTGCTTGACTATCGAAGCACTTCAAATTAATCCTTTCTTATTTTTTTTTAACAAGTTATTAAGCTAAATTCAAGAATCTAACAACATTGTCATTTCAAATTTATATCTATAAACAATATAACAATGGAATATCAATGCACATTTCAAATTCAAAGCACCACACATCATGAACTCTAAACAAAGATAGATATAAATATTTATTTATATATGAATGCAAGTGCACCAAATTGGTTATTCAACAATGATTTTCCACCTATCCATAAGAATCATTAATGGATTCCAGCTCTACGCCAAGCCATGATAACACTAGTGTGAAAAAAACTCTCTAAGGACTATCAAGCCACTCACCCAACCTAATTTCTTTCGGGTTCATCCAAATTGTTCACCATAGAACTCTCGAATCAACTATCTAGTCATTAATAGCCTTGGCACTCTCTTTCACCAAATCACATAATACAATGGAGATATTTTCTTTCTTTACTCAATAAATGCTTAGGAATATTCTTCCTCTAGTGCTCCTTAGCATGGGAACAAAGAGTCCAATATCTTCCCTGTAAGCACCATTGAACAATAATTCATAAGGAAAATGTTATGTTTCCTACACAACCTAATCTCTAAGCTCCTTTACAGTGAGTCATATTTTTTCTCTAGTGCGCCATCTTCTCTTTCACAACTCTATTTGGTCATTCACAAGTTTGAATCTCAATTTCAAGCATAAGAGTGTTGTTCCCATAGCTTCAGTGATTTCTTTTGGTAGGTGAGAACAAATTCAAATAATGAAAACAATAATAACAATGGTAAAAAAAATGAAAGTATAAGTCAAATCAAATTAAATTAAAAGTGAGCACACTAGAGTAAAGGAGGTTCTAATTAGAATGAAACTTCTCAGATTCATGTATGATGTTGTATTTAGTCTCATGCTCTCATAAAAGTAGACATCCCCACCAATCACCATATGCATTCAATCATTGACCTTTCAATTAAAGATAATTATTGAGATTGAAATAAAAAATATTATAATAACCAAAAAATTGATAATTAGATAATTAAAAATGATTTATCTTTCTTAAACCTTATTTCTTCTTTCCCTATACTACTATAAAATTAAAATTACGCATAAAAATACTATCCAAAATATAACAACCACACCATAATCCTAACTTATTATTAAACTCATACATATTCACTTCTTTTTCTATTTTAAATTGAATTTTGACTTTCAAAAATGATTACAATCAACCTAAATATATATTAACAATAATGTAATGTTACACAAACCTTTATATTAATGCTTTTTATTTATTTTTATGGGTATAAATAAAATTTTCCAATAAGCCTTGACAATCTGGAAATTTTGATATCATGCTTTGTTGCGTTCTCATGATTATGCTTGTCAGTGTCAAAATGATGAAGGGAAAGTGACTGATAATAGCCTCGGATAATAATTTTCTTCGGTAATATTTGCCTCTTACACTTATGTAAGGCCGTTGTCTACCTGTCTACCTGATATAGGTATTGAAATTTGGTTTTTTCTGCATTAATATTTGCCTCTTAGACTAAGGCCGTGGTCTACTTATTATAACTTTGTTGAGTATATTTTATTGTTGAATTTGGTGAAGGTATATTAGAATTGGGAACTCCACTCAAAGCAGGATGTGATTTTGAGGTGGAGGAATTGTATGGACAGTAAAAAGTGGTCTGAATTTTGGTAAAAAGAAATTTAAAAATTTTGCACTAATAGTATTTGAATTATATTTGATTGTGGAAATAGATTCAGTATCATCAAAAATCTTTAAGTCATAAAATCTTGAAGTTTGACAGCGGTAATCTAGATTTACAAAAATCTCTGTTAGACCATGCCAAATTTATATCGGTAATAAAAAACACATTTTAAACAACAAAAAAAAATAAAAATACAAAAAAAACGATTATACCAAATTTCTGAAAAAAACTCAAAACAGTAAGTCTCGTGTTTCTAATTTAACATAAAAGAGAAAGCAAGCAAAAAAAACATCTGAAGATATGAACACAAGCAAAGAATCCAAGAAAGATCAAACAGGGAAATTGGTTCTCCATCTTTCTGGAACAATTTAATGTCCTTTCTGCTGAGAACACTAGAGAGTTCCTCATCCCTTCTGATGGTCTTTCTGTATACTGAATTCACCCAAAAGTATTTTCGAAGGGGCATATTCCATGTGTTTTTTCTAAAGTTGAAGATAAGAATCGCCTGTTTTGATCAATTTGGTCCTTCATATGTATTACTCAGACATGTTGTTGGGTGCTTCTTTGGCCATGCTCTGTCAATTTCGATGTCGGGATGGGTCGTCTGTTTGCTTGAAATGATCTAATTTGATACAGTGGGTACTTCCAAGCACGGGTTCGACCAATGGCCGAAATTGTGAATTTCTTGTTGGCACAAGGAAAGCAGTTCAAATGGCTGAATGGCCCTACTTAGAAGGAGCTGAAACTAAGCTCAGGCAGAGATTGAGATTGGTCTTTCTGGGTTTGTCTTGATTGAAAGGCGGGTAAGGTCAGTCTGACCAGGCTGATCGCCACTGGAAGGTCATAAGGTCAATCTGGCTAGCTTGGTCTAAAGTGAAAGGTCATAAGGTCAGTCTTACTGGTTGATCTTAGATGAATGCAGTAGAGTTGGTCCTAAAAGGTCCTGCTAAAAGCAATTTTCATTTCAATTTAAGATAACAATCTAATATACACCAACACTTTACTTTGACAGGTTTTAATTGTGGGCTTAATCATTTTTAGACTCTTTTTTTATTTTCTGGACATTGTCTGTTGTGTTATAGATGGCAGGGACTAAGATTTTGCCAGGCAAGGTTTTTAGGAGTCTCCCATTTCAATCATGTACAGAAACCATGAATACCCACAAGAAATTATCAGGATTTGCTGTGCAGAAGAAAGCCCAGTGCCGACCAAGACTGGCAATTAGTAGTTTGAACAATGATGATAAAAAAGAGGAGGATGTGAATGACAGTAAACACGCCATTCATTTCAATGACACCCATGATAGAGTTTCAGGGGTGATTGGGTTTGAAGCTATTGCACCGATAGGCAGAGTTGAATGCATAGGCCTTGGTTGCAGGCCTGTTTTTAGGGACAGTGTGTCCTCTGCTGCAATGTTGCCTGATGCTTGGCTGCCTTATGAACATGCTATGGAAGCATTGAACGCCAGAATTGAGTTCTATAAGGGCAGGGAAATGAATCCACAGGGACATTTTCAAGGGGACTTTGCGCGGTATATATATAAAGTGTGGATGCAGAAGGAACTAGCAACGAAATACTATGAGCAAGCTCTGGAAATGGAGCCACACAATCCTCAATTGTTGGCAGATTATGCTGAATTTGTATGGACTTCGATGGGAGATGAAGAGAAAGCAGAGAAAATGTTCAATGCAGCTCTGCGGGAAGATCCTAATGACCCCACTATCCTTGGGAGCTATGCACTGTTTATGTGGCAAATAGAAAGTGCATAACCCTTCACACGTATATGCAGTGCAGTGCACAGAAATGTTTCTGTGTGGATGGATATAAAAAGGAAACCTCTGTTTTCGATAACACTGCTACTTCTTGTGAACCAATTATATATGGGGCAAAGGCAAAGGGCAAGTCTCAGCTTGGCAATGAGGTTCGTTGAAATTATAAGGTAGTGTGTTTATTGAAAAAGGGAAATTTGATTTAATTAAAGAATTAAAGTTGTTAGTTTAATGTGGTGGTTTTGGATGCATGGTTTTGGTGGACTTCGATATATGAAGGTTTGAGGATTCTCCATTATAATGTGTTTAAAAGAATCAAAGTTGTTAGGTTTATAATGGTAGTTTTGTGCATATGGTTTTGGTGGCCCATGCTATTTGATGAAGCCTTTAAAAGGCTACTAAATTACCATGGCAATGTGCTTTAGTTTCGCTGAGGGTTCATTATTGTTACCTGATTTTTCCCTAATCAAGATTTTCCAGGGTAAATCATGGTGAGCATGATTTATGTGTATTGTTAGGTTGTATGATTTTTATCATCATTTCACTCATATTGTTTTTATTACTAACGAATGGTGTCAGATTCAATGGATTGTGGCATGTCGAAGGGGTGATAAATGCAAATGCTTACACATGGTATGAGACTGAAACTAATATATAATATAATATTTCGACATGTAAAAGGAGGTGATAAATACAAATTACAATACATTGTATGTTGAGGCTGAAAAGTCTAATGTGTAAGATAATAAGAGATATATTATTGGATGATTTTTATTCAATTGGGATTTTTGACTAAATCATAGTGTGCATGGTTTATGCATATTTTCATCTATGATTTATATCATTATTTTTTTCATGTTTTTATTTCTAATAAATTTAGTGTATGAAAGTCTTATTGTGAAATTATGCTCGTAAAAATCCTACAAAACTATATCCAAATGTCAAATCAGGTGCCGTAAATTTGTCTTCTCGAATCCAATGCTACATTGGATTTTCTAATGTATGAGGGTAGAACTAGTATTTAATCAAGAGTGCCAAGCCCAAATTTTCCTTCTTGAATCCAATGCTACATTAGATTTTGATGCAGGGGCATCGAACCCTTAATGAAAAAAATAGAGAAAGAAGACTCGTGGACAACCACATGGACAACCAGGCCAACTTTGAACAGAATTCAGTTAATCAACTAATTTTAGTTGAAAATTCAGTTAAGACTGAATGTATGTATAACAAGTTATTAAGAATTCATTAGTGAATCAAGAAGACGAGGAGAAAAACCTGTGCGTGTGAGAGAGGATAAAATGTAGTTGCTGGAGGCTGAGATGCCTTAAATTGTAACCGAGTTTGTAAATAATGAAAAATGCATCTTTGTGAATTTATAAGGAAATGCATCTTTGTGAATTTATAAGGAAATGTGTCTTTGTTACTTTATTGAAAAATCACATTATTTCTGTTTCTAAGTTATGCAGATACTTAGCCATGGATGTCTGGACAAAGTCAAATATATTGTGTTTGATCTTCCAACGAAAAGCTATCCGAAGATGCAACCAGAAAGAGCGGTAGCAAGAACCCGTGGAAGCAATAGGATCAAAGAACCCGAAAAGAAAGTGCATGTGTGGATGAAGAACGATGACAATGTCATCATGCATTGTCACCTAGTTTGTTCTGGCAAGGGCCTTTAGTATTCCAAATCAGGCAAGTGAGATCAAAGTGTAGTTGTAGATAGGCTTTTTGGGCCCATAACCCACAGGCCTCAAGATCGATTTTATTGGGGAAGTGGGATTTTGGTTCACTCCAAAATCTCATCCCCATCAAGTGGTATCAGAGCGGGAAAATATTTCCTGCAGAAAGGAGTTTTTGCATGCGAAGAAAGAAGAGGTATAGTTTCACTGAAGATTTGTAAGCTTGTAATTTTTTTTATTTTTTATTTTTATAATTTTTTGTGAAGGTGAGAAGATTGCAGCAAACCTAGAGTAAGAGTGCTCAATTGGTTCGATAAGAGAGAACCACAGAGACGCTGAAAGACTAAGCTTAGGAGAGAAGCTTGGTAAAGCATCTGGTGGCAGGGAGGACTTGCTATTGCAGAGGTTTGGTTGCAGCTCACAGAAGACCATGAAGGCAGTTCCACTAACGAAGTGAAACAGTGGGTAGAATTGCTAAGGAAATGCATATGACCTGGAGGTCATAAATTTTGTACCTCGGGAGTCTGATATAGGGGCATCCGAACCCTTAATGAAAAAAATTAGAGAAAGAAGACATGTGGACAACCACATGGACAACCAGGCCAACCTTGAACAAAATTCGGTTAATGAACTAATTTCAGTTGAAAATTCAGTTAAAACAGAATGTATGTATAACAAGTTATTAGGAATTCATTAGTGAATCGAGAAGACGAAGAGAAAAACGTGTGCGTGTGAGAGAGGGTAAAATGTAGTTGCTGAAGAATTTTTGATTAACACTGAGATGCCTTAAATTGTAACCGAGTTTGTAAATAATGAAAAATGCGTCTTCGTGAATTTATAAGGAAATGCGTCTTTGTTACTTTATTGAAAAATCACATTATTTCTGTTTCTAAGTTATGCAGATACTTAGCCATGGATGTCTCGACAAAGTCACATGTATTGTGTTTGATCTTCCAACGAAAAGCTATCCGAAGTTGCAGTCAGAAGGAGCGGCAGCAAGGACCCATGGAAGCAATAGGATCAAAGAACCCAAAAAGAAAGCGCGTGTGTGGATGAAGAACGATGATAACGTCATCATGCATTGTCACCTGGTTTGTTTTGGCAAGGGCCTTCAATATTCCAAATAAGGCAAGTGAGATCAGAGTGTAGTCGCGGATAGGCTTTGTGGGCCCATAACCCACAGGCCTCAAGATCGATTTGAATGGGGAAATGAGATTTTGGTTCACCCCAGAATCTCGTCCCCATCAGATTTTCTGATGTATGAGGGTATGAAACTAGTATTTAATCAAGAGCACCAAGCCCTCTTTGTACTTTGATGTTAGTGGTATTGGTCGTTGAACTCCTTTATCACGAGCCTACTTAAAAAAATACCCATCACTCAAACAAAATCTTGACTTGACATGCTATGATTTTTTTATCTTATTTTAATGCTTAGAGGGTGATATTGATAACGAAGATCCCAATATGGGCAATGGTTTTGATGATATGTAGACATTTGTTGTAGCATAATGTTTTTTGGATTCTAGAGGCCATGTGGAGCTTGTTTGCTGATATATTTCCAGTTTAGAGATGGACTACATTGGTGCTCTTTTGGTTATCTACACCGTTACATGTTATATAAATGAGAACTTTTGCTTATTTAAATATAAATGGTTTGGATTCATATGGATGCACATGAGTATATGTGTTTTTCTTTAAAATTTGAATATTTTATGAAATATATGAAATGGGTATTTTATGAAATATATGAAATGGAGTTATCTAATGAAACAATAATTTTGAGTGGATGGTAATTTTTTTATAGGATGGTTTTTTATCTTGTGTTTCAATCTTGATTTTGAAAGTAGAAATAGATTCAACATCTTCAAAAACTCCAAAATACTTAAAATGGTTTTTTATTTTGTAAGAAGCGTTTCAATCTTGATTTTGAAAGTAGAAATAGATTCAACATCTTCAAAATCCTAAAATACGTAAAATTTCATATTTAATAACTGTAACATGAATTTCCAAAAATTTGAACTAAATTTTTCAAAAATCTATATTTCCAAGACAAAATTATCACCTTCTTACACTATTGTAATACTACTCATATATAAAATAACATGTAAACTCAAAAGCCAATTACACAAATAAGAAGAATCAAGAAAACAACGTGCAAGATCTCAAAAAGTGCACAAGTAAAAAGAATCATTAAAAAACCTACAAGATTAGCCCCAAAGCCAAATACACAAGTAAGAAGAATCAACCAAACAACGTGCAAGACCTCAAGCAAGTACACAAGTAAGAAGAATCATTAAGCAACCTGCAAGATTGGCCCCAACTGATCCAATACATGTAAAAAAGGAAGAACACCCTCTTCCGAACTTGAAACACATCATGAGGAATCGATTATGTTTTGTTTTGTTGCAATCTTTTCAATTGTCTTATACAAAAAGCCAAAAATGTTGCCCATGGTAGGTAGGTCTGATTTGTGGAGAGGAGATCATGATCATGGTTAAAATTGGATTTTTAATAATAAAGCTATTAGGATTAACATAATATAAGGATACTGGCATGTGTTTGAAACTCACATTGGTGTGATCTTGAAAATAAAACAAAACAAGTCAGTATGGAGTTATGTTTTTATTTATGTTAATTTATAAAATTTATTATTTTTGAGGAAAAAAATTTAATATGATGGAAATGTGTAAGTTTGTATGTGCTTAATATGGAGTTGACATGTGTCTTTAAAATAAAATAAAATATTCTACAAATAAATAAAAAGTAATGTGAGTTATATTAAAAAACAAAAAGAAATATGCTATATTTGTTTGGTAAGTTTTCCATATGAGAAATATAATTTCATATCAACTTTAAAGCAAGGTAAAAAAATTAGAAATAAAAAAATGTGTAAGATGTTTAAATTTTATACTTTTCAAAAATATTTCAACAAGATTTAAATATCTATATTAACTAATATTGATTATACTTAAAAATATATGGATAACAAACAAACCATTTTAATGTACACATGTATTCTATATAACATTCAAAATACAATATAAACAATGAAAAATTAATCACTATAAATTTATTGAAATTTATCATGAAATGAGAAGGTTACAATTTTTTTTAACTATTACACTTTAAAAAAGTTTAAATTTATTTTTTATTTTTTTAAATCCATGATTAAAATGAATCTAAATAACTTTTAATAACCGAAAATACAATGATAATTTTAAAAAATATTATAAAAAAATAAATCAAAATTAATTTAGTTTCCAACTTTGATTTTGCATCGACTTATAATCTCTTGACATTGTTGATTATATACAACAGTAAATTTTATGAAGTATCGTATTCAATGACGAGAGGAGTTTCGATTCTTTGCTGACTTTTTGAGTACGCAGTAACTTTTAAGTATTGTATTTAACAACGAGAGGAATTTACAATTCTTTAGAAAACCTTTCAATAATTTAAAAACTCAGGTTTATTTAATCTCCTTTCATAAATATTATTAGAAGTTAAAAATGTATGATCGATTACTAGATAAGTAAAATTAATAAATAATATTAAAAAAATACAAACACTAAGATAAAAACCTACTTAATGTATACTTTTTCATAGAGATAATATAACTTAAACCACCATCAAACTTGGAGCCCAAAAAACCTCATTCGGTTCATCTTAATCGATTTCCTCTTCAAAGCATTAGGTTTGATTGTCTTTCTAAGAATCGGGAGAATATATGAAATGGAGTAAGCTAATGGGTCCCACTCTCTATCGACGAGGCCCTTTCGGCAACCCCCTCCATGATGTGGGTCCCTTGGATCCCTTCCGTCTCCAAACGAAAACTTCCAAACTTCTCTGTCTCCCTTTCTGTCTGGGTCATTGCCCCCATTACCTTAATGCCAATGGTTGTTTTCTAGCCCATTCGACGCTAGCTCATCGAAGTGAAGCCTCACAGAGTTCATCAATGGCAACCCGCCTAATGTTTGCAGAGAAAGGGAGATGTTTACAGGTGAAGGCATAAATTTGAAATTTGAATACCTCCGTATAGTCGACAATTTGGAAAAATTTAATGTGCATGGGAGGACAGAGCACCTCCCAGAGCTTTTGCTGTCGAGCTTTTTTCCGAAAACCTCATTAATTCCATCGAGTGCCCAACGAAAGACGAATTTCATTCAGAGATACCATTCTCCATTTTCATTCAGAGATACCAATCTCCATTTTCAGGAACTCACCTGCCATTCTCCATTTTAGGAACTCACTTGCAATTTCCATTTACAGTTAGAGTTTCCATTTTCAAAGAGGAAACCACACGTGGATTTTTTCCGTAAACCCCATCTACAATCGGAGCTTCCATTTTCAGAGAGGAAACCATGCATGGATTCTTGTCGCAATTTCCATCTACAATCAAAGCTTCCATTATTAGAGAGGACACCAATCATGGATTCTTGCCCCGAAAGGCCCATTTCATTCTGTCGAGCTTTTGCCTACTATTTTCATAAATTCGCCGAGTGCATTTCTCCTCTGTTGAACGAGAAAGAGAAAATTATCTCCGAATTTGGCGGAGTAGGCTCAATCGATGATAGGGTTACCATTTTGCAGAGAGGGTTACTGTTTGTAAAGGTAAATTTACTATTTTTTTACAAATTCTTTGCATTATTTTTGCTCCTGCTAACAAATTTGCGATATGTTGTTCAAGGGAGTTGCCTCAATGGTGGCAAGCGAGTTGTTGCAACAGTGACCAGTGAGTTGTTGCAACAAAACTTATCTGGGCCGTTATTGCAACCACCATTGCAACAACTCATTTATCACTGTTGTTTATAATTTGTTGGAAAAAATGTTTGTAATTTTATTATTAAACACAAGATTACAATACAGCGAATTGAATTTGAAATCATATAGGTATTTTTTTATTTATGTTAATTGAGCCATGTAAATGTTTGCAAACACGCACTCACACCATTGCAACATTGCCCCCATACTATAGTAGTCATAACTTTATCAAATTAGGTGTCACAAGCCCACAACTAAACAAGACGACATGTCCATGTGCACTGCATCATGCAATAAATAGGGTTTTAGCTGGTGTTTAGAATGGGAGATTTTGTTGCATATGCCTTCCATTTGATTATGAGATCGGAAAATTTGACCATTAATCCCATCACAGGAACCATCATGCCTCAAAAAGTGGCATATGTTAAATGGTTAATTCATCATGGAAAAAATTATGCGTAGAGGAATAAATAATGGTGAGCTTCATGAATTCTTTGGTATTGCTCCCAAGTTTGTTTCATCTAGTTTAATTTAACTTTATTGTTGGTTTATTCCTTTTCATTGTCTTGTCATCTAGTTTGGCTCAACATGAAACTTGGGCAAGAAAATCCAAACTACAATTAGGGATGTTGGGTAGTAGAGGTCTTGCGTAACAGTTTTGGGGCTTAAAGCCTATAAGTTAGGATAATAATATTGTAAATCTCTGAAATATGCAGAGCGCGAAATGTAATAGGTCGAGTCAAAGGGTTGTCTGCCCAAGAAATAGTATAGAATAATAGGAAGTAAGTCAGCCTGCCCTTAGTCCGCAGGCCATGGGAATGTATAAATAGAGCGTGGCTCTAGGGTAAAAAGTAGTTCTTGTGGTTGAGAGATCTAAGTGCTATGGCTTTGTGAAGATAGTAATCTCTGCGTCTGTAAGTTCGAGTCAAGGGTGTTGGTGAGTAGATAGAGGCTCTGCAGTTGTGTGCGCAGAGGCCTGGTAGAGTCCGCGCTGTGTGCGTGGACCCTTGCAGCTGAGTGCGCAGAGGCCTAGTAGAGTCCGTAGCTGTGTGTGCGGACCCCTGCAGCTGAGTGCGCAGGGCGGATCTGGATGTAGTGGCGAAAGAGTTGAACAAAGATAAGTTGGTTCTGGAATACTGTGTTGAATCTGAAATATTGTGATCTGGTTAATTTATGATTGATATATCTGTTTGATCTGTGTGCTCATGCTTATGTTATGAGTTTATGAAAATCTATAACTTTTTTGGGGGCGTGAACTGGTTATCTCTATTAAATGTTTTCTTAAAGACCGTAAAAGGTAGATCTAATCTATAACAACTCATTAGTAATAAGTATCAAGGAATTGCCTGGTTCTGGATCTATGCGGAAGCAGAGTAGCGCGAGGCCATAGAATGATGCGCGAACCCTTCAGACCACATCAAGACATCCCAAGGGTGTGGAAACCTGGTTCCAGCACCCTCCCCTGCTACCTCGGGTGAGACCTAGTCCACGCTCTGCGGGCTGTTTCCGAAAGGGCTGGTAGCTGCGGGATTTGTTTGGCTAAATAGCGCTTCTGAACTTAGGTCAGGCCCTTATAAGCCAACAAATGGTTCCGTTGCTAGGACCGGGATCTGCCTAAGGGATGTTTTGATGTTAGGACGCTGGAATCCTACAGAGAAAGAGTCTGAGGATTGACTGAATCAGGAACGATACGAGTTCATAAAAGGTCCTAGTGCACCAAAGCGCAAACCAGAAGTCAAACATGACAAGCGCAATTTAGTTGTTGGTATTCAAAGGAGCAGGAAGCGAAGATCCAAAACAATTTTGGTTCTTGGTGACGGCAATATGGGAAGCGCACGGAGTTACAGACGACAACATCAAAAAGGCTACCCTACTTAGCGCATTGCAGGACCGCGCTTTGACGTTGTATGTAAAGTACTCAAGCGATCACCTGAAAGCGAGAACAATGGAGATCCGAGATGAATTGAAAAAGAATTTAGCCGGCCAAAATCAGAAAAGCAGTCGATCATAGGGTTCAAGGAGATCGTGATGATGCTTGGTGAAACTCTGTGGGATCTATATCAGAGATTGAAAAGTACAATCTGCGAGGCAAACATGATGATGTTAGATGCACAGCACTGCACGTGATTTGTGGCGTCACTGACGCCACATCTGAGGATAGCGCTGTCACAGTAAAATATCTCAATCCAAGATGAAGCATTAGAGACAGCAATGAGGTTGCATGAAACTCTAATACAGGATCCGGGGTTGGGAGTTCAACTAATCCCAACATTCTACATTCTATTCCATGATCCAGCAGAAGTTACAACTTTAACTGTTAGGTGTCCTACACAACCTAATCTCTAAGCTCCTTTACAGTGAGTCATATTTTTCTCTAGTGCGCCATCTTCTCTTTCACATCTCTATTTGGTCATTCACAAGTTTGAATCTCAATTTCAAGCATAAGAGTGTTGTTCCCATAGCTTCAATGATTTCTTTTGGTAGGTGAGAACAAATTCAAATAATGAAAACAATAATAACAATGGTAAAAAAAATGAAAGTATAAGTCAAATCAAATTAAATTAAAAGTGAGCACACTAGTAAAGGAGGTTCTAATCAAATTAAATTAAAAGTGAGCACACTAGAGTAAAGGAGGTTCTAATTAGAATGAAACTTCTTCAAATTCATTTATGATGTTGTATTTAGTCTCATGCTCTCATAAAAGTAGACATCCCACCAATCACCATATGCATTCAATCATTGGCCTTTCAATTAAAGATAGTTATTGAAGTGGACATCCCACCAATCACCATATGCATTCAATCATTGGCCTTTCAATTAAAGATAGTTATTGAGATTGAAATAAAAAATATTATAATAACCAAAAATTTAAATTACGATAATTAGATAATTAAAAATTATTTATCTTTCTTAAACCTTATTTCCTCGTTCCCTATACTAATAAAATTAAAATTACACATAAACATACTATCCAAAATATAACAACCACACCATAATCCTAACTTATTATTAAACTCATACATATTCACTTCTTTTTCTATTTTAAATTGAATTTTGACTTTCAAAAATAATTACAATCAACCTAAATATATATTAAATATATATTAACAATAATTTAATGTTACACAAACCTTTATATTAATGCTTTTTATTTATTTTTAGGGGTATAAATAAAATTTTCCAATAAGCCTTGACAATCTGGAAATTTTGATATCATGCTTTGTTGCGTTCTCATGATTATGATTGTCAGTGTCAAAATGATGAAGGGAAAGTGACTGATAATAGCCTCGGATAATAATTTTCTTCGGTAATATTTGCCTCTTACACTTATGTAAGGCCATTGTCTACCCTGTCTACCTGATATAGGTATTGAAATTTGGTTTTTTCTGCATTAATATTTGCCTCTTACACTAAGGCCGTGGTCTACTTATTATAACAATTTTGATATCATGCTTTGTTGCGTTCTCATGATTATGATTGTCAGTGTCAAAATGATGAAGGGAAAGTGACTGATAATAGCCTCGGATAATAATTTTCTTCGGTAATATTTGCCTCTTACACTTATGTAAGGCCATTGTCTACCTGTCTACCTGATATAGGTATTGAAATTTGGTTTTTTCTGCATTAATATTTGCCTCTTACACTAAGGCCGTGGTCTACTTATTATAACTTTGTTGAGTATTTTTTATGGTTGAATTTGGTAAAGGTATATCAGAATTGGGAACTCCACTCAAAGCGTTATATAAAGAATGTTATATAAAGAATGATATGTGATTTTGAGGCGGAGGAATTGTTTCGACAGTAAAAAGTGGTCTGAATTTTGATAAAAAGAAATTTAAAAAATCTTGCGCTAACAGTGTTTGAATCATGTTTTTGATTGTGGAAATAGATTCAGTATCATCAAAAAGTTCTGAGTCATCAAAAATATTGAAATTTGACAGCAGTAACCTAGATTTACAAAAATCTCTGCTAGACTATGCCAAATTTATATCAGTAATAAAAAAAAACACATTTTAAACAACAAAACAAAAAATAAAAAAAATACAAAAAACAGTTATACCAAATTTCTGGGAAAAACTCAAAACAGTAAGTCTCGTGTTTCTAATTTAACATAAAAGAGAAAGCAAGCAAAGAAAAACATCTGAAGATATGAACACAAGCAAAGAATCCAAGAAAGATCAAACAGGGAAAATGGTTCTCCATCTTTCTGGAACAATTTAATGTCCTTTCTGCCGAGAACACTAGAGAGTTCCTCATCCCTTCTGATGATTTGCAGAAGAAAGAAATCGGGTCTTTCTGTATACTGAATTCACCCAAAAGTATTTTCGAAGAGGCATATTCCATGTGTTTTTTCTAAAGTTGAAGATAAGAATCGCCTGTTTTGATCAACTTGGTCCTTCATATGTATTACTCAGACATGTTGTTGGGTGCTTCTTTGGCCATGCTCTGTCAATTTCGATGTCGGGATGGGTCGTCTGTTTGCTTGAAATGATCTAATTTGATACAGTGGGCACTTCCAAGCACGGGTTCGACCAATGGCCGAAGTTGTGAATTTCTTGTTGGCACAAGGAAAGCAGTTCAAATGGCTGAATGGCCCTACTTAGAAGGTGCTGAAACTAAGCTCAGGCAGAGATTGAGATTGGTCTTTCTGGGTTTGTCTTGATTGAAAGGCGGGTAAGGTCAGTCTGACCAGGCTGATCGCCACTGGAAGGTCATAAGGTCAATCTGGCTAGCTTGGTCTAAATTGAAAGGTCATAAGGTCAGTCTTACTGGTTGATCTGAGATGAATGCAGTAGAGTTGGTCCTAAAAGGTCCTGCTAAAAGCAATTTTCATTTCAATTTAAGATAACAATCTAATATACACCAACACTTTACTTTGACAGGTTTTAATTGTGGGATTAATCATTTTTAGACTCTTTTTTTATTTTGTGGACATTGTCTGTTGTGTTATAGATGGCAGGGACTAAGATTTTGCCCGGCAAGGTTTTTAGGAGTCTCCCATTTCAATCATGTACAGAAACCATGAATACCCACAAGAAATTATCAGGATTTGCTGTGCAGAAGAAAGCCCAGTGCCGACCAAGACTGGCAATTAGTAGTTTGAACAATGATGATAAAAAAGAGGAGGATGTGAATGACAGTAAACACGCCATTCATTTCAATGACACCTATGATAGAGCTTCAACGGTGATTGGGTTTGAAGCTATTGCACCGATAGGCAGAGTTGAATGCACAGGCCTTGGTTGCACGCCTGTTTTTAGGGACAGTGTGTCCTCTGCTGCAATGTTGCCTGATGGTTGGCTGCCTTATGGACATGCTATGGAAGCATTGAACGCCAGAATTGAGTTCTATAAGGGCAGGGAAATGAATCCACAGGGACATTTTCAAGGGGACTTTGCGCGGTATTTATATAAAGTGTGGATGCATAAGGAACTAGCAAAGAAATACTATGAGCGAGCTCTAGAAATGGAGCCACACAATCCTCAATTGTTGGCAGATTATGCTGAATTTGTATGGACTTCGATGGGAGACGAAGAGAAAGCAGAGAAAATGTTCAATGCAGCTCTGCGGGAAGATCCTAATGACCCCACTATCCTTGGGAGCTATGCACTGTTTATGTGGCAAATAGAAAGTGCATAACCCTTCACACGTATATGCAGTGCAGTGCACACATCTTGGTGATATGTACACATTGAGAAATGTTTCTGTGTGGATGGATATAAAAAGGAAACCTCTGTTTTCGATAACACTGCTGGTTGTTGTGAACCAATTATATATGGGGGCAAAGGCAAAGGGCAAGTCTCAGCTTGGCAATGGGGTTCGTTGAAATTATAATGAAGTGTGTTTACTGAAAAAGGGAAATTTGATTTAATTAAAGAATTAAAGTTGTTAGTTTAATGTGGTGGTTTTGGATGCATGGTTTTGGTGGACTTTGATATGTGAAGGTTTGAGGATTCTCTATTATAATGTGTTTAAGAGAATCAAAGTTGTTAGGTTTTGATATGTGAAGGTTTGAGGATTCTCTATTATAATGTGTTTAAGAGAATCAAAGTTGTTAGGTTTATAATGGTAGTTTTGTGCACATGGTTTTGGTGGCCTATGCTATTTGATGAAGCCTTTAAAAGACTACTAAATTACCATTGCAATGTGTTTTAGTTTCGCAGAGGGCTCATTATTGTTACCTGATTTTTCCCTAATCAAGATTTTCCAGGGTAAATCATGGTGAGCATGATTTATGTGTATTGTTAGGCTGTATGATTTTTATCGTCATTTCACTCGTATTGTTTTTATTACTAACGGATGGTGTCACATTCAATGGACTGTGGCATGTAGAAGGGGCTGATAAATGCAAATGCTTACACATGGTATGAGACTGAAACTAATATATAATATAATATTGTGACATGTAAAAGGAGGTGATAAATACAAATTACAACATATTGTATGTTGAGGCTGAAAAGTCTAATGTATAAGATAATAAGAGATCTATTATTGGATGATTTTTATTCAATTGGGATTTTTGACTAAATTATGGTGTGCATGGTTTATGCATATTTTCATGTATGATTTTTATCATTATTTTTGCCATGTTTTTATTTCTAATAAATTTAGTGTATGAAAGTTTTATTGTGAAATTATGCTCGTAAAAATCCTACAAAACTATATCCAAATGTCAAATCAGGTGCCATAAATTTGTCTTCTTGAATCCAATGCTACATTGGATTTTCTAATGTATGAGGGTAGAACTAGTATTTAATCAAGAGTACCAAGCCCAAATTTGCCTTCTTGAATCCATTATGCTCGTAAAAATCCTACAAAACTATATCCAAATGTCAAATCAGGTGCCATAAATTTGTCTTCTTGAATCCAATGCTACATTGGATTTTCTAATGTATGAGGGTAGAACTAGTATTTAATCAAGAGTACCAAGCCCAAATTTGCCTTCTTGAATCCAATGCTACATTAGATTTTGATGCAGGGGCATCCGAACCCTTAATGAAAAAAAATTAGAGAAAGAAGACACGTGGACAACCACATGGACAACCAGGCCAACTTTGAACAGAATTGGTTAATCAACTAATTTCAGTTGAAAATTCAGTTAAAACTGAATGTATGTATAACAAGTTATTAAGAATTCATTAGTGAATCAAGAAGACGAAGAGAAAAACCTGTGCGTGTGAGAGAGGGTAAAATGTAGTTGTTGGAGAATTCTTGATTAAGGCTTAGATGCGTTAAATTGTAACCGAGTTTGTAAATAATGAAAAATGTGTCTTTGTGAATTTATAAGGAAATGTGTCTTTGTTACTTTATTGCAAAATCGCATTATTTCTATTTCTAAGTTATGCAAATACTTAGCCATGGATGTCTGGACAAAGTCACATGTACTGTGTTTGATCTTCCAACGAAAAGCTATATGAAGTTGCAACTAGAAAGAAGTGGCAGCAAGAACCCGTGGAAGCAATAGGATCAAAGAACCCGAAAAGAAAGCGCGTGTGTGGATGAAGAACGATGACAATGTCATCATGCATTGTCACCTGGTTTGTTTTGGCAAGGGCCTTTAGTATTTCAAATTAGGCAAGTGAGATCAGAGTGTAGTTGCAGATAGGCTTTGTGGGCCCATAACCCATAGGGCTCAAGATCGATTTTATTGGGGAAATGAGATTTTGGTTCACCCCAGAATCTCATCCCCATCAACTGGTATCAGAGCGGGAAAAGGTTTCCTGCGAAGAGGAGTTTTTGCATGTGAAGAAAGAAGAGGTACAGTTTTGCTGAAGATTTGTAAGCTTGTAATTTTTTTTTTTTAATTTTTTTTTTGTGAAGGTGAGAAGATTGCAGCAAACCTAGAGTAGGAGTGCTCAATTGGTTTGATAGGAGAGAACCACAGAGATGCTGAAAGACTAAGCTCAGGAGAGAAGCTTGGTAAAGCATCTGTGGCAGGGAGGACTTGCTATTGCAGAGGTTTGGTTGAAGCTCACAGAAGACCATGAAGGCAGTTCCACTGACGAAGTGAAACAGTGGGTAGAATTGCTAAGGAAACGCATATGACCTGGAGGCCATAAACTTTGTACCTCGGGAGTCTGATGCAGGGGCATTTGAACCCTTAATGAAAAAAATTAGAGAAAGAAGACATGTGGACAACCACTTGGACAACCAGGCCAACCTTGAACAGAATTCGGTTAATGAACAAATTTCAGTTGAAAATTCAGTTAAAACAGAATGTATGTATAACAAGTTATTAAGAATTCATTAGTGAATCAAGAAGACGCAGAGAAAAACCTATGCATGTGAGAGAGGGTAAAATCTAGTTTCTGGAGAATTCTTGATTAAGGTTGAGATGCCTTAAATTGTAACTGAGTTTGTAAAGAATGAAAAATGTGTCTTTGTGAATTTATAAGGAAATGCGTCTTTGTTACTTTATTGAAAAATCACATTATTTCCATTTCTAAGTTATGCAGATACTTAGCCATGGATGTTTGGACAAAATCACATGTATTGTGTTTGATCTTCCAATGAAAAGCTATCCGAAGTTGCAGTCAGAAAGAGCGGCAGCAAGGACCCGTGGAAGCAATAGGATCAAAGAACCCAAAAAGAAAGCGCGTGTGTGGATGAAGAACGATGACAACGTCATCATGCATTGTCACCTGGTTTGTTCTGGCAAGGGCCTTCAGTATTCCAAATAAGGCAACTGAGATCAGAGTGTAGTTGCGGATAGTCTTTGTGGGCCCATAACCGACAAGCCTCAAGATCGATTTTAATGCGGAAATGGGATTTTGGTTCACCCCAGAATCTCGTCCCCATCAGATTTTCTGATGTATGAGAGTATGGAATTAGTATTTAATCAAGAGCACCAAGCCCTCTATGTACTTTGATGTTAGTGGTATTGGTTGTTGAACTCCTTTATCACGAGCCTACTTAAAAAAAATACCCATCACTCAAACAAAATCTTGACTTGACATGCTATGATTTTTCTATCTTATTTTAATGCTTAGAGGGTGATATTGATAACGAAGATCCCAATATGGGCAATGGTTTTGATGATATGTAGACATTTGTTGTAGCATAATGTTTTTTGGATGCTAGAGGCCATGTGGAGCTTGTTTGCTGATATATTTCTGGTTTAGAGATGCACTGCATTGGTGCTCTTTTGGTTATCTACACCGTTACATGTTATATAAATGAGAACTTTTGTTTATTTATGTATAAATGGTTTGGATTCATATGGATGCACATGAGTATATGTGTTTTTCTTTAAAATTTGAATATTTTACGAAATATATGAAATGGGTATTTTATGAAATATATGAAATGGAGTTATCTAATGAAACAATAATTTTGAGTGGATGGTACTTTTTTTATCGGATGGTTTTTTATCTTGTGTTTCAATCGTGATTTTGAAAGTAGAAATAGATTCAACATCTTCAAAAACCCCAAAAAACCTAAAATGGTTTTTTTTGCAAGAAGCGTTTCAATCTTAATTTTGAAAGTAGAAATAGATTCAACATCTTCAAAACCCTAAAATACCTAAAATTTTATATGTTAAGAACTGTAACATGAATTTCCAAAAATTTCAACTAAATTTTTCAAAAATCTATATTTCCAAAACAAAATTATCACCTTCTTACACCACTGTAATACTACTCATATATAAAATAACATGTAAACTTGAAAGCCAATTACACAAATAAGAAGAATCAACTAAACAACGTACACGATCTCAAACAAGTGCACAAGTAAGAAGAATCATTAAAAAAAACCTACAAGATTAGCCCCAAAGCCAAATATACAAGTAAGAGGAATCAACAAAACAACGTGCAAGACCTCAAGCAAGTACACAAGTAAGAAGAATCATTAATTAACCTGCAAGATTGGCCCCAACTGATCCAATACATGTAAAAAAGGAAGAACACCCTCTTCCGAACTTGAAACACATCATGAGGACTCGATTATGTTTTGTTTTGTTGCAATCTTTTCAATTGTCTTATACAAAAATCCAAAAATGTTGCCCATGGAAAGTAGGTCTGATTTGTGGGGATGAGATCATGAGCACGGTTAAAATTGGATTTTTAATGATAAAGCTATCAGGATTAACATAATATAAGGATACTGGCAAGTGTTTGAAACTCACATTGGTGTTATCTTGAATATAAAACAAGTGAGTTGATTATTAATATGTTTATTTAAGTTAATTTATAAAATTTATTATTTTTGAGCAAAGTGGTTTATTTTATAATTTAATATAATGGAGATGTGTAAGTTTGTATGTGCTCAATACGGAGTTGACATGTGTCCCTAAAATAAAAATAAAATATTCTAAATAAAAAACAATTAGAGTTATATTAAAAAACAAAAATAAATATGCTATACTTATTTGGTAAGTTTTCCATATGAGAAATATAATTTCATATCAACTTTAAAATGAAGTAAATAAATTAGAAGTAAACAAATGTGTAAGATGTTTAAATTTTATACTTTTCAAAAATATTTCAATGAGATTTAAATATCTATATTAACTAATATTGATTATACTTAAAAATATATTGATAATAAACAAACCATTTTAGTGTACACCATGTACTCTATATAACATTCAAAAATACAATATAAACAATGAAAAATTAATCACTATAGATTTATTGAAATTTATCATGAAATGAGAAGGTTGCAATTTTTTTCAACTATTACACTTTAAAAAAAGTTTAAATTTTTTTTTTTTTTTTTTAAATCCATGATTGAAATGAATCTAAATAACTTTTAATAACCGAAAATACAATGATAAATTTAAAAATATCATAAAAAAATAAATCAAAATTAATTTAGTTTCAACTTTGATTTTGCATCGACTTATAATCTCTTGACATTATTGATTACATACAACAGTAAATTTTATGAAGTATCGTATTCAATGAGTTATGATTCTTTGCTGACTTTTTGAGTATGCAGTAACTTTTAAGTATTGTATTTAACAACGAGAGGAATTTACAATTCTTTAGAAAACCTTTCAATAATTTAAAAACTCAGGGTTATTTAATCTCCTTTCATAAAATTCACTGAAATATTATTAGAAGTTAAAAATATATGATCGATTACTAGATAAGTAAAATTAATAAATAATATTAAAAAAATACAAACACTAAGATAAAAACCTACTTAATGTATACTTTTTCAAAGAGATGATATAACCTAAATCACTATCAAACTTGGAGCCCAAAAAACCTCATTTGATTCATCTTAATCGATTTCCTCTTCAAAGCATTAGGTTTGATTGTCTTTTTAAGAATCAAGAGAATATATGAAATGGAGTAAGCTAATGGGTCCCACTCTCTATCGACGAGGCCCTTTCAGCGACCCCCTCCATGATGTGGGTCCCTTGGATCCCTTCCGTCTCCAAACGAAAACTTCCAAACTTCTCTGTCTCCCTCTTCGTCTGGGTCATCGCCCCCATTACCTTAACGCCAATGGTTGTTTTCTAGCCCATTCGACGCTAGCTCATGGAAGTGAAGCCTCACAGAGTTCATCAATGGCCACCCGCCTAATGTTCGCAGAGAAAGGGAGATGTTTACAGGTAGAGGCATAAATTTGAAATTTGAATACCTCTGTATAGTCGGCAATTTGGAAAAATTTAATGCGCATGGGAGGACAGAGCACCTCCCAGAGCTTTTGTTGCCGAGCTTTTCTCCGAAAACCTCATTAATTCCGTCGAGTGCCCAATGAAAGACACATTTCATTCAGAGATACCATTCTCCATTTTCATTCAAAGATACCAATCTCCATTTTCAGGAACTCACCTGCCATTCTCCATTTTCAGGAACTCACCCGCCATTCTCCATTTTAGGAACTCACCTGCAATTTCCATCTACAGTTAGAGTTTCCATTTTCAAAGAGGAAACAACACGTGGATTTTTTCCGTAAACCCCATCTACAATCAGAGCTTCCATTTTCAGAGAGGAAACCACACGTGGATTCTTGCCGCAATTTCCATCTACAATCAAAGCTTCCATTATTAGAGAGGACACGAATCATGGATTCTTGCCCCGAAAGGCCCATTTCATTCTGTCGAGCTTTTGCCTACTATTTTCATAAATTCGCCGAGTGCATTTCTCCTCTGTTGAACGAGAAAGAGAAAATTATCTCTTAATTTGGTGGAGTAGGCTCAATCGATGATAGGGTTACCATTTTGCAGAGAGGGTTATCGTTTGTAAAGGTAAATTTACTGTTTTTTACAAATTCTCTGCATTATTTTTTCTCCTGCTAACAAATTTGGGAGATGTTGTTCCAGGGATTTGCCTTAATGGTGGCAAGCGAGTTGTTACAACAGTGACCAGTGAGTTGTTGCAACGAAACTTATCTGGGCTGTTATTGCGACCACCATTGCGACAACTCATTTATCACCGTTGTTTGTAATTTGTTGGAAAAAAATGTTTGTAATTTTATTATTAAACACAAGATTATAATACAACAAATTGAATTTGAAATCCTATAGGTATTCTTTTATTTATGTTAATTGAGCCATGTAAATGTTCGCAAACACACACTCACACCATTGCAACATTGCCCCCATACTATAGTAGTCATAACTTTATCAAATTAGGTGTCATAAGCCCCTAACTAAACAAGACGACATGTCCATGTGCACTGCATCATGCAATAAATAGGGTTTTAGATGGTGTTTAGAATGGGAGATTTTGTTGCATATGCCTTCCATTTGATTATGAGATGGGACAATTTGACCATTAATCCCATCACAGGAACCATCATGCCTCAAAAATTGGCATATGTTAAATGGTTCATTCATCATGGAAAAAATTATGCGTAGAGGAATAAAGAATGGTGAGCTTCATGAATTCTTTGGTATTGCTTCCAAGTTTGTTTCATCTAGTTTAATTTAACTTTATTATTGGTTTATTCCTTTTCATTATCTTGTCATCTAGTTTGGCTCAACATGAAACTTGGGCAAGAAAATCCAAACTACAATTAGGGATGTTGGGTAGCAGAGGTCTCACGTAACAGTTTTGGGGCTTAAAGCCTATAAGTTAGGATAATATTATTGTAAATCTCTGAAATATGCAGAGCACGAAATGTAATAGGTCGAGTCAAAGGGTTGTCTGCCCAAGAAGTAGTATAGAATAATAGGAAGTAAGTTGGCCTACCCTTGGTCTGCGGGCCATGGGAATGTATAAATAGAGTGTGGCTCTAGGGTAAAAGTAGTTCTTGTGGTTGAGAGATCTAAGTGCTATGGCTTTATGAAGATAGTAATCTCTGCATCTGTAAGTTCGAGTCAAGGGTGTTGGTGAGTAGATAAAGGCTCTGCAGCTGTGTGCGCAGAGGCCTGGTAGAGTCCGCAGCTGTGTGCCCGGACCCCTGCAGCTGAGTGCGTAGGGTGGATCTGGATGTAGTGGCGAAAGAGTTGAACAAAGATAAGTTGGTTTTGGAATACTATGTTGAATCTGAAATATTGTGATCTGGTTAATTTATGATTGATATATCTGTTTGATCTGTGCGCTCATGCTTATGTTATGAGTTTATGCAAATCTATAACTTTTTTGGGGGTGTGAACTGGTTATCTCTATTCAATGTTTGCTTAAATACCGTAAAAGGTAGATCTAATCTATAACAACTCATTAGTAATAAGTATTAAGGAATTGCCTGGTTCTGGATCTACGTGGAAGCAGAGTAGCACGAGGCCATAGAATGACACGCGAACCCTCCAGACCACATCAAGACATCCCAAGGGTGCGGAAACCTGGTTCCAGCACCCTTCCCTACTACCTCGGGTGAGACCTCAGTCCACGCTCCGTGGGCTGTTGCTGAAAGGGCCGGTAGCTGTGGGATTTGTTTGGCTAAATAACTCTTTTGAACTTAGGTTTAGGCCCCTATAAGCCAACAAATGGTTCCGTTGCCAGGACCAGGATCTGCCTAAGGGATGTTTTGATGTTAGGACGTTGGAATCCTATAGAGAAAGAGTCTGAGGATTGACTGAATCAAGAACGGTACGAGTTCATAGAAGGTCCTAGTGCACCAAAGCGCAAACCAGAAGTCAAACATGACAAGCACAATTTAGTTGCTGGTATTCAAAGGAGCAGGAAGCGAAGATCCGGAACAATTTTGGTTCTTGGTGACGGCAATATGGGAAGTGCACAGAGTTACAGACAACAACATCAAAAAGGCTACCCTACTTAGCGCGTTGCAGGACCGCGCTCTGACTTTGTATGTAAAGTACTTAAGCGATCACCTGAATGCGAGAACAACGAAGATCCGAGATGAATTGAAAAAGAATTTAGCTGGCCAAAATCAGAAACGCAGTCGATCATAGTGTTCAAGGAGATCGTGATGATGCTTGGTGAAACTCTGTGGGATCTATATCAGAGATTGAAAAGTATAATCTGCGAGGCAAACATGACGATGTTAGATGCGCAGCACTGCGCGTGATTTGTGGCATCACTGATGCCACATCTGAGGATAGCGCTGTCACAACAAAATATCTCAATCCAAGCTGTAGCATTAGAGACAGCAATGAGGTTGCATGAAACTCCAATACAGGATCTGGGGTTGGGAGTTCAACAAATCCACGCACAAATACAAAACCTGTGTTTAGAAATGTAGAATTTAAAAAAAGAGAAGGCACCCTGCTCAGAAGCACGGGAGGAAGTATGGTGTATAAAGTGTAGAAACTAGGGTCATGATAATGATCACTGTCCAGTCTTTGCGAACTATGTGGCAACGGGGGGACCAACACCATTGCGACCAGAGGCACAAGTAGGGCTAAGCGCGACACCCTCGCTCTGATGTGCAATTTGTCAGGTGAGAGGAAATCACAACATGGACAACTGTCATCTACTGCCAAAATTTAACTAGACCCCCCAGCAGTTGTTTTGCAACTTTTTCTTATTGGTGGGCCATGAGGAGCAAGACTGCTATAGTTATCAATTATTGATGGACCAGTCACCTGCCTACAAAATGCAGACTTAAGCGCGCAGTCAGGATCCAACGGCGACGATAGCACACGGTGGGTTCCAGGGACATGGACGAGGATGGGGAGGAATGGGGTCAGGAAGGGGTCGCGGGCAGCTAATATGTTACCATTGCGGAGGGCCAGGACACTACGCGCGGGACTGTACCAACCCGACCAGAATATCGTGCCCTTACTACGAGCAGTTTGATCATGAAATGATAGATTGCCCCGCGTTGATAGCACAAAAACGAGAGAAGAGGGCAGCGCAAGCTAGGACAATGCGGAATGTCCAAATGATGAGGGCCGAACCACACGAGGAAGACCCCAACATAAACATGGTTCTCAGAAGTGGCACAGCTATAGGGGAGGATAAGAAGAAAGTGACCAAGGATGATGCCGGGGTTCGCAAGGAAACAAATTTGGAAGTTAGGAAGAGCTTCGCGGAAGTCTCTACCCCAGGTAGTAAGGATCAACCCGAGCTAGAGAAGGATCCCTCAATGCTAACTACCTTTTTAGAGACATGTATGAAATTGCTTCACGACAATCAGGCGGTTAAAGGATTACAAGAATTGATAACTAGGTGCGCAAGGTCGGGGGAACCTCGCGTGGTCCGAAAATTGGGGAAACAAGCGTCGTGGACTGGACGGAAAATGCGACTAATGGTGCAGATTGGAAACTTTTAGATGGATCAGATCATTCTGGACTTGGGCTCAGATGCAAATGTACTACCTAAACAGACTTGGGAACGCATGGGCAAACCCCCACTACAATGGTCTCCTATTCAATTGCGGATGGTGAATCAACAGAAGATTCTGCCCATGGGAAGACTGTAAGGAATTACAGTAGATATAGAAGGCGTGAGCACCTGAACAATCTTTGAGGTAATAGAAATCGTGGATGAAAATAGCCCTTATCCTGCATTGTCAGGGATAGATTGGGCCACTGATATGAATGGGGTTATTAATTTAAAGAAGCGGAAAATGATACTTGAGAAGAAGTCATTCCGCGTAGTCATTCTATTAGACCCAGCTGAACGACCGCGTTACAATGAGCCTGTGCACGACGACGGAAGTGATGATGAATTAGATTGCATCTACAAAATTTCCACACAAAATCAAGATTGGGTCAATCCGACTGCGGAAGGAAGAATATCGTGGGGCCATTTAGATTCTTGCACTGAAGATTCAGATGAGGAAGACAAACAGTGGCATAGTCCGTTGAACGGGGTAACCACATTAAACTGCAATATGATGACTAAGTTGCTATATTGCGTCGAAGCTCAGGATCGCGAACTGCCAAAGTATGATGGGCTGAGAGTAGTAGATGAATTCCTGACCAAATTTGGAAGTTTGGTTCCAGAGCCCCAATGGTTTGATGCATTGCTATGGGCATTGCGCGTGACGCCTACGCGTTGGTGGGGCACACATGAAGGAACTTTCGACGATTGGTGAGGCCAGATCCTAGCCGAAGCACATGGGGGGAGGGTTGCCAGAGGACATTACGCGAGCTATGCTATAACATAGATGATTCTTCGCGCCAAACTATGGTGGCTAACTCTACATCAAGACTCGAAAGCGTATTGTCGAGCTTGCGACGTATGTCAATGGACTGGGAAACTATCGCGGAGGGATGAAATGTTGCTCAAGCCACAGACGACGCTGCAACCATTTGAGAAAATGACGATTGATTTTGTGGGACCGATCACCCCTCCAGGGAAGACAGGGGCATGATATATCATCACGGCCACAGAGTACTTGACCCAATGGGTGGAAGCACAACCGGTTAAAGACTGCACGACTGCTACAACCATGAAATTCTTGTTTGAGAATGTGTTAATGTAATTTGGATGCCCGAAAATTCTAATAAGCGATCGCGAAACGCATTTCCTGAATGAGACTATCAGCGCGCTCACTGAGGAATTTCAGATATACCATCAATAGAGTACGCCATACCATCCGCAAGAAAATGGGACCATTGAAGCGTTTAACAAAATTTTGGAGATAGCGTTGACCAAGGTATGTAATGCGCAACGCAACGATTGGGATTTACGCATACCTGCTGTGTTATGGGCATACCGAACAACATGCAAGAAGTTGACGAGCCAGACACCTTTCTGATTAGTCTACGACAAGGAAGCTGTCATGCCCATGGAGTACATTATACATAGTTTACGAATAGCAGCGACGATAGGCATGGCAGACCGCACGGCTTTGGAAGAGAGAATCACGCAACTGGAGGAACTGGTGGAGGAGCACTTTCTGGAAGGCTTTCATCAACAAGTACAAAAGTAGCGAGAAAAGGCTTGGCATGATCGCCATATCAAGATGTGCACATTCAAAGAAAATGATCTAGTGTTACTCTATAACAACAAGTTCAAAAAATTCCCTGGCAAGCTCCGTATGCACTGGTTGGGACCTTATGTAGTCAAAGAAGTTACAGATGGAGGCGCGGTCCAGCTTGATAAGCTTAATGGAGACCCCTTCCCGGGAAGAGTAAATGGCAGTTGCCTGAAGCTCTACACAGGTGGGCTGACCACCTGACTAAGAGCCCGAAGGACAGTCTCACCGGTCCAACCAGTTGAAAGAGAGCGCAGGAAGTTAAATCAGTCTCGGGAGCAGCTACGCGACAACTGGGGTGCGCATAGATTTGATCTATCACAAGGGTCACGGTTACGCAAGAAGGGTTGCGTTGCTGCGTTGACAAGCAGAGAGGTGACCGTTGCTGTCACTATTCATGACAAGATGTCTAAATTATGGCAAAAGGGAGCGGGCGACAGGCATTTAAGAGACGAGGTATGAGCCAGATTGGGAACAATATGCCGCAGGCTTAGCATGAGGGCAGCAGAAAAGGTGGGAGCCAACAAATTTCAATTTAGAGACACTTATAAATCGTCGAGGGCTATCCACCGACCGAGCTACGCTTCTGAGCACAGTAAGTTATTGTTCCTTCCCGCTGCTATGGACCTATTCATTATCTACGCTCAAGGAGTGAGGTCGAGGGTTGTGATATGGCCATTGGAGGTGCTGGGCTTGCTGAAGAGGATGGTGGTGCCTACTGCGGGCACCACACAGAACTCAGCATTGACGATAGGGGATGTGTTAGAAATTTATAGACACGAAGAAGAACTCGTTTAGATGCCACTGACTCACCCATGGGCTTGACGACGAACCATGAAAGATAAGGGAAAGGCTGTAAATACGGAGACAAATAGTGGAATTGAAGTTAATAGGTCGTCTCTGATGTACCTTGATGATTGGGATCTCGCGGACAGCAGCAATGGTCTTGCAACACAAGTTGTAGCAGAAAGTGTGTAAAAAAGATATGAAATTGGAAAATGGCTGCGCTGGTTCGAGGAGTTCCCGTATGTGGCACCCCAACTAGAGCTAAAACCCTATGAGGGGGTATTCTGTGTTAACCAAGCAGAGCAGAATGAGCAGTATCAGTTGTGAGAATTGGTAGCGACACTGGAGCAGAAGCTAGAAGAAGCGTTGCAGGAGCCAGAAAGGGAGTAGTACGTCACTCACAGGAAAGTGAACCACGGAGCCTACGCAATGTGTACCGTTGCACCGACGAGTGACTCGGGATGAGTCACGATGATTATGTTGGGGGCCTGTTGGGTAGTGGAGGTCCCGCGTAACAGTTTTGGGGCTTAAAGCCTATAAGTTAGGATAATAATATTGTAAATCTCTGAAATATGCGGAGCGTGAAATGTAATAGGTCGAGTCAAAGGGTTGTCTGCCCAAGAAATAGTATAGAATAATAGGAAGTAAGTTTCCCTACCCTTGGTCCACGGGCCATGGGAATGTATAAATAGAGCATGGCTCTAGGGTAAAAAGTAGTTCTTGTGGTTGAGAGATCTAAGTGCTATGGGTTTGTGAAGACAGTAATCTCTACGTCTGTAAGTTCGAGTCAAGGGTGTTGGTGGGTAGATAGAGGCTCTACAGTTGTGTGCGCAGAGGCCTGGTAGAGTCCGCAGCTGTGTGCGCGGACCCCTGCAGCTGAGTGTGCAGGGAGGATCTGGATGTAGTGGCGAAAGAGTTGAATAAAGATAAGTTGGTTCTGGAATACTGTGTTGAATCTGAAATATTGTGATCTGGTTAATTTATGATTGATATATCTATTTGATCTATGTGCTCATGCTTATGTTATGAGTTTATGCAAATCTATAACTCTTTTGGGGGTGTGAATTGGTTATCTCTATTAAATGTTTTCTTAAATACCGTAAAAGGTAGATCTGATCTATAACAACTCATTAGTAATAAGTATCAAGGAATTTCCTGGTTCCGGATCTACGCGGAAGCAAAGCAGCACGAGGCCATAGAACAATGCACGAACCCTCCAGACCACATCAAGACATCCCAAGGGTGCGGAAACCTGGTTCCAACACCCTCCTCTACTACCTTGGGTGAGATCTCAGTCTGTGCTTCGTGGGCTATTGCCAAAAGGGCCAGTAGCTGCGGCATTTGTTTAGCTAAATAACTCTTCCAAACCTGGGTCAGGCCCCTATAAGCCAACAAGGGAAATTCATGTGTCAATCTAGGATGCCTCTTTCAATTTTTTCTCTCTAAGTGGGTAGCTATCATCTTGGCTCCACATCATCCCCTAACCATTATGTTTGTCCCTCATTATCACCTCCCCTCTGTAGCTCTTATCTAATGTCCTCAAATTGAAATGTTGAACTCTAGTAATGAACTATGGTCCCAATAAATTCAAGCTCAAATAGGGGACCAAAAAATCCCCCAACAATCCCCTATACTAGAATATCCCTCGTTCCATCATCTATGCTTGTGATGCCATGAATTCAACATATAATAACACTATTATTTTTATACTACTATCAAGGAAGACATTTCCCATACTAAAAACTTGGTTAGTAGTAATTTCTCTAGTCAATATGCTAAAGTAGAAATGGGGGACTCGATTTTGAACATCGGGTTCCCTCAATCCAAGGTTACTATTATTTCTATACTGCTATCAAGGAGGACATTTCCCATATTAAAAACTTGGTTAGGTATAAAATGAGTAATTTCTCTAGTCAACATGTTGAAGTAGAATTGGGGGACTTGATTTTGAACATCGGTTCAATCAATCCAAGGTTACCAAAATTTTCAATCTCACAAAGCTTTTTTGTTGAACAAAATTTTCATAGCATATACTATAAAGGAAATGGATCATCAATAACGAGAAATTCTTCATAAATTGTTTTTGATGGATAAAAAGTTTGAAATAGTTTGTATAGCAGTTTATAACATTAATATTTTAGTGAAAACCACAAAGGATATTAAGCATAATTCAATGTAAAAAACAATACTTCCTCATGGGTCTAAAGATACCCCCAACCCCATCTTCAATGATGAAGATATTAAGGAATATAAGGATTCCCAATAGTGGTAAAAATAAAAACATGTCTACTTGCACTGGGAATAAATGTTTTCATTTGGCTAGTTTTATAGAAGGGAATTATGATTCCCCTTTGTTGAGAATTGAATAGGGCAATGTATACGTTAATTCTCTTCACTTGATAGCTATTTGTGTTACCTATTTACTTATTACCTTTGATTTTTATTATTCCAATGTGCAATAATTCAAACAACTACAAAAATAGTAAGAACAATGACAGAGTATATAGGCTGTAAGCTAGGGCCAAAACCCCTCCTCTTGAGGGGAAAACCTGAAAATATCTTCTTATCTTTTAGATCCTTAAATTGACGAATACCATGACCTAGAATCAGACAAATACACTCCAAGATCAAATCTTCCTCGACCTCCAACTGCAATATCTTCGACCCCCCAATACATCCAAAATTATGTTTCCCTACAACTGCTACTTCTTCTCTAGGAGACTTCAATCACCCTATATCTACACTTCCCTTGACTTCTCTTGTCTTTCTTTGAGTCTTAGGGCTAGTAGGAAACCCTAAGAGACCTTTTTTCTCCTTCTTGCTCTTTTTTCTTCCAAAATCGAACCTTAGATTTCCCAAGTGCAGAAACCCTAGCTTCGCACTTCTAGAAGAATTTGTTGCTCAGACTTCACACTGCCCCAAAAGATTCTACTACCCAGATTTCACATTTCCCTAGAAGATTCTCCTGCCCATATTTTGCACTGCCCCAGAAGATTATGTTTCCCATAAGAAAATGCTACCCATATTTGTACTGCCAGAAGAATGTAGATATACCCAAACACTTCGACTTTCATTATCCTTCTGTTCTTTGTATTTCCCTTTTCGGCCTTCTGTTGTTTCCTTCTTCGCATGAGAAATGATTGAATGAATGATCCAAATGGAGGATGATTTCTTCTTATATATAGGCTTCCTTCAAGAGTGGACATGGCTCTTCATGTAGGCCGACTTGATAGGTCATTAGGCTAACTTGATCTTGGAGGTATTTTTGACAATTTCATGACAATTTTTTTTTTCTTTTACAATGTGCCCATAAGGTCTTTCATATATGAAAATGATTCTTATACCTAGGACAAACCCTAGAAGCACTCAATGGGTTCTTGACCTATAAAATAAATTCCTTAGGCAAGAAAGCCAAGCTCAATAATAATAATACTAATAATAATTTCTTTTTCATTTTATATATGCAAGAGTACATTTCATAATTATGAAGACCGAACCTAGTTACACATTCTTCAACACTCCCTCTTAACTAGGCAGGTATTCATAAGAGGTACATGGCTATTCTCAATCTGAAGAGATCTCATAAGAATAGTCAGATTGGTAACCCATCTGTTTAGCATCATAATAACCAACATTGTCACATAGCGAGACCTTGACTAACAACTCTATCTCTCCAAAATATCAGAGCACAATGTCGGTAAGACCAATGATGTATAGACACCATCATCATTATCCCTCTAAGGTACATACCCCACCCAGGTGTTCACAGAGTATCCCCTCCCATTGGAATTTTCTTATCTTGGGTAGCTAATCCTCAAGGAATATCGGTCCACGACTACTCTTATCTTGAATTTCCTACCACATTCTCAAAGAGTATCAAATGACAGATGGTTACCAAATCCTCCATTATTTCTTCCCAAGTGAAGACAAGAATGTTGTGTCTATCTCTCCCTCTCAATTAGGGAGGACAAATCCACCAAACCAAGCTTGTCCCTTAAGTATACAAGCTTCTTGTTTGAAGTGATTTCATCATTATGTCAGTTACCTGCTCATCAGTGGAGATATACTATAGTTTCACCACACCATTTTGTACTAGCTCTTATATATAGTGATACTTGTAGTTGATATGCTTTGTCTTCCCATGAAACAATGGGTCCTCAACCAAATGAATACAACTGGTGTTATCAAAACATATCACTGTAGGGTTCATCTATCCTTCAAATAAGTCAGACATTAGCTTCCTTAACCAAGCTGCTTCCCGACTAACTTCACATGCTGCAACATATTCTCCAGTTTCATTTCCCTGTTCATGGATTTCACTCAGACTTACGATTGTTAGTCCTAGTCTAGTGCATGACACATGAAGCAGAGAACCATATCTATTACTCCCTCTCAACCAGGAAGTACCTCTTTATCTAGACTCCCTCTTAATCTTAGGGAGATCTATTCTATTCATGCTTCCTTCGTGATATTAGATTCTTCTTTTTGACATCAGAGAATCTTTCATGGCTTCCAACCATTTCATCATATTTATCATCATCCCCATCATCACATCAATGAACATCTTCACCAAGTTGATATTGTGTACCTACACAACTTAATATCAGGTACAAACAATTCTACAGAAGCATGATGTTAGCCATATCAGAATGACAGAAGCATTTCAACTTCATACATATAAGATACCTAGCCTTAATTACGAACAAGAGACATATAATTGTTAACATCTTTGCTTGGGACTTTTCATAACAATATTTCATTCCATATAGGGTTTCAATATTTCTTCCAAATGTATGACATACCTTACTTCAATATTTTTCAAACCCTAGAAACACTTTACACAAATATATATCTACAAATCATCTAACAACCTTTCAAAATACATATGTTAGGCTTCTCTCTATGGATTCATACACATCGTATATTTCATACAAAAGGATCAATCAAAGTCAATCATAGCTTAGTCATTATCCTGACTAGCTTCCACTAATGTTAGTTCCAAACCCCTAGATTTTGAATCAACCATCAGACAACCAATAACATGACCAACTGCTACTAGGGTTAGCTGCAAACCCTAAATTTACAAGAAATCATCAATCTCAACCAAAAATTCAAATTTTAACAAATCTCTCACACATCTCAAGTTAACATTCATAAGATATTTCTACTTCAACTAAGGTTCAACTCCAAAACCTTAGAATTCACAAATTCATCAAACGTTATACAAATCTCAAATCATCGTATTCCAGATATTTTTACTTTAACTAAGGTTTAATTCCAAAACCTTAGAATTCCTTTTTCATAATCTCAACAATCATTACATACATAGATCTCAAATTGTTACATTTCACACTAGACAATGTTACTACTAGGATTTAATCGCAAAAATCTAGATTTTCATTTCCAACAATCACTTAATAGATTTCAGATTGTTATATTACACACACTAGACAATTTTAACTTTACTAAGGTTTAGCTATAACACCCTTGATTTTCAGACATCATCATCCTAGAATCTCAGACAAGGACTTCCATTAAATCCTAAAGCTCATGACCATCGATGACTAGGTCAACACATAGCTAGGAATTCATAACCATAAATAAACATATCATATGTCTTAACAATATTAATACATACTAACCTAGACGAACCTAGGATTTCAACCAAAAGTACATATCTATTTCATGCAAATACATTTCATATCATGTGTTATTCAAACCCAACTTCTCAACAATATCAAATAAGAGTTAGACACTCAATCATTTTGATCACACTAGGGTTTGATCAGACAAACACATACATACCAAGGAAATCATTTTTAAGACAATATAAGGGTCTTTCTCACACATTCCACCAAACCCTAATGAGTTATGTTTCCAATGTAGAACACAACAAACCCTACATTACCAAAACTTCAAAGATTCAGGATTTTGGATTTTAGCATTCATGCCTAATAAGTTAGATTTTCCTGAACATGCCAAAATCCTAAACATGACATTATCAATAAAACTTCAATTAAAATTTCCCAATATCCCTAAACAACTTTGGGTTTCATACATTCACAATAGCATACCCTTCGGTTATAGTTTTCCAGAACCTGTCTAGGGTTATACAAAAATAAGATAAGAGTGGGGCGGGTAGATTTATCAAGAGAAGAATCTCCCAAAAAAGAATCACTAAGATTCAATATGGCTTATTCATAACAAGGTTAGTAATAGATCATCAAATGAATAATCCTTTCAATCAATGTATTCAAAGCATACCTTTGTTTCTTAACTAACCTTGTTTTGAGAGATCCTCCTTCTTGCAGATGTTTTTCCTAATCAAGAAAACAAATGGAGAAAGGTGATTAGTATTTAATATAATCAAAACTAAATGAGTACATGAACCCAAAACTGAAAAGACATGAGATACTTATCTTTGAGACTTATTAGGGGCTTCCTATGAAGCTTGAGGGAAACCTATAAACTGGAACAAACATAATTTTGTTGAGGTGGATGTTGCTTCCATCTTCTAGATTTATAGATGATGATCCAATGCCTTTCACTAGATAGCTCTTGTTGTCTCCAAGTTCCATAGAATATGCGATTTTCCTTTTGATAAGGTCTTAAATTGGTGGGAGTGATCAGTCATGTGCCTTGATGCACCACTATTAATCACCCAGATGTCTACATCTTGAAACGTCCAAGAGAGAGAGTCGAGAAGATTCCTTCATCCCTTTCCTTGAGTGATACCTTCTTTGAAGAGAATATGATATTCCATACTTATTTGATACCTTTGAGATGGCTTGCAATCTTCTTGATGAGGTTATTCATTGTAGAGGAAATCTTCATGATGCCTTTAGAGAACCAAAGCTCTGATACCATGTTGAGAATTAAATAGGGAAATGTATATGTTAATTCTCTTAACCTGATAACTGTTTGTGTTACCTTTTTACTTATTAGCTTTGACCTTTATTATTCCAATGTGAAATATTTAAAACAACTACCAAAATAGCAAGAACAGTGACACAATATATAGGCTGCAAGCTAGGGCCAAAACCCCTCCTCTTGAGGGGAAAACTAGAAAATATATTCTTATCTTTCATATCTTTCAATTGACAAATACCATGACCTAGACTCAAAAAAATACCCTCCAAGATCAAGTCTTCCTCGGTCTCTAGCTGAAATATATTCGACCTCCCAGTACATCTGAAATTCTGTTGCCTAGCAACTGTTGCAACTACTGTTTCTTCTCTAGGAGACTTGGATTTCCCTCTAACTGCTCTTCCCTTGACTTCGCTTTCCTTTCTTTGAGTCCTAGGGCTAGTAGGAAACCCTAAGAGATCTTAGCTTTCCTTCTTGCTCTTTTTGCTTCCAAAATCGAACCTTAGATTTCCTAAGGGCAGAAACCCTAACTTCTAGAAGAATCTATTGCTCAGACTTCGCACTGCCCCAAAAGATTTTGTTGCCCAGATTTCGCACTGCCCTGGAAGATTTTGCTGCCCAAATTTCACATTGCCCCAAAATAATCTGCTGCTTAGATTTTGTATTGCTAGAAGAATGTAGAGAGACCCAAACACTTTGAATTTACTTGTCCTTCTCTTCTTCGTATTTCCCTTTTCAACCTTTTGTTGCTTCCTCCTTTGCATGAGAGATGAGTGAATGCATGATCCAAATGGAGGACAAGTTCTTCTTATACATAGGCTTCCTTCAAGAGTGGACGCAGCTCTTCATGTAGGTCGACTTGATCTTGGAGGTATTTTTGATATTTTCAAGACAAAATGATTTTTCTTTTACAATTTACAGTGTGCCCATAGGGTCTTTCATATATGACAATGACTCCGATATCTAGGACAAACCCTAGAAGCACTCAATGGGTGCTTGAACTATAAAATAAATTCCTTTGGTAAAAAACCTAAGCTCAATAATAATAATAATAATTTCTTTTTCATTCTATATACAAGAGTACATTTCATAATTATGAAGACCGAACCTAGTTACACATTCTACAACACCCTTTTTGTTATGTCAATTATATTTTATGTTTCTTTTAAAAATATATATACACAATATTACTAATAAGGTTATAGATGTAAAGGACACTACTTGGTAATCATTCAAGATACAAATTACTTTTTTACTCTTTGTAGTCTTTGTTTCCCTCAAGGAAGGTCACACTTCATCTTCACTATATTCTACTTTACCAATATAAGTATCATCAAGCTTAGAATGAACAAAGATGAGGTGGTTATTTTTTAGCTTTAGTTTATTGGTAAAGTGATAGTGGTGTTGTTCTATTACTCATTGTTATAGTGGCTTTTATCCTAATGTGTGTGGGTAATAGGGAGACTTATTGTTATAGTGGCTGCAACTCACTATTACAGTGGTGACAACTCACTATTACAGTGGCATAAACTCCCTATTAGAGTAGCAGCAATTCCCGGTAACTGGGAGTTGCCGCCACTATAACAGGGAGTTGTCACCCCTGTAACAGGGAGTTGTGGCCACTGTAACAATGAGTTGCAACCACTGTAACAATGAGTTGAAACCACTCTAACAGTGATTTTTCACCACTATAATAATGAGTTTCTGCCACTAACAAGTGAGTTGATGCAACCTTGTTTGAACAAAATCTAACAATTTTCATTAAATTGTTTGAATTAAACAATATTTCATTAAAATGTTTGAATTAAATCTAACGAAATATAACAATATTTGAGTATTTTCTTCAGTCAACATGTTGAAGTAGAATTGTGGACTCGATTTTGAGCATTGGCTTACTTGAATCCAAGGTTACCAAAATTTTCAATCTTACAAAGATTTTTTGTTGAACAAATTGTTTAGAGCACATATTGTGGAGGAAATTGATCATCGATAATGAGAAATTCTTCATAAATTGTTTCTAATGGATAAAAAGTTTAAAATAGTTTGTATATAAGTTTATAACATTAATATTTTAGTGAAAACCCCAAAGGATATTAAACATAACTCAATGTAAAAACAATACTTACGTGTCTAAAGGTACCCCCCAACCCCATCTTCAATGAAAAATACCTTAAGGAATATGAGGTTTCCCAACAATGGTAAAAATTAGAACATGTCTACTTGTGTTGGGAATAAATGTTTTCATTCGACAAATTTTATAGAGGGGAATTATGATTCCCCTTTTTGTTATGTCAGTTATATTTTATGTTTCTTTTAAAAATATATATACACATTATTACTAATGAGGTTATAGATGTAAAGGGAACTACCTCATAATCATGCAAGACAAACCTTACTTTTTTACTCTTTGTAGTCTTTGTTTCCCTCAAGGAAGGTGACACTTCATCTTCACTATATTCTACTTTACCAATATAAATATCATCAAGCTTAGAATGAAAAAAAATGAGATGGTTATTATTTTAGCTTTGGTTTATTGATAAAGTGATAGTGGTTTTGTTCTATTACTCACTTTCACAGTGGCTATTATCATAATGTGTGTGAGTAACAGGGGGATTCACTGTTACAGTGGCAACAAATCCCTATTACAGTGGTGGAAACTCCCTGTAACAATGAGTTACCACCACTGTAATAGGGAGTTGTCGTCACTGTAATAGTGATTTGTCGCCACTATAACAGTGAGTTGAAGCCATTGTAATAGTGAGTTCTTGCAATTGTAACAACGAGTTGCCAACACTGCAACAATGAGTTGCTGCAACCTTGTTTGAACCATTAATTTTTTTTCATTTAATTGTTTTCTTGTTTTTCAGATGGTGTAAAAGTGAACATTGATCATTCATGTATAATGCCATCCAAACCCACGTCAGGCACAAACTAGATTTGTGCTTCACAATGAAGCACTAAGACAAGTTTATCAAAATAGTAGATAAATTCTAGGGACAACCACCAACAATGAGGCCTATTATATTGCCTTAGTTGATGGGCTAAGAGGAGCAAGGAATTATGGTGCAAGTGACATTGTCACTTACACAAATTCAAAATTGATAACTAATCAAATGATTAGAATTTACCAAGTCATACAACAACATTTGAAACCCCCCCACAAACAAGAAAAAACCATTGCTTCACAATTTCAAAGCTTTAACATAACTTACAGATTAGATGTCCAAAGGGTTTTTGATGATATTATCATTGAAGCAACATCTAATGGACATGGATGTGCAAGATATGTGGAGGAGTCAGCATGTGATCCACCATTTGTCATTGATAGGCATCAATATATGTGGCCTATTAATGAATTTATTATTATTGTGATTTCTATTGGGGTTATTATGGTGGGAGTCCTATTATGGTGTTCTTATTTCTTCTGATAGATTGTAGTAGCATAAACAACCATTATGTCCATCCTTTTTGATGTACTTATATGAGCTCTAATTTTTATAGACGGACTCACTTTATTTTTTGGTACCTTTTTTATATCTTAACACAACGTATATGTAAGGAATGTATTTTTCAGTCAATACTATTAATGGAATTACATTGTGATTACAATTCAATTGTGTCATTTTGATTACAATTCAGTTGTGTTTAACAGTTCAATTCAATTCAATTGTGTCATTTTGATTGTGGTTCAGTTTGGTCTTTCTATTGGAAATACTGAGAGGGGTGGGGTGAATCAGTATTTCCTTTTACAAATATTATTTTACCTGTTAAGGTCACTTTAAATAGAACCCAAAAATGAATAGAAAAAATTATATTTTTATTAACAAATAGCAAGGTCTCTAAAAGATGTTACAAAACAAGACCTTAGAATGTTAGATTTTAAGCTTATGTGCAAGTTTTTTGTAGTTTCATGATCCGGATTATCCACAGTTTTCAGTTCATTCTGCCAACGTTTCAAACCCCAAAGGGGGTCCATCATCAAGACAAATCAGAAAGAATATGATTGAAAAATTATTGAGAGAAGAGAGCCTTGCGACCGGAAATAAATAAACCAAGAACCCTAATTTTGATAAAGGCCGACACATGATTCCTAATTTTTATTAATAATTAATTTATTTTTATTTATAATTTTCTTTTATAATAATTACAAAAATTTTTAAACTTTTATTAATTATTCCTTATTAGTCTAATTAATTAATTCCTTTCTTATCTAATTAACTTATTTTAACCATCCTTTAATTAATCAATTATTGATTAATTAATTAATTAATTGATTAATTAATTAATTAATTAATTGACTATTAATTAATTAATTCATCAAATTAATTAATTAATTAATTTTTAATTTTATTTGATTAATAAATTGATTAATTAATAAATTTGTTTTTAATTAATAAACAATTTTGATTTTAATCAATTAATAAGACCCTATTAAATTTAATTAAAATCTAATTAAAATTGTTAAAGAAATTAATTTATAAAACTAAAGCTTTAATTCTATTTAAATTTTAATTTTTGATTAAAAAATTTTATTTTATTTAAAAAAATTTATTTAATTTTTATTTTTTTTCAATTAAATTAATATATTATTTAAATTGCTTAATTGATATTGATTTTTGAATTTATTTAAAATCAATAAACTCCAAGCTACCTCCTAATGCTTTTAATTTAATATAATTCTAAATTATCTATTGATTAATATTTATTCAATTAAAATCTTAATTATATCTTGTTTTATTAATTAATTTTTTAATCAAAGTTATTTTTAGTTATATTTTTTAGAAATTTATTAATCATTTGATTGTTATGATTAATTTCATAATTTATTTTAATTATTTTATTAAGAATTAAATTATTAATTTAATTTCAGTTTATTTTATTTAATATAATTAATTGTATTAAATTAAATTAATTAAATTAAATTAATTAGATTAATTTGTTTTAATTAATTAATTAATTTGTTTTAATTGTTTTAATTAATTAATTAAACTTCCGAAATGAAAGACCCCTTATTTCCGACTTTAAGCTTCCAAGGGTCGGGGGTTTATTTGCTTGATCAGAGGAAGCCAATTTCCACTGATTTCACTCCCATTGTCCCTGTTGAGGTTCTGAGGGAATTTCATAATTTCAATGGCCTCTCTGATTTTTCTTTTATGATAGTTGTCCTCCCTCGCAATTACCTTGGCGTCTTCTAAACACACATGATGTTTGGTCTTGGACGAGTGCTCTGCAAGGGCGGATGTGCGAGATCTTTCATTCTTAATGTCAGCGGCATGCTCCTTAAGTCTTATTTTCAAAGACCGACCTGTTTCCCCAATATAACTCTTGCCACATGAGCAATCGATCTTGTACACTCCCTTGAGTTGTTGTCGATCAATGTTATCCTTAACCGACCTCATCATTTGCCTTACCGTTCCACATGTTGTAAATTGAGTGTCTATGTTATTCTTCCTTAAGATTTTTGCAATCTTATCAGTAATCCCTTGGATGAATGGAAGGTAAACTTTCCCTTGATATTCCTTCTTGTCTTGAGGGGGATGCTCAGAGAGGGCTCTATCCTGAGCCCTTCTTATAGCTTTCTTGATGCTCCACTCCTTGTATCCAAGGTTTTTGAAGACAGAGGTTAAGTGTTCAATCTCATCCTTTATGTGATCAGGGTCAGAAATCCTGAAAGCTCTCACAGCCAGTGTGTTTAAGACGCCGGATTTTTGGGAGGGATGATGGTAAGAGTCAGCATGAAGATAGCTATCAGTATGAGTTTTCTTCCTGTAGACCTGATGTCCCAAAGTACCATCTTCTTTTCTATTGATCAGAACGTCTAGAAAGGGGATCTTACCATTCTCCTCAAGCTCCATTGTAAATTTTATTTCGGAAGATATAGAGTTAAGGTGATTGAAGAACTTCTCAAGCTCTGCCTTACCATGAGTCCAATTTAGGTTGGTGTCATCAACAAATCTTTTCCACCATGCTGGCTTCAAGTGGAATGAACCAAGGGCTTTTCTTTCAAAGTACTCCATGTATAGGTTGGCGACAATAGGTGAGAGCGGGGAACCCATGGCGACTCCAGAAATTTGTTCATAATAGTGATCTTGGAAACTGAAAAAAGTGGACCGCAAACAGATTTCTGCAAGCTTCGCTGTTTCAGGATCGGTGGCCATCTTTATAACATGAACAACTTCATCAAGAGGAATCTTTGTAAACAAAGATACGACATCAAAGCTTACAAGAATATCATCTTTATGCACCCTTTTATTCTTAATAAGCTTTACAAAATCACTTGAGTCTTTTATAAAAGAGTCAGTGTTACCAACCAAAGGTTTTAGGATTTTAGCTACATACTTGGCTAATTCATAGGTAGGGGAACCAATGGTGTTAACAATTGGTCTAAGGGGGACCCCTTCCTTATGGATCTTTGGTAATCCATAGATTCTAGGAATAACCTCACAGGAGGGAATCAACTTCTTCTTTATTTTATCATCCAGGTTGGTTTCCATGATGGCTTTCTTGACCTGCTTTATCACCTTGGGAATAGGGTTGGAATTGACTCTTCTATAACTTCCACAACTCAAATGCTCATTCATTTTGTGAATGTAATCTTCTTTATTTAACACAACGGTGGCGCCACCTTTATCAGCTTTAAGAACAACAATCTTATCATTATTTCTGAGAGATCTAAGAGCCTCTCGCCCTTCTTTATTCAAGTTACTCTTTGGGCGTTTAGACTTCAACATAGCTAGGGCACATTCTTGTCTTAATATCTCCCTGTCGTTTGAGGAAAGACCTTGAGTCCCATTCTCAATGTTGCAAATGATGCTTTCAAAGGGAATGTTCTTAAGTGACACTGCAAATCCCAATCCCTTGCTCAGGATTTTGATCTCTTCAGAGCTGAGAGTTATAGAGGAGAGATTCACGATTCTTTTATCATGCTTATTGGGAGCAATGGGGTTCCCCATCGCAAACCTATCATTTTCAGAATTATCACTGGTAGCTTTATGGCTTGGATTGGTTTCAGCATCAAGATCTTTACCCTCAGAGTTGCTTCCATTCTAATCAATATTTTCAGAATTATCACTGGTAGCTTTATGGCTTGGATTGGTTTCAGCATCAAGATCTTTACCCTTAGAGTTGCTTCCGGATCATGAAACTACAAAAGACCTTAGAATGCCTTCAATACTTCTTCACATTTCCAATAAAGGTTTCCAACAATTTACTACTCCAGAGGTTATATCTATCATACAATTTCCAACACCCATAATTCCACATATCTGAGGGTACAAAGGTTTATTTTTGGATAGGTCCGAAGTGTGTTGAGATGGCCCTGGTTATAGAGAGATACCACAGTCCAAAAATTCAGAGATAGAGGTCGAAATTGCGGAGGATTACTACAGTACAAAATTTAGTGAATTTTCAGATGTCATGGAGCTCTCCCACAGGTCTCGTAGAGAATAGGGTACTCTCTTTCTCTCTCAAAATTTTCTAGTTCATGAGTTGTAAAGAATTATGCTCCTTGATCCTATGTATTTTTATTTTTTATTTTTTATCTTTTATCCGCGGTTTGATATTTCATAAAAGAAAATAACCCTTACGGAAGTATAACCAATGTAATATCCCACCAAGAACCTTTATTCTCTTTCTCTCTTAAAATTTTCTAGTTCACGAGATGTGAAGAATTCCACGGGTATCATATTTAACAATGCAAGGGTTTGCACCTAGGGTTTTTCACTTAGGGTTTTCTACTTGAAAATGCACCCAGGTTTTTGCAGTTAGGGTTTTCTTGTAGACAATGCACCATGGGGTTTACACCTATGGTTTTTCATTTAGTATTCTAAACTTGTTTCTAGGGTTTATAACTTCACAACAACAACTTCAGACAAAGTCCCACTGTCACCATAGGCAGCTTCACAGCTAGTCTAGGAATTTACACTTAGTTGGCAAGAATAAATGGAGTTTCAAGGATGCAATTTTCAAAACAACTTCTAGGAACATTCATTCATTCATTATCCATGAGTAGCACATGCAAAATTTATACAAGTCTCTAATAAAAGTTTAATGAGCTCAAATTCTTAAAGAAGCCCCTAACATAACAAATTATGTGAGATACCCTTGGTTACAAGCCAACCAAGATAGCTTATAGATCAATCATTATTATTTAATTTTTCCTTTACACATGGTTATATGCAAAATGCAATTGTGATATCTTTCATTTTTCCAATTCATAGATCCAACCTCATTTAAGGGACAAAATTGTATAAATATCCAAACAAACCATTCAATTTTTGTGAATTTCTCCATTATCAACATCTTCGGCCACAAGATTCGGTGATTCGAATTGAAGCACATTCTTACATACATGACAAAAATAACAGGTAAGCTTGCAAAATAATGAAAATAACATGAACAACCTACAAATCAATGAAGTTAACTTGATAATCATCCAAAATTATTATATGCATTCAAGGATAACTAATAAACTATAATCAATACTTTTTAAGGAAATAAATTTAAGGAGTGATTTTAATGGTGCATGGGTCCACAAAGTTGCACGTAAACAAATTTCAAATTATTATGATGGAAAATCAGGGCCACCCGAAATCAATTGCAATGTTTGCGGAAAATTTCCCTCCCATTCCATTGGTCACCATTGCAGAAACTCCTGACTGTGTATAATGGGAATCTCTCGTGATCACAACAAAAAGAAATGGTTGATGCCAAATGGACGAAAACTCACCCTCCCATTCCAATGGTCACCGTTGTAGCAACCCCTGACTATGTACAACGAAAATATCCTGCAATCACAACATCAACGAACGGTTGGTACCAAATGGCTAGAAACTCGCCCTCCCATTCCAATTATCATCGTTGTGGAAACACATGACTGCGTACAAGGGGAATCTCCCATGTTCAAGGAAGAAATTGATGGTTGATGTCAAATGGCTGCCGCAATAGACGATGCCATGTGATTACATTATTACTGGACTGATTATTACATGCTTACCCTCAACTCTTCCATAGCTTGTCATTCTCCCACATTAAAACTATTGCACTTTCCAAGCAAAAATATAGCCACTTTGCACTCTAACTAAAGATGGGAGGCCCAAGATTTTGCAGAGAACATGCTGAAGGATTGCTAAATGAATTTCCACGCATTGGACCATTTTTTGAACATGTTAGCTGCATGGAGTATATTCGTAGGTTCCAGGGGTATGAAGACAACATAGCTCTTTAATTTACCATGCATTATAGGGAGGGTATATATGAGGTAGCAAGGACAATGGTGCATGTGATAGAATAAGAAATTGCGGAAGTGACGAGGTTACGCCAGATGGGAAAACAATGGTTTGCGCCCCAAAAACCCCAACCTAATGTTGTGTGGTAATTCCTTGAGGTAGGTGAACAACTACGAAAGATAAACACAAGATTTGATAGGAGGGAATTACCACAACCTTGGAAAGATGTTGCTTTCCGTGTAAAGATATATTTCACATGTGAAGGAAGGTATGTCATTATTTATTACCACCTCCGGTTGTTAGACCACTTGCATCATGGCAGGTTGGTTAACATGCCTTTATTTCTTGCAAAAATCCTAGATCATATGGATCAATTGGTGCAGAAAGCAAAGAAACCATTTGAAATCCTATCCCACCATTACCTCATTAAGCTTTTGGTGGTTAGTGCACTACAAAGAGAAGGGAGAACTTTGGATGAACTAGTTGGAAGGCCATTGCATGCTGAATTTGCTACCCTGCCATAGGATGCCTTGGCAGCTGCTACCCCACCAGAGGATTCCCTAGCAACTGCAACTCTGCCCCATTACATCCTAGCTACAACTCAGCCCCATGACCTCCTAGATGCAAAAATTCCCACAGAACCTTTTCATATAGAAGTCGAACCACCCAATGTTCAAACTACAAGGGTTTCTAAGGATTTTGCTGCTAAATCCCCATAGAAAGGAGACAGATAAGATGACGATGATGAAGTAAAAATATTTTGGAGTAAACCTATGACTAGACGATTAATAGGATACAGGAAGCGCCCAATAGTGGTGCCAAAATCCAAGAAGAACATGACAAAGTGAGTTCGTTCTACTCCAGTTCTTGAAACCCTCCTTGTTTTTACAAAAGAATCATCAGAAGAGAGAGAGAAAGAGAAAGCGCATACACAAGATGTATTTATGGAAGAAGGAGTCATGGAGAAAGGATGCATGTAGCAAGGATTCATGAAACAAGGATTAGGCCACCTTGCTAACACAAAAGAACAGGTTGATAAGGTTCCCTCTCTTGATTCTGACTATGAGTACATACAAGGAGTAGTTGAATGGTACAGAACAAATGGCCTTGCCTAAATTTCAATTTTGTATGGGGATGATGAGGAGGACCAAGCAATTACACCACCAAAATTGATAAAGAACCACGTTGAAACAGTAAGTACCCCTTCAAATCTTCCTCTGTATATTCATTATCAAGGAAGAATAGGGTTCTCTAGATGAATAACATACAACTACAAAACAAAGTTAAAACCCTGATAGATGAGCTTAGACAATAATAAAGTTTTGAAAGATTAAATTTCTCGGCCCAAGTTGCAGAGTCCCTACCCATTGTTTTCATAGATATAACTTCTCTAGGGTTCCAAAAAAATATACCTCTTGGAAAAAAAACATACTGATGAAATTGTTGTGCAAACATAGGACCGAAAACTAGAGATGAAATTGACTAAAGGCACAACTGTGCAAACAAAGGAACAAGAACCAAAGATGAAAATGAAATAAGAAACAGATGTACAAACAAAGGATTAGGAACCAGAGAGAAACTAACCATAGACATTGTTTTTGAAATAGAGGATCAGGAACCAGAGATCAAACTAACCAAAGACACTATTATCCAAATAGAGGATGAGGAACCAAAGGATAAATTAGCCATGTGTATACCTTCTTACAAGGGAAAACCAATCCTTTCCATTTGCACGAAAACTTAATTCGTGACCTTTGCAAGACTTGGGAAGAATATATAAATAAATTTGAAGGAAAACATAAAAACACAGTGGTTGAGTTGCAAAGAAAGGTGTCCTAGATGAAGAATGATAAGAAACAACTCATATAGACAATGGATGGCATGCTTATTTGTAGGGCTCCTTCAACTAATTACAACGTGTACTTGGTAGAAAGATTGTTGATGTTTAAAAATAATGCTATCATCATCAATAAGCCTTTCCAAGTTGAATACAAAAATGGTTTCATGAAAGCATACATAGCTTGTATGAATCTAGAAAAAGACTTGCTTTGTGAATTGTACCAACATAATCTTTTGTTGTCCCTTGATAAAATATGGAATCCCAAACCTGATGTAGGTTATGTCCAATTCAGAGCCTTTATATCGTAATTGAGAATTCAGGCCAGTTGGGTGGAACCTCTTATAAATTTTAAACATAATTCCGAGATAATTCTGTGGGTTAGAGAAGAATCTGAAAGACCTACAGAGGTGATAGAAGAACATCGACAGTTGGCCAGTTTTTCATGGGAATCATAGTATATCACAAGGAACAAGCAACAAACCATTGTATATTGTGCAACCCAGATTCAAATATTGGAGATTGTCGCACAAGAAGGACGTAAGAAAGTTGGGATACCTTGGGAAAACAAACCTGAAATAAAGATCCATTTAACTACCTAAACTTAAAGATAGCCTTAAAAAAGGTTGCTCAATATATTATTTCCATGGAAAAATGTGGGAATAACTCGCTCAGTCTTAGATTTCATTATCCAATGATCTGGATTCCAACAATGATATATAAAAAGTCCTATACCCTGAGAAAAAAATAAGAGTTTGAATGCTAGAATGAAATTATGGAAACATCAGGGTATCTTTGTCATGGTGAAGCAGGACGCAATGATTATTGCATCAACAATATTCATTAAAATCCCTCTTCATCCTCAGATTCAGAGTGACCCCTGTCTTCTTACTGATATTCACTCCCTCACTATTGCAAACATTCTCCCACTCACCTCGTTGCTGACACACTCGCTCACCATTGTTGACAATCATTGCCACTGGCGCGACAACTCATAGTCAACAAATGCATAATTTGATGTTGTAATATATATTATTCTCCAACAATATATCAACATTAACATTGAGCAGTTATAAAGAACTGGTAAAATTGTGTTTTACATGTTTTGTTAGAATTTCGTTGCTACAAATTTTGTTACATTTCCCTTGTTTTTATTCCAATTTATATATCAAATTCATGATTAGACACCAATGTATGCAAGAATAATGCAAGTATGGAATATCCTTGTGAAAGTTATCTTCCATAACATACAAAATAATCGATGTATTGAAAGAATGAGTCTAAATGCATGGAGTTATCTACTAACGTTAAATGACAGTTCAGACAAATTTCCCAAATCAACAAACATATCCTGACCACCTATCAAACATAAATGAACATACATTAAATACATGTAATACACTAATAAATATTAAATCAAATTAAAAACAAATGTATCACAACAAATTTGGAAAACCATGCATTGTTGGAGCGAGGGTGACTAGCTTGTTGAGTTGTTCAAACACAAATGGTTAATCTTTATTTGCAACAATATTCAATTCAATTTCGAATATTGCATTTTATTTTGTTGTTTTTCTTCTCTTTTTGGGGCTCATGAAACTCTTTTTCTTTTACAAAGATGAATCAAAAGAACCCAACCCACAGGTGAATTCATATTCCATAATATGAATATTGTTGGCGTCATCCAATTTTTTTTTAACCAAAGCACTAAACTATTCAATCTTAGTCAAAGTAGCAGGAGGACTATTTTGAACCAGGTCTATGTATCCAAATAACTCCTCTTTGGCCAAATCAAGTCCTTCAACATTTACATCAACATTGTGACTATCCATGGAAAATGTGTTTGCATCTTCACCAAGATCCGATATTACCTATATATTTATCTGAGGAAGGTCATTGTATGAATCAGTTGTGCTTTGATGATTTAGTGATTGGTTTGAAGCCATTGAACAGGAAGGAAACCAACCCAGCTTTATGGCATGCTTGCAAATGTTTCCACGAAGAGACCTTGGGAAATCACAAGTTAAGAAATTTGTGCGATGACGAGTGATAAGATATTACTTACTAGGTTTAGATTGATTCCTTACCCAAAAAGCATGAGACATTTTCTCATGAGGGCTGCAATCATTATTTAGAATTATTTTTTATTTTTCCATTGATGATTCAAATTGTTTCTCTTTCCTGTGATTATTCAAAAATCCTTCCTTTTTTAGAATTTCCTTAAACCGATAACATGGTTCAACATTTTTAGAAGAACATATATCAACCAATCCATCCTACGAGCACATTTCTTTCTTCTATCAGATAGAAAGTTTATCTTTAGGTAATAATGATATGACTCCACAAGAATTTTTGTCTCCTGATTTGCATGGGGGAAATCTCGACAACCTTTTACCCACATCCATAATTGCAGAAAAGTTGGGTTAATGAAGATATTTCATCCATATGCAAAAAGAAGAGAAATGTAAGAAATATTTTGTCAACTTACAAATCTCGGCACCAACAACCCAATTCATGTGGAAACAGTCTAGGAACTTCTCCTCATTAGAATTTTTTTTTGAAGAAAGAATTAATTGCATTGCTCACTTCAGCATTGAAACAATAATACATAATTAAACCCAAATCACTAAACCTCTCTTTTTCTATTTCTGGACTACTGGCCAATCGATTTACATTTTTGATCCATGGTCGATGTATGTGCCAAACACACAAGATAACATTGCACTTTGTGATTCTCCTACCACATTCAATTCATTTCAAGCATGTTCTTTTTGTAATAAATACAAGTTGTACTATAAAATAAGAAGATTGAAGTTACCTTAAATCACTGATTTCAACCAATGCATCATCAACATTGAAGTCATTAACTTTCCAACTATGATCAACTTGGTGACACCTATGCATGAGGTGCTCCAACCATAGTGAAACTTCATGTGATGTATTACGTGATGCCACCACCCATGCAACTGGCACTCCACTTTGTTGCTCATCAAACACTACAGGTGTGTACAGATGAAACTATCACATTAAAAAAACATATGAAGTCAACTTCATCTCATTAATCATTATCAATCATTACTAATCAAATTATTGTACTAGATAAATCATTTTTAATACACTCACCCCATATTTATTTGTGTTGAATGTCGAATCCATTACTATTAGGCTATTATTCGGTAACTTCACCATGGTCTCCAACGTCTACTTCATCTAATTACAACTATAAAAGGGATCTATCCACCACTGGGCTTTTGATAAAAGAAAAAATCATCTTGGTGTTTTTTATACTGAAGGTTCAGACTCATCTCCTCCTTCTTATGCAATTGATACTTTCCTTTCATTAGACGATTATAGATGTTAATAACATATTTCCTACAAAAAAGGAAATCCCCATCTCAAGTTGTGGCATCCATGTCAACATATATTTTAACATGCATTTTGCAAACTAAGTCAATCGATAGTTCCAAGAAGAAACAACTCTCTACATAGGAAACCATGTCCCTTTATAACTTTGGTTGACGCAGGGACCTAGCATCACCCAAAGTGTCATGTTGGCCATGACAAGGCTATCCTTGGCTATCTACATGCTCACACATGTTATATGTTATTATCGATATCTCAAGGATTTGAACTAAAACTTTTATAATGAAATGACATCGGAAACCCCTTTATTTCACAAATGAGGATCTTCGCTTCATTTCATTTTGTCCTCTTTTGTCCTTGGGGCCATATGAACAAGAATAGATGCATAAAAATGTTTGAAAAGTCAATACATATGAATCCATGAAAAAAATGATCGACCACTATTAATACCAACATCTAAACAATGCATCTGTAAAAAATTTGCACTTCATATCACAAGGAAGCAATAGGCCTTGAGCCTAGGCATTTATTTTTTACCCAGGTGAAAGAACATGGGGAATATATGTTCATTTCCTCTCCTGTAATAAAGTATCCAATTCTATTTGAAGGGATGTTTCCAATCTGATCATTCTCAATTTTTTTTCCATGTACTTCAGAACAATCTAAATCCTTCCTAGAAAAGATGATATTTTATTTAGGGTCTTACACCAAAAGGGAAATGATAGTTTCCCATTTGAATTGCTTTACCATTTTGTGACCCAAGGTGATCTGAAATGCAGAAATTAGAGCGTCCACTCTAAAAGTGCAAGATTAAACTATTGGGTGATTGTCTTTTAAACAGAGCTTTGAACCATGATTTGCATAAATGAGAAGTGCAAACAGAATATTAAATCGTCTATATGCTTTAAAACATCATAATTAAATGACACATAAGAAATAAATTAGAAGACACAAACTCAAAAAGAATTTGGTGACAAAGTTCGTCCCTCCTGGACTACGTCTTTGGGTCCGCTTCAAAATGGGCGACCATAGAGAGTTTCTTTACATGTGGATTTACCAGCTTATCTGTGCTCGCAAGCAATATTGGACACTTGTAGAAATAAATCCTTCTTCAACAACTTTCTAGTGTCTATCTTCGTTCCTCAATAGACCCAAGGATGGCCAGGAAACGCTCTAAAGAGCATCTACAGACAAATGTTGAAACTCTGACCCTGAAGCTTCTGTTGCCTAAAAATTGAAGTGCAACCTCCTTCTTGAAAGGCTTCTACAATAGGAAAAGAATTGATGGGCTACGGACTGCCACTCTTCTTCTTCTCCTTTCCAAGACCTCGAAAGCATGTCTTTAAAGAAACTCTGCGTTCTTCAGGTTGCTTGCATAAAGGATTGACTTCCACCTCCTTTTATACTAAAATCCCAAAGTAAATTTGAAATGTTGTTTTAAAAAATTCTTTGTGGTCCAATTAGAAATCTCAATGCTTGATACATTATAACACCACAACCCACCTTATCCCAAGTTTATTTGGTGCATGCACATTTAAATTTTAATGGAATTTGTTTATTGGACCAGTGCTAACAAACACCATAGAACATTAACATATATTCTAATTACAATGGCGCATAAATGAATACATACTCGAATTCCAATTCGATGTATATACAATGCAAAATATTAAACCAAAGTTTCAAAGAATAATTTCAACATTAACCCTTGAACTTGTTGTCATGTGATAGATAAGCCTCCGACGGTTGGCTAGTTGCGGTTCACCTCCAGTGGTTAGGTTGAACCAGTGGTCTTGTTGGGTGGTCAAATCGACAAATTCGTTGCGCAGGTGGAATTCCCTGGTGGCTTAGCACATCCATCCCGTGAAAAACCTCAACTGCATTCCTCTGATGGTGCTAACACGGTACTGAACTCCCGACGATGATGGGTGTCACTGTTCCTGTGGCTCTTTCAAACTTCGGCGGTTTCCACACCTATGGAATCGTTGTTGAACTACTCCAGATGAATTTTTGTGTTGACATGCTACCTCAAAAATCGGCACACTGGATCACGCACAACAATTGAATCTGCATTCTGCTGATGAAATCGTGGAGCAAATCCTGCCATTCTGGTGGAGTAAATTTGATCAAATCATTAATTTTTAACGTGGCTACACCAATGTTGTATGGTCTATCTTTCCACGTTTTCATACCCAAGTATGGCAATGAGATCCCGAAATTGTCTGTACAATTTCAGAAAGAACACCATGGGCAGTTGTTTGGATCCTTCAAACATCACACTGTGTTCTACACTATGGTATCTGCCATTAATCCACATCTATAAACGACAATGTAAACCCTGTGCTGTTGACGTGTATTAACTCCATCATATTTGCTGATGTAGCCATGTCCTGTGGCATACTAACTCCGTTGCACTGGACCTGTCACATAATCCTTGCATTGTCATGCCATTGTGCCATCCTCCAAAGGCTTTGTTTCCACTTGTGCCATTTGGACTTCGCTGTATTTGCTGACCATGACATGGATTGCACTAAAATTTTGATGCAAAAATATTACATATAACCTTTAATAATGCCATCGACATAGTTTGAATGTGTTGTAATAACACCATTTGAAAACTTTAGCATATAGTTTTGAATCCTATGAATTTTCCGCCTTAGGACTATATCTATCCACCATAACCATATGCACTTAGTTTAACCCTTAGGTATAGAACATGACATGTGTTGCATTTGCGCCACTTTTAATTCCTTTCACCTTAGGATTATACCATAGTGATATGCGCCCATTTTGTAATACCTTATAGTATTAAAACCATAGATTAGCATCTTAGGTAACATGTGCACCACATTGTAATGTTTTGAAATCAATAACATAATTTGACCCTTAACTTGCTCCAAATATAAAATGTGCCAAAACCATTAATCAACATTTATTTCTTACCATCATTCTTTTGAAGGAACCTGGAGATGATGTTTGTGTTTTATTGCACTGCAACAAGTCACATGGCAAGCAAGGCCCTCTACGATACCTCAACTTCGACAGATGCTTTCTCCAACACTGGGTACCAAATGAAAATCTGGACACATCACTGAAATCAATCCATTGAACCCTTCATCCTGGCACTAGTTTCGCAGTCAATTGAGACAATCAAACTTTGCACAAGTTGAGAAGAAATTTTCCATCTAGGACCATCTTGATCATCAACATATGGTAAAATTATGACTTGACTTACAAAATCCATTCTGGATCACACCTCCTAATAGAAAGAACCTTTTGACCTCTAAAAGTTTTATTACAAACATGAGTTAATGTAAAAACCATCTAGACTCTAGTTACAAAATTTGACTAGGCCTGTTATCAACAATTTACAAACTCACAGTTTATACATATGGCATGTTATTTTTCCATTTCCAATCTGGAGACTAACGTTCCTCAGCTCCAGGTGTTTTTGATGTCTCTTACTCTGTTGATGTTGATATTGTCTCTCGAGCTAGCATCAAACATTTTCTCATCGAATGCCCTTTCAGCTTGCATTGTCGACAAACTCATTCTCTAGAGTTTGTGTTAGCTGCCTTTTTATTGGAATTTCCCGTACTTTTTCTAGATGTTGCAAAGTCATTGTCTGACTGAAGTAAGATCTTCCTAGGACGCTTCTTTACTAGCAATGCTACATCATATTTCCGTGGCTAACTTTTGATAACACCTACTTTCTTGCTGAAAATTTTCTGCTTCCAACATTCTTCTACACAATGTGAATTACTACCACAAAAGATACATGGGTAAATCATCTTTATAACTTTTAACATTAAGTTTTGACTTGAGAAATCACCTTCTTAATCACTGTTTGATTGATTTAGCAACTTACCTTTTTGGTCCTGCATCTTTTTCGGCATTAGGTCTGGGTGTAGGGACCAACATCGATCTGCAATGTGACCTCTCTTCCCGTAGTAGTCACATATTGTTTGATCATAACCCAAGCCTTCATGTTGCAACCTTTCCAGCACGAAGATCGGTTGGAGCCTAACTTGGCCATGCTTTCCGACACCTTGTCCTTCTTGGTAACCCATCTTCTGCATTAGCTTCATACACATTCTTTTAGTATGCTTTTCAAATGCTCCAATCTCATGATCGCTAGAAGACTCGTTCTTCTCCAAGTCTTTTCTTGGTGAGGTTGGTGCATAAGAAGTTTCTTTAGAAGGTGAGGAAAATATTTTGATAGCTTCTTTTACCGACTGAGATTTTGGAGTGTGGATAATGATGAACTGTCTTCATCATCCAGATGAAGAGGCGAGGCTTCATTTTTCCCTTCAGTAGATGAGTTGTGAACTGAAGGACTGTTTATCCTTCGACTCTTTTGCAAAACTTCAATCTCTATCTGGAGTCTTTGCTTGTCTTCCTCCAGATATTTCACCATCCACCGCAAAGCATCGTTTCTCAAAGCTTCAATATTTGTTTGGAGTCTTTGCTTTTCTTCCTCCAGATATTTCACCATCCATTGCAAAGAATCGTTCTTGTGCTTGAGCTACCTGGAACTCTTTTCCATTCTTGCACCCTAAAAGAGCCAACCTGCCTTGATACCAAAAATGATCTGAAATGTAGAAATTAGATTGTCCACTCTAAAAGTGCAAGATTAAACTGATGGGCGATTCTCTTTTAAATGGAGCTTTGAACCATGATTTGCATAAATGAGAAGTGAAAATAGAATATTAAATCATCTTTATGCTTTAAAACATCAGAATTAAATGACACATAAATAACAAATTAGAAGACGCAAACTTAGAAAGAATTTGGTGACGGAGTTCGTCCGTCCTAGACTACGTCTCCAGGTCCGTGTCAAAATGAGCAATCGTTATATTAAAAGAGCTTCGAGAGTTTATTTACATGTGGATTTACCATCTGATCTATGCTGCAGGCACTGCTGGACACTTGTAGAAAGAAAGCCTTCTTCAACAGCTTTCTAGTGCCTGTCTTCATTCCTGAATAGGCCCAAGGATGCGCAGGGAACGCTCCAAAGAGAATCTACAGACAAATGTTGAAACTCTGACCCTGAAGCTTCTATCGACTGAAAACCGAAGCGTAACCTCCTTTTTGAAAGGCTTCTACAATAGAAAAATACTTGATGGGCTCTGGACTGCCACTCTTCTTCTTCTCCTTTCCAAGACCTCAAAAGCCTGTCTTTAAAGAAACTTTACTTTCTTTAGATTGCTTGTATAAAGGATGAACTTCCACATCCTTTTATACCAAAATCCCAAACTAAATTTGAAATGTTTTTTTAGCAAATTCTCTGTGGTCCAATTAGAAATCTCGGTGCTTGATACATTATAGCACCACAACCCACCTTATCCCAGGTTTATTTGGTGCATGCGCATTTAAAGTTTAATGGCATTTGTTTATTGGACTGGTGCTAACAAACACCATAGAACATTAACATATGCTCTAAGTACAATGGCGCATAAATGAATACATACCTAAATTCCAATTTGATGTATATACAATGCAACATATTAAACCAAAGTTTCAAACGATAATTTCAGCATTAACCCTTGAACCTGTTGTCATGTGATAGAGAGACCTCCGATGGATGGCTAGTTGTAGTTCACCTCCGGTGGTTAGGCTGACTCAGTGGTCTCGTTGGGTGGTCACTCGACAAATTCACTGCACAGGTGGCATTCCCTGGTGGCCTAGCACATCCATCCTGCGACAAACCTCAACTGCATTCCTTCGACGATGTTGACATGGTACTAGACTCTTGATGATGATTGGTGTCACTACTCCCATGGCTCTTCTAAAATCAGACGGTTTCTGCACCTTTGACATCGTCATTGAACTGCTACCAACAGATTTTGGTTTGACATACTATCTCAAAAATCCGCACACTGGATCATGCACAAAAAATTGCATCTGCATTATGGTGATGAAATCATGGAGCAAATCCTACCATTTTAGTGGAGTAAATTTGATGAAATCGTTAATTTTTAACGTGGCTACACCAATGTTGTATGGTCTATCTTTCCATGTTTTCATACCCAAGTATAGAAATGAGATCCAAAAATTATCTGTAAAATCCAGAAAGAACACCATGGGCAGTTGTTCGGATTCTCCATACATCACATGGTGTTCTGCATTGTGGTATCTGCCATTAATCCACATCTGTAAATGATAATGTAAACCCTGCGTTGTTGACATGTATCGAATCCACCATATTTGTTGATGTAGCCACCTCTTGTGGCATACTAACTTCATTGCGCTGGACCTGTCACATATCCCGTGTACTATCGTGCCACTGTGCCATCCTCCAAAGGCTTTGTTGCCACTTGCACCATGTGGACTCCGCCATATTTGCTGACCATGACATGGATTGCACTAAAAGTTTGATGCAACAAAATTACATATAACCTTTAATAATGCCATCAAAATAGTTTGAATGTGTTGTAATAACACCATTTGAAAACTTTAGCATATAGTTTTGAGTCCTATGCATTTTTTGCCTTATGACTATATCTATCCACCATAACCATATGCACTGAGTTTAACCCTTAGGTATAGAACATGACATGTGTTGCATTTGTGCCCGCTTTTAATGCCTTTCACCTTAGGTTTATACCATAGTGACATGTGCCCATTTTGTAATACCTCATAGTATTTAAACCATAGATTAACATCTTAGGTAACATGTGCACCACATTGTAATGTTTTGACATCATTAACATAATTTGACCCTTAACTTGCGCCAAATATAAAATGTGCCAAAATCATTAATCAACATCTATTTCTTACCATCGTTCTTTTGCAGGAATCTGGAGATGAATTTCATGCTTTATTGAACTACAACAAGTCACATGGCCATCAAGGCCTTCTACGATACCTCAACTTCAACAAATGCTTTCTCCAACACCGGGAGACCAAATGGAAATCTGGAGACATCACCGAAATCAGTGCATTGAACCTTTCGTCCTAGCATTAGTTTCGTAGTCAATTGAGACAATAAAGACCTACATAAGTTGAGAACAAATTTTCCATCTAGGACCATCTTCATCATCAACATATGGTAAAATTCTAACTTGACTTACAAAATCCATTCTGGATCACAAGGAGTTGCTGCAACGTAACCTAGAATGTGCTACAACAGTTACCCAACAAGTTGCCACGATGGTGACCAAATGAGTTTCCACAAATGTAATCCATCGACTTGCTGCAAAGTTGAAACAACATGTTGCCACAATGGTAAACTAGTGATTTTCCTCAACAGTCAACCAGTGAGTTTCCACAATGGTCAAACAACAAGTTGCCGCAACAGTTAACTAGCAAGTTGCTGAAATGGTTGACCAAGAAATTGCTACGAGGGTTGAAAAGCGAGTTTCCACAATGGTTTACCATCAAATTTCCGCAACGGTTAGCCAACAATTTTCCACAATGGTTAACCAATGAGTTGTCACACCCGTCAACCAACGAGTTGCTGCAACAAAAACCAACAAGTTGCAAAAGTGAAACAGTTTGTTGATGCAACAATGAACCACTGGATTTTTTTCAATCAATTGTGGTGTTATTCTAACCCTTGATAAGAAACAACCAGATGTGTGTTCTCATATTTCTGCTAGGGAACTGGTCAAACAATACAATATTGTTTGCATAAATAAAGAAAACGACCCAGAACAAAATTTCCTTTATATATTAGTCTACATAAATTATATAATAGTTTGCTAATAATATAATAATCTACTAATAAATTATATAATATTATAAGCACAAAGATATATACTAAGATTTATTTGTGGAATCTAAATTAGTAATGTGGAGGATGAAGGATTTTACAAATTGGGTTTTAACTAGCACCATAAAAACAATAGAAAAACAAACATTATGCTTATAACCAGAGCTAGAATCTACGTAGGTAGGAATTTGCATGTGTTTTGAAATTTCCTAATTTGAAATTGCAATATGTGCAACGTTGAACTTTGCTTCACATGTCCTTGGTACAAAAAAAATGTTTGTAATGATTTTTACATGTTCTTCACAAAATTGGTACAAAATTCGCATTGAACATTAGAGCAATTTTTGCAATCCAATCAATGAAAACATTTGTTCCCCACCTCAATTTTCTCCTTCTAAGGTTGTAGGGGTTTCAAAATTATATGGGAGCAAATGGAATTCAGAATAACATAGGTGAGAAAGAGAGGCTCACAATTAATTCCTTTCAGCGTGTGTGGCTACGTGAGCTAGGGAAGACGTCATGTTGTAACCAGTGAGCTTGCAAATGAAACTCCACTGATGGTAATGCCAACGATGACGTAGATGGAGAGCGAGACAGAGAAGTTGGATATGGAGAAGTGTAGTGTCCTATCTAGGGTGCTAGACTAGGCCATATTTATTATCGACCAGGATGCGTAGACTTAGAGGAATGCGTCTAAAGTATATAGACATAAAGGATTATTAGCTAAGTGGTTATGATGGTAGGTCATAGGACTTCTTTACGGAAGATTGAGGTATGTTACCTATCACCCAAACACTTAGGTCACTCAGTTAATCTACCTAATTACCACACTGTCACTCAATTTATTTATCAAATTAAAACACTGTGTATCACTTCAAACCAAGATTTCAATCTCCTTACATAGACACCATGCATAAAACCCATGTTCAGCAAATACTCAGCATTCACTAATATTCATGCAAGATAAAGACATATGGAAATCATAAATATACTTTGAAACGAAAGCAGAGTTCATGATATTGCTTTAAAAGACAACAAAGGATCGAATCCCTTACAGGATACGATTCACGATCTCAGTGATGAACTGTTCAAGCACTATCATAAACATAAACCATACGCATTCTATTGAAATCGAAAACCAATTCTAATTACTGTGTAGATCATTCAATACCCTAATTTGCAAATGAAAAGGAAATTACAGTATACCAGTTTAACGCAGGGCCCGTCCGTGTTCCAGAGGTATACTGGACTGTGTTCAACCGATTATAAAATCAACGCAACAAGACAAGGATCGTGACTGCAACTGTGTTCTTGATATTAAGTTTAAACTCTGTTTTCAAATGATACAACGATAACCCAAAACATTGACTACACAGAACTGTATTTACATATGTTTTTACAACCCTTACATTTCGAAAACGAATGTACATTCATGATATGGCTGTTGCCGCTTTTATCATGTCGAGATTTTTAAAATGTTTCTATCCTAAACTGATTTCAAAAAGGAACAAAACTAAATCAATTTAGAATGCTTTGCTGTTGATGCCTTTGTCGCCAACATGCTATACTTTGACCATCGTTGACCGCGCATGTAGGAGGGTCGATTCTGCTGTAGGATAGGTATTCGTCCATGCTTGGACATTCTACTTTTCATCCCTACCCTTCGCTCTAGCCTAGTTGTCATGCCACATGTCAAACAATGAACCAATTACAGGATGTTGGAACTTCCTGTAGCCATTTTACCAAAAATTCCTAATTCTTTAACATAAAACTCCTAAATCAATTTCAATGCATTTTAATAACTATAGGACTATTAACTAATCAATTTTCAAGGGATCTAAGAGATATATGATGGAAAGGAGTAGGCAAATGATATGTTTTAGGAGGAAAAAGGAGGTCATAGGATGGTACCAACATCTCTCCCCGACTTAATGAATTAGCATGTCCTCATGCTAACCCTGAAGTGCTTCCCTTGAACTTTGTCCCTGCCTGGATCTCTGCTGCCTTTAGCAATGTGTCCACATTATTTTTCACCTGGGCATCTTTCTGACCATGGAGCTCCTGCTTTAATCTTTTGTATTTTTCCTTGAGGGTCTTCTTTTGGTTGTACCACTTAGTGGCCCATTTACAAATATCCGTTTGCTCAGCCTCAAGTTCACTGATTCGCTCCCTTAACTTTTCATTCTTCTGTTGAGTCTCTTTACTCTGTGCTCAGAGCATCTCATTTTCTTTCTTGATAACTTTTTCTAGCATATTAGCCTCCATGAGTTCTTCCTTTAATTTCTCAATCTGTTTCTCCAGTTTCTTCTGTTTCTTAATGGGAGGTGGTGAACCTTTTTCTTGCATGTTATGGCTTTCAACCTCTATATCAGCTCCTGGTCCTGGTGGTGAGTGGTCACTACTCTCAATATCCATCGGTATGGGTGCATTGGATTCAAGCTGGTCTTCTTGTAACTGGGCTTTTGGTGCTCTCCTTGTTCTTCTTGAATAAGTGGTGAAAATTTTATCTTGCTCTGCCTTCTGAGCATCTTATTTTCTCATTTTCCTAGTCCTTATGCTGCTCACAGGTGGAGGTACCTTGGTTGTTTTGGATACTGGGATCTCTTCATCGATATCCTTCATGAAACCTGAGTTCTCCTGCAGTTCTTCTTTGTCTTCCTCATCTTTAATTTGATTAGCAGCTAAGAACTCCTTCCACGGTTTCCCTCTTCTCTGCAATTCATGCTCAATAAGAATTTTAATTAAGCCAAAGTGATATAGGCTCTTGTCTTCATTTCCCTTCTGCTTTTGGATGGTCTTCGACATCTTGGTTAGGCCTTGTAATAGAAAATATGGTAGATTGATAACACATTGCCTTTTCAAGTGTAGCAGTAATTTAATATGATATAGATAGACAATACTGTAATGGCCTTCGCAGGTTATGAATTTTTGGAGAATATAGACCATCTCGTCCCAGGGATGCATCAACCAACTCCTTGGGACGCCTTTCTTCTAGTTAACTGATGAGACTCTGGATCTAGACATAAATTGAGTCCACGACTTCTCTTTAAATTGCTTTGTCTTAAAGTACTTCTCCCCTTCTGGGCTAATCCCTATTGACTGGGCTATGGTGTCCTCCGAAACCCTGAATGAGAAGTTACCTATCAGGGCTTTCTCTCCATTGAATGTGAAAGCAAATTGTTTGGTAACCTCTTCATTACTTCCATGAAATTTCTCTAAAAAGGGCAACCATTGTATCTCTCTGAGAATTGAAATGCAATCTTCATGATATTGAGAACTTTCGAACATGCTCGGCTCGACCCTATTGGTCATTTTGGCAGAGGGTCGTGCTCTATCAATTTCAACAAAAAAATTTCAATTTATTACCTAGTGGTGTCGCTCCCTTAATATCCAGTATGATGCTAAGTCGACTGTCTTGTGACTTTGGTGGGAGTCGAACCTGAATGGTTATATTTCCCTCTTGTGGCGCTTACTGCTTTCAATCCTTACTGTGGAAGTCACGGGATTCAAATTCCAGCATAAAATAACTAAGAATGATGGTGAAATAACCACTACACTTACTTCATAGCGTATTCATCTTTTGGAACAGAGGAATGGCTGTACCGCTTGTATAGATGTCATCATAGGAGAGGAAGCGTATATTCAATACTGGGGTATGATTTCAGGGAGTCCTCTGAATAATTTGGCTACGTCGGGTGGTGGAATCATAATTCGGTCGTGTGGAATACAATGAATAGGCCCGCTTTAACATTTGTTTCTTTCCCTTTTTTAAAAAAAAAACACAATCCACCACGTGTCCTGTTTCTATTGGTACTCGGCCAAATGGAAGATGTTGGTATGACTGTAGGGTGCGATTGGCATAACAAGGTTGATATGAAAAGGGGTAATGGATTTAGAAGTATGAAATAGGTTGGGGTATGAAGGATGATAAGAATTAACAGTGAGATAAGGGATGATGGAAAATGTAGTGTCCTTGAAATCGATCATAATAGTCACAGTCATTAAATTTAACATTAAAAATTAATCTAAGAAATTAAATGCTAAGAATAAGGAACATATTACACTTTTGTTGGTTGTTGTTGCATTGGCATGCTGAGTAGGACTAGTCTCTTTTGACTATTCTTTGCTGTTCATAACAGGTCCCCTGAGATAGATTCGAATGCAACAGGTCCCTCTGAAATCTTGAAGATGTTCATGCAGCTCCTTATATGTATAAAGGTTCCTTGAGCTTGGGTATCTGATGGAGTCTTGGTGCCCAGCAACCTGTGAATCCTTGTAGAAGCTTGATGAAACTTTGTTGAAGTAGCCCTGAAGTAAGTCTCTTAACAGGTCCCTTTTATGTGTCTTAAACAAGTCCCATTACTGCTGGTGTTGGTAGCATGGCCTTCTGGACAGAACAGGGCCCCCTGCATAATGTTTATAACCAGGTCCCTCTGAGATAAAACAATGACAAAACAACTTCTTTATTGAAATCTGGAATGCTGGAACAAACTGCTTTGGAAATTTACAGTGAGGATATGAGATAAGAAATCTTTAAGAATTTACAATGGAGAGATAAGAGAACAAAATGCTGATGCTTCTCTCCCCGACTAAAGTTTTGACTTGTCCTCAAGTCATTATTCAGTTGATAAATCAAACAGTGAACAGAAGAAAGAGAATTCTTACCCGCCAACGAATTGGTTTTCAAGTAAGAATTCGGGGTTAGAGTGTGCCAGAGGCTGGTTTTCACATCTAACCCATTGTTATTATATATTTTTTTAGTTTTTGTTTTGTGTGTTTTTTTTTTTTTATAATTTTCTTTTTGAATTTCTAAACTGAAAGGAAATGAACTAAAGCAGGGATACTGCAGCTGAGGGCTGCAGTATCTCAACCTCTCTTTGTTGAGATACTGTTTGGAGAAAATCTTGCTTGCTGATGGGCTTGGTGTATAGTTTCAGGCGATGACCATTGACAGTAAAGGAATGACCTTCTCCATCAATAGTTTTGAGCTTGAATGAACCATTGTCGTAAGCCTGAATAATTTGGTATGGGCCCATCCAATGGGTGGTAAACTTGGCTTGATGATCTCTGAATTTAGAGTCAAAAAGTAAAGCCCAGTCACCTTCCTTGAACTTATTCTTCTTGATATGTGCATCATGCCACTGCTTCCTTTGTTTTTGCATGAGGATTGTGGTTTCCTCTGCTTGCTGCCTCATTTCATCCAGCTGGTTCAACTGCTGAATTCTTTCTTTTTGTGCTTGATCCAAGTCAATTTGCAAATCTGCAACCAGTTTAAAAGTATGTATTTGAAACTCAATAGGAAGCATTACCTCTTTGTCGTACACCAACTGATATGGTGTAAATCCTGTAGTATCTTTCCACGTAATTCTGTAAGCCCAGAGTGCATATTTGAGCTTCTCTTCCCAATTCTTCCTGTTCATTGCCACAATTTTAGTAATGATCCCTTCCAAAGTTTTGTTTGTGGATTCCACCTACCCATTGGCCTGTGGATGGTAAGGGGTACTTTTCCTATGCTTGATTTGGTATTTGTCTGTAATTTCCTTCACTAGCTTTGAGGTGAATTGAGTACCTTGATCAGTCACTATTTCCCTTGGTACTCCATACCTTACAAAAATCTCTTCAAAAAGGAAATTTACCACTGTGTGTTCGGTGGCTCTAACCAGTGCTTTTGCTTCAGCCCACTTTGTGACGTAATCAGTACATACTAAGATGTACTTCTTACCATTGGAGGTTGGGTTAATGGGTCCTATAAAGTCTAGAGCCCATTTGTCAAATGGCTCTAGGTGAACTTGGGGCTGAAGGGGCATCTCATCTGTAGCTGTTGGCCTGCCCATTCTTTGGCAGCTGTCACAACTCTTCACATACTTCTTGGCATCCTTGAAAATGGATGGCCAGTAGTATCCAAGAGTAAGAACTTTGAATGCTGTCCGCTTAGCTGCAAAATGCCCACCACACGGTTCATCATGGCAAGATTTTAAAATATCAATTACCTCATCATTTCTTACACATCTTCTAATGATCATATCATAACCGGTGTAAAATAAATCGCCATTAAGCCATGAATATCTAGCACTTTGTTTGACTAGTCTCTTCTTTTCCTTTACAGTAAAGTGTGGAGGTGTCCTTCCCGTAGACAAATAATTGGCCAAATCAGCATACCAAGGATTTACTATGGAAATTGCAAATAAATTTTCATCTGGAAAAGAATCTTCAACTGGAACAACCTCACCTGGATTTTGCAGTCTAGAAAGAAAATCTGCCACCTGATTCTCTTTACCTGGTCTGTCTAACACTGTGATGTTAAATTCCTGTAACAGTAATAACCATCTGGTAACTCTGCCACTAGTTATTGGTTTATTCATTAAATTTCTAATGGCAGAATGATCAGTATGTACAAAGACCTCATAACCAGTTATATAATGTCGGAATTTATTCACAGCATATATGATGGCAAGTGTTTCCTTTTCTGTGACTGTGTAGTTTAACTCTATAGGTGTTAGATTTTTGCTAATGAAATAAATGGCATAATTACAAGATTCCTCTTTTTGGCCTAATGAGGCACCCACTGCAGTGTCAGATGCATCTGTAAAGATATGAAATGGTAGGCTCCAATTAGGCCCTCTCAAGACTGGTGCGGTTGATAACTTCTTTTTGAGTAGTTCGAATGCTTGTTGGCAGTTCTCATTCCAGTTGAAAAGTACATCTTTTGTTAGAAGTTTAAACAAAGGTAAAGCTATTTTACTAAAATGTTCAATAAACCTTCTGTAATAGCTTGCGTACCCAAGGAAACTTCTTACCTCTCTTTGATTCTGTGGAATTGGCAAATCAACAAATGATCTGGATCTTTGCTGGGTCAACTTTGATGCCTTGAAAAGAAATATAGTGGCCTAACACTATCCCTTCGTTTAACATCATAAAGAACTTTTCATTTCTGAGGGACAGATTAGCTTCAATACATATTTTCAAAACTCTCTCAAGGTTCTCTAATGCATGTTCAAATGAATTGACGTACACTCAAAAATCATCCATGTAAACTTCAACACAATCATGAATTAAATCAGCGAAAATAGCTAACACAACTCTCTGAAATGTAGCTGGAGCGTTGCAAAGTCCAAATGGAAAAACATTGTAAGCATAAGTGCCCCAAGGACAGGTGAATGTGGTTTTGTCCTGGTATTCTGAGGCTATCCTGATCTGGTTGTAGCCACTGAAACCATCAAGAAAAGAAAATGATGATTTCCCAGCTAGGGTGTCTAACACTTGGTCAATAAATGGTAGTGGGAAATAATGTTTGAGCGTTGCTTTGTTCAGTTGTCTGTAATCAACACAAATGCGCCACTTACCATTTTTCTTGGGCACTATAACCAATGGGGATACCCACTGACTGTCAGAAATAGGATATATAAAATTAACTCTCAACAGTTTTTGCAATTCTTCTCTAACAATATCTTGGAGTATGGGGTTCATTCTTCTCTGCGGTTGCCTCACTGGTTTGATGGTGCTATCTGTATAAATATGGTGAGTGCATGTGTCGGGGTGAATCCCATGCATATCGGTGTAGTCCCAAGCAAAAGCTTTCTGGTATTTTCTCAATAGTCGAATCAATTTCTCTTGCTGAGATGAGTCTAGGTGATTGCCTATGTTCAGAGTTTTCCCTGGACTAATCTCTATGATCTGACTCTGTGTGTTGGTGATGGATTGAACTGGAAAAATGTCATGAAATGTGGTTTGCAAAGATTGAATGGTGCATGTTTCCTGAAAATTTTGAGCTAAAAGTACATCTGCAGCATGATATTGGTCATTTCTCAAATTTTCGGAAATATCAGGTTGAGAAAGGAATAATTCTACCAAATCATTATTGTCTTGTTCTTGGAAATCATAGATTTGGTCAATGCTAAAAACATATTGTAATTCTTCTTTATCATTGAATTTATCATCAAGCCACAAATTGTGTGTTACTGCTGGTGATTTTGCCGATGGATAAAGAGTGAGTTGTTTTCTTTCGGTCCCTCTTGAAATGTTCATGTTGCCCGATCGACATCCTATGAATGCATCAGCAGTCGCTAACCATGGTCTACCAAGGATGATAGGGTGCCCTCCTAAATTGGATTTGGGTTGAAGAACTAAGAAATCCACTGGATACTCCCAAGAGTCCAGTGAGAAAATTATGTCCTCCAAAATCCCTTCAGGAATCACTTTAGACCTATCAGCTAGTTCTAGAACAATCGTTGTATGTTGCAAATTTATGAGCTGGAGTGTTCTCATGGTTTCAAGAGTCATGACATTGATTGCGGCCCCAAGATCTATCAAGGTGTTTGGAATTTGTATGTTGTTAATGATGGTGGTCACTTTAGGAATGCCAGGATCAACATACTTTTCCATGGAGATGGTATTGGTCATAAGGCCTACTAAATGTCCTATAACATGAATGGTTTGAGGATCAATCCTTTTTCTAGCAGGCTTCTTGAGGCATATGTCTTTGATGGCTTTAGTATATATGGGAATGTCTTTTATAGCTTGCAACAGTGGAATTTTTATGTAGACATTCTTGAGTTCATCTAAGACATCAAACTGTGGTATAGACAGTGGAGGTTTTATTTGGAACAATCGGTCTGGAAAAGGTGGATGCAGTGGTTGCATCTGCTTATCTTTGGTATCATCGTTTGGTTTTCTTTGATTTGTCATTTCATTTTCATTTTCTGTGTTTTCTTCTTGCTTATCTGTTATGGGAGAATCTTTGTGGAGTACCCTACCAGACCTCAAGTTGATATTTTGCAAGGGTAGTGTGGAATATGAGGTTCCCTCTTCTACATTGTAGGCTGGCCTCTCTGCTCTATTATTTGGATTTGGGACAGTTTGAGCAGGAATTTGAGTAGGTCTGGGAGGTTGTGAGTTAGCTGGAAATTGCAGTTGTGGTGGATTTATTGGTGGAGGAGCAGGCAATGCTTGTTGAGTAGGTTGAGGCTGATAAACAACTTGCTGAGGATACTGTTGATATGGTTGAGAATGTGATGAATACGACTGATGGTATTGTTGATATGGTTGTGAATATGGTGGGTATGATTGAGGATATGTATGATAGGATTGAGAGTACTGTTGAGACGGTCTCCATTGTTGCTGTGGGTGGTTTTGGTGCTGCCATGGCATGGGTACATTCCATGAATTCTGTGCATACATTTGATCATTTACAGGAAATTGCAAATTTTGATTTGAAAACATACCTTGAGGTGCTGGCCTTGGCTGCCATGGTCTCTTTGTGCCCATGTAATACATGTTTTCCATCTCTGCATTTGCTGCCATATTACAGTTCTGCAAAACCTTAACTTTAGGACAATTAAACATATCATGATGTTCAGTACAGAAAGCACAAACTTGGATGTTTTCTAGTGGGCAATCTTTTAATGCATGTTTCTTCCGACATTTTGGGCAGAAGATAGCCATTATCTGATCTTCATCTTCTTGTTTTTTCTTTGCTTTTTAAGTGTCAATTTGGTTCCCTAGAGTGCTTAACAGATCTGATTTAAACTCTTCTAACAGATTCCCTATTTCAGCCCTTGTGACACTTGCGGAGGCAGATTTTGTGACTTTGGATGACAGGGTTCTTTTTCCCATTTTAGCTTTGCTCCTTGAATACTTTTCGCACAACTCAGCGATTTCTTCAAAGGGTAAAGCAGAAATGTCACCTTTGCCCATCAAGTTAAGATCATCCATGTATTCCTCTCAAATACATTTCAAGAATATTGTGCGGATCAGATCAAGAGGCATAGTTCGGTGTTTGGATTTTTGTAAGTTGTAGACAAACCGTTCTAAGTATTCCTCTAAGGTTTCATCCTCTTGCTGGCTCATTCTAAAGATATCATCTTTAGAATATTTGGATCTACAGTAAGGTTGATATTTCCTTAGAAATATTCTTCTCATGCCATCCCAATCAACTATAGCATGCTCACCAAGCCTCATGAACCATCTTAAGGCTGATGCCTTTAATGTCGCTGGGAAGAGTCTAAGCCTATGGGCATCATCTGTATAGCCATATGTTCAACATACAATGTCAAACTCGAACAAGAATGAGTCTGGATCTTCCGAATCCATACCATAAAAGTTTGGTAGCACGGATGGGGGTATGTTTTTCATTTTGATCTCATCATCTTCTTGTGGTTCATGTATAGGAAACTTAAAAGTTGACTCCTCTTCATCTCTCTGTCCTTGATGTGGTACTGATCCAACTCCTTCCTCAGCCATTCTAATAGGTCTCTCTGTGTCAGTGTCACTTGTTTGAAAGAGGAGATTAAAGAAAGATTGTTCGGTCACTGTGCTACTTTCTCCTTGTGTGGAAGATCTAGGAAAGTGCTTCTTCTGCGATTTATGTGTGAATAAAGTTTGCCTTTCGATGAGAGTAAGTCTTTGTCCTGACTTTTGTTTTTTCTCTAATGCCTGGATGACTTCCTCAGCTGGTGTTGTATTCCCTAAAGAGTCTGCTCCTGATGATGATGGGTTAGTTTTTAGATGGTGTGGGGTTTTTACGAATCTACCCTGACTGTCTCTAAATCTAGGCATAAATGAACATGATTTCTAACTGTGTTTTTGCTTGTTTTTGTTTATTGAATTTTTTTCTTCTTAAATCCTTCAAGTACGCCTCCCCGGCAACGACGCCAAAATGTAGTGTCCTATCTAGGGTGCTAGACTAGGCTATATTTATTATCGACCAGGATGCGTAGACTTAGAGGCATGCGTCTAAAGTATATAGACATAAAGGATTATTAGCTAAGTGGTTATGATGGTAGGTCACAGGACTTCTTTACGGAAGATTGAGGTATGTTACCTATCACCCAAACACTTAGGTCACTCAGTTAATCTACCTAATTACCACACTGTCACTCAATTTATTTATCAAATTAAAACACTGTGTATCACTTCAAACCAAGATTTCAATCTCCTTACAGAGACACCATGCATAAAACCCCTGTTCAGCAAATACTCAGCATTCACTAATATTCATGCAAGATAAAGACATATGGAAATCATAAATATACTTTGAAACGAAAGCAGAGTTCATGATATTGCTTTAAAAGACAACAAAGGATTGAATCCCTTACAGGATACGATTCACGATCTCAGTGATGAACTGTTCAAGCACTATCATAAACATAAACCATACGCATTATATTGAAATCGAAAACCAATTCTAATTACTGTGCAGATCATTCAATACCCTAAGTTGCAAATGAAAAGGAAATTACAGTATACCAGTTTAACGCAGGGCCCGTCCGCGTTCCAGAGGTATATTGGACTGTGTTCAACCGATTATAAAATCAACGCAACAAGACAAGGATCGTGACTGCAACTGTGTTCTTGATATTAAGTTTAAACTCTGTTTTCAAATGATACAACGATAACCCAAAACATTGACTACACAGAACTGTATTTACATATGTTTTTACAACCCTTACATTTCAAAAACAAATGTACATTCATGATATGGCTGTTGCTGCTTTTATCATGTCGAGATTTTTAAAATGTTTCTATCCTAAACTGATTTCAAAAAGGAACAAAACTAAATCAATTTAGAATGCTTTGTTGTTGCTGCCTTTGTCGCCAACATGCTATACTTTGACCATCGTTGACCGTGCATGTAGGAGGGTCGATTCTGCTGTAGGATAGGTATTCGTCCATGCTTGGACATTCTAATTTTCATCCCTACCCTTCGCTCTAGCCTAGTTGTCATGCCACATGTCAAACAATGAACCAATTACAGGATGTTGGAACTTCCTGTAGCCATTTTACCAAAAATTCCTAATTCTTTAACATAAAACTCCTAAATCAATTTCAATGCATTTTAATAACTATAGGACTATTAACTAATCAATTTTCAAGGGATCTAAGAGATATATGATGGAAAGGAGTAGGCAAATGATATGTTTTAGGAGGAAAAAGGAGGTCATAGGATGGTACCAACAAGAAGTTTGGAAATTTTTGTTTGGAGACAGAGGGATCCAAGGGACCCACATCATGGAGCGGGTCACTGGAAGGGCTTCGCTGACGACGAGTGGGTGTGAAGCACGAAGGGTGTTTCATTGACGTGTTAGCTAGTATTCTTTGTTGCAAATAGGATCAACTTAGTTGTTTTCCGCAGTGTTAAAGGGAAACATATTGATGGCCATACTATGATCTGAATTTCTACACCATTATGGAATTTCCTCCATTGAATCTGAATTGTGAATAGAAGAAGAATAAGAAGGTGGATTAGGAATTTGATTTACAGATTTTTCAACTTTATTGTTATAACACAGAGGCACCCACATTAGGATTGGAAAAGGAGGAGGACAAGGCACAAAAGGAGTAGTAGATTCCTCCTTCGAAATAAGAGGTGTCACATGATTCACAAGAGTTGGGGGAGTAGAAAAATCATGGGGTTTAGGTTCGTCGTGTAAAGCGATAAGAACCAAGCACTCAAAATCTTGTTTCAAGAAATCTTGATTCATGTAATATTCATAATTTTCACAACAAAGGTGAAGGAATCGATCAGAAAAAACCTCAACTAATTCATTAGGCTTCATTCTTAAGAGATTGATTCTTTTACAAACATCTTGGTAATTATACCTATCGAAGGCTTGATGGAGCTCCCTGAGAAATTGATGAATGGAATGGATTGAAGTAGGTGTCAAGGTATGGAACCATCAATTAATACGACCTTCAAGGGTGAGGAAGAAGATCACACAAGAAAGTTCATCATCATCAATTTCATAAGATTCACAAAATTTAAGAAAATCAGAAATGTGCTTGGTTATGGGTGTTCCATCCTCACCATCAAACTTTAACTGGGATAAGTGATCGAGAGGCTCATCGAGGATTAAAATTTGATAAAGGGAAAAATTGGAGAAACACCCTGAGAGTAATATTCCTGTATGATCCATCTTAGATAAGAGGTTAAAACCAGATTCAAAGGGCTCAACTTTTCATCTGGCCCTCCTTCTAGCGCAAATGTTGGCGGTGCTGGAAATCCATCAAGTAAGGGGTATCTCTGATGTAAAGTCCCAATTAGACCTCACACCGTTTGTTGTAGGAGCCACATCTAGAATATCAACCTAGTTTCCATATATCTCAAATATATGCCTAGTCTCTATCTATCAGCATGAGAGAGGGATGAAATGGTGTTTTCCGAAAAGTGAGGATGTTTGCATGGTGAGTGTTCATTTGTAAATGTGTCAAAGTTCTTCTCTTGTGGAGAGGGGAGAAAAGTGACCCTCTAAGTGAGAGGTAGTAGTACCACCCAAGAAGAGACACACGTGAAACAGAAGGTTCTGTTTAACATCCAACATAATAGTCCATAGAGGGTGCGATGGTCATTACAACCAACAGATGAAGAAAGATCTGTCTAATATCCTACAAAATATTCCACAAGGGTGGGAAAACAATAACAACAATTACAACTCATTCTCAATAATTTAAGTACTAAAATAACAGAAATAGTTCAACTACCTTAGAACATGTGAAAGAAAACATGAAATACAAACATCTGAAGAATAGTCTTACAAACATTCACAATCCATTCATGAAGAATGTGCTGACCTTAAAGGCTTCTGTCATTAAGTAAAAGTTCCAAGACACATGTTTACAATGTGCATCACTAGCTCCAGTAGTGGAACATTGGAGCCACTCCTTTCTCCTCAAAGAAATAACTTATCTCTCTAATGCCTTGTGGGAGGAGCCAAGGTTAAGAAGCCATTTTCTCATGCAATGAGGGAGTATCTATAACCAAGGGGTGATGCTTCCCCTCCTTGTGACTCTTTGACTACCCTCATTACTTTTTGACTTCCTATGACTTTTCAACTTACATGACTCTCCATATTACATATTTTCCCTTTGGACTTCCACTTTACAATGAATACAATATACATGGCGGCATATGACAACTCATGATAAGACATGACATAGCACTGCTGATATGAACTACTTGAATGATGTGGCAATGTTAAGCCACTGTTACTGTTGTGAACGATCTCTGCTTGAGATTTCTCTTGTCTTCCACCTCCTCGTGGCTTGGTGATAGGAAACTTCAATGATCTCAAGTCTTGGGTTGTGGTCATGAGTTGGTGTCCCCTTTCTCTGGCTTGGTATATCAACTTGCATGCTTAGCTACAAGAATGTATTTTGCATGTTCTCGTCCTTCATCCCTTTCTTCATCATCCCTCCATCGTATGATAAGATACATGTATATGTGATTCACTCATGACGAGACGACATCAAACCGAAAACATCCCCTAATCTAAGATGATGCATTATGATCCATCCACTGAGCCCAGGATAAGTGACATGCTAGGGAGAGGGGCTCAATGATTGTAGATTGCACAGTTCCAGCATTCAGGGGGAGAGATTGAGCTCTGAGAATGCATGGTACACAACTGAGGGAGACTTGAAGGACAAGGCTACACAGTTTCTGGAGATAGTGGGGTCTGATTGAGGTAATGGACATTTGGAAAGCCAAATGTGTAGTTTTGGATGTCAAGTGTTATAGGAATAATACACCCTAGGGTATGGGTTGAGCACCCCAACAAATTAGAGGACATGCACAAACAAGAAAGAAACAAACAAGCAGCCTTAATACTTAAACTATTGAAGTAGGAAGAAGAATTATTTCCTGAAGGGCCTATGTTTGAGGTCATTCCCGTAGGGTCCAAACCCTCTGCTTCCTCCAATGCTTCAAAATCTGCAACTCATTCAAGAAAAGAACATATACCAGTAGTAGTTGAAAGCATGTTCATCATATAAATGTTAGATCATATAAGCATATAAGTATAAAACATGAAATCATACATAAGTTACATTAAAACATGAATTGAAGCATTAATATCCCAACATCAGGAACAAGACATGGCTTCTTTATTGATGAATGCAAAAGAATGCAGAACAATACAACCTGATTCATCCATGGCTCCAAGCAAAACCTTCCTCCAGATCTGTCCAACCCAAGCCTCAACAATCTTCTTTCAAATGCATACACATGGATGCCATATAAAGGAGATGGACATCACAATGAGGAAACAGGGGTTTCCTATAACTAGGAGTGCAAGAGGCACAGGGATAAATGAGACTTGATTAGGGACAAGTTGGATATAATTTCAAGATCCTATCTTTCTCTCCCCTTAAGCCTTCCCCATGAGGTGTATTTATATCACCTCAAAACAATTTTTTTAGTTGGGAAACAGTTAGGCCATGGGTTCCTGTAGGTAGGCTTCCGGTGTAACCCATAAACCTTGCCCCAAAAAATAGGGATTTTATATATTTTTCATATTTTAAATCATATACGCGGGTTGGGTATAGCTAAACCCACATGTGGACGCACTTTTTGCAAGGAAAAGTTGTGTATGGAATTTAAAATAATATTTTTTAATATTTGGAAAAATTTTGAAGGGAAAGGGTTGCCCAAGGCCATCACTCAAAGAATAAAGTATACAAAGGTTTTAAATGATACTATAATAGATTCCCCCTAATATATGAGGTCAAAAGGGGTACATGATGGCCGAAATGTATTAATTGAATGGAAAGAATAACGCGAGGACTTGGGAGGAGATCACCAGATTCCAACCAGCCAAACCAGTGGAAGAGATCAGAAAAAAAGCTCATGTCTGAGGCGGGCATACCCATGCTCAGAGATAGTAAAGCATGTCCACATATTAAGTGTAGAGCAGATCCAATATGTATAATACAAAGGAAACTGAGGAATACATATTGGATCATCTTATCATAGCCACAAAAGTACATATCAAGGCCATGTCACAATATCACATATAGAAGAACTGATCAATGACGCTGAAGTAGATATCTAATCACTTAGGTCACTTAATTGATCCTCAAAAGTACCAAGTCAAAAAGTGGAATAATGGTACTGCATGCAACTCAGGTGCCAAAATATAGGATGCTAATGTGATGAACTGCAACATATAAGGTGGATGGTGTCACTTGCAGTAAGCTGGAGGGACTACATGTGAACCATGAAATGTTGATGCAACCTGAGGTCGTCATTGACTGCCATGGTACATTTCTACACTATGGGAATAAATTAGCCGAATTAGACAATATGGGAAATCGTTTGATTACCGATCATTGATGTATACTATTAACAAACATGAGAAAACTCATCTATAATGATGATGAGCGTCAAGGTACCCCAGTATAATCTAACAAGTGCGAATAAATGAGTTGATTTCAAACACTTGAGAGAATCTATCAATTAGGACACATTGATGTATTCTCACTATCGATATCAAAGGAGTCTGCCACTAATGACCACAAATCCTAAGGTACTGAAAAATGGACTCCAGATCTTATTCCCAGAGAAATGAGTTAGATTCGATGGGAAAATATCTGATGGAAGCCAACCATTAAGGCATACTACACCAATCCAGCACGAGTGTAACCCACAGGCCAATAATGTGGAAGGAATCAAAGGAAGAAATATGAAGTAACAAAACCGAAGCACATTTCTGGCATACACAAGATATGGCTAGCGCACGAAAAAACCCTCTGAACCAACCAATAATGAAAGTTGACACAGAGGTGAGCAATCCACCAATAGGGTCAAATGGAAACCAAGGTACTACACGAATCCCAATGTGAGATAATGTATGCTGATGTCGAACACAAGGGAAATCATTCACTCAATAACCCATAATATTGATCAATGCTAAGCACAAGGTCACTTATTAAAGATGTAAATAGCGCTAGGGTGAAGCTCTAGGCCTACTATCAGAGAAATGTGCTGAAGTGGATAAGAGCAAACTCGCCAGCAAGAAGCCAATGGAGACCTTCTCAAACCAACACTAGAAAAGGACCAAATAGTTGATGTGACACTGAACATAACTTTGACAGAACGGGTATGGCTGACTGAATATGAGTCAAGAGATGCTATAGCAAGGCCGAATTAGGTTTACTTCCCTTAAACAAAAGCACAAATCAAATGTGACTATATGGCAACATATGATAACTTTGTATAAGTTTGTCATGCAGGAGGCATGAACAATCTCTCCATATGATTGGAAGAGATAACCAACTAGAGGAGTACTGACTCAATAACAAGGTTATGGCTCTCTTAAGCCAAAATAAATCCCTTCCCGATGGAGGAAAGACTTGTTTTGAGTGCTTTGTTCAAGGGTGACACAACTTACTCTTGCTACCATCAATTATGGAAGTAAAGTCCCGTTCTGACTCTTTCTTGGAATATATTATTCTTTTGTCTTTTTAATATTTGTAGAGCCTGGAAAGGAATAAAAGAATGCCTATTCTACAGTGGAAAGAACGAGTGTCTAAATACAGATGTGCTAGTTCCTGGGAGGGGGACATTCCTATGCTCAATGCAAGGTGACGGAATTGGTCAATGAAACTCAAAGGAATGTTCTTTCCACGAGAAAAATGTGTCAAGTTGTAGAGGCTAAGTGATTGCAAGGTTTATTTTGCAAAAAGACATGGTCAAAAAGTGGCTTATACATGAGTCCAAGTGCAGTCGACTTATGACCAAAAAGTACAAATAGTCAACATGCAATGCAATAATACAACTCAACATGTGGGAGCCTCTAGGGTATAAAGCTAGAAAGATGTAGTAATTTCACCTGTAGAACAAACCGATATATGCAATGTCCTCAGGCATAATACTTGTTCTACTTCTACAAAACATTAAGCGGAAGCATAATCGAATTCATGAGCAACATCAAGTAGAAACATGCATAACTGATCAAGAGAAATAATCACACATAACACAAGATATATCTAAGGGAAAGCACCAGCATAAAACCCCAACCATGTATTATCAATCAAGTGGAAATCCTCTTCACAATACAAAAAGAATCAACTCAATAGCTATCCTGTTCTCTCTGTACTCTGATGATCTTCAATCAGAAGATAAAAATCATGGACTACCTAGGCCTCAATATATAGGCCACAAGTCCTCCAATCTCCTATGATAGATCCTTGTCCATGCAAGGAATACTTACTAGAAATAACCAGGCATTTGATAGTACACTACCCCACATCTAATCTCAACTAGGTCTCTGACAGAACTGACATGCAACAGTTATCCATGAGTGAATCCTCATCTATCTAAAATAATAGTTGTCACATGCATGCAAGCATTAACAAACTATATTTTATTATTTTAACATCTTGTTAAAATAGTCTAACTGGACTTGACTAGTTAGAACTAAGTCAACTAATTCTCTCATTATAGAACTCATACTTATTCCCTCAATTAGTGGAGGAAAACTCATGTGCATGCTCACAAAGACTTCAAATTCGAATTTCATTAACTAATTAACTCATGGAGATTAATTAATTAATGTTTTAAACTGTTGTTAAGATCAAATTCGTTTTTACTTCCTATAGTTAGACCAGGGACTGCTAAAAATAGGAAGGGACCTATAAATGCTATTTTTAGAAGATTCTATTTTTAGCAGTTTCACCTCTCACCCAATGTGGCCAATGACCTCACTGGCCAAATAGCTATTTTTAGACATGCTATTTTTAGCACATTCTAAATTTAACATTTCTTGTTGCACATTTTTCAACAAAAGACAACAAAGAAAAAGGAGAATGAAGCTTCATCACAAAAAGTCATGGCGGAACTAACGAGGACTCCTGAACCTACTCAATCTTTGTAGCATGGGAAACATATGTCAGCGAGGATCTAACTAGGAAGCCCATGTAAAGGAGGGCACCACCATCATGTCATGATTTTATAAGTCGGTGAGTGAAAATGGTTTTAAGAATCATAACACAATGGGGTCGATGCTAAGGCAACATATTGCAGTATGGAGGCTAGAATGCATAATGCAACATAAAAGTGATCTTCCCTAACCTATATGCCAGTGACGAAAAATGATACCTGTGATGACGATTCAATGGTCATGGAATCAAAGCGGTATAAAAAATCTCAAAGTCTTCAATTTAAAATGAAAGGCAACCTATCCCAACACTCAAAGCCAAAATATCACAAAGTTTATAAAATTATTAAAAATAAAAGATAAACTTTGTAAAAGTGGGTTTTTAAATTTTTTTTTTTTAAATTACAAGTTATAAATAGACCTTTTGAATCAACAAACCTCATTCGTGTTTTGAAAAATTGAGGAAAGGAGCTTTGGAGCAGAGACCAGTAACCACAATCCACCCTATTTCTCGGCCCGAAGAGTTACCAAATGTCCAGGTATTCTCCAAATTCTTTCTTTCAATGAATTTATGTACATTTCAAGTGTTTTTTCAAGAATTTTACCTTAGAGATTTTTTTTATTATAGATTTTTACTCTGTGTGTACGCGGGTTTGACATATCGAAGTCGCATAAGAATGAGCCCTATACACAACTGTGTATGAAGTGAACTCGTGTGTGTGCAGTGAAAAATTTTAAATTATGAACTTTAATGAATGAAAATGCTTGAATTGCAGGATGACTATCACATGGAAATAAAGAGAGCATCGTGCAGGTAGACAATGAAGTAATGAATGACCCACTGTCACTGGATGCATTGAGAGGGTGTGGATTATTCAAAATTTTCAAAATTCATAATATGAAAACCAACACAAGGTTTCTGGAGATGCTTGTGAATTACTGGGATGTAGAAGAGGATGCTTTTATGATTGATCAAATTCCCTTGCGAATTGAAGTAGAAGATATCTACTTCATCACTGGACTTTCCAGAAGAGGAGATCCAGTTAACCTGCAAAGGAAGGCTCGAGAAAACCTCAACATAGATGATTATGTTTGCATATATTGCCCCGGGAATAATGAGAAGGTAGGGACATAGATCCCAATAAATAATGTGGAAAGTCTACCCCTTAGAATCCTCCTTTTTATTATTGTGAGGGTAGCAGGTTCAACTTCATTGCACCAAGCATCGCGCATTACAATGAGCCTAGAAGTCGATTGCCTCGCCACAGTCTTTGATTGGTGTAAAACCCTCCAAATCAATCTGGAAAAACAAATCAATCCTATAAAAAAGAGTAATACCAAAATTTTTGGGTATGGTACCAACCTATTACAGATCCATTTGGGCACATCACTCCCAACATTCAGATCAGTATTATTAAGGCTCATAAAACCCTAATCCAATTGCTACATTCCCTAGACAAGTCATCACTTTGAATGTCTCCTTCCTTGAAAGTTTCCTGGCCTGAAGCCCTCTAGAAATGCCTCCTTGAGGGACCAGTGTAGCCTTGTTTATGGGTAAATGCACTTCAGTGTAGGTAGGCCCATGTAAGGGTGCATTTCAGTGCACTTAGGCCCACTTTGACCTGCGTTGGGCGAGATTGAGCGAATTCTTCATAGGGTTCTGGGAATATTCTTATCTTTTGGAGCATTCTAGAAGATTCCCATAGTTATCATCTCCTATGAGCTCGAAATTGGATAGGGAATGAGTTAAGTAACCTCCTATCCTCTCATCCATTCCTCCATGGAAACTAACTCTAAGTTTGGAAGGCCATTCAATACCCTCATTTATGACCAAACCACCTCCATTTTCCTATAAATTGAGCACTCATCTAAGTGATCAAGGGTTGGACTTTGAGGATTTGTAAGGAGATATTATTGGTGTGAGGTTTGAGATTGTAAGAAAGTATTGTTATGTTGTCAGAGTGTTGTGATTTTGATGTGATGTTGGATGGAACTCAAGCTGGAGGAGTGACATTAGATTGGACTTCATGGTTGTAACTCTTCCTTCTACTTAATAAAGTTGTTTACACCTTTTCCCATATTCTTGTCTTTATGTATGATGATTATATGTGTAAATGCTTTTGATTCCATTTGCTTATAGTAGATAGATCTCTTGATTTGATTGGTTTTTGTCCTCTGTTTATGATTGCAGGTACTTGTTGAGAAGATTAAGTTCGAGAAGAAGCGATGGGAGCCATACAAAGGAGACAAAGGGAAAGCAAAAGATAACAAGTAGGTCCCTTGTCTTATTTATCTTCTATAGAAAAAGGATAAATGCTTTAAATCTATTGTTCTAGGTGTAGCTACACACCTAGGGAAATTGTATTTATTCGTAGATGCAAAATTCCACATAACAAATTGGCGACTCCATTGGCGACTACCACTCATTCCTCTAATTGGAGTCCTCTTTAAGCTCTTTTAAGACTCTCAAAATATGAAAATATTGTTGAGTGCTTTTCCTTTTCATCTCGTTAACAGATCGGAAATGACATCTACTCAGTATAAGTTTAACCCTTTTCCGGATTGAGAGATTATTTACGAAAAAGGAAAATGTTGATCGAACATGGTAAATAGGTTCTCTCTCGTATTATTTTATGCTTTTTTGGACTTGAGAGACAAATATACGAAAAAGAACTTTGGAGTTTTATTTTTGTCCATTTTCAGACTCTCTAAACCTGGAAAGGACTGAGTTATCATTGTCGTTAAACTCGTTAAAGCATGAAATAGTGACAAACTTGTCCATCACGACAAGACCGAGTTTCACCTTCACTAGACTCGTTAAAACATCACATAGCAATGGATTCACCCGAAGGGTGGAATTATACAACAATCATATGTTATCCTCCTCAAGCTTGATAAAAATTAAACAGATACTGGTCAGAAATGACCGGGGAAAATGGGAAAAGGGGTAAACCACTTTATGGTAGTAGGCCGCTCTTGAACATGACACTTTCACTTCATCACTGTGACTACTTGGGTTGGGTTATCTACATGATGGTCGTCATACCTTGGTATATCATATCATCCATTACTTTGATTTTCAGTCAATGCTGCCAATTCATTCAGTGTCACCAACATGTTCAAGAGAAGTCACTAAGTTAAATTCATCCTTTGAAATACTCATAAACCTTCATTTTCATGATTGCCATTCCTGAACCTTGTGTCATTAGTCACATTCTGTCTCCAAAAGTCATTACACTAATTTCGTGTCGTTGATGTGGGATACATCAAGGCCCTCCTGTGATGAGTCACATTTGTCGACATCAACACATTATCCAAGAAGTTGACTTAGAAACACCCTTTTAGTACCTTGGGGCTTGCATACATCAATGGAAATTTTCTCACTTCCGGCGATAGGTTGACATCATTGGCCTTCGACTGAAAGACTTTGTATGGTGTTCAACATCAAAACATACATTCACACCATGCAAAATGTACTGCAATACCTTGAGGATCATTATCATTATCGGTGATTTCTCTCGCGTTTGTTAACAACTTACATCATTGGCTGGTAATTAGACGGTGTCTTCCCATGTTCGACTTCAGATCACATATTCACATGGTTAGACTCATACTTGAGTGAACGATTGAACGAGATAGAAGACCCCAAATCTAGTTTCATCCATCCAGGCTACGATTTTAGGAAAGTACTAAATCATCTATACAATGGATTTACACAGATGGTCGTCCTATTGTGGGTCTATATCTGTAGATGACTATCTATGTACATATAATGAAAAGTTTATATGTTGAGCATGGGTATGTCTTCCCTCATCAATTCATGAAAAATCCAAAATATCATGATATTATGTATTTTAATTGATGCAGGTCACCATCCACTTCGAAACCTCCTCATCACATCATAAATCATATTGCTCGACATTATCATTTTCGACTTCATGCTTTAGGGGGCAAGGGTTACAGATTCATTTGGGCACATCACTCCCAACATTCATATCAATAGTATTAGGGCTCATCAAACCATGATCTAGTTGCTACATGCCCTAGACAAGTCATCACTTTGAATGTCTCCTTCCTTGAAAGTTTCCTGGCTTGAAGCCCTCCAGAAATGCCTCCTTGAGGGACCAGTGTAGCCTTGGTCAAGGGTAAATGTGCTTTAGTGCAGGTAGGCCCATGTAAGGTTGCATTGCAGTGCACTTAGGCCCACTATGACCTGCACTGGGCGAGATTGAGTGAATTCTTCATAGGGTTCTTGGAATATTCTTATCTTCTTAAGCATTCTAGAATATTCCCACACTTATCATCTCCTATAAGCTTGAAATTGGATAGGGAATGAGTTAAGTAACCTCCTATCCTCTCATCCCTTCCTCCATGGAAATTAACTCTAAGTTTGGAAGGCCATTCAATACCCTCATTTATGACCAAACCACCTCCATTTTCCTATAAATTGAGCACTCATCTAAGTGATCAAGGGTTGGACTTTGAGACTTTGTAAGGAGATATTATTGGTGTGAGGTTTGAGATTGTAAGAAAGTATTGTTATGTTGTCAGAGTGTTGTGATTTTGATGTTGTAGAGCCTCTACTTTACACCTACTTGTCTACCATTTCCCTCAGTTTTTCCTCATCTTTTCTTCACTTTTGCCTCATTTTCACTGTAAAACCACCCAGATCATTACATTAGGTGTCATTAAGCATGATCAAGTGAGTTTTGCTAATGGGTGACTGTTTTGTTTAGATTTTGACTTACTTGCAGGAATTCCGCAGCTGTCTGGCAATCCCGCAGCCATTCAGCGATCCCGCAGCCATCTGATGATTCCGCAGCCTTTTTGTTAAACTCAAGGTTCCACGTGTCAGTTTGCCAAATGAGCCACATGGGCACTTAGGTATCAACGTGCTCGAGGTTCCTGTGCCATTTGTTCAACCATCCACGTCATCTGTACCTCCGGTCAAAACTGGTCAAGTTACGGTCAAATAAAGGCAGCTTAACGGTGATTGTAAGCTGTTAGGTCACATCAGCTCAAACGGTGACTTGTCCACGTTTTGCAGGCGGTAGGGGACATGATCCAACACTGGATTCATTGCCCATGACGACAGAACCTCCAGCTCATCCATGCAGCCTTATGATGTGTCAATGAACCATAAATACGCATTACAGTTAGTTGTTTTTCAGTTATTAGCTGTACGTGTTAGGCCATCCTTCAGATGCCTATATATACTTGCGTCTGCGTACGCTTATTTTACTTTTTAGCTGCTGTACTTTCTGAACTTGTGATAATTTTAAGAGCATTTGTAAACTCTGTTTTTATAGTGCTGTTCTAGCACTCTGTTTTGTACATTTCTGCAAATGGAGCAATAGAAACAGTGCTGTTTTGAAGCTTTCAGTTCCTTAAGTCTTCTTGTGGCTGAATGAATGGAGGGCCCTTGTTCATGTTAGCCTCTGTAAAGTATTTTATGTTCAGCATTTCTTTATTTTCTCATTCAGCATTTCTTTAAACATGTATAGTTTGATTGATTTGATTTCTTTTCTTTCAAGCTGATCAGTATTATTTCCTTGCAGGTTTTTTTTAGCCCGGGATTTGTTTTTATGTTTGTGTATTTGCTTTACAAACTAATGGTATTTGAAGTTGACAGGTTCAAGTTGCTGCCTTTGTTTTTGTAGCTGATTTTTAGTCTTATTTCTCAAAGTTCTGCTAACACATGAATGATCTTTTATCATAAATTGTTATCTTTTAAGGATCAGAATACCACTAACTTGCAGTTGGCTTTGAGTGCTTTTTAGACTAATCTTTCACTACTTTCTAATCATACTTTGCATAGTACATATGGCAGAAGTAGAGAGTTAGAAAGAGCAAAACGTTATCACTAGTCTTTAAAGTAGATTTTTCTTATTTTTAATCACTTTTCTAATTCAACTTGAGCTACTTCCTAATCGTGCTTTACACAGCACTATGTGTTTGAAGCAGGGAGTTAGGGAGAGATAATCATTATCTTTGGTTTTAAAAGTGACTTTCTTTTCTTTTATTTGCAGCAGCATGGATGGTGTCTAGTGCCATTGGAAGTGGTTATTTGCTTTCAAGTTATTTATTTCTTTCAAGCATTTCCTTTCAAGCAAGTAGTTAGAGATCACTAATCACACACTCTCACTCATTTAGGATTCACTCCACACACACTATCACTCATCTGTTTATAAATCACCACTCCATCTTAGGAAGATAAATTAACCACAAACAACACCCCCAACGATAAAAAAAAACTCTAAGAGGTTGCTTAAGTACATATAGTACACCTTCACTTCATCAGCTTACGAGCCCCGGGTTGACAATTAATACTAGCAATTTAGATAACACTAAATTGACTAAACATTTTGGCGCCGTTGCCGGGGAAGTGAAATTAAGTAGCCATATTCTTAAAAAAAAAAAAAACATAAAATTTCAAGCAAAGAAGTTAATAGCCTATCTAAGTATGCTCTCCTCTTGCACTTCAAAGTGATCTGGAGGATCAGAAAGGAGAAAGTTATTGATTTAATAGTTTCTTTAGTATGCTCTCTTCTTGCACCTAGAGTGACCTGGAAGATCAGAAAAAGAACTATTAACTTGACTTGAAGATAAAATAAAAAATGACATGCATAGAGCTAGAGATTCTAGGGGAAGGTTTTTAGCTAGAGCTCGAAGTTCAATTTTTACAAGTCCATCTGCTTCAAGAGATAGACAAGAGACACCTCCCTTATCTCCAACCGAAACTCCTAGTCCTAGAATTCCTGGAATTCAAGAGCCAAGAGTTGACTCTCCTACACCTTCTATTGAGTTTGAACCAGGAAGAGACTCTTCTCTTTCTCCTACAGGAAAACCAATTGTAATTGAGGAAATAGACTCACCTGAAGAAGAAGGAGAAATCTCTTCTCACTCACCCTTTATAGAAGAACCAGAAGATTTTGAAATCCCTAGGAGAATCATCATGGCAGAGGAAGAAGGAGGTGGTAGAGGTAGAGGTAGAGGAGGAGGAGGAAATAACAATAATAATGGAGGAGGTAGAGGTCCCATTGGAGGAAATAGAGATGGGGATAACTCATTTGGGTTTCCCATTGTTAATGAGGATTCCCGAGCCACCATGAAAAACATATCACCATCCGTCCTCCCAAATTTTCATGGGTTAAGAACTGAGGACCCTGAAACATTCTTGTTTGAATTTGAAGTTGTGTGTCGAACCTATGACTATCTGGATGATACTCAGAAACTCAAGCTGTTCCCATCAACATTAAAAGATCAAGCTTTGAAATGGTTCATGGGGTTACTTACTCAATCCATTAGGACTTGGGATGAAATGAAACAAACCTTTTTGGATAGGTATTTGGACTATTGTATGCCTACTAATCACAAGGACGAGGTTTTTAAAATGATGCAAAAAGAAGATGAGAGCTTAGAAGATTTACTTGAGAGATTTCAATATAACTTAAAAAGAGCAAAAATGAGTACCTTGGATGAAGAGACCTTAAAAGCCCTCTTATTAAAAGCCATTAGGGATGAATGGATAGATATCTTAAACATGATGGGGAAAGGGGATATTTCTCAACTTTCTCTCAATGATATAGCAGAACTTTGTATCCATCTCTCAAGGGGAAAATCAAAAACTCAAAAAGGGCCTAGAGATCCTTCTCTCCTTAGGGCAAATAAATCTGCAACAGGATCAGTGAGTAGGGCTGAAATCGGTAATATGCTAGATGAATTTAAAACTGACATCTTAGGGAGTCTTAGTGAACAAATTGATACCCTTAAGATTCAAAATAAACAAAAAGCAGAAGCTGAGGCTATGACTATCTTTTGCCCGAAGTGTAGAAAGAAGCATGCTTTAAGGGAATGTCCCTTGGAAGCACAAGTTGTGGAAACATGTGTAATTTGCTCAGAAACCCATGAGACCAAGGATTGTCCTTCAATCCCTGGGCTCAAATCAGTCTTTCAAGAAGATCCAAGTATGCTTGAATCTCTTTGTTTTATTGCAAGGAGACCTTGGCAAGGACAACAGAATCAAGGGTTTAACAACTCTATGAATTCTCAATCCCAACCAAATTGGAATCCTTGGCAACAACCTTGGCCTCAACCACAAAATGCTTTTCAAGCATGGTTGCAAAGCATGAAAAATCCTTATGCGAGATTTGCTCAATTCTATCAATATCCTCCATCATTTCAGAATCAGCAAGCTCCCCAACTTCCAAATCAAGGTCAACAATTATCATTGCCATACCCTCAACAACAACAACCTCCTCCACAAAATCAAAATTCTCAACTCTCCCAGCAGAAGCCAAATCAACTTCCCTCTCAGCCATTACCCAATCCAAATAATAGGAATCCTCAAAATGCTTATGTGATAGAAGGTCAACCATTCCCTACCTATATGGTTGTTCCTCTCAATGAAGTACAACTCAGATCAGGTAGAATCCTAGATCAACCTTGTACAAGTGTTCAACAGCCAAGCATTTTTGAGGAAGAATCTCTTAAAGCTAATAAGGGTTCTGAAGCATCCCTTCAAAATCCAAACATTAAAGAAAAAGAATCAACTCCCTTAGTTGAGCAACCTACATCTTCAACTACACCGCCTTTCCCTGAAAGGTTACAAATTGACCAGGGGGTGGAAAAACAAATTTGGTTGCCTGACTACAACTTTCTAGATGAATTGAAAAATGTCTGTATCAAGATTCCCTTGTTAACAACCATTAAGGAAATTCCCATCCTAGCAAAGACAATAAAGGAGTTGAGTTTGAAAAACACAGGAAAGAAAACCAGAGATACCAAAAGGATACATCTAGTTGGAAAAATTGCAGACATTATGATGGGTAAGATTACCATGCAAAAGTATGTGGATCCCGGTAGCCCTATTGTTAAAACTCATATTAATGGGGTTGAAATCCCAAATACCTTGATTGAATTAGGAGCCGCTATCAACATCATGAGTAGACAGACCATGGATCAGTTAAAGCTTCCTAACCTTCTCTTTACACCTACTTTGCTGCAACTTGCAGATAGATCAATCATCAAACCTGATGGTGTATTGGAGGATATTCCAGTCTCACTAGATTCTTGGGAGTATCCAGTTGATTTTATGATTTTAACTCCCAAGAACAATCTAGGAGGACATCCTCTTATTTTAGGAAGACCTTGGCTGGCCACAGCTGATGCTTTCATAAGTTGTAGGTCTGGGGACATGTATATATCAGATGGTAATTCTACCAAGAAATTCAACTTGTATCCTCCCGCAAAGGCAATAACAGAAATAGGAGAAGATGAGTGGATCAATGATGAGGATACTCTTCAACCTGTTCTAACCATCTCTGAGATTAGTGAGGACAGTCAAATTCTAAATACATTAGAAAATTTTGAGACACCTTTAGAATATGACTCTACACAGTTTCAGTTAGATGCAGACATTGAATATCTCTCCTCTAGACAGATGTCTCTCTTCTCAATGGAAGAGTTTGGTAGTTCTACAGTTGAAATCTTTCCAGGAAAAACATTAAACATTAACAAGAACTTGGAAAGATCACAACAAGAAGAATTAACTAAACTGTTGCAAAAACATTCCACTGCCTTTGCATGGGAATACACTGACATGAAAGGAATCGACCCTAAGACTTGTATTCATCACATTTATATTGAAGAAAACAACAGACCTATTAGGCAGCCACAAAGATGGATGAATCCAAACCTTAGGGAAATTGTGAAAGAAGAACTTCAGAAATTGCTCAAGGTAAACTTCATTTACCCCATTTCAGATAGCCAATGGGTTTCTCCCTTGGTTATAGTGCCCAAAAAGAATGGTAAATGGAGAGTTTGCATTGATTATCGAGAATTGAACAAGGCAACCTTAAAGGATCATTTCCCTCTACCTTTTATTGATCAGGTACTAGACACTTTAGCAGGAAAAAAGTATTTCTCATTCTTGGATGGTTTTAGTGGTTACAACCAGATTCAGGTAGCACTTGAAGATCAAGACAAAACCACATTTACTTGTCCTTGGGGAACTTTTGCCTACCGAGTACTCCCTTTTGGATTGTGCAATGCACCCGCTACATTTCAAAGGGCTGTACTAGGAATCTTTTCAGATCTGATTCATGATTGTGTAGAGGTATACATGGACGATTTCACAGTTTATGGTAATACATTTGAGGAAGCTTTAGCAAATTTGGAAAAAGTACTGGTAAGATGTAAGGAAACAAATCTTTCTTTAAGTCATGAAAAGTGTTTTATGATGTTTACTGAAGGGATTGTTTTAGGACATCATATTTCAGGAGATGGAATCAAAGTTGATAGATCTAAAGTCGAAGTCATCTCTAAGTTACCTGTTCCAAATTGCCAAAGAGATGTTAGAAGTTTTCTTGGGTTTACTGGTTATTACAGAAGATTTATTGAAAACTTCACTAAGATAGCATCCCCTCTTTTCAAACTCCTTACTAAAGATTGTGAATTTAAGTGGGATCCTGAATGTCAATCTGCCTTTGAAGCTTTAAAGATTAGAATATCTGAAGCACCCATTCTAAGGGGTCCAAATTGGAAACTCCCTTTCCACATTTCCACTGATGCTTTAGATACAGCTTTAGGAGCTGTTTTGGGACAAAAGGATTTGATCCCTTATGCCATTTATTACACAAGTAAGAATTTGACTCCTACTGAGTTAAATTACACTGTTACTGAAAAGGAATTTCTAGCCGTTGTTCATGCGATAAACAAGTTTAGACATTATATAACCGGCTATGAAACCTTTGTCCACACTGATCACTCTGCCATTAGATACCTCATAAACAAACCAGTCACTAATGGTAGAGTTACAAGATGGCTTTTGCTTTTACAAGAATTCAACATAACTGTGTTAGATCGACCAGGTAAACAGAACACAGTGGCTGATTTCTTGTCTAGAATTCAAAACACTAATGAGGATTCTCCTGTAGAGGATAAATTTCCAGATGATTATTTGTTTGCAGTAACTACCAAAACTCCTTGGTATGCTGATATTGCTAATTATTTAGTTACTGGAAAGCTACCTTTACATTTATTTCCTAATGAGAAAAGAAAAATCATTCAGGAGAGTTCACATTATTCTTGGATTTCTAATGAATCGTTCAGAACAGGGCCAGATTTTATGATCAGAAGATGTGTACGGGAGGATGAAATGCCTGACATCCTTAAGGCATGTCATGACGAACCTTGTGGCGGACACTTTGCTAATAAGAGGACAGCCTATAAAATCCTTTCTTTAGGATATTATTGGCCTTCTCTCTTTAAGGATGCAAAGCAATATGTTAGAAGGTGTGACAGTTGTCAGAGAGTTGGGAGACCAACTCTTTCAAATGAAATGCCACTACAGCCACAGGTATGCATCGAACCCTTCAAGAAATTGGCTCTAGATTTTGTTGGACCAATTAATCCGCCATCCAAGCAAAAGAGATATATATTGGTTTGTACTGATTATGTTACTAAGTGGGTAGAAGCTAAAGCATTGACTTCTGCTACTGAAAATTCAGTTGTTCAATTTATTTTTGAGGATATTTTCACTCGTTTTGGTGTCCCAAGAGAAATTGTAACAGATCAGGGGAGCCAATTTACATCAAGGATGATGGAGAAGCTGATGGAGGAATATAAGATCAAGCATAGAACATCTACTCCATACCATCCGCAAGCGAATGGTCAAGTAGAATCTACAAATAAAGTTCTTGAAAGCATCATCACAAAGACTGTTCATCTTCATAGAAGAGATTGGGCGGAAAGGCTTCCTGAAGCCTTATGGGCCTATAGAACTACATGGAGGAACACCACAGGACATTCTCCCTATGAACTTGTTTATGGGAAGGAAGTCATGTTCCCCATTGAGTTCCAAATCAAGACCTTCAAGACAGCAGTTCAATTGGGGATGAGCTTATCAGAAGCCCAGAAGCACAGAATGGACCAGTTAAATGAACTAGATGAAATGAGACAAGATGCAATTCTAAGGACCGATCTAGTTCAGCACCAAAGAATCAAATGGCATGATCGACATATCAAAGAAAAGAAGTTTCAAAAGGGTGATTGGGCACTCTTGTTTGATTCCAAATTTAAGGACTTCAAAGGAAAATTTCAAACTCATTGGCTTGGGCCATATGAGATTGATGAAGTCTTTAATAATGGAGCAGTTAGAGTGAAGACTATTGATGAACTTCAAACTCCCTTTATTGTGAATGGCCACCGGTTGAAAGTTTACCACAAGCCACTCTCAAAAGAGGAGTTTGTTAAGTTGTTCCAAGGCGATTCTGAAATGAGGCTGGTGGAGAAGAATTCTTCTCCTCCATCAGCCTAATCTCTGTTTCTTTCAATTTCAGAAAAAAAAAAAAAAAAAAAAAAAAAAAAAAAAAAAAAAAAAAAAAAAATGTATGAGCCTGAAAACCAATCTCTGATTGGCAGTCTCATGCAGAAAACCTGAGGTGAAAATCAGGGTCACCTGACACCTCATGTTTTCCAAAAAAAAAATAAAAAAAATCTCTCTATCTCTTTCATCTCATTTCGCCATTTCATCCATTCCATTTCACCATCTCATTCCATCTAACCATTCTCACTTCACCTCACTGCTTTCCACCCATTCATCCATTCATTCCATTTCATTTCATTAATAAAGGTTTTTTTTCAGGCAACTAAGGTTATTTTGTGCAGCTGGAGAACACCATTGCAGTTCCCGCAGCTATTTGGCAATTCTGCAGCTGTTTAGCCTTTCCGCAGCCCTCTGCACCTGCACAAAGAAACACAGTCTGTTTGAGAAATTTTTACAGTTCAAAAATCACCAATAACAAGGAGGAAAGAGTCATGTAACAACAATAAGTTAACAAAGGGTTAATGGCAAATCATCGAAAGGCAAACCAAACGCGGATCTGAGGTATGTTTTAAATCTTAAACTTACAGTTATTTCATTACGCAAAGTTTTCTGGGTTATGTCTTTTTGCCACTAATTGTAATGATTACCCATTTTCCCTACCATGCGACCATATATCCACGTATCTCCCAAGTCTATCAGTCCTTGATTACCACGATTTTGAAAATCACTTACGGCTGCTTCTGTCATTAATGCTTTCGTACCCTAGTGACGTAGCCTAATGTACTACGACTCTCTAAGTCCTCATCCCGCAGCCATGTGTAAACCTACAACCGAAATCTAAGGATCTAGCCGTTTCCATTCATTATTTCGAAACCCTCCTACACTCATAACACTCCATTTCACGCTGTTCCATTCTCTCATTTCCTTCATTCCGTTCCACTCACTACGTTGCCTCCATAAACCATACTCTGTTTTTTCCTCTCTGCTAATTCTGAGAAACAGTGAATACATATAACCAGTGAACGTATGTTACGGTTGTATTATGACTGTTAAACCACCGTTCCACTGTGTTAAAGCTGTTAATCCACCATTTCACTATGTTCAAGCCGTGAATTCACTGTGTCTAAGGCTATTACTGAAACCATACAACCTCTTTTCCACAAAATTCTGAACAGAGCCGAGAATTTACTGTGTAAAGCCACCATTGAAGTCGTGTTTTAGAACAGAGCCGTAGAGTCAATGGGGAAACTTTTAAGGGCTGAACCAGAAGGTTCAAAATTCCTGGAACCATATCCTCAAGTTAAGGAGGCATTGCAGAAAGCCAACTGGCTACAGTGCATCAAGAAATTTAAAGGCTACCACAAGGAGGTTACAAAGGCCTTTGCAAGGTCATTCAGAGATAAAGACAGTCAAGTGGAGGTGGGTGATTTAACGTTTGCAGTCAGTGAGGGCAGCATAGCACAAGCTACATCTCTCCCACAAACCGGAGAAAGGTGGTTTAAAAACCGTTCAGTTCAAGATCAACAATGGAAGCAGATTTTAAAAAACCCAGGTATGGATACCAGTGTCTTCACAAAAGGAATTCCTGTCACTTATGTTAAGGAAGAATGGAAAATTTTACTGTTGTTAGTGCAAAAATTTTTCACTTGTGAAGGGAGATTTGGGGTCTTATATGTTTATCATGGTAAAGTTATGCTGCAATTTCAAGGAGAACATGATATAAATCTTCCCTACTTTCTATTCCAAAGCCTTAGAAAAATGTGTTCCATGGCCCAAAGGAATCCACGAAACATTGAAGCACATCTCTGTCATCATAGTCTTGTTAAAATGTTAGTGGAGGAACAATTAAAAGCAAAACGAGACACCTGGGAGAAATTCCTTTTGAGAAATCATTTTGAAGAAGCTGGAGAAACCTCTGTGCCTAGAAAAAGTAGAAGAAAAAGAAAAGAGAATACCCCTGAAACTGATATATTAGAGGAAGAAGAGGAGATTGGATGTCTTAGCAGAGGCATCCCAGCAGGGGGATTGAGCTGTGTTTTCATTGCATGAGGACATGCAATACCCTCGTAGTGGGGGTATGTAGAGCCTCTACTTTACACCTACTTGTCTACCATTTCCCTCAGTTTTTCCTCATCTTTTCTTCACTTTTGCCTCATTTTCACTGTAAAACCACCCAGATCATTACATTAGGTGTCATTAAGCATGATCAAGTGAGTTTTGCTAATGGGTGACTGTTTTGTTTAGATTTTGACTTACTTGCAGGAATTCCGCAGCTGTCTGGCAATCCCGCAGCCATTCAGCGATCCCGCAGCCATCTGATGATTCCGTAGCCTTTTTGTTAAACTTAAGGTTCCACGTGTCAGTTTGCCAAATGAGCCACATGGGCACTTAGGTATCAACGTGCTCGAGGTTCCTGTGCCATTTGTTCAACCATCCACGTCATCTGTACCTCCGGTCAAAACTGGTCAAGTTACGGTCAAATAAAGGCAGCTTAATGGTGATTGTAAGCTGTTAGGTCACGTCAGCTCAAACGGTGACTTGTCCACGTTTTGCAGGCGGTAGGGGACATGATCCAACACTGGATTCATTGCCCATGACGACAGAACCTCCAGCTCATCCACGCAGCCTTATGACGTGTCAATGAACCATAAATACGCATTACAGTTAGTTGTTTTTCAGTTATTAGTTGTACGTGTTAGGCCATCCTTCAGATGCCTATATATACTTGCGTCTGCGTACGCTTATTTTACTTTTTAGCTGCTGTACTTTCTGAACTTGTGATAATTTTAAGAGCATTTGTAAACTCTGTTTTTATAGTGCTGTTCTAGCACTCTGTTTTGTACATTTCTGCAAATGGAGCAATAGAAACAGTGTTGTTTTGAAGCTTTCAGTTCCTTAAGTCTTCTTGTGGCTGAATGAATGGAGGGCCCCTGTTCATGTTAGCCTCTGTAAAGTATTTTATGTTCAACATTCTTTATTTTCTCATTTAGCATTTCTTTAAACATGTATAGTTTGATTGATTTGATTTCTTTTCTTTCAAGCTGATCAGTATTATTTCCTTGCAGGTTTTTTTTAGCCCGGGATTTGTTTTTATGTTTGTGTATTTGCTTTACAAACTAATGGTATTTGAAGTTGACAGGTTCAAGTTGCTGCCTTTGTTTTTGTAGCTGATTTTTAGTCTTATTTCTCAAAGTTCTGCTAACACATGAATGATCTTTTATCATAAATTGTTATCTTTTAAGGATCAGAATACCACTAACTTGCAGTTGGCTTTGAGTGCTTTTTAGACTAATCTTTCACTACTTTCTAATCATACTTTGCATAGTACATATGGCAGAAGTAGAGAGTTAGAAAGAGCAAAACGTTATCACTAGTCTTTAAAGTAGATTTTTCTTATTTTTAATCACTTTTCTAATTCAACTTGAGCTACTTCCTAATCGTGCTTTACACAGCACTATGTGTTTGAAGCAGGGAGTTAGGGAGAGATAATCATTATCTTTGGTTTTAAAAGTGACTTTCTTTTCTTTTATTTGCAGCAGCATGGATGGTGTCTAGTGCCATTGGAAGTGGTTATTTGCTTTCAAGTTATTTCAAGTTATTTATTTCTTTCAAGCATTTCCTTTCAAGCAAGTAGTTAGAGATCACTAATCACACACTCTCACTCATTTAGGATTCACTCCACACACACTATCACTCATCTGTTTATAAATCACCACTCCATCTTAGGAAGATAAATTAACCACAAACAACACCCCCAACGATAAAAAAAAACTCTAAGAGGTTGCTTAAGTACATATAGTACACCTTCACTTCATCAGCTTACGAGCCCCGGGTTGACAATTAATACTAGCAATTTAGATAACACTAAATTGACTAAACAGATGTGATGTTGGATGGAACTCAAGTTGGAGGAGTGACATTAGATTGGACTTCATGGTTGTAGCTCTTCCTTCTACTTAATAAAGTTGTTTACACCTTTTCCCATATTCTTGTCTTTATGTATGATGATTATATGTGTAAATGCTTTCGATTCCATTTGCTTATAGTAGATAGATCTCTTGCTTTGATTATGATTGCATGTACTTGTTGAGAAGATTAAGTTCGAGAAGAAGCGATGGGAGCCATACAAAGGAGACAAAGGGAAAGCAAAAGATAACAAGTAGGCCCCTTGTCTTATTTATCTTCTATAGAAAAAGGATAAATGCTTTAAATCTATTATTCTAGGTGTAGCTACACACCTAGGGAAATTGTATTTATTGGTAGATGCAAAATTCCACATAACAAATTGGCGACTCCATTGGCGACTACCACTCATTCCTCTAATTGGAGTCCTCTTTAAGCTCTTTTAAGACTCTCAAAATATGAAAATATTGTTGAGTGGTTGTCCTTTTCATCTCGTTAACAGATCGGAAATGACATCTACTCAGTATAAGTTTAACCCTTTTCCGGATTGAGAGATTATTTACGAAAAAGGAAAATGTTGATCGAACATGGTAAATAGGTTCTCTCTCGTATTATTTTATGCTTTTTTGGACTTGAGAGACAAATCTACGAAAAAGAACTTTTGGAGTTTTATTTTTGTCCATTTTCAGACTCTCTAAACCTGGAAAGGACTGAGTTATCATTGTCGTTAAACTCGTTAAAGCATGAAATAGCGACAAACTTGTCCATCACGACAAGACCGAGTTTCACCTTCACTAGACTCGTTAAAACATCACATAGCAATGGATTCACCCGAAGGGTGGAATTATACAACAATCATATGTTATCCTCCTCAAGCTTGATAAAAATTAAAGAGATACTGGTCAGAAATGACCGGGGAAAATGGGAAAAGGGGTAAACCACTTTATGGTAGTAGGCCGCTCTTGAACATGACACTTTCACTTCATCACTGTGACTACTTGGGTTGGGTTATCTACATGATGGTCATCATACCTTGGTATATCATATCATCCATTACTTTGATTTTCAGTCAATGCTGCCAATTCATTCAGTGTCACCAACATGTTCAAGAGAAGTCACTAAGTTAAATTCATCCTTTGCAATACTCATAAACCTTCATTTTCATGATTGCCATTCCTGAACCTTGTGTCATTAGTCACATTCTGTCTCCAAAAGTCATTACACTAATTTCATGTTGTTGATGTGGGATACATCAAGACCCTCCCGTGATGAGTCACATTTGTCGACATCAACACATTATCCAAGAAGTTGACTTAGAAACACCCTTTCAGTACCTTGGGGCTTGCATACATCAATGGAAATTTTCTCACTTCCGGCGATAGGTTGACATCATTGGCCTTCGACTGAAAGACTTTGTATGGTGTTCGACATCAAAACATCCATTCACACCATGCAAAATGTACTGCAATACCTTGAGGATCATTATCATTATCGGTGATTTCTCTCGCGTTTGTTAACAACTTACATCATTGGCTGGTAATTAGACGGTGTCTTCCCATGTTCGACTTCAGATCACATATTCACATGGTTAGACTCATACTTGAGTGAACGATTGAACGAGATAGAAGACCCCAAATCTAGTTTCATCCATCCAGGCTGCGATTTTAGGAAAGTACTAAATCATCTATATAATGGATTTACACAGATGGTCGTCCTATTGTGGGTCTATATCTGTAGATGACTATCTATGTACATATAATGAAAAGTTTATATGTTGAGCATGGGTATGTCTTCCCTCATCAATTCATGAAAAATCCAAAATATCATGATATTATGTATTTTAATTGATGCAGGTCACCATCCACTTCGAAACCTCCTCATCACATCATAAATCATATTGCTCGACATTATCATTTTCGACTTCATGCTTTAGGGGGCAAGGGTTACAGATTCATTTGGGCACATCACTCCCAACATTCATATCAATAGTATTAGGGCTCATCAAACCATAATCTAGTTGCTACATGCCCTAGACAAGTCATCACTTTGAATGTCTCCTTCCCTGAAAGTTTCCTGGCTTGAAGCCCTCCAGAAATGCCTCCTTGAGGGACCAGTGTAGCCTTGGTCAAGGGTAAATGTGTTTTAGTGCAGGTAGGCCCATGTAAGGTTGCATTGCAGTGCACTTAGGCCCACTCTGACCTGCACTGGGCGAGATTGAGTGAATTCTTCATAGGGTTCTTGGAATATTCTTATCTTCTTAAGCATTCTAGAATATTCCCACACTTATCATCTCCTATAAGCTTGAAATTGGATAGGGAATGAGTTAAGTAACCTCCTATCCTCTCATCCCTTCCTCCATGGAAATTAACTCTAAGTTTGGAAGGCCATTCAATACCCTCATTTATGACCAAACCACCTCCATTTTCCTATAAATTGAGCACTCATCTAAGTGATCAAGGGTTGGACTTTGAGACTTTGTAAGGAGATATTATTGGTGTGAGGTTTGAGATTGTAAGAAAGTATTGTTATGTTGTCAGAGTGTTGTGATTTTGATGTGATGTTGGATGGAACTCAAGCTGGAGGAGTGACATTAGATTGGACTTCATGGTTGTAACTCTTCCTTCTACTTAATAAAGTTGTTTACACCTTTTCCCATATTCTTGTCTTTATGTATGATGATTATATGTGTAAATGCTTTCGATTCCATTTGCTTATAGTAGATAGATCTCTTGCTTTGATTATGATTGCAGGTACTTGTTGAGAAGATTAAGTTCGAGAAGAAGCGATGGGAGCCATACAAAGGAGACAAAGGGAAAGCAAAAGATAACAAGTAGGCCCCTTGTCTTATTTATCTTCTATAGAAAAAGGATAAACGCTTTAAATCTATTGTTCTAGGTGTAGCTACACACCTAGGGAAATTGTATTTATCTGTAGATGCAAAATTCTTCCACATAACACAACCTTTGCACTTTCTTCTTTGAGAGGATACTAGGGCTTCGACCCAAAGTGCTCTCTACCATTAGAAAACCCCAGGGATCCATGCATAGGTGGATGGGCTGATTTGATGAAGAGACTAGAGGGTGGCAAGGTACCTAGAGGAAATTTTGATGGTGAGTTATTCCTTTGGTGGGAACAACAAGTCATTGCCATCGAGGACTACCCTTATGTAGGTATGGACTTCAGAGGGGATCCATATCTAGTGCTTCCACCGGATGCTACATGTGGTACCATAGGTAAAAAATAATTTTAAGTTTTTTAAAGTTAATTGATTTTTTTGGATTTCAAAAATTATGAATTGAAATTCTTTTAGATGAGACAAATATTCTTACAAAATTATTTGATCATGATACAAATATGGGACCAGTAAGACCTGAGGGTCTACTTAGGCATAGGCGTCATGGAAGAGACACAGAGAGTGTTGCAGCTGAGACTGAGAGACTCCTCCATACTGTACATAGGAACTTGGAAAGGTTGACTCACCAAGTACCTAGGGCAGTGATAGAGGATCTACTAGAGGCTATGCCAAGACGCATGGTAGGAGTACCACAAGATTGGGTGTTTCTCTTTTGAAGGGTGGCTAATGCCATCATATTCTTCCGAGATGCACATCCGGGGGTTGGACCCATAGATATAGATTAGAGATGTGCAGATTTTGATAGGCATGATTGGGCTTAAACCCTATTTTTATAGGACATTTTGTCCCGATTTTGTATATCATTTTGAACATAAAAATTCTATCTATATACAGACAATTTCATGATGTGATGATCATATATATAGATGATGTTTGCTTATTTTTTATTTTTAATGTGATGAATGATTAAGATGCCAATCTAATGCTTGATTAGCTATGGAATCAACAAATGAGTTTTTTGATTGTGGAATATGAATAAATGTGATAAAATTAAATGATCTTTGTAATAAACATACTCTTAGAAATTGGCTATATAAATAAGGATCTCTCGCATGATAGATGTTGTTTAACTGAGAAACCACTAGTTGTGAATCCAAGTATACTAATGACGAATGAATACCAAGAGATACTGCTTCATATAGTAAGTTAACCAAAATAATATATTTGACAACATTATTTGAAGCATGGTCGATATATACGCCTCTTGAAACCAACAACTGACCGGATGGATAATAAATCACCCAAGCCATGGAAGCCAGATTTTAGGTATGTCGACTAACACCATCGATGAATCCTAGATATACCAAATCATCCATCAATACCTACCAAAGAAGATCAAAAATATCGATATCACTATGAAACCTATAGAAAGATATGCACAAATATATATAATATCTACAACTAAGAAAATGTTAGGCAGAAACCTAGGCATGAAATTTTTTAAGATAGAGCCCATTTCTGGGCTCTGACAGTTCGTTTCCATCAAAATCAATTAATTCTTAAGCTCCCTTCTTTAAGACCTATTTAACAATAAAAGGACTGTACCACATGGGTTTAAATGTACCTTCCCCCAAGGCGACTTTGTCTTGATCATAGACCGAGACAAGGTCACCTTTAGAGAAAGCTCTAGGACACACAGTCTTATCATATTAGACTTTGAATCTCTTTTTATGAGCTTCATTAATTGTGGCAGCATCTCGACGCCGCTTGTCAAGATGTTCTAAATGAGTGAGGCATTCCTCAAGACTAGAAGTGCTTGGAAGAAGTTCTACAACTAATTTAAGAGAAGGAATTTCACATTCCATAGGGAAGATCAATCCCAAAACATAAACTAGTTGAAAAGGAGTAAAACTCGTAGTAGTCTTAACCGACATTCGGTATGCCCAAAGCGCAGGATATAACATGATATGCCAATTGGATTGAGCCTTATTAATTGTCCTTTGTAGGATAAATTTCAGGGATTTATTCACAACTTCCACTTGACCATTGGCCTGAGGATAGTAAGGAGATGAATGCTCCTGCCAAAAACCCAACTTGAGAGCCAATTCAACCATAATCTTGTTTTGGAAATGACTGCCATCATCAGTGACAATATCCTTTGGAATACCGAAATGAGAAATGACTTGGTTGAAAAGAAATAGGGCTATTGTTTCACCATCATTCACAACAGTGGGCATAGCTTCGGCCCACTTAGTAAAGTAGTCCACTGCTACAATAATATACTTATGAACCTTTGCCGAAGGTGGGTTACAAGTTTTAAAATAAATTCCCCACTTTGTGAACGAACCGATGACAACAGAAAGAAAGAGCAAAGCTAGATGAGCACGTATTTTTCGAGCATAAACATGATAAGGATGGCATTCTTTTTACCACTTCAGCACAATATTTGAAAATCGAAGGCCAAAGATACACTGCACGCAAGACTTTTTGGGTTGTAGCAAGCCCATATATATGACCACCACAAGATCCACTATCGAAATCATTCAACACTGACTCAACTTCTTCTAAGGTTAAGAAACGTCTAAGGATTGAATCAACCCCACAATGATATAAAGTGTCAACAATAATAACATAACTTTTCGCAAAGTAACGTAATTTTCTTCGCTTATCCTTTGAAAAAGATAGGGGAAACTTCGAAGTCTTAATATATATAATAATATCTCCATACCAAGGATCTTGTGAAGAAATAAGAAAAATATGCTCATCATGGAATGATCCTCATAAACTATTTCTTCTTCACAAGGCAACTCTGAGTTCAGTAAATACTAACGATTTCTTAGATTTGACTGATAAGAACTCGAGATCGAATTCTTGTAAAATAACAATCCATCTATAATATTTTCACCCAATCACTCACCTACTGATAACAAATTGAAATGGATTGATAGCCTCCAAGAAAAAAGCTTTTCTAAGAAGAATATAGTGTCTAAGTCGTTAAGGACCTACTAAGCCTCAGCTTAAATCATAAATCACGTGCTCACGAAGAGGATCATCTTCCTAAACCAGAACCATAAGGATGGTTGATTCTACCGCAACGAGATTTAAGAGGAAACCCCTGCTATAATCGGATGGATTCAATAATGGAGGATAGGTCAATGTTTTTTTCAAAGCATCAAATGAGCTCTGAGTGAAATCATCCCGTAGAAATGGAACTCCTTTCTTCAACAATCACATAAATCCCTTTGTAATCTCAACGTAATTGATGATAAATATCCTCAAGAAATTGGATTTTCCTTGGAGACTTTGAAGTTGACGGATGGTAGACGGGGGAGGCAACTAAAGTATTACCTCAACCTTGAAAGGATCTACACGAATCTATTCAGTAGATACTATGAATCCCAATAATAGACCGGATGTGACAGTGAAAACACACTTATTTAGATTCAACTCGGATTTATAAAAACGACATCGCTCAAAAACCAATCGAAGATGATGAGGATGATTAATTATATTTCGAGAATGAGAAGCTAGGTCATCCAAATAAGCTTTGATGATATGTTTGATATCATGGAAAGCATAGGACATGGCCCGATGAAAAGTAGCTCCAGTACTTTTAAGGCCAAAAGGCATCTTTTTGTATGAAAAAGTACCCTAGGGATAGATAAAAGTTGTCTTATGTTGATCTTCAGGACGGATAGTAATCTGATTATAACTCGAGAAACCATCCATGAAGGTGAAAATATCATTTCTCGCACATTCATCGATAATCTGATCAATAAATGACATGGGTAAATTACCTTTAGGACAAGACTTATTTAATTCCCTAAAGTCTATGCATATTCATATTGTTCCTTTTTTTTATCAACCGTGATTGGATTCGAGACCCACTCAGTCAACAAAACAGGGCATATGAAACCCACCTTGAGAAAATTCTCAACCTCAACTTTGATAGCTGCCACTTTCCTAGGGTTTACCGACTAAAGCTTTTTCCGTATAGACTTCAAATTTGCGTAAGTCTTGATCTCATGCAGGACTATTGATGGAACAATTCTAGGCATTTCATCATAATAGCAAGCAAACACATCACGGAATACTTTAAAAAGATGATTATAGATTTGAATTTCTTCAGGGGAGCATTCAGCTCCAATGAAAACATTATCGATTACATTGGGATTCCTGGAGATGTTCACCAGAATAATTTCCTAAATAATAGACATGTTTCCTTCAACAAAAACCTGTGCTAGAGCCAAAGGTTTTAAAACTATGTGAACATCACCAATCGACGAAGGACTAGACAAACGTGATTCTACTTCATGCACATTTGGGAGAAAATATGGCCGATGATGCAAATCATCCCATGGTATGTCTATACTTTTCATTGCTTCTAGGATTTCTTCCTCAGATTGTAAAATAATATCAAGGTAGTCCATAAAGAAAGTAGAGTCAAGAGTCCAAGATGGAGCCACATCTCCATCTAATTCCTCTGGTGAAAGAGGAGTAGGATCAGAATCTACAGTGTTAACAATAAATTGATAAGGAATTTCAGCTGTAGACATAGGATATGTCATTCCACCCACTTTCCCTGCTCCTAATGTGGTGGTAGAAGAGGCTAAGGGCCAAGGATCCAAAAAATAATTGGTTCTCAAGAAATCTTTTCGATAAGTGGTCTTGGACGATGAAATGGCATTTATTCGAGCAATAGGAGAAGGAAGATCAAAAGTACCCATCAATAAGGAATACATTCGAACTCCTAAATTCTCAACAGGTTGCTTGGGATTATTCACCAATAGAATGAAGGAATCAGAGGATGCATTGGATTCTTTGGGAGAATACTTCATCTGATCAACAGTAAAAATTCTCCCTTCATGGGGAAAGCATAGGATGCGAAATAATGATGAGACAATGGCACCCATTTCATAAATCCAAGTTCATCGCAATAGGAGGTTTCAATCCAAATTTGCATCGACTATTTCCACCTCTATATTGAACATCTTTCCCCCAACACAAGTGGTAAAGGCTGAAATAATTCCATGTGGCCTATGAGAATGACCATCAAATGAAGTCAAGAGAGTAGGTGAAGGAACAACTTAAGGAGATCTGATAGCTTTCCAACATGCAATGGACATGACACATATGGAAGCTCCCTCATCAACTATAGTTTTAAAGATATTGATCTTTTGATATGTAGATTTAATTTGGAAAACCATGTGATGAGGTAGTCTATTTTTAATATTTGACATGTCAAATGTAACAATAAGAGATTTTTTCATATCTATAGCCTGACTGTAGTGAGCAACACATTTCTTTGTGATGGACACGACTTGAGTACCTCAAACGCAAGCATTGCACTAGGGATTTGCACCATATCTTCAACAATGGAGTAGTTTTTGGCAGCCTTGGCATTAGGGTTAATCGTTGAATGTTTTGTAGAGCCTTTCGGCATCCAAGGTATAGAATCAACTGCGGGCCTCTCAATATGGAGTGGCTCTGGAACATTGGGAGTGACCTTAGCCTTAGAGGATTCAGGTTCACATTAATCATGTGATCTTGTAGCAACATCGACATGAGTACTCATCATATATACATTTTATGGATTTTCCCCTTCCTGGTTGCCCCCTGTGGGGTTTCCAGTACTAGAATTCGCACCAGAAAACATTTGTTGCCTTGGGGAAAAGGGTTAGTTAGAACTGCTTGGGATCTAGAAGAACCCTACTGCACTAACAAGCACTGAGTATCCTAAATCTTAGGGAAAATATGAGTTAAATGGTCTCCATTGCACAATTTGCAAGGAAACTTAAGTTTCCTTTTAGACTCCTTTTTATCCTCCCCAGTATTATTACAGGGTTTGTTCACATTATCCTTCCCATATTTATCTTTCTTCTTACCTCGTCCCTTTTTCTTCCCATTGGATTGTTGATTTCCTTTGGGGTTAGAAGATTGCACAACATTAATAGATGAAGGTTGAGAAGGCATAAACATTGACGATGATGCCCGAATTGAAGAAGCATTTTGTGAAGAAAACTGATGCAATTGATTTAGCAAGTTAGCCGTGCTACTATTGATCGATCTGACAATCCCATAAGCACGGGGACCTGGCTTCAATTTAGCTAAATCAATCTTAGATCGAGGATCATTAGGCAAAGTATTCTCAAGAATCCCAGAATGAGAATACATATTAGTTCTAATTGTTAGGATCTAAAGATAACTTGTTCTTCAGTGAATACTCTGGAGAGTGATACATCCTTAGAAATTTATGGTTGTAAAGATTTTAAAAAACATTTGAGAAGGAATTCATTATGAATATAGGCTTTGATGAGCCTCTTCCTTCTCTGACATTCTTGAATATGGTCAGGAATTTCATTTTTTATATCTTGTTGGAAACTGGCTAATAGCTCAGTTCTAGGATCATACCAAATGGACAATTGAAAATGGTTCAAAAACATAGTAGCCAATTCACCAAACAAAGCAAAGGTACCCCCATTAAGCTCTATATACCATTTAGTAGCATTTCCAGTGAAGGTGTGTTGAAACAATCTAAACTTGATTGAACTGTCAATTAGGGAGTTAGATGAACACCATAAATGGAATGTTTTTATTTAGTCACCCAGATCCTCCCCAGAATTTCCTTTGAATTTTGGAATATCTAATGGAAGTTTGGTAAGAATTAGAGGCCACGCCAAATTATATTGGATGGGATCGTTCATCAATTTTGAGAGATATGGAAAATTAAAGGTTGCCATGAATGGTAAGCATGGAGGAGCTTGAGAATTCCACCCACTATGAGATAGATTCCCAACAATCCAAAAAGAATATCCTGTATTTGTAGAGGTACTAGGTTGCCAAGGATTGCTCGTAGAAGAGATTGAACCATAAGGAAACCCTTGTGGTCCAGAGAAATTTAGAGTTTGACCAACTCCTGCTGAAAATTTACGATAATCAAGAATATTTCTCCCAAGAAAAGTATTAAAAGGAGAGGAGAGACTTTGGTAAGCGTTCCATGCATTAGTGAAGGGAGAAAAATCCTAAAATGAACTTACTGAGGAGTAAGGCATGTTCCCCTATTGACCAAAATAAAATTGATTCTCGGTTCCTGAACCACTAAAAGAAGGGTTAGTACACCCTTGAAAAGGATTATAACTTTGACCTTGAGCAGAAAAAGGAAGAGATACTAAAGAAGGATTAGAATGAGATATGTGACCACTTCCAAAAGGAAAACTCTGAAAAGAGGCTGAACCACTAGCCATAAAAGTCATAGCTATGGAAACAACGGATGGGATGGATAAAGGAACTGAGGCAATTGCACTAGAAGGCATCCCAAAGGGGAAGGAACCAGTGTGGGAAGCAAAAGCTTGGCTGCCCCCACTCGAAGATGGAATGGAAGTAGAGCCAAATATTGCAGTACTAGGAGTGATAGTAGATATAGAAACAGTACCTCCTCCTTTAACTAAAAGAGGAGTATGCTCACTAATAGAACTCACAACTAGATTCGTGCTCCCAGCAGTGGTCATCAAAGGAAAAGGATGATAAAAACCAGGGCTTGTCGGCCTGTGAGTCAGGGTCCCAACGTATAATAGAACGTCTGGATAATTAGGAGGAAGAGGTGAAGGAGTCACAGGTGACTCAGGAATATATTCAACCTCAACTTCGTCTTTCAACTGGAAGAAGACCCTGGAAAGGACAGGAGTATCCCTATCCAAATGATGACTTGCACTAGGTCTACCTTGTGAAACTATAGCCTGATGCGAAGGATCAATCTCTGATGTGTTTACTGCTATTGATTGAAAATCACCAGCATAATTTCTCTTATGCCTTCTAGAAGAAGGCTCGACACTCGTAGGTGAAAGCCCACGAAGCCTCATGGACCAATGAAATAGTTGATCAACCACTTTTAATTATTATGAGAACTTGTAATGACTCAAAAAATTATAAATCTATGGCAATCTAGAAGCAAAGAGCACTCACTGGAATTTCCCTAAAGATACAATCAATCAAGCTACTTTAAGGTATTTCCGCTCTGGGTGATTAGGACCCAACACAAAAATACAAGAAAGTGATATAAAGGACCTTCTAAAGATAGTTTGGGATAATGATGGCCTAAGCCTACCGGAAAAGGTGGCAGAAACAGTTACGCTAACTTCCAATCAAAAGCCTTTGCTGGTGCAAGTTCCTAAGCTTCACAAGGGCACCCTATAGAAGTACTAATGAGAGTGATACAAGGTCTGCCTCATGTACCACAGGTATTCCCTCCTGCAGTCACCTATGTGGTCCCTAGGAAAGGCAACTAAGATCACCAGTTCGTATTAGTAGCTGGGCGGGACAATCTTTGGTCGAGATCCAACAAGTCAGAGAGGGGGTAGCTCTCTTTCCTGCCTTCACTCTCCCTCGTGCTTAACTCCTAGAAGATAAGAGATTTCCCAGTCAACTTCACGACACTAGATTTCACTATTTTAATCAAATTATACGTTTAAATTTAGAGTGGCCTTGGAGAATTAAATCTCCACTTGCCTATTCCAAGACCCTAATATGACCTAGACTAGTTGATGTTATTATGACAAATTAAAGAGTTCTAGTTCATTTTAAATTAAGCGCTTGATTTTAATGGCTTTTCTTAGGTCAGGGGTAAAATGGAAGTTCAACTTTATGATGTCATGGATGCAAAAGAAATCAATAGAAAACCTAGCTACATTCACATGCAATTTTTTTTCTTTCGATGAAAAGATATTTCTACAAGGTTCTACGAACAAACTATGAAAGAAAAAATTGCTTTCTCTTTTTCCAAAACACACGCTCACACACTCAAAATCTAAAAAAAAGACTAAAAATTATTACAATACAATTATCCTAATGCAAACTGAATGATTAATGCAAGATTCAAAAGACTACTATAAAAACAAGAAAATGTGTTTCTCAAAATGATCAAAAGGCCAAATTTGACAAAAGGAAGAACAAATTCAATCAAAAACTCTTCCCAAAATCAAGTAAATTCAACCTAATGAAAAGACTTCACGCTTGCTCAAAATGATTAAGAGACCAAAAAAAAACCAAAAAGGAAAAAGAAAAGCAGCAAAACAATGTTTTTATCTTTTTCTTTTTAAGGACACAAAGAGTTTTCGAGAAAACAAAACTACTAAAGGCTTCAAGATCAAATTCAAGCATAAAGAACCTCAAACTTCACAAGCCATAGATATCACAAGCATGATAATACTTAAAGTGATAAGATGCTACAAACTCAAATAAAATGATCTGAAGAGCAACATACAAACTCTAACAAACAAGCAATAATTCAACAAGACCAAGAAAACTTTTCGATATTGCAAGAAAAACTTTCTAAAAAACCAACAAAAAGCCAATAACACAAACTTTCAGGAAAGTAAGGCAAAGTAATGCAAATGTTGGGTTATAAACTAATTGAAACCAAATATATGTTCCAAAGGCTCAGAACAACTAAGAAATTTGAGAAGTCTTGAAACCAAACACAGAAACCAACACCTTACCAAAAAGCAAACCCTAGGCTGACTAGGTCATTTCACAAGGAGAGACAAGAAATTAAAAATATGCCAGAAGCAAGACTTTCCAAGACAATCAATGACTAAACTAAAGAAAGAAACATTAGGAAAAACCCTTTACTGGATTGAGCATTTGAAAAATTCAAATAAAACTAGGCAAATGCGACTATGCAGTGACAGAACTGCGTGTATACGCGTCTATTCTCAAGGAAACCCACGTATACACATGTTTCTTTGGACAAAAGCACATGTATATGCTATTGTGTAAACTAAAACTCGTGTATATAAAATTCAGTAAGGAAAAATAAAAAATTTAGGTTTGATCTAGAAGATCAGACTTTTTTCCCAGGTTGCAGACAAGTCAAAGATACTAGAAAGACAAGAAACCAAACAAGAAGGCCCAGATCAAGAAAGAAACAACCCAAACTAGGAAATACTAGAAGTATTCCCCAACGGAGTCATCGATTTTGTTACGGGAATAATACACCCTAGGGTATGGGTTGAGCACCCCAACAGAGCAGAGGGCATACACCAACAAGAAGAAAACAAACAAGCAGCCTTAATACTTAAACTACTGAAGTAGGCAGACAAAGTATTACCCGAAGGTCCTATGTTTGAGGTCGTTCCTATAGGGTCCAAACCCTTTGCTTCCTCCAATGCTTCAAAACCTGCAACTCATTCAAGAAAAGCACATATACCAGCAGTAGTTGAAATCATGTTCATGATATAAATGTTAGATAATATAAGCATATAACTATAAAACATGAAATGATACATTAGTTAGATTAAAACATGAATTAAAGCATTAAGATCATAACATCAGGAACAAGACATGGCTTCTTTATTGATGATTGCAAAAGAATGTGGAAGAATACAACCTGATTCGTCCACGGCTCCAAGTGAAACCTTCCCCCAGATCCATCTAACCCAAGCCTCAACAATTGTCTTTTAAATGCATACACATGGATGCCATATAAAGGATATGGATATCACAATGAGGAAACAGGGGTTTCCTATAGCTGGGAGTGCAGGAGGCACACAGATAAATAAAACTTGATAAGGGACAGGTTGGATATAATGTCAATATCCTATATTTCTCTCCCCTTAGGCCTTCCCCATGAGGTGTATTTATATCATCTCAAAACATTTTTTTCAGTTGGGAAATAATTAGGCCACGATCTCTTGTAGGTAGGCTTTCGGTGTAACCTGTAAAACCCACCTAAAAAATAGGGATTTTATATTTTTTTCATATTTTAAATCATATATGCGGGTTGGGTATAGCTGAACCCGCATGTGCACATGGTTTTTGCAGGGAAGATTCATGTATGGAATTTAAAATAATAATTTTTAATATTTGGACCAAGTCTGAAGCGAAAGGGCTACCCAAGGCAATGACTTCAAGGGACAAATCTACATAGTTTTGGTAGCCAGTGGGATAGGCTGAGGGATGGTCACTATGGGAGAATTTGTGTGCAGTTCCGAGAGGTAAGGGAGGTTGGTCCACCGTGGGATTATGCAATTCAAAGGATCAGGGAGAGAGCGTGGGTCTTGTGTTTGCGTAATGCATAATTAAGGCCAGCATGTCTAGGAGGATTTCACAATTCTAGAGGTGAAGGGTGCATCTCGGGATCAGGAATTACACAGTGTAGCAGTGTTAGGAGGTAGGAACTGCACAGTTTTTAGAACCAAAGTTCAAGGTCAAAACTAGAGGACTGGAAGTGCACAATGCATAGTCCAGGCATGCCAGGCGAGGTCAAGCTATTGGTTTGGGAAACCACTTCAGAAATGGTTAAGCATTATATTAGTGAGATTGATGTGTGAAGTGATAAAGCTTCAACTATGATCTAACTCTTATAATACTTGATGAATCAATAACATAGATCACCCATGACACACAAATAATACATTTGCCTGTGTGTGACTTCTTTATGACTAGTTACGACAAGTGTGACACCACATATATAGTTTACAAACGACTGTGATGAAACTTGTGCGACAATGCTCAAAAAGTTGTGAATGAGTGCGACATGTGTTTATATGGTTAAGGAAACTCATAAACACAAATATGGATGCTTGAAATAGCCAGAATGATATTTTACACTTGATCCGACAACCTACATGTAAAATGAAGACATTTTTCCTAAGCAATAAATGAGATTAAAAAAATCCAAAAAGATACATGAAATGAGTCTTAATGTTTGCAAAAATAATGTACAGGACCAAGGAAGGCTCTGAAATTAAGCATAGGCCAAAATTTTGGAGGGTGGTGTAGCCACTACAAATGGACTTTGCTACATGATAGAGGGAGAAAAAATGTCAGAAGGACTTGCATACATGATATATGGATCAATAATGGCAGAAGGAATTGCTTACATGACAAGGGAGAAATAGTGGCAAGAGGATTTTTTTCTGTGATAGAGGGAGAAACCAAGACTACCACTCGAGGACTTGCTTCAGTGTCAAATGGAGCCTCAAAGATTGAAATGAAGGATTCTGGCCAAATACATTATTTCTTGGGATTCAAGAGTCAAATTTGGTGGATATCATGATGTATAGGCAGTTGATTTGGATATTTGACATACCTAGTTAACACTAGGCTTGATATTTACTTTGTAGTAAGCACCCTAATCCAGTTTACGGTTGAACCGAGGCATGTACATTAGGTTGCAATGAATAATGTGTTGAGGTACCTGTGTGGTACAATTGGATATGGTCTGAGATATTTCTTAGGTGGTGAAGTGAGGTTGTAGGGATATACTAATTCTAACTGGGCCATGAGTGCTATGAACATAAAAATCACCTCAGGTTGTTGCTTCAACTTGGGATCAATTATGATATCCTGGTTTAACATGAAGTATAATTTTGGCACACTGAGTACAACAAAAGTGAAGTATATAGCAACCTGTGTTAGAAATAAGGAAGTAGTGTGGCTTAAAAATCTTCTTGCAAGACTATTTAATCAAGAGCTTGAGCCGACCTTGATATTTTGTGATAATCAAAGTTGTGTCAAGATTTTGGAGAATCTAGTTTTTCATGATAGTTCAAAGCATATTGAGATCAAATATCACTTCATTTGAGACATGGTGCAGAGAGGGACATTAGATCTTTAGTACATATAAACATATGAGTATATTGCAGACATTCTCACCAAGACTCTGTCTAGAGTGAACTCTGTATACTTCAGAGACAACCTTAGTGTGATGCAAAATGTCTCCCGTGTTGAGATGGAGGATTGATGTCTTTACAAGATCAAGGTAGAGGATCTCCTGAAGCCATAAAGGACTTTGATTGGGTCATAAAGGAATTTGAATAAGGGAGATGGATACATTCATCTGAGAAGACAAAAGGACTTGGCTAGGTCATAAAGGACTTTGACTAGAGGTGAATGGCCCAGGGAAACTATAATATTGGACAAATCTTCTATTGAGAAGCCATAAGGACTTGGTTGGGTAATAAAGGACTTGACTAGATGAGATAAATGTAATTCACCCGAGAATCCATAAAGGACTTTTGCTAGGGTATTTAGCCGGGGGTGAATGGTCTAGGGGAAGATTCTCTCCTAAGAAGCTAGAAGGAATTGGATGCCAAAAGGACTTGGATGGGTCATAAAGGAATTTGACCATAAGATATTTATAGATTTACCTAAGGAGCCATAAAACACTTTGGCTAGAGGTAAAAGTCCCTGGATACTCACATTACCTACTCCAGGACGGAATGATCTATAAACGTGCATGTGAGGAGTTACATTGCCAAATATATGATGGATTTATCTATAGACATGGATTAACATGATAAGCCCATGAAATTTTCTTATGAAGGGAACATTTCATCTAAGGGGAAAACTCTTGCACCTAAGGAGAATACCTCTTTCACGACGAGGGAGTGTTGATCTTTTTATAGCATTGAGAGGTATTCTCACATACGAAGAGGCCTCCTAAGTTAGCCTAGAAGAATGAAAAAATAAATAAATATTTTGTGGGCATCATGTAGGTTCAAAATGGTTAAGTCAACACCACCATGAAAGGATGTGTCCCTTGGTAAAAATTCACCCATTTGACCTATATAAATACATGATGTGCTACTCCACTTTGACCCATTCGAAATCACCACACATTTCTCTCTTCTATTCTAGCCACACATTCGAAGTCAAAGAAGGATATTTTTGGAGGCATGATCAAGCTAATTTTTAATTGTTTGATCGAGTTTGACCTACTGTTTTACCAAGAAATCTAGTTGAGCCTGATCACAAAAGAGGTTGAGTTTAATCACATATGAGGATATGTTGACCACAAATTTGACTGTAGGAGTCATCTTCAGGTTCAAAGTTGACCACAAGAGCTAAGTTGACCAGGCAAAATGTTTGAATAGATATGACTATTTGAGTAGTTTGACCTTCATTGACTAGTTGGAATTTTGACCAAGTTTGACTTGTGTTTAGACTTGGATTTTGGCATAGATTTCTAGACAATTTTTTGAATTGTGGGCCTTTCTAAAGAATAATTTCTCCTAGAAGAAAAGTTGTTGGGTTTTCTCCCAAGTTTGGGTTTCCTAGGATAAATTTGTTGTCTCTATTGTGCATGGTTGTCACTTTATGATCTTATTGTTTTCACTACATTACTGTTGAAATCCTCTGTGTGTAATTGCTCAAATCAATGGCATAAGATAAACTATATGAATATTATTAGGCAGTAATTGTCATATCAGAAGATTGGTTTCTACTATACATTTTGTAGAAAATTCAACAACCACTAGGAGACTGAATTCTTTTGTCTATCCACGTTTCACAAGGAGAGGGGACAATATGGCACCGTCCTCTACTAAGGCTTCCCACTCTGACTTCATTCCTTGTTAGCATAGGTCAATTCTTCATTAGGTGGATAATTATGATCAGTAAGGATGTTGGTATGGGCCAGCTTAGGACACATCATAGGGAATAACCAATATGCAACAATCACTAGTTAGCCATGTAACATCCCATCATGAGCTTCCCCTCTCGGAACTTTGGATTTATATGTTCCTCCCTTCATGTCAATCATCAATTAATTATTTTCACATTTATCTATACATACATATATAATTCACAAAATTGGGTTTAACATACATGGGGTGTTATGGAAAAAGGGTTTCTACATACCCCTACCTCCCCCTCTCCCCTTAAGGGAACACCATTTCTAGTGTTTTATACATAGAACACAAATTAATCAATCATATTTATATTTACAACTCTTACATTTATTTACGCGGTAAATAAAAATGGGAAGATACCCTCATGTGATTAGCCATTTCCTAGGTGGATTCATTTAGATCAAAGTGGGTACTCGTTGGATGGGGAATTCAATTCCACATCTAACGGGTGCCTACTCTTAACATTTGAGTAAACTTGTAAGGACATAAGCCAAAAATACAATAAAGAAAAGTGTTTTTCTTCTTTTCCCTCCAAAAATATTTACCCTTGAGGAAGACATCATCATCTTAAATCTTATTGGTTCTCTTAAAGTTAATTTTGTTTGTACATTTTTTGTTTTGAGGCCCATTTTTCACCTCAAAATTCCCCTAATGTCTACACAACCATTCCTCTTTTATCTTAATTTTTAGTGGGATTGATTTGCACATGCATGTAAATCAAACAACCTTAGTTATAATGCAAGAGAATGTCACATATCATTATAACCACTCCTCTAGGTGATTTCTATGGAGAGATATGACTTGATTTGCACACACGTGTACTTCATGTACCCGTAAGTATAATGCAAGGAAATATCATAGGTCTTTACCCATTCCTCTTTTATGTGGTGATTTTTGATTGGGGATATGAATTGATTTGCACATGCATCTATATCATGCACCCTTAATTATGATGCAATGGTTATTATGGATCATTCAAACCATTCCTTTTTTATGGTGATTATTAAGGAACATATAAGAATCGATTTGAACACACATATATATCATGTGAATTTAATTAAAATTCCAAGGAATATGACAAGTCATTAGAACAATGCCTCTTTTATGTTGGGTTTTGAGGGGAAGATATGAATTTACTACATAAATATACACATAATGTATTCTTCATTATAGTGTGAGGGAATATTACAGGGCATTAGGATAATTCCCCTTTTATGGTGATTTTTAAGAAGACATAAATTGATTTGTGCATGTACATACTTCGTGTGCCCTTGAATATAATGCAAGGAAATAGTGCAAATAATTAAAATAATTCTTCTTATATGATGGTTTTTAAGAGATGTGAGATTTTGAAAAATATAGTACAAAAATCCTAAACTTCATCAGATTAGTGACCTTAGTGAGAATATCTTCACTTAAATAAATAATATGAATCTGAAAGTAAACTCAACACCTTTAAATTATATGTTGCTCATCTTTAAAATACCAAGGAATATGACAAGTCATTAGAACCATACCTCTTTTATGTTGAGTTTTTAGGGGAAGATATGAATTAACTACATACACATACACATAATATATTCTTCGATGTGAGGGAATATTACAGGGAATTAGGATCATTCCTCTTTTATGGTGATTTTTAAGAAGACATAAATTGATTTGCACATGTATATACTTCATGTGCCCTTGAATTTAATGGAAGGAAATAGTGCAAATAATTAAAATAATTCTTATTTTATGATGATTTCTAAGAGATGTAAGATTTTGCAAAATATAGTACAAAAATCCTAAACTGTCATAAGATTAGTGACCTAAGTGAGAATATCTTTACATAAATAAATAATAGTGACTTTTAAAGTAAACTTAACATCTTAAAATTCTATGTTTCTCATTGCTTAATAGCATGTAGTTGTCACATATTCAGATGCCTTCCTTGACCATTGAAGCACTTCAAATTAGTCCTTTCTTATTTTATCTTTTAGGAAGTTATTAAGCTAAATTCAAGATTCTAACAACATTGTAATTTCAAATTTATTTCTATAAACAATATAGCAATGGAATATCAATGCACATTTCAAATTCAAGGCACAACACATCATGAATTCCAAAAAAATATAGATATAAATATTTATTTATATATGAATGCAAGTGCACCAAATTGGTTATTCAACAGTTATTTTCCACCTATCCGTAATAATAAATGATGGATTCCACCTCTACGCCAAGCCTTGATAACACTAGTGTGAAACAAAATCTCTAAGGACTATCAAGCCACTCACCCAACCTAATTTCTTTCAGGTTCATCCAAATTTTTCACCACAAAACTCCCCAGTCAGCTATCTAGTCATTAATAGCCTTGGCACTCTCTTTCATCACATCACATCACATAATACAATGAATATATTTTCTTTCTTCACTCAATAAATGCTAAGAATATTCTTCCTCTAGTGCTCTTTAGTATGGGAAAAAAGAATGTAATACCTTGGCTCTAAGCACGGTTGAACGATAATTCAAGCTCCTTTACAATGAGTCATATTTTTTCTCTAGTGCACCATCTTCTATTTTTGCAACTCTATTTGGTCATTCACAAGTTTGAATCTCAATTTCAAGCATAATAATGTTTTTTTTTTTCCATGGAAAAATCATAATTTTCATTAATATAGAAAATTACCTGTTGAAGATGCTTGATAACATATGAGATATCAGTGGTCTGGCCACTATCTGTATTGTTTGTCTAAAAAATATAAGTCAATCCCATCTAAGGGAGACTACTATGAATAATTACATATAAAAAGCTCAGTAATATATAGACATAAATATATGTTATAAGAAAAATATTTACAACAAAATTGTGCCATAAAATACTCATAAATCAGTGCCCCTAGCCCCATCAAAATTTTTCATCCATTAATGGTCGGTGGTAATAGTTGTACAAGTCCATATCGTATTGTTCATGGATCAACCAAACCCCCTTGGCAGGTGCGTGGTTTCCTTTCATAGCTTGTCAGAAACATGGTTGCGCTCCCTGTATATATGTTGACAAGAAGAAATGTCAAAATTTGTTCTCAATCTCAAAGCATCATCCAATATGTGACGGAGTGTGTGTTTGTGTAACAAACAGTTTGTTGATTAAACCATTTAATAATGATTTGTGAGTCACCAAAATCTGCAATTTTCTACATCCTTTAACAAGAGCAAAGTATAATAAGTGTCAGAGAGATATAAGTTCTGCAACTTTATTTGTCCCCCACCCCAATCCCATTTGAATCTTGTAAAAGTGAGAGTGTGTGATATGAAAGAGTATGCCTCCACCACAGCCATGTAGTTGTGCCGATCCATCAAAATAAGCCCATGGGGTGACATAATCAATGTTTTCGACAAGGATGTTCCAAGCAGGTGGTGCTCAAGTTTCCTCTGGTAAGCTTTAAAAGTTAGTGATGAGATGAGAAATGGTTTGCGCCCAGGATGATGCAGTATCAGTGAATATTATCTTGTTCCTTTGTAACCAGATACACCAACAGACCATAACAGGTAGGTTCTGACACCTGTGATTGTGTGCATTAGACCACCAGCAGTGCCATGCCCTTGAAAGTCCTGACCTTGCTAATTGTTCTGTATCTGTAGTTGAGCAGTGATCTTGGTCCATATGGAGATGGTAGTAGTGCATTTTAGGAATAGATGATCACATGTTTCCATTTCCTCTTTTCACAATACGCACCATGATGGGCCATGAAAGGTGCGCTTTTGTAGATTGTCTGTTGTAGGAACCTTATTCCGAAGTATGCACCACATGAATAGTTTTTCCCAGGGAGCAGCCTTTAGCTTCCATAATACAACCCACCACCAATCTAGAGTGAGGGGTCTGTGATCAACATTAATATGTAGGTATCCATATTTGGGGGAGTATTTCCCATTTGGTGAGTGTGACCAGTTTAGTTCATCCTCCCACTCAGTTACCCAGACATGTGATTCCTTCAATGCTAATATATAGTTCTACCAATTGTCCTGCTAGCATGGGGGAATGCCTAGAGTGTTAGTATTTTTCCATGCCTGTCTGAACATATCGGTATGCTCCTGGTCTACAATATGTGCCAAGTTGGTATATCTAGTATCCGATAGATGTTGTATCAACCCTTGAGGTAGTAAGTGTGCATTCCCACATCCTATCCAGGGGTCCATACCAATCCGAACAGAGCTTCCATTTCCAATTTTCTAGGTCAGTCCATCCCTAATGTGGTATAATGTATTGAGGATCGCCCTCTAGACCGTTGATATGTTGGTCCTGTCCCATGAAGGGAGCTTGATCCAGTCATGTAGATGTAGAGGAGATATATGTTTCTGGTAGATAACATCTGTCCAAAGATTCTTGGATGATAGAACATTCCATCCCATTTTTGCTGCCAGTGTACAAGCAAAGGATTCTATGTTTTTCAATCCCCATCCCCCCCATTTCATTGGAAGTGTGATTTTTTCCTAGCTGACCCAAGAAAATAAGTGACCTGCTTGTTTTCCCCTCCAGAGAAATCTGCAGCATAGTTGTTGAATTCTTCTGATAATACCCTTCAGGATCCAAGCCAATGACATCCAGTAAATCGGAATGGATTCCAGGACTGATTTGATGAGAATTAGTCTCCCCGCCTTGTACAACCATCTATGTTGCCAGATATTTAATATTCTTTCAATTTTTTCAACTAACTATACCCAGTCAACAAACTGATAATTAGATGGTTTTAACCTGTAGCCCAGATATTTGAGTCCATCAATCTGTAGATTGATAAATGGGAAGTGTTGAAGTGCCGAATGAATCTCATTTGGGTTAAAACCAAAGGAAGATAGAGTGGATTAATGGTTTTTGCATTGCATACCAGTAGTAGAGCAGAATAATTGAAAAGTGGCAGCAAAAATAGTGGAATCCCCTAATGTTCCATTCAAAAGTATGTGAATGTCATCCACAAATAGAAGATGTGTGAGAGTGCAATTGTTTATGATCTTGATACCCCTTTGTCTACCCTATAGTCGGTCCTTTGAGATGAGCTTACTCAGACCTTCCATGATCAATAGAAATAGTAGAGGGGAGAGGGGGCATCCTTGTCTCAGACCTCTTTCCACATGGAAGAAGGAGGATGTGATCCATTGATCATAATACTATATGATACATTGAAAATGCAACACATAATCCATTGGATGAAAGATAGAGGAAAACCAATATGGTTCAATAGCATTTGGATGTAAAGCCAGCTGGTACGATCAAAGGCTTTTGACAAGTCAATCTTGAGAATCATTCCTTTGAGGTTCTTAGATTTGATAGAGTGTAGGGCTTCTTGTGTTGTACCCATTGCTTCATGAATTTGTCGATGATCAAGGAAAGAAAATTGTTCTGATGATATATGTTCAAATAATATGGGCTTGAGGCGGTTTTCAATAATCTTGGCTATTATCTTGTATATACAATTACAGAGGGAGATGGGCATATAATCATCAAAGATTTTTGGGGCATCAGTCTTGGGAATAAGAGCTATAAATGTGGAGTTGAAAGCATCATACATCCGCCCACTAGTTCGACACTCTTCAATGATTTGGAGGAGCTCCTGTCCAATTATGTCAAAAAAATCTATGTAAAATTCAATCGACCATCCATCTGGTCCAAGGCTATTATCCCTCTTAAACCACTTAATAGTGGCCTCTAATTCCCCCATGGTTACTGGATTGAGTAGTCCTTCTCCTATGTCATGGTCCACATATCTGGGGAAATGTCCTGCTACCCTGATGATCTCAGCAAGGTTTGCCTCCGGAGGAGCTTTGAATAATCTTCCAAAATGTGTAATACCAAGGTTGGCCAATTGGTGGAAGGTATTTTCTTGAGTACCCTCATCATCTGCAAGTTTCCAGATGGTATTGATGGCCTAATTCCCATTTGCAACATGGTGATAAAACTTGGTGTTCTCATCCCCCTCCTTTAACCAAGTAGCCCTACTGCAAAGTCGCCAAGTTTCCTCCCTGTCTTTCAAGATCCTATTCCACTCAATCTCAAGTCTGACAAATATTTCTTTGGCATCAACAGAAATAAACCCTCGACCCTCCTTGCCACCCAAATGTTCAATTTCCTGTTCCGTATCCCTCAGGATCTGTTCATCTTTTATCCTCTTATTCTTTGCCCAATCAATTGATTTATGTTTCAGGGATTTCATTTTGTATGCAAAAACAACGGAGGCCGATTGACCAAGATGAACAACACAGGTTTTCCAATCCTTAGTGATCATCTGTATATAACTTTCATCTTTAAGCCAGGTAGAATTAAACTTAAATGGTGCCTTGGGCTTGCGATCACCACCAACAATCTCAAGATAGATGGGCATGTGATCCGACAACCCTCCTAATCCCACCCATTGACGATAAAGGGGCAATTGATCTAATAAAGTCTCCTTAACCAGAAAACGTTCCAATCTTTTGGCTAATGCAGCATCCCTGGTTCTCCAATTTCGCAAGGTGGGTTTTAAGCAGGGCATGGGTATATCAATCTGATGATGATCCTCTAGTAGGTATTGGATCCCATCCGATATTGAGTCAATATGTGCATTTAAACCCCAAGTTTCAACATGACCAAGAGAGAAATTAAGATCCCCCCCATAATGATGTTTTCTGATTGAAAGTAGTCATAATCAAGTAATTGCTGCAAAAAGAGATCATGTTGACACAAGGCCCATAGACATTAATAATCCTCAGCTCCCTTCCAATCTCTGCTGAGTAAATATCATCTCCTATGAACCCTCCCCCCCCCCCCCCTAGGAGTTTAGTAATCTTATATATCTGGGATCATATCCCAATATCAAACCACCAGATCACCCTCGTGCATCCAGTGCAATGAAATGCCATCCAGGAGAGATGGCCTCAAGTATGGGAATAATATGTAAGCCATTCGCAAGTGTCTCCTGTAAAAATATAATGTTAACCGATTCCAATTCCATCATCCGACGGAAGGCTAATTTCTTAGCAGGGCTAGCTAAACCCCTACAATTGTAGGATATCCACTTCATGGAGGACTAGGGGGGAGGGAGGTCAATGCTCTAAGGACCTTTTCAATGGGATGTTGACTACCATGTGCCACATCCAGTCCAACCTGGATAATGGCTTTAGACATGTTGTATTTTCTACCACGGGCAGACTTGGAGAGCGGAGATAAGGGTGAAATACTAATTCCACTACCATCCCCCAAGGTTATGCGGGACAAAGATCGAAGATTATAGCTATGTCCCTTACTAGATTCAAAGGATGGTTCCTCGAAGGAGAGTGGATCTAGTATCCCATCGATGGTAGGAGAATTGGGGGAGAAAATAGGAGCATATGGGGCTAATGTGCAAATAACATAAGGATAATGCACAGGACCAACATTACAAAATGAAGAGCAAGGAGAATATGCAAATGATAATAAATGGAGAGATCGATGGTTAGAGAGGGTACCCGCAATAGAGGCAGTCACTGCCACAGCCACACGAGATCTGGTGATACGTGGGGATGGGGGATGAGTCTACTCCTTGCGAGTACGACGAGCTGCTTGAGAGTCCATCTGTGGATTCAACTCAAAATGTGCAGGTTCCTTCCCACCCTAATCAGAATATAGGTTAACAACTGCTTGCTCATGTTGGGTGTGGAGCATGATTATTTAGAGGTCTTTGTTTCTACCGGATGTATACCCCAGGAAGTTTGTACACCCCTCCACACGGGAGGGTGCGGGGGGGCTTGTCCCCCCCGTAGGGGTTCGGGGGGGCTAATGCCCCCCGGCTAGGGGGTTCGGGGGCTAGCGGTCCCCTAGCAGGGGTTTTGGGGGCAGCACCCTCGAAGCTAAAAACAGATGTAAAATTGCCTTGTAAAAGTATAGTAATTTCTAGTCAATCTGGGTCGTTCATTAGGCGGATGATCTGATGGTAGAACTTATGTTTAGTTTATGGTTTTTTTCCCTAGAAGGCAACCCCTCTCTATATATGAGGGCATTGTATTGAGTTTGTGATATAGATGTGTATTCTATGAGCGAGAAATAGAGAGGTGAGACTGTGAGAGAAAAACAGAGGATATTACAACGGATCCACTGTAAGTTGTGTCTCTTCATTTTGTTGGATAATAGAAAGGAAGGACTGACTGTTCGGGATGGACGTAGCCCAAACTGGGTGACCACATATATTTGTGTCTCTCTAGTTTTATGCGTTTCCTATGTTTATATTTATGCAATATTCTATGTGCTCCATTGCTTTGTAATATATAATTTTCTAACAGCTCAGACCGTGCAACCAAAGCGGAGCTAGATGCAAGAAGGGACAAATATTTATATAGGTGCCCAACCTTGTGACATCTCCTGCATCGTTAAGGTATCCCCTCATAGTCTAGAATATGAACCCTACAGGTATCCCTCCAATGCAGTTGCATATTCTCCTCCAGACCCTCCCTGGTGTCAAGATGAACAAGAATGTGAGCCATGGACATATTCCTTGTTAACATGTATGATTTTTCATAATCCATATATCTTTCAAGGGTGTTCCCAATCTACTTGAATATGTCTTCCGACCAGAAATGAAGGGGAAGACCAGGCAATTTAACTCAAATGGGTCCAGCCCCAAGATGTTCTCTCTCAGGATCAAAGAGGGGACTCCATCATTTGAGAAGTACAAGAGCCATTTCGATGTGCCAGTGCTTGGATAGTACCCAAGGTATAAACTCAGGCTATTGAAATCAAAGAGCGAACCATCCATGAGAAATGGTAACAACCGATGAAAGTTTGGTAAGGAGCTACCCCCAAATCTCCAGTACCCATTGTTCAATTGCACAGCCGAGTATGCCCGACCCCTAACATGACCCACCAAGACATGGTCAGAGGTGTCTATAACTTCCCCCATTTATGTCGTCTCCAAATGTGAGAGATATCTTCTTTGTGCCAGCCTTCACCCCTTTGAATCTCTTGGATGTACGCCCTAGACGATTATGGGTTGCTCTACTCTATGAGCAGTGAGAAGAGATCGCTTCAGCCTCCGAGTGGGGAATCTTGGTCTAACCTGGGTGAGGGGGGTATGAGAGGTGGGGGAAAAGGGGAAGCATGGTTGTTGGTTTATATGGGCCTGACCCAGGTTTGGAAGAGTTATTTAGCCAAACAAATCCCGTAGCTACCGGCCCTTTCGGTAATAGCCCGCGGAGCGCAGACTGAGGTCTCACCCAAGGTAGCAGGGGAGGGTGTTGGAACCAGGTTTCCACACCCTAGGAATGTCTTGGTGCGGTCTGGAGGTTTCGCGCACTGGTTTACAGCTTCGCATTGCTCAGTATTCGCATAGGTCCAGCTTGAGTATATATTTCTTATTATTGCGCTATTCTATTAGATGATGTGGCTATCAATTTCCAAGGTCTTTAAGCAAACATTTAACCAACACAATTGATTTGCGTATTAAAATAAACCCGGATTTATACTCATTCCAACCATAAGCAGGTAAGATTAAATAGATATTATGACAGTTCAGAAGAAACTTATCTTTTTTTCCACTTTGTCCTTAATACATCCAGATCCGCCCTACGCACTCAGCTGCAGGGGTCCACGCACATAGCTACGTGTTTAGTCAATTTAGTATGTCCTAAATTGCTACATTAATTATCAATCCGGGAGTCGTAAACTGATGAAGTGTGGCGCATAGTATGTGAAAGACAACCTCTTTCTTACTTTTATTGTTTTCAGTTTTTATCTTGTTTTGGGGTTTTGTTCTTGTTGATCTCCTAAAGTGTCTAATGCAAATGGAAATCCTATTCTAAGGTCTTAAGAATACTTTTAAAGTTCAAGTATGGATGTAGATTTCAAGACAAGGTTTATGTCCCTTATGGTAACTTCCAAAACTTAGCACTTCAAAAGATCTCAAAACATGCTATTGATAAAATCAGTACTTGAACAAAAGTGTAAATATGCAGCTACTTAAATCAAACAAAATATGAAGTGCTGATCATGAAGTTATTGTCTCCGTTGTCCATCTAATTACAAAAATAAAATTTAAACTCTGCACTCAAAAGCAAAATTTGTAGACTAATGAAAGCAAAATCAAATTACTTCACTTATAATTCGATAACTCGCCAATTAACTTCTTAGATTAAGCGATGGCACCGGAGATAACATCAAATAACATGAAGAATTGATATCTAAATTACCTACTTGCAGATTAATGAAAGAAAAATCAAATTACTTCACTTATAATCCGATAGCTCGCCAATTAACTTCTCGGGTTAAGCCATGGCACCGGAGATAACGTCAAATAACATGAAGAATTGATATCTAAACTAGCTAATAGCATCAAACAAATCTCACTAGAATCAAAGCATAACAACTGAAATTTAAAAGCTAAAAAGTTCAACAGAGAAGCAAATCTCAGATCACTACTTGATGCAAAGATTATATTAAAAGGCTCGAGCTCAACCTATCCTGAAATCACTGATCAGTATTAGTGAAAAATATAACAATGCTACAAAATCATGTACAGGAATAAAAACGATTAATACCATAAATGAATTATGAGAAATGTACAGTGGAAATAAGAGAAACATGCATGGAAACTATACAAAAACGAAAAACAAAACCTCAGCCAGCAGGGGCCCTCTGCGCAGCCTTTGGTTAATACGTTGTCACCTCAAAATCACGCTTTAAACAATCATAAGAAAACAGAGTTTTTGTATTGCAAAACAGAGAATATGTCTTCTCGTTACAACAGCAAGATTAACGCTAAACCAACAACATCAAAGCTAACATCAAGACTAACTACTTGCGTTTGCAAACGCTTTATTTATAGAGGAAAATAGATAACTGTTGTTTGGAGAAAAATCTTCAGCAGAGGACACGTAAACAGGACAGAATCTATGAGTTTAGCTTCTTGGTTGCCATAAACATTAAATCTACGAAAGGTGGGTGTTAGATTGCGTCATGGAGATGGCCTGCAGCTGGAAAAAGTGGATCCATGAACTCAGGAACAGTCTCAGACTTATTTCATGTGCTGGAACAGAGACCTAATGGACGTAGGACTCTTTGTTGACCATCCTTTGACCAATGCCTTTCTTTACGAATTCCGTTGAACAAATAGGACCTTGTCCATGTGTAGAACATTTCTAAGCTGCCCACGTGCCTCATTTCCCTTTCCGACACCCGTAACCTATATAACAATGAAAACAGTTGCGGAATTGCAAGTCAGCCGCGGAAAATGGCTACATTCCGAAGCTAATGAACAAAATTTAAATCAAATAGCAACATAAGGATATAGTTTGAAAACCACTTAAATGCACTGCTAGAATCAATACGTAACAATATTTGATAGCTTATGGGGCACTGATGTGGAAAAATGGAAGAGAAAAGGTTTAGAAAAGTATGTAGAAGAGAGGTAGTTCTGGGGCTCAACACTGCGGACTTTCCAGGCCTCTGCGCACACAGCTGCAAAGCCTCTACCTACTACCCCAATCCCTCGACTCAGACTTACAGACGCTTTTCAAATATATTTTTCAAGAACCCATTACATTTCATATCATCAAAACTCTACCTCCTCTACCCATAGAGCCTCACTCTATTTACACCCTTCTTTGGCCCGCGATCCCTATGCAGGCCGACTCTATTTACATTATTTTTGGGCGGACTACCCTTTGACTCAACCTATTATGATTCACGCTCTGCGCTTCCACCAGAATATTTATCCTAAATTTACCCAAAATATCTGGCTTCGCACCTTTTAATCGTTGCACGGGGCTTCCGCTACCCAACAGTCCCCCAACACAATCATTGTGACTCGTCCCGAGTCACTCAGCTAGCGCAACAATCTTCTCGCGTAGGGTGGTTAGCATCCTTTGTGCCTCACTTGTTCTAGCAACAAATTCTTCTATCATCTGTTGCATCATTTCCACGCGTGTGGCCGTCAACTCAGTCTCTGGTGGCGCTATCTCAATGGTGGCGTACTCGCTTTTCATCTGAGCTACCCTGCGCTCGATGGTGGTTGAAACTGCAAATGCCTCGTCCAGCCATGGTTGGAGACGAGCTTTAATCACAACTGCCTTCTGCCGGGCCGCGTCAACCTGGATCTTTAGGTCCTAGGCCTCCCTTATCTTGGCCAGGCGCTGCATGATAACGACAGTCAACACGGTTCCTTTGATCCTATCATAAGCTTCCTACAACTCCCGAGCTTCGATTTCCAAGCACTGAAGGGTTGGGTCCTCTTGAAGGGTTGTGAGTGTGATAATCGACTGTGTGAACAAGTCTGTACATTCCTTCATTGTTCTTGTAAGCATTTCACAGGCGAAGGTGATGATGTTCTTGCGTTGCTCCACGATCTCAGGGGACGTCGCTGTCTAAGTCTGCAAGTTTAATTCTACAATCTGCACACTAAAATCCCAATGGATCCATGCAGCCTCCTCCTTAGCGTTACGAAACCTAGTATCTAGCTTATGAACTTAGGTCTCAAGAGGGAGATCAGTTGTAATCTCCAATTCAGGGGCACTAGAGCAAGCTTCCACGACAATCTGCTGCATTTGGTGGTTCTGTGTGACGGCTTCGTCTCGTTGGATGTGCAGCTGTTCGATATTGATTTTTTGTTCTAATAGGATTTGTTCAATACGACCTTCCTGGGTGCGGATCTCTCTCGTGGCGTTGTCCTAGAGCTGTTGCAATCTTTTGCGTGGTAAAGCTGCTATGTTGAGCCTGAATCCTGTAAACCATCCCAGCACAGCTTTGTCCTCTACGTTATCGATGATCAACGCGCCTCCTAGAATTGCAACAACATAGGTGACTTGAGTCTTCAGTAATGTTTCCGTAGCTACCATACCAGAACCCTTGGTATCGGTACTTTCACTTGTGGGCGTGACGTGGATTCCTTATGTCTGTAACTGTGTACGGAGCTCCCCCAACACAATTTGCTGCTCAGACATGGCATCGTCAATTGCATCACGTGTGGCCTCGCGAACGTCATTTTCAATGTCATTTAGGTCACCCTCGGTTAGGGCGGTCACTTCGTTGTCTGCCTTAGATGCCTTCGCCTTCTTCTGTGGCTTCGGCTGCTATGGTGTCGCTGAGCGCTTTAAAGGAGCCCCCGCAGTAGTGGATGGAATATCTGTTGTGACCGGCTGGGTGGTTTCCTTTTGACTACCTTTGTTCTTTGTCGACGTCTCCTCGCCGGGTTGGATCTTTCCTGCTGCTGCGAGTGCCGCCTCCCGAGCTGCTTTAACTTGCGCGGCCAACAGTGCATTCCGCTTTTGTTGTGCAGTGCACTTGGCTTCCTCCTTTTTTTCTGAATAGCGGCTTCGTCACACTCTTCCGCCAAGGGTTTGCACCAGGTCAGTGGCCAAGTATCCACAATCCCGTCAATAATGTCATTAATGGAAATAAACTAGAGTGATGTCCATGCCTGGGTTGGGTCCTTCCGTGCCCTGATGTAGACATGATGCATGTCTGCTTTAAATTCGGCAATGTGCTTCATGCTTTCATATATCTCGTCAGTTAAATGGGGTAACTGATTAATCCACTGTCGCACAGTTGCATCCATTAATATCCAAAATATTTTGATATTGTGAATTCGTCCTACGTCCCTTGTCGCCCAAAGGGAAGCATATCGAGCGACTTTAGGCCATTCTGGATCCAAGACTGGAAACTGGCTTTCCTCGGGTAGGTCAGTGGTGACCAGCATGATGGATAGGAGTAGCCATGCATAATGGAATCCCATGCCTTCCTCATGCATGTCATGGAAATTGGTCTGAAATTCTTCACAAAGGAACTGCGATGAAATGAACTGTACACTGGTTGTGCATTCCTCAGCAAAAGCGATAACTACAGCGGGGACCTCAGTGCTGCAACATTTCCTCATGACTTTCCCTGCCAGCAATTGGGTGGCAACACGAATTGCGTTGTCTGAGATACTATCAATGATATACCTTCGCTGTCCCTTGGCGAGCTGGTACTTCTTTTTCAGTTGTTCAATCATCGCGACGTCATTACCCTTATCAGTGATCTCCCGAGGGTCTCTCCCATCACATGGTAGGTGTGAAACCCAATGAACCAGTTCCACTATGATACAAATAGGTTTACCAACCCATAATATATCCTCATGGATTAAACAGAGCAACTGCTTTATGACCAACATGGTGATAGGGGGCCAGAGAAAGTGAGGAATTGACAAAAGATTGAGTAACCCAGCTTTCTCCACCTCTAGTAGCCATGCCTTTGGCTGTGGGTGGTCACCGTTCCTTCTATCTTCCGGTCCATTAGTTCGTCCGTCGCCAGATGGGGAAACTTTACTATATCTGCAAGGTCCCAATCTTCAAACTTCATTTTCACAACATGGCCAACCACCGAGTTTTCCACTGGCACACCCTTTGGTAGCGATGGGGTGACGATTACAGAGTCGACTTCATCTAGATTTGCAGGTACTTTGGCCTTCCCTTTGCTTGGCGACACATACTTGGGCCGTCGTACTGGCTGTATGGGGTCTTCGTCAAGGAGGACTTCTTCGATGTATGTGGGCGGACCCTCATCTTCGTCCTCGCTTTCAATTATCACAGTTTTAGCCTTCTCCTCCATCGTGAATTTTCTAGATGGCAGGTGCCAAGGCGACCTTATTACTGGGTCTGGGCTCTGAGGATCCTTCTTGGTTCGCGGCGTCCGGGAAGATTTGGGGAGCTCGGTGGTCTGCGGCATGGATGTCTGCGGCCTGTCTGCGATAAGATCTTGTGCCTTCATAATTGTGTCTTGGTAATATTTGGGCAATGCCTGAAACCATGGACTATTTCTGAATTGCTCGTCATTCATCATGTTGTTAACATTGGGCAGTTCTTGTAGAGTGGGAAGACGTGGTGGCATGACCCCGACCCTAATTATATATGATTCGACATTCCAAGTTGGCTACTTGCCCTTTCGATAGTTCATAATTGCGATTTCGGTGGTTATTCCTCTGCCTTAATTTCCCATCACCGGCTTCGTAATGCTTTAGATGGGTCATTATTAAATGAATAGTACCTGCAACGATCACTTTCCATCTTTCCTTCGTGACATCAAATCCCTAGGGATGTAGACGTGGTTTTTGTATGTATGCTATGGTTTTGTCGCGCGGCTTCTTAGCATCCTGGTTCATTATCCCGCACCCTCTTTCAACTGAATGAGGCGCTGGGGCTGAGTCTCCGACGGATAGTCAGGTGGGCGAACCCCTAGTATGGGTCTTTCGTTTCCCGACTAGCCTGGGTTGCGAGCACCCTATACATTCCTTCGATCCTACTACTGAATTATGGTGCACACATCCCTATTCTTTTGGGTGCAGTTGCAACGACGCTAGCGGGGTCAATGCTTGTAACAGGGTAGGAGAGCCAACCACGTCGGTTTCCTTTAGTAATTCCTTTCCGTAATCAAGGTAGGAAACTTCGAACTGTAATTCCGCAATTGCTTTGTCTAGCTTCCTATTTCGTACGCAGAGTCGGGCCCCAGTTTCTTCTAACTTATCAAGTCGTATTTCCCCACGCAGAATGGTTGCCCAAAGCTACTGAACTCTATCGCGAACATTGTCACCAGTGGAGTGAGTTGTACTAGCAGTGGTTAGTCTGGTTGTAGAGAGATGGTCCCTCCCGGCGTTGTGACCCGGTGTTCCGCGCAGGTCCGGTTGGGTTGTCAGTCGTCCGATGCGCATCCATATCTTTCGAACTACTGCTTTATTCCATCATGGCCACCGCGTACGTCCTCTAATCCGGACTTGAAATCGCCGCCTATCCCCCAGCTTTTGCAACTCCTCCCCATGTGCGCACAACCTGTCTTTCGGCACACTGGGCTGCTCCCGTATTTCGCATAACGTACCGGGAGGGCCGAGCTACGCTTCGATAGTTGTGCCATTCTCCTTTGGTCGTGGTCTTTCTTTTGTCATTACGCGTTGTACCGACCGAGTCACCATATTGCAGTTGAGTGTCGTAACTGCCTGCAGTCGATTCTGCCATCACTCTACCTCCTCCTTGGAATACACGGTGCGAATGCTATCACATTCGCACAAGGATCTTCTATTATCGACGGACTACATTTGATTTGAGCCTTGTGTTGTTATCTGATAAATGAAATCCAATTCGTTGTCACTTCCTTCATCACGTACAGGTTCAGTATAGCGTTCCCCTTCGCTGGGTCCAACGGAACTACTACCCGTAGTGACTTCCTTTCGAATGTCATCTTGCATCTTTTCAAGTTAATGATCTCTTTCATGTCTGTGGCCCACTCAATTCTAAGTAGTGCAGGGTAAGGATTGTTGTCATCCAAAATCTCTATGACTTCGAAATCAGTCTGGGTACTCACACCGTCGATATCCACTGTCACTCCTTGCAATCGGCCCATTGGTAAGATCTTTTGTTGGTTGGCCATTCATAATTGAATCGGGGACCATTGCAGTGCGGGCTTGCCCATACGCTCCCAGGTTTGTTTAGGCAATATGTTTGCATCCGAGCCTAAATCCAGGATGACTTGATCCATTTCATAGTCACCAATTTGCACTGTCAGTCTCATCTCTCATCCGGTGCACATAGTATGTCTTCCTATCTTCTGGACGACCTGGAGTTCACTAGATCCAGCGCACCTGGTGATCAGCTCTTGCAATCCTTGCACAACATTACGGTTACGCAACAACTTCATGTAGGTTTCAATAAAGGTAGTGATCATGGAGGAGTCCACTCCTGACTCCATTCGATCCCTCCTACTTGGGGTAAACAGTTTCGTGAAGTTTTGCTAAGCTTCTTTTGACCCCATCTTCCCCTGTTCCAGCTCAGTGTTATGTTCATGCATAGGTGTGTCACACCTTTTCCTGCTTTCATTCCCTCCTATAGTTGCACCGCTTCTTAGTACCATTTTTATACTAGGGTCCTCTTCGTCAGGTTCCACGTGCATCATCTCGATATTCTAGGTTGGTGGAGATTGGAGGACTCCCTTTTCGCTCAATTGGGCAATTAAGGTTGGACAGTCCACTAATTTGTGATCAAACTGCTCACAGTAGGGACACGAGATCTTGGTTGGGTTAGTGCAGTTGCGAGCGTAGTGCCCCTGTCCACCACAATTATAGCAAATTAACTATCCTTGGCCCCATCTAGGCCCCAATCCTCTTCCCTAGCCACGTCCTTGAAATACTTCACGCACTTTAGTCTACATCCGGTAGGCTGGGGTTCTCTCTAACATTAAGTCATAACTTCGACACATTCACTCATCGTGCCCCACCGATCGAAAAAAGTTGCAATACAACTGTTGTGAGGTCTGGGTATACTTCTGTAATAAGTGGCAGTTATCTGTCGCATGCTTCTCGCCCACCTAGAAAATTGCGCACCAGAGCGCTTGCGCAATACTTGGTCCTTCTTGTACTTCTACTTTTAACGACATCAGGCCTCCTCCCGCCAGATAGTTCAAGAAAACCGGACAATGATCCTTGTCGTGCGCTTGGCTCTTACATTTAATATAGCCTACCTCAAGGCGTACCTCTGGTCGGGACACTCTTCCTTGCTTTAGACTCTGCACTTCTAGGCTCAAGTTTTGAAGTTGTGCGTGGATTTGCTGAACTCCCAACCTTGGGTCCGATATTGGGGTCATGTGTAACCTCATTGATATTTCTAGTGCCTCGACTTGGGTTGAGATCTCATGTTGTGACAACGCCATCCTCAGATGGGGCGTCAAGGACGCCACAAACCATGCACAATGTTGCCCATCTGTCAAAGTCATGTTAGCTTCGCGAATAGTACTCTTTAATCTCTGGTCCAGATCCCATGGAATTTCACCAGGAAACATTGATATCTCCTTGAACCTAATAACCGACTGTGCTTCTGACTTAGGTTGGCTAAAATCCTTCGTTAATTAAGTATGGATGTCTGTTATCCCCACCATTGGGTTGATGCTTGAATACTTCATGTACCATGTTAGTGCTCGATCCTGCAGTGCGCAGACTAAGACGGCTTTCTTGATATTATCATCTGCGACCTGCTACGCATTCCATATTAACGTTAGTACAAACCAAAATTGTTCCGGGTCTTCGCCTCCTACTGCTTTGAATACTGGTAACTGAATCGTGTTCGCCATAGTTACCCTTGTTCTCCTCCCGTCCCCGATTCGCTTGATTTTTCAACATTTTTTTTCTATCGAGTCCCCATGCTTCACACCAGACACCCCTTATGCAGATCCCGGTCCTGACAATGGAACCATTTGTTGGATTATATGGGCCTGAAACAAGTTTGGAAGAGTTATTTAGCCAAACAAATCCCGCAGCTACTGGCCATTTCAGCAACAGCCCGCGGCGCGCGCATTGAGGTCTCACCCGAGGTAGCTGGGGAGGGTGTTGGAACCAAGTTTCCGCACCCTAGGGATGTCTTGGTGTGGTTTGGAGGTTTCACGCACTGGTTTACAGCTCCACATTGCTCAATATTCACACAGATCCAATTTGAGTATATCTTTCTTATTAGTGCGTTATTTTATTAGATGATGTGATTATCAATTACCAAGGTCTTTAAGCAAACATTTAACCAACACAATTGATTCGCGTATTAAAATAAACCCAGATTTATACTCATTCCAACCATAAGCAGATAAGATTAAATAGACATTATGACAGTTCAGGAGAAACACAGAATTCCAGAAGAAACTTATCTTTATTTCCACTTTGTCCTTAATACATCCAGATCTACCCTGTGCACTCAGCTGCAGGGGTCCGCACACACAGCTACGGACTTTCCAGGTCTCTACGCACACAACTGCTAAGCCTCTACCTACTACCCCAATCCCTCGACTCGGACTTACAGACACTTTTCAAATATCTTTTTCAAGAACCCATTACATTTCATATCATCAAAACTCTACCTCCTCTACCCATAGAGCCTCGCTGTATTTATATCATTCTTTGGCCTGTGATCCCTACGTGGGTTGACTCTATTTACATTATTTCTGGGTGGACTACCCTTTGACTCGACTTATTATGATTCACACTCCACGCTTCTAGTGAAATCTTTATCCTAACTTTACCCAAAATATCCGGCTTCGCACCCTTTAATCGTTGCGCGGGGCTTTCGTTACCCAAAAATGGTACAATGGTTGGGTAGGGTGGAAGAGCAATGCCTGAGGTGAAGGGATGTGTGAAGAACCCGGAGGGAAAGGCGGAGGGGGATTCAATGGGTACGGGGGAGAGGGAGGGTTTACGCAAGAAGAAATAAAGTAAAGGGAGGCCAAGGAGAGCAGGGGAAGGTTAGGGTCAGTTGGGTAGTAAGTCGTCTCAGGGAGGCCAGAAAATGACAGCAAGGAAGGAGGAAAACCAAATGATTACAGAGGTTATTGAGTCAGATAAGTGAAGCAAGGTGGTTTGGCACCGATTAAACCCCAGGTGCACTAGCTAGGGTTGAGGGAATATCCAGAGAAATGTTCGAGGAGGTCGGAAGATGCGGAGTGAAAAAAAATTAGTTGGGGTATAGTTTAAAAGCATTCTCAGAGTAATCAACTATGTCTCCCTCCATGCTAATCGATAGGAAAATGATAACTGACCCAGGATATCCCCCAGCTAATAGATGCTGGGTTAGTGATGTGTACAGTGCAGGTCACCATAAACGGACCAAATGGGCAAAAACGAAGGAGGGTGGATGGTTTGTGGGAGGGAGTCGTTTGAGAAGGATTAAAGCACACGGTGACATTGCCAAACTAGGCCGTTGGGCAAGCCGCCATTGCCAAAACTCCCAAATCCTAGTCCCCATCAGAGCTAAGGAATTGCAAAATAATGTTGTTCCCATATTTTCAATGATTTAATTTGGCATGGGAGAATAGATTAAAATGTTGAGAACAATAATAACATGGTCAAAATATAGAAATTATGATGTAGAATTGTAATTGCTCATAAAATTTTAATCTAAATGACAAGACAAAATCCTACTTTACTACTTCGCAGAATTCAATTCACAAGTTAGAACATCAATCGCAAACATGCAATAAGAAACAACACACATGCACATTATTTTTCTAGGGGAAACAATTTGCTAAAAACCCCTTATGCCTGCTTGCATTAATATGATGAATAGAGATGTATTACAAGTGCTTGCTTAATCTGAGCTTAACCTGTAAGTGAATAACCTATCTCTCTACTCACTGAGAAGCTCTGAGCCAAAAGTAGTCTATTTCTGCCTTTTCTTGAGCCCCTATTTCCTTGCACAATTCCTGAGGAAACTAGGCCCCTATTATTTAGGAATTTTCTCCAAAATGCTTGTGCAATTCCCAAGGTTGATCATGTGACTGCATGCAACACTTGTACACTCAAGACTAGTCTACAACTGATGTTACACTGCCTTGGAATCTCCACCACGGTTGGGGAACTCGACTTCTTTGCATGCACTAGCTAATTTGGTTTGATTGATTAGTTAACTGGACGATTAATGAGTTAAATTGTTGTCACAGTGCACAACTAAACTTCCACTAGTTCCTACAACAATTAGAACTAGTTTAACTCAAAAAAACTTGAAATAACTGATGTTGATTGCTATAAATTAGCAATCACACATGATTAATTGAAATCCAATCCCTCTAACTTGAATTTATTGAGATAACCAAGTGACAAGATCCATGTCACACACATTAATTGCATCCAAGTTGTCTGTTTATGTGGAAATTCGAATTTTCTCAATTTGACTGAGGCAAAGTCAAATTAAGACTTTCTTGTTGCATTTTTCAACACTTCCTCTTAGCAAGAAAGGGATTATCAAGCACACCTATCTTGCACTTGTGGAAATCGAACTTCCCTCTTGACAAAGCCTTTGTAAAAATGTCAACATCTTGTTTCTCTGTCGGAATGTAGTGTAGCAACATTATTCGCCTCTGCACACAGTCCTGTAAATGATGATACCAAATATATATATATATATATATATATCTGTATGTGCTTGGATCGATCATGAAATACCAGATTATTAGAGAGCTTAATGCAAATATGATTATCACAATAGATCATAGTTGGATCCATCATCCAACCAAATAGTCCCGCAAGTATCTTTCTCATCTAGATCGCCTCACATGTTGCTTGACCTGAAGCCATGTATTATGATTCTATTGAGTTGAGTGCAATAGATCTTTGCTTCCTATTGTACCAGGAAACCATGGAGGACCCAACATTGAAAATTCCACCTAATGTACTCTTTCGGTCAGATGGACTGCTTGCCCAATCTGCATCTGTGAAGCCATGCAACTTCACTCCTTTGTCCATCTATACCATATTCCGAACTAGGTAGTGCCTTTGAGGTACCATAAAAGATGCTTAGATGCCTTCCAATATAATTTGGTTGGCCTAATCATATCTTGGCTAAGCTAGTTGACTACATAACATATATCTGGTCACGTGTTCACAAGATACATTAATGAACCCACTAGCCACCGATAAATGGTAACATCCACTTCTTCACCTGAAGTGGCATCCTCCTTCCTCCATTTGGTCGTAGAGGTGTCTCCATGGGTTTACAACTGGTGGGCCCCAGTATTGTAGCAATAATGCTACAACTCTTGGAACTCCCTTCTTTAATTTTATCAACCCGGTAGTTTGTAACAAACTTGGAAGCGACGGTGCTGTATGCACAAGTACTAGCTCTTGCCGCAGCTATCACTTGGTCAGCTGGCACAAGTCTGCTAGGGGCTCAAGCCAACTTCTATGAGCTCTTAGAAGAAGCTTTTTAACTGATGGATGGAAGCTAACTCAAAGGAAGCTAATCTACTTGTGGAAAGAACTGAAAGCCAAAAAAGAAACGCAAACCCTAGCAAACCCTAATTCTACCAGCTAGGCCTACTGACGCAAAGGAGAGCATGCAAACTACTGAAAGAGATGCCATTACTTCTATGAAGGTAAAATACATGTGTCTAGACTACCTCTATTTGAAGAAAACATCTTTTTGTATTTTTGACTAAGTTATTAGAATTATCATGCTTGTGCTTTTAACTGGCTTTTCACTGTGCAGGGGTGGATCAAGGAGGAGAAATGCTTGGAAAAGGTTGGGATGGTACAGAGAGGGTCTAAGGAGCCCCTAACACTCTTCCAGAGAGTTTCACAAAGTTTGGTTGCCAAAAAACCTTGTTTGTGAGCTTCTACAGGAAGTCTGCAGGGGTTCTACAGGATGTTTCAGGAGTTTCTACAGGATGTTCAGAAATTTCTACAGGATGTTTTAAAATTGGATTTTGGAGGATGGGTGAGTGAGGTAAGGTGCATGAATGGATAGGGAGGTAGGGTAGGGGTCTGAGATGACCCAGCGACTGATGGATGAAGTGATGAGAGGGTGTGGAGAGCTAACTTGTCTTAAGGAAGACTAAGGCAATGGAAGAGCAAGAAGGTAGGGTTACGTGGACAGAAGAGGAGTTGTGAGACGAGGAAGCTGACTAGGAGATGGAGCAGCTGGCCTGGATGAAGCTTAGGTGGATGAGAGAAATATGGATAAGCCCTGCACGGTGAGCACTTAACTGAATCAACCAAATCCTGCATACAACCAAAATCTTAGCTAATCTATCCGAACTATCAATGAAACAAATGAACAACAGCATTATTCCCAAAGAAAACCATGTACAACATTTAATCAAAGGAACATCTAAAAAGGTCTAAACGCATGACTAATTTCTACAAATGAAAAACATTACACCAATGATTGCATGGCCAAGCAAACTAGTGTTTTTGTTGAGCAGCACTGGCTCCACAATTCCAGCCCCTGATCCAATAAGGGAGAGGTGAAACTGAGAGTGCAGGCAACCCTTTTATGGAGCTTTTATCAATCTTTGTCTTATCAATCTATTCTATACGTCCGAAGTAATTCTATTCATCAACAGTATCCTACTTAACCAACACAACTAAATCTTAGCTCAACAAACTTCGTTCAGATGCATAAAAGGAAAATCACAGTGCGGAAAGGAAAGATAACAATACAAATAAGGAGGCCCTAGGCTCTCAGGTTGGGCCCAACCCTGAGAGCTATGGCTCCTATAAAAACCTCAGAGCTGATATCAAATCTGACTGCTTCCCATTATCAAAAAATAATCATAAGTCAAGAGTTATGCCAATAATGGCTACAAAAGAACAAAACAGAGCTAGCAGCACGTAGTGCAGAATGTGCAAGAATTTTTCAAAAGTCCTTTTCGAAGGCTGGAGCCTTATCATTTATACACTACGAGGCCCTGGCTGGCCTCCTAAGTTTATGGGACTTGGCTGCCCAAACTGTGAGTGAACAGCTCCTTCCAAGAAATCTGCTTGGTTGCCTTCTAGATCCGGTTTTGGTGGCCTTTGGAGCTCGGAGTTGGGGGTGAAGATCCCGAGGGAGGTTATTTAATGCCATAGACAAACCCCCTACGAATCCTCAACCCAAGCTTGGCTGTCTCCTAGCCCATGTCTGCTCGGTTTTGCTTCAACATGTGTCAAAAAATCCTGCAATGAGCACGTGTTAGCCACCTAGGAAGAGTGACTACCCTTATTCGTACAAATGACATAACATACTAGAAAATAATGCATAAGTTATGAAAGATGAAGGATTGAACAAGGGTAGTTAGGCCAAATGAGCCCAAAATGTTACCAAATTTGGGGCTCATCAACAACTCTCCATGTGAAATATTTGCAGTATCTCATTTGCATACTTGCCTTGAGACATAAATAATTCCCCACCGCTTTGCCATACTTCCAACCTGAGGAAGTAGTGCATGATACCCATGTCCTTCATTTCAAATTCCCTTGCAAGTTCTTCCTTGCAATATCTGATCAACTGCTCATCACCAGTTAAAATCAAATCATCAAAATATAAGAAAATAATAAGCAATTTACCTTCTACCATGATGTGATAGAGGTTTTCATCTACTTCAATTTGGTCAAGCCCAAACCGATGAGATAACTATCAATCCTGGTGTACTAAGCATGGGGTGCTTGTTTGAGTTCATAGAATGCTCACTTGAGTCTACACACATGAGGCTCTCGATAAAATGTCTCAAAGCCTTCTGGTTGCTTGATGTTCACCTCCTCCTCAATAACCCCATTGAGAAATGTTTTTTTTTACATCCGTCTAGTGGATCTTCCACCCTAATGGATTAATACCTTGCTACAGGAGAAAAGGTTTCCTCTTAGTCAATTCCTTCAACTTAAGAGAATCCTTTGGCCACAAATATAGCCTTATACTTCTCTATGCTTCCATCTACTACATGCTTAACGTTGATGATCCATCTCAAACCCACAATTGATTTATCTGTTGGCCTTGGGACCACTTCCCAAGCACTGTTCTTTACAATGGATTCATATTCCTCCACCATTACATCAACCCAAACAAGTTTCTCTACTACTTCCTCGAAAGAGGATGGCTCAATCTCTACAAGCTCAGTCATTATAGCCATGTAGCCAATGTACCTTTCAGGTGACCTCATTTGTCTGTGCAAATTTTTAGGAACTCCCACATTCTCCTTTGCATCATGCACTAATCTATTAACTTCCCTGGTTCCTTTTCTGCCTTCTCTGGATGGTTCTGCTTGAATGGATGTCTCCACTCTATGATCCTCAATTTGTGGTTGTTCCGCGACTTCCCGAGGCTCCTCCTTTGGAGCTAAAATCTCCTCTTCTGGTGGGATCAAAATCTCCCTCTCAATAGAGCATCGCATCGCTTTCTTCTCATCAAATTTTACATCCCTTTGCACCACTATCATTTTGAGGGATGGTAAGTACACACAGTAGTTGTGTGGAGTTTATGTGTAACCTACAAAGACTCCCAACTCTATTGTCGACTCAAGCTTCTTCCTTGATTCTTTGGAGACATGGCAATAAACAGGGGCTCAAAAAATCCTGAAGTGTGACACATCTGACTTTCTCCTCGAGAAAGCCTCCTCTGGTGTAATCATACCATGAATACGATGAGGACTATGATTCTACAAGTAGACTGTTGTGTTACATGCCTCTGCCCACAAATGAAATGGTAGACCTTGGTAATGTAACATAGTTGTCGTTGCTCCCACAATCCTCCGATTCTTTTTCTCAACCACCCTATTCTGCTGTGGGTTATGGGGTGTTGTCAATTCTTTGAATGCCTTCTTTCACCCAAAAATTATTGAATTCATTCGAAACATGCTAACCTTCTTTATTGCTCATAAGAGCCTTCACCTTCTTGCCATATTATTTCTCAACCAGTGCCTTGAATTCTACAAACTTGGAATGTATTATCCTTCTTCCACATGAAGATGATCCATCACTTCCTTGAGAATTCATCAATAAAAATGACAAAATATTTATGTATGGAAGTGGAGGCCATTGAGAAAGGTCCACAAACATCATAGTGGACTCTTTTTATGATTGCATGTGCCGTGTTGTCCCGATCATGGAATGTGGATTTTGCATACTTCCCCAAGGTACATCCTTTGTAGACATCCTGCTGCTCAAGTGCTCCTTTAGGGAAGTCAATGGTTATTTTCTGCATAATATTCAATGTTCCATGATGCAAATGGCCAAGTATTTTGTGCCAAATTTCACCAACATTGCGACTTTGCACTTTTTCCGCCTTACTTATTGATGCAACACAATCTTCCACATCTAGCTTATATAGGTTCTTCACATGAAACTTGATCTGCTTCACTTGTCCAATGGATATGTGTCTCAGGAATGTTTTCCCTTTCCTGAATATCACATCATAACCATGGTCTTCCAAAAGTACTACCAAGATGATATTTTTCTTTAGGCATGGAATGAACATGACATCCTTGAGTCAAGTAGGGGATCCTGACTCCCTATGAAAGGTGATTGCACCAATATTGTTCATGTTGTACCTTCCTTCATCCCCCAACTCAATGTGCATCTAGAGATATTTCTCCTCTGGGTCACTGAAAAACTCTCTACACCCTTTCATGTGGAATGAGGCACCAAAGTCCAAGTACCACATGCTCCCCATCATTGTGCTGGCCATGCATGCGATAAGGGTGAAGTCAAGCTCGAACTATGAAGCCAAGGCTTCACCTACTACTCCTCTTGAGTTCTTCTTGCTCAACTTTTTGTGAGGACACTTCGTGGCATAGTGCTTGAATTCATGTATATTGAAGCATTTAATTTTGGGCAAGTCTTTCTTCTTGCCCCCTTGGCTGGATTCTGGTTTGGTTTGAAATTTCTTCCCTTTTTCCTTCTTTCCCTTTCCAACCAATGCAAATTTTTCTTCATCCTTTCCCTTGAAGGAAGTCCCATCTCTAGTATTTCACTGTATCTCCTCTTGTACCAAATCAGACCATAAGCGTTCCCAAATCGGTAATTTCTCCCTCTTGTTCACTAAGTCCTGGTAGCTATGCGAGCTTTTGGGAAGGCCTAGAAGAGCTAGGCTTACCAGGTCATCTTCTGCAACAATCACACCAACCCTTCTAATCTCATCACGAACTTGTGTAAATCTGCAATACATGGAAATAATGTCATTCTTCTGCATCTTGATATTTCAAATTTTATCCTTGAGTGCCAATTTCCTATGGTCACTGTTATTCTCGGACAACTATGTCAATGCCTTCCACATCGTTAAATGAGTTTCTTTCCCATGGAGATTTTCCAAAATTATTCTCCTCGCCATGGCTACATCTTTCTTCCATTGGGCTAGGTTTTGTGCATCTGATGGTTGTGGTTTTGAAATCTCTATCTTGATATATTCTAGCAATCCATTGTCATCCAACACCGCCTCCATGTGATCCTTCCATGCAATGAAATTAGAGTTGCCTTCCAAGGCATACTCTAGTCTCAACCCATTGAAGGTCATCTTCCCAACTCTGAAGAGATCTTGCTACATTGAACTGCAAATTTGATCCTCCTGAGAAACAAATTCGAAATTCCTGTTCTAATGTGAGTCCTACTTTGATAGCGTGTAGAAATTATGGTGTAGAATTGTAAGTGCTCTTGAAATTTTAATCTAAATCACAAGACATAATCCTACTCTACTTCTCTGCGAAATTCAATTCACAATTTAGAACATCAATAAGGGACATGCAATAAGAAACAACACACGTGCATAATATTTTTCCAGGGGAAAACAATATGCTAAAAACCTCTTATGCTTGCTTGCATTAATCCGATGAATAGAGATGTATTACAATTGCTTGCTCAATCTGACCTCAACCTGCAAGTGAATAACCTATCTCTTTTCTCACTGAGAAGCTTTGACCCAAAGTTAGTAAATTTCTACCTCTGCTTGAGCCCCTATTTCCTTGCGCAATTCTTGAGGAAATTTGACCCCTTTTATTTAGGAATTTTCTCCAAAATGTTTGTTCAATTCCCAAGGTTGATCATCTGACTGCAAGCAACACCTATACTGTCAAGACTAGTCTACAACTAATGTTACACTACCTTGGAATCTCCACCACAGCTGGGGAACTCGAATTCTCTGCATGCAATAGCTATTTTGGGTTGATTGATCAGTTAACTGGATGATCATTGAGTTAGACTATTGTCTCACTGCACATCTGACCTTCCACTAGTTCCTCCAACAGTGAAAACTGTTTTAACTGAAAACAACTTGAAATAATTGACCTTGATTGCTACAAATTAGTAATCGCACATGCTTAACTAAATTCCAAGCCCTTTACTAAGCTAACTGAGTGACAAGAGCCATGTCACACAAGTTAACTGCATCCAAATTATTTGTTGATGTGGAAATTCAAAGTCAAATTGAGATTTTCTTACTGCATTTTTCAACACAAAAAGTTGAAAATGTAAATCAAATCAAATTAAATTAAATTAAAAGAGATGAAAATGTAAGTCAAATCAAGTTAAATTAAATTAAAAGAGAACACACTAGATTAGAGAAAGCTTTAATTAAAATAAAACGTCTCACACCGATGTTGTACTTAATCCCATACTCTCATAAATATAGACATCCCACCAATCACCATATACATTCAAGCTTTAATTAAAATAAAACTTCTCACACTGATGTTGTACTTAATACCATACTCTCATAAATATAGACGTTCCACCAATCACCATATACATTCAATCATTGACCTTTTATTTAAAAATAATATTAAGATTTCCATTAAAAAATATTATACTAACAAAAAAATTAGATAATTATAGATTATTTATCGTACTTAAACCTCATTTCCTCTTTCCCTATTCTACTATATTATTAAAATTACACATAAATATTAAAATTACACATAAATATGATATCCAAAATATAACAACCATATCATAATCCTAACTTATTATTAAACTCGTACATATTCACTTGTTTTCTATTTTAAGTTGAATTTCTTGATTTTCAAAATAAATAAATTACAATAAACTTAAATACATATACAAACCTTGATATTAATGCTTATTTATTTATTTTTAAGAATATAAATAAAATTTTCCAATAAGCCTTGACAATCTAGAAATTTTGATATCATGCTTTGTTGTGCGTTCTCATCATGCTCATGATTCTGATGGCCAGTATCAAAATGATGAAGTGACTGACAATAGCCTCGGATAATAATTTTCTTCACAGTAATATTTACCTCTTACACTTATGTAAGGCCATGGTCTACCTGTTATAAGTATTGAAATTTGGTTTTTTCCATATTAATATTTGCCTCTTACACTAAGGCCGTGGTCTACTTATTATAACTTTGTTGATTATTTTTTATGGTTGAATTTGGTAAAGGTTTATTAGAATTGGGAACTCTGAGCACTCAAAGCTTTATAGAAAATTTTCATCTCACTAAATCTATATATAAAATAAAAAATACATTTTAAATAACAAAGTTGGTAAGGATTTATTAGAATTAGATACTTTTAACATTTAAAGTTTTATTAAATATTTTATCTGGGTTATAAATTTATAACAATAATAAAAATAAAAATATAACCAAAAAAGATTTTACCAAATTTCTGCGAAAAACTCAAAACAAAACAGTAAGATATGAACACAAGCAAAGAATCCCAAGAAAGATCAAACATGGAAAAAGGTTCCTCCATTTTTCCGGAACAATTTGATGTCCTTTCTGCTGAGAACACTTGAGAGTTCCTCATCCCTTCTGATGATTTGCAGAAGAAAGAAATCTGGTCTTGCTGTATACTGAATTCACCCAAAAATATATTCGAAGAGGCATATTCCATGTGTTTTTTCTAAAGTTGAAGATAAGAATCACCTGTTTTGATCAATTTGGTCCTTCATATGTATTACTCAGACATGTTGTTGGGTGCTTCTTTGGCCATGTTCTGTCAATTTCGATGTCGGGATGGGTGGTCTGTTTGCTTGAAATGATCTAATTTGATACAGTGGGCAGTTCCAAGAACGGGTTCGTCCAATGGCCGAAGTTGTGAATTTCTTGTTGGCACAAGGCAAGCAGTTCAAATGGCTGAATGGCCCTACTTAGAAGATGCTGAAACTAAGCTCAGGCAGAGATTGAGATTGGTCTTTCTGGGTTTGTCTTGATTGAAAAGCGGGTAAGGTCAGTCTGACCAGGCTGGTCTCCACTGGAAGGTCATAAGGTCAATCTGGCTAGCTTGGTCTAGATTGAAAGGTCCTAAGGTCAGTCTTACTGGTTGATCTTAGATGAATGCAGTAGAGTTGGTCCTAAAAGGTACCAGTAAGAGCAATTTCCATTTCAATTTAAGTTAACAATCTAATATACACCAACACTTTACTTTGACAGGTTTTAATTATGGGCTTAATCATTTTTGGACTCTTTTTTTTTATTTTCTGGACATTGTCTGTTGTGTTATAGATGGCAGGGACTAAGATTTTGCCAGGCAAGGTTTTTAGGAGTCTCCCATTTCAATCATGTACAGAAAGCAGGAATACCCACAAGAAATTATCAGGATTTGCTGTGCAGAAGAAAGCCCAGTGCCGACCAAGACTAGCAATTAGTAGTTTGAACAATGATGATAAAAAAGAGGAGGATGTGAATGACAGTAAGCACGCCATTCATTTCAATGACACCTATGATAGAATTTCAGGGCTGATTGGGTTTGAAGCTATTGCACCCATAGGCAGAGTTGAATGCACAGGGCTTGGTTGCAGGCCTCTTTTTAGGGACAGTGTGTCCTCTGCTGCAATGTTGCCTGATGGTTGGCTGCCTTATGAACATGCTATGGAAGCATTGAACGCCAGAATCGAGTTCTATAAGGGCATGGAAATGAATCCACAGGGACATTTTCAAGGGGACTTTGCACGGTATTTATATAAAGTGTGGATGCAGAAGGATCTAGCAAAGAAATACTATGAGCAAGCTTTAGAAATGGAGCCACACAATCCACAATTGTTGGCAGAGTATGCTGCATTTGTATGGACTTTGATGGGAGATGAAGAGAAAGCAGAGAAAATGTTCAATGCAGCTCTGCGGGAAGATCCTAATGACCCCACTATCCTTGGGAGCTATGCACTGTTTATGTGGCAAAGAGAGAGTGCATAACCCTCAACACATATATGCAGTGCAGTGCACACATCTTGGTGATATGTGCACATTGACAAATGTTTCTTTCTTGATGGATATAAAAAGGAAACATCTGTTTTGAGTGGATCAAGGTCCTAGGCAAAAGCAAAGGGCAAGTCTCAGATTGGCAATGGGGTTTGTTAAAATTATAATGTAGTGTTTTGATTCAAAAATAAAATAAAATATTTGATTTAGTTAAAGAATTAAAGTTGTTAGTTTAATGTGGTAGTTTTGGATGTATGGTTTTGGTGGCCCATGATTTGTGAAAGTTTGAGGATTTTCCATTATAATGTGTCAAAAAAGTCAAAGTTGTTAGGTTCATAATGGTAGTTTTGTGCACATGGTTTTGGTGGCCTATGCTATTTGATGAAGCCTTTAAAAGACTAATGGATTACCATTGCAATGTGCTTTAGTTTCACTGAGGGCTCACTTGGCTGGGCCACGATGTTGGTAAGCATGACTGCTTTTAAACTGTATTGTTAGCTGAATTTTTCCTAATCAAGGTTTTCGAGGGTAAATCATGGTGTGCATGGTTTATGTGTATTGTTGCTCTGTATTATTGGTATCATCATTTCATTAGTATTGCTTTTATTACTAACGAATGGTATCCGATTCAATATATTGTGGCATGTAGAAAGGGGTGATAAATGCAAATGCCTACACATGGTATAAGACTGAAACTAATATATAATATAATATTGTGACATGTAAAAGGAGGTGATAAATGCAAATTACAACACATTGTATGTTGAGGCTGAAAAGTCTAACATATAAGATAATAATAGATTTATTATTGGATGATTTTTATTCAATTGGGATTTTTCAGACTAACTCATGGTGTGCATGGTTTATGCATATTTTCATGTATGATTTTTATCATTATTTTTTTCATGTTTTTATTTCTAATAAATTTAGTGTATGAAAGTCTTATTGTGAAATTATGCTCGTAAAAATCCTACAAAACTATATTCAAATGTCAAATCAGGTGCCCTAAATTTGTCTTCTTGAATCCAAGGCTACATTAGACTTTATGTATGAGGGTGGAACTAGTATTTAATTAAGAGTACCAAGCCCAAATTTGTCTTCTTGAATCCAACACTACATCAGATTTTTTGATGTATGAGGGTATGGAACTAGTATTTAATCAAGAGCACCAAGCCCTCCATGTACCTTGATGTTAGTGGCATTGGTTGTTGAACTCCTTTATCACGAGCCTACTTAAAAAAATACCCATCACTCAAACAAAATCTTGACTTGACATGCTATGATTTTTCTATCTTATTTTAATGCTTAGAGGGTGATATTGATAACGAAGATCCCAATATGGGCAATGGTTTTGATGATATGTACACAATTGTTGTAGCATAATTTTTTTGGATGCTAGAGGCTATGTGGAGCTTGTTTGCTGATATATTTTCGGTTTAGAGATGGACTGCATTGGTGCTATTTTGGTTATCTGCACCCTTACACGTTATATAAATGAGAGCTTTTGCTTATTTGTATATAAATAGTTTGGATTCATATGGATGCACATGAGTATATGTGTTTTTCTTTAAAATTTGAATATTTTAGGTGTTTTGGTTGCCCTGTTTTTGGTCTAGTTTTTTTTATAACTATGGTTCAGATTAACCTCAAATACTGAGAAATGAAATTATGCTTGCTATAGAGACATGTCGTGTACAGGTAGTGCCACTAAAAACAAGAAAATCATAAAATAAAACTGGAGTCATTGGTAACTCTAGAAATTCAACTGAAAACTACATGTCTACATCTGTTTGGGTCTTTTATGAAATATATGAAATGGAGTTATCTAATGAAGCTATAATTTTGAGTGGATGGTAATTTTTTTATCGGATGTTTTTGATTTTGCAAAATTTTAAATGAAAAGCATTTCAATTTGCATTTTAAAAGTAGAAATAGATTCAACATCTTCAAAAACCTCACAATACTTAAAATTTTATATTTTCATAACTATAACATGAATTTCCAAAAATTTCAACTAGATTTTTCAAAAATTTATATTTCCAAAACAAAATTATCACCTTCTTACATTAATAAAACTATTCATGTAAACTCGAAAATCAATTACACAAGTAAGAGGAACCAACAAACAACCTGCAAGACCTCAAGCAAGTACACAAGTAAGAAGAATCATTAAGCAACCTGCAAAATTGGCCCCAACTGATCCAATACATGTAAAAAAGGAAGAACACCCTCTTCCAAACTTGAAATACATCATGAGGACTGGACGATTATGTTTTGTTTGGTTGTAATTTTCAATTGTCTTATACAAAAAGCCAAAAATCTTGCCCTTGAGACCAGGATCACTGTTAAAATTGGATTTTTAATAATAAAGCTACCAGGTAGCACTGTTAAAATTGGATTTTTAATAATAAAGCTACCAGATTTAACATAATATAACGATACTGGCAAGTTTTTGAAACTCACATTGGTGTTAGCTTGAAATTATGTTAAAAAAAATCAGTATGAAGTTGATAATTAATATGTTTTTATTCAAGTTATTTATAAAATTTATATTTTTTTTTGAGTAAAGAGGTTTATTAGAATAATTTAATGTGATGGAGATGTGTAAGTTTGTTTGTGCTTAATGTAGAGTTGACACATGTTTTTAAAATAAAAATAAAATATTCTGTAAATAAAAAAACAATGTGAGTTATTAAAAAACAAAAATAAATATGCTATGCTTGTTTGGTAAGTTTTCCATATGAGATAATATAATTTCATATCAACTTTAAAACGAGTGAAAGAAATTAGAAGTAAAAAAATGTGTAAGATGTTTAAATCTTATATATTTGAAAAATATTTCAACTAGATTTAAATAAACAATTTGAACATCTATGTTAACTAATATTGATTCTACTTAAAAATATATTGATAACAAACAAACCATTTTAATGTGCACCATATATTTTATATAACATTCAAAAATACAATATAAACAACGAAAAATTAATCACTATAGATTTATTGAGATTTATCATGAGATGAGAATGTTGAATTTTTTTTTCAAATATTACACTTTAAAAAAAAATTGCACTTAAACATTTTTGTTCCCTTTTAACTCATATTAAATCCGTAATTAAAATAAATCTAAATATTTTTTAATAAAAAAAATACAATGGTGATTTTAAAAAAGGTTATAAAAAGATAAATATTTTTTAATAAAAAAAATACAATGGTGATTTTAAAAAAAGTTATAAAAAGATAAATAAAAATTAATTTAGTTTCAACTTTGATTTTGCATCCACTTATAATCTCTCGACATTGTTAATTACATGCAGCAGTAAATTTTATGAAGTATCGTATTCGATGATGAGAGGAGTTACGATTCTTTGCTGACTTTTTGAGTCCGTAGTAACTTTAAGTGTTGTATTTAACAACTAGAGGAATTTACAATTCTTTAGAAAACCTTTCAATATTTTAAAAACTCACTAAAACTCAGATTTATTTAATCTCCTTTCAGAAAATTAACTAAAATATGAATAGTTAAAAATATATGATCGATTACTAAATAAGTAAAATTACTAAATCCTATTTTATTAATTAAATTAGGAAATAATATTAAAAAATATAAATACTAAGATAAAAACCTACCCTCTTTATAGAGATAATATAACTTAAACCACTATCAAACTTGGAGCCTAAAAAGTCTCATTTGACCCATTTTAATCGATTTCCTCTTCAAAGCATTAGACTCAATTGTCTTTCTAAGAATCAGGAGTAAGTTAACGGGTTGATGAAACACCCTTCGTGTTTCATGCCCATTCGCCACCAGTGAGGCCCTTTTAGCAACCTCCTCTGTGATGTAGGTCCCTTGGATCCCTTCCGTCTCCAAACGAAAACTTTCAAACTTCTCTGTCTCCTTCTCCGTCTGGGTCACTATCCCCATTACCTTAATGCCAACGGGCATTTTCTAGCCCATTTGGCGCCAGCTCGTTGAAGTGAAGCCTCACAGAGTTCATCAATGGCCACCCACCTAATGTTTACAAAGTAAGGGAGATGTTTACAGGTGAAGGCGTAAATTTGAAATTTGAATACCTTCGTATAGTTGACAATTTGGAAAAATCTAATGTGCATGGGAGGACAGAGCACCTCCCAAAGATTTTGTTGCCGAGCTTTTCTCCAAAAGCCTCATTAATTCTGCCGAGTGCCCAACAAAAGACGCATTTCATTCAGAGATACCATTTTCATTCAGAGATACCAATCTCCATTTTTAGGAACTCGCCTGCCATTCTCCATTTTCAAAGAGGAAACCATGCGTGGATTTTTTCTGTAAACCCCATCTGCAATCGGATCTGCCATTTTCAGAGAGGAAACCACGCGTGGATTCTTGCCACAATTTCCATCTAAAATTGAAGCTTCCATTTTTAGAGAGGAAACCAAGCATGGATTCTTGCTCGGAAAGCCCCGTTTCATTCTGTCGAGCTTTTTCCTACTCTTTTCATAAATTCGTCGAGTGCATTTCTCCTCTATTGAGCGAGAAAGAGAAAATTATCTCCGAATTTGGCGGAGTAGGCTCAATCGATGACAGGGTTACCATTTTGCAGAGAGGGTTACCGTTTGTAAAGGTAAATTTAATGTTTTTTTACAAATTATCTGCATTATTTTTGCTCCTGCTAACAAATTTGCGAGATGTTGTTCCAAGGAGTCGCCTCAATGGTGACAAGCGAGTTGTTGCAATGATGACCAGTGAGTTCACTGCAACGAAGTTTATCTGGGCCATTGTTGTGACAATTGAATGGTCACCATTGTGATAACTCATTTGTCACCATTGTTTGTTATTTTATTATTAAACACAAAATTACAATACAACAAATTGAATTCGAAATCATATAGGTATTTTTTTATTTATGTTAATTGAGCCATGTAAATGTTTGCAAACACACACTCACACCATTTCAACATATCCCCCATGCTATAGTAGTCATAACTTTATCAAATTAGGTGTCACAAGCCCCTAACTAAACAAGACGACATGTCCATGTGGATTGCATCATGCAATAAATAGGGTTTCAGATGGTATTTAGAATGGGAGATTTTGTTGCATTTGCCTTCCATTTGATTCTTAGATGGGACAATTTGACCATTAATCCCATCACAAGAATCATCATGCCTCAAAAAGTGGCATATGTTTAAATGGTTCATTCATCAGGGAAAAGATTATGCATAGAGGAATGAAGAATGGCGGGCTTCATGAATTCTTTGGTATTGATTCCAAGTTTGTTTCATCTAGTTTAATTTAAATTTATTGTTGGTTTATTCCTTTTCATTGTCTTGTCATCTAGTTTGGCTCAACATGAAACTTGGGTAGGAAAATCCAAACTACAATTAGGGAAATTCATGTGTCAATCTAGGAGGCCTCTTTCAATTTTTTCTCTCTAAGTGGGTAGCTATCATCTTGGCTCCACACCATCCCCCAACCATTATGTTTGTCCCTCATTATCACCTCCCCTCTGTAGCTCTTATCTAATGTCCTCAAATTGAAATGTTGAACTCTAGCAATGAACTATGATCCCAACAAATGCAAGCTCAAACAGGGGACCAAAAAAGCGCCCAACGATCCCCTACACTAGAATATCCCTCATTGCATCATCTATTCTTGTGATGCCATGAATGTGACATATAATTAACACTATTGTTTTTATACTGCTATCAAGGAAGACATTTCCCATACTGAAAACTCAGTTAGGTATAAAATGAGTCATTTCTCCAGTCAATATGTTGAAGTAGAAATGGGGGACTCGATTTTGAACATTGGGTTCCCTCAATCCAAGGTTATTATTATTTCTATATTGCTATCAAGGAAGGCATTTCCCATATTGAAAACTTGGTTAGGTATAAAATGAGTAATTTCTCCAGTCAACATGTTGAAGTAGAATTCGGGGACTTGATTTTGAACATTGGTTCAATTAATCCAAGGTTGCCAAAATTTTCAATCTCACAAAGCTTTTTGGTTGAAAAAATTTTTCATAGCATATACTATAGAGGAAATGGATTATCAATAACGAGAAACTCTTCATAAATTGTTTCTAATGGATAAAAAGTTTGAAATAGTTTGTATAGCAGTTTATAACATTAATATTTTACTTAAAACCACAAAGGATATAAAGCATAATTCAATGTAAAAAACAATACTTCCTCATGGGTCTAAAGATACCCCCCAACCCCATCTTCAATGACGAAGATATTAAGGAATATAAGGATTCTGAATAGTGGTAAAAATAAGAACATGTCTACTTGCATTGGGAATGAATGTTTTCATTTGGCCAGTTTTATAGAGGGGAATTATGATTCCCCTTTGTTGAGAATTAAATAGCACTATGTATATGTTAATTCTCTTAGCTTGATAACTTTTTGTGTTACCGATTTACTTATTACCTTTTATTTTTAATATTCCAATGTGCAATACATCAAACAACTACGAAAATAGTAAGAACAATGACATAGTATATAAGTTGTAAGCCAGGGCCAAAACCCCTCCTCTTGAGGGGAAAGCCCAAAAATATCTTCTTATATTTCAGATCTTAATACCCTCCAAGATCAAGTCTTCCTCGACCTCCAACTGCAATGTCTTCGACCCCCTAGTACATCCGAAATTTTGTTGCCCTGCATCTACTACTTCTTCTCTAGGAGACTTCGATCACCCTATAACTTCTCTTCCCTTCAAGGAAAATTTTAAGAACCCCCCTAAATTTACATGTATAATAAATGGGCGAATCTCCATGGTATATAGGAAAAATTGAAGGCGATTTTATCAATAATATGATATGTATATATAATTTTTTGGCGAATCTCTCACCAGGCATGGCGAATATTTTACTCAATTATAAAATCTTGTGTTTATTGAATACACAAATGAAATCATTGCATTTCTTTAAAATATCTTTTGAAATCAAAATTACCGAAATTACATATCGATAACCTAGTGGGTGTAGGATAAAATTCACCCATGCCATTCACAGAAAGCATGAGAAAAAACCTAATACTATATATAAAACCAAGAAAAATTCAAATTCATCACTTCTAGGGACCACGTAACCACCCTGCCAATACACAAGTATGTTCCTATTTGCAATTAGAAAAATTACCCAAATTAGAATCTGTTTACTCCAACATATGTTGGAAAGTTATCGAAGGATGACTAGTGCAATCAATCCATTCCTTTTAGCCCTGGATTTGTTTCAGTTTAAAACAGAAGTATACAAATATACTTGTCCAATGTCTATGCTTTAACCATTCACCTTAAGATGTTTTTACAATATAATTTCCTAAGTCTATTTAATATCTTTATTATCATAGAAACCAACCTATATCCATCTTAACTCCACATCTACCACTCTTAGGGGGATGAAATCTATTTATCCCTCTGAGCACTTGGTAGACCCAGAATTAAGATGGATCTAAGATGATAGAATTTCCCTTTTAAATAGTCTATGCTCACATGAATACCATGGTATTACCATGGGTTATCATAAACCTGGAGCTTAAAAATTATTATTAGTAATTTATAAAAATTAATAAAATTAATAGTTGATTTTTATTTTAACCAAGCTAAAATGTTTAACATACATTAAATTACAACATCCATTTTTACTCTTGATCGGATCAAATATTTTTTCACTCTATGCTAGTTTGCATATCACGATATTCGATACCTCTCAGGGGTTAGTAGATCTAGAGTAAAGATGGATCTATGCTGGTTTAATTCCCCCATTTAAATAGGCTACATTCCAGGTGAATACCATGGGTCAATACCATATGCCATTTTGGTGAATACCATGGGTCAATACCATGTGCCATTTTTATTTTTATTAATACTAATATTAGGGTTAATAATGTTTTTTTGCATGGTATTAATAACAATCTAGTCCATGGTATTTGTCCCATAGTATTTTGCCTATAGGTTTCACCTAAATATAACGCATTTTTTAGTGTTCGTAAATATAAGGTGACTTATGGAGTAAATATACAAAAATGTTTGATTTGTTTACCATACCTCTCGTTTATTTATATTTTTATTAATTTACCATACCTCTTTTACAAATATGGTATTTGGCCCATAGAATTCACTTAAATAAAACCTCTTTCTTGAGCCTTCATAAATAAAACAAGGGTTATGGACTAAATATAAAAAGAGGTTTTATTTATTTACCATGCGTCTAGTTTATTTATATTTTTATTTATTTACCATACCTTTTGAGTAAGTATACAAATATGTTTTATTTATTTACCATACCTCCACTTTACTTATATTTTTATTTGTTTACACCCTTGCATGTATATAAGGTGACTTATGGAGTAAATATGAAAAATGTTTTATTTGTTTACCATACCTCTCATTTATTTATAATTTTATTAATTTACCATACCTCTTTTATAAATATGGTATTTGGGCCTTTGGCCCATAGGATTCACTTAAATAAAACCTATTCTTGAAAATGGGCGAATGGAAGGTTGTAACTCCTAATTTCAAGGGCTAACTTTACCTTTTTTACCCTCTCCCTTAAAATAAGGTGGGCTATTTGAGGTGATTTGTAAAAATGTACTATATATTTGCCCACTAAAAATTTAAAACCCCTTAATTTCGCCAAAGGGCGAACATTCGCCCCTAAAATTTTCTATGCTTCCCTTGACTTATCTTGCCTTTCTTTGAGTCCTAGGGTTAGTAAGAAACCCTAAGAGACCTTTGCTTGACTTCTTGCTCTTTTTTCTTCCAAAATCGAACCTTAGATTTCCCAAGTGAAGAAACCCTAACTTCGCACTTCCAGAAGAATCTGCTGTTCAGACTTTGCACTGCCCCAGAAGATTCTACTGCCTAGATTTCACATTGCCCCAGAAGATTCTCCTGCCCATATTTCGCACTGCCCCAGAATATTATGTTTCCCAGAAGAAAATGCTACCCAGATTTTGTACTGCCAGAAGAATGTATAGATACCCAAACTTTCCTTTTCCTTCTCTTCTTTGTATTTCCCTTTTCTGCCTTCTGCTGCTTCCTTCTTCGCATGAGAGATGAGTGAATGAATGATCCAAATGGAGGATGAGTTATTCTTACATATAGGCTTCCTTCAAGGGTGGACGTGGCTCTTCATGTAGGCTGACTTGATAGGTCATTAGGCCGACTTGATCTTGGAGGTATTTTTGAAATTTTCAAGACAAAATAATTTTTCTTTTACAATTTACAATGTGCCGATAGGGTCTTTCATATATGAGAATGACTCCTATACCTAGGAAAAACCCTAGAAGCACTCAAGTTCTTGACCTGTAAAATAAATTCCTTGGGCAAGAAACCTGTTAGACTCCGTCTTGCTAGTCTGTTGTCTTGGAAAAGAGGAGTGCAACAAAATGTGCTTTAGAAGCTGTCTTGAAGATGATACAGAAAAAGACTCTGGTCCGTTAGGGAAGGTTAGAAAATATTTGAATAGTGAATTCAAGTTAAAGAATACTATCACTGCTGCCGTGCATGACCCAACTATACCTCAATGGGTACACATGGTTTGTGGGCTGTGGATGCCTGGAACGAGGTGCTTAAAGGTTAGTACCATGGGTATATTTGATGTTTCTGGAGCTGTTCTTCCAAGAAGGAAACTACCGCAAAAAATCAGCGAACAAAACTCATCCAATTTACCTCCAAGAGAAGATAATTTGAACAATCTACCAATACAGGGGAGTGACAGGAAAATAAGTGGTAATGCCTCCAGTGCAAATTTTTCTCCTAATGATAAAAATACATTATCATGTGATGGGAAAAATTTGGAGGAAGAAGAGCTTACTATGGATATTTCCACTAGCTATTTAGATCATGTTATGGAATCGGTAACTCAAATGATGAAGTCAGCGATCAAATTTGATGTTTCGAAAGAGGAGCTCTTGCAAACAAGCAAAGGAGTGCTTCCCAAGGTATTAATGGTTGAAGAATCTAAGCATGACATTAAGTTGGGTAATCACGTTCTACAATCAGAAAAGGGTGATAGCAGACAACCAACTTCTGATGTTATGCCTTCAGATGTTTCACATAGTCTTCAACTCGAACATGCTGAAACACATATGGTAATATCTGATGATCATCCCTCTACAAATGCAATTAAGGGAAAAGGTTGTGCAGGTGCCAATATAAAACCAGATCAATTTCAACAGAAGGCAACACAATCTCAATTTCCTTTATTATCTGTGTCTCCGCCATCCAATATTTCAGGAGCAGTTACGTTATTGAGAAAGCGTAAAAGCAATCTCATTCCACTGCATTTGATAGTTATGATCCATGTAATGCGTCCATTCAACAAGAAGCACCGGAGACTTGCAGCCCTTCAATATCCCTTTCTCAGGAAGCATCTGAGACATCACAAAACTTCAAACAAGCAGAATATGCTGGCCAAATATCATTGAGCATCAGTAGTTCTTCTAAGTCACCTATGCATGAAGAGATAAATGAAAAAGAAGACACCATTAATAGTCCGGAAGTGCATTTCAGCAACTCACTGTCTCATATCAAACAACAGGCTATAGATAATGAGCCCCAGTTGCAGCCTGAATCAACAAGTCAAAACACAGAGAACTTAAGTACATATGGGTCTCAGTGCTTCGCATTTAGCTCAGTGAAACATCATCTATGGCTCTCACATTTTACTATATCATGGCATCTATGGTACTCTCATGGCTCTCGCTTTCCATTGTCTCTTGGCATCTCAGTGGTATCACAGTTATGTTTGGCACTTGGCATCTCAATGGTATGATCACAGCCACAGTATATTGGCTCAGAGTCTCAACTCTGGTATTCATATGGTCTTGATGGGCAGTCTCTCGATTGGGCGTATACTCTCTGCAATTTGATACACAATATGTTGTCTCTGCGTTATGGTCACAGTGATATGTATGGAGGTCTCAACGCTGTTCTGCGATGGGTGTATTGTTTCTACAGATCTATGCTAGCGGCTATATTCATATATACATATAGAATAATGTCTATGGTCAGCGGTACTATCTGGCACTAGATGAGTCTCGGCTCTATCATATAAACTGTATGTATGGCATGATCAATTGCAGAGCATCACAGATGTATGATAGCAGTATTGTATATATGGTTCAATTAGATATGTTTCTCAGTTCAGTTCTATGAATAGCAGCATTGGCATTCTTTTCGTTGACATCACCATTACAATATATGTATGGTGCTATTGGCATCACAGTTCAAGAATATTATTATGAAAATCAATAATGACCAAATAATTCATGTCAACCTCACTCAGGAGTATCCAAAGCCGCTTACTGCTGGGATTCAGTCCATTGGGTCGAGACCAACATAACCTTTGCCAGGTGTTCTGATATCTACTTAGAATATCCTTTCTTTGAACATCAGATCCATTGATGGTTATTTTACTCACGGGTTTAGTCTCAATGATCCTGATGTAGACTCTGAGAAATGACTATGCAAAGTATGCTCGCGAAGAAGATGATTTGGGTAGCAACAGCTGGCTCATGAATATGGCCCAAGAGCACTATTCAAACGGAGCCAAAATACTTTAAAATGGAACGAAGATATACATCACAGCAAAAGACATAGGATTCGATTCCTGTTTCAAGACTTCAGTTAATGATTCAAAGGGATCTGTGCTCCAACATTTATCTCTTAATTGGCCATCAGAGGAATTCAAGGGAAACGATGCTCTATTTTTAGAAAAAATGGTTTTTCATCGACCTGTAGGGGAAAGGTTCTTGGTCTATTTACTGTATGTAAAAATGGTTTTGTTTCAAATAGTAACGTGACTTGATTTTGCAATGCGCTTGTCAAAAAGGCGACCTCCACATTCCACATGCCATTTTGGTCTAATAGCAAAAGGAAATGGAAAGTATAACGTGGCAGTCCAGGTCGAAGACAAAATTAGAACGAAGACATCGATCCTGAGCAGAAAAATAGGGACAGATTGCCTATCCTAGTCTTCAGTTATGTTTTGGAGGGTTCACACTACAGCTTCCGCCTTTGTATTGGTCACAGATATGTATGCGCTGATCTTTAGGAACCGATGAGTGGCTTTTTACTATTTTTCATAGTGCCAGTTGAAACAGTTCCATCTTTTCATGGATCGGTTTTCTTCTGAGCTGTTTATGGTATTAAAAAACATTTGTAAAGAGTGAGAGAAGTGGGGAGAGAGAATTCTGAGAGCTGGTGGAGAACAGAGAGCTTCTATTGTACAGTTTTGACAGAGATTTTAATAAAAAATGCAGCTCTGACCCCTGAGATTCCTGTGGTATGAAATTTAACATTTGTGTCATCCTTTGTTTCATATGTAGCCTGTTATGTGTTCATTTCATTTCATGATCGTTTCCAATTGAACAAATGAAGTGTTAAGGTAGAATTCATAATTTGTATGCTCTGCCTTTAAGTTTGTTCATATTTAATGTTTTCTTCTGTTTGACAAGGATTCATCTTCTATGCCCTTGTCAACTCCTCAGCAGTCTTGCCATTCCATTTAATCTCAATTTGATGTTAAAATTTCTTGCCTACCTTGCCTCAGGAGATAATCTGTGTTTTTGATTATATTTCTCTGTTTCAAGCTGTTTTTTGCCCATGCAGCCCAGAAAACCAATCATTTATAAAAAAAAAAAAATCCCTTTCTATCAATTTACTAGCCTAAAATCAACATTCTTTATCGGTCATCTCAGCCCCTTTGAAGACTTTTCTGCCGAGATAGACCCGGAGAGAGCCCTCTCCTGTCCTCGTAGGGCTAGCTACAAGGCTGAGCTTGGTTTGATGTTGCCTTGAATTTTGCCTTCTTTAGCCTGAGGCAAATTTTGAGTGCTAACATAGTGGCGACCATACTGGGGAACGATGGTTTGCTGTTGACGTGACATTCAACTTGTAGATTGTCTTGCTCCAGTACATGAAATCAAGTTGCAGATTTGATGCTGATGGTGGACAGCAATCAAACACATATGCAGGCTGAAGCATTCACCTGGCGACTCCAAACTCGATCTAGACATTTCAGTGCTTGCTGATCCATTCATGCAATGGTAGGGTATGTGGTAAACCTTGCACTTTGTGAAGCTGTAAAAGAGGTTAGAAATCAGTTAGCAGATTCTGAAATTAATGAAGAATTTTTCAGTGCCTTGCTTCATTGGTTGAAATCTCCAAAGTTCCCTTTTGAAACTAAAACTAGATTTTGTGAGTTAGTTGTTGAAAGAGTTGAGAAGGAGATTCAATGTTTAGATGAGCAGATCCAATCATATGATTTCCAAGACCCTAAAAAGTTCTTGGAAATCCTTCCTCCTTCGAAACAAGAAATAATAGAATTGCCTACAGATGTTTGCATTGACAGCGTGCCGCTGGAAATATGTATTGCGGAGTTGGGGCAGCCAACAGAGTTTGGCTTTCACGATCCTATTGCGATTTACATGGAAGTGTTTTTCAGTTTGACTGACAAATCAAGCTGTCTTATACGTGACCAGGCTCATTACACGCATGAAAGGCTGCCAGAAATTACATCTGTGTCCTGGTGGAAGCATTCTCGAGCGGCGTCATTCTCAGGTTTACTTGAATGGTTGATCTGGCATTTCAGTATTACCTGATCTATTGTTTTTACAACAAAATAGGGTAGATTTTGTAAATAAATAAGCAGCAAAAGGGCAACATCTTGTTCCAGTTTCATTGCAGCTTTAGTTTGAAGTTTGTTAAGCCAGTTTTTCAGTTATTTCAATTTTCAGATCGAACCAGTTTGAGTTCAGTTTCAGTTTCGAAATTCAATCATTAGTATTTTGTCAAATAATGACTCCATTGCCCAATGGATGGAGGCACTGTCTGCTCTCCCAAAGTTCTGCGATTCTTGGAACCTCCAAAATGCGACAGCTGCCATCCCCATTGGAGCCGATGTTAGACTCCGCCTTGCTAGTCTGTTGTCTTGGAAAAGAGGAGTGCAACAAAATGTGCTTTAGAAGCTGTCTTGAAGATGATACAGAAAAAGACTCTGGTCCGATAGGGAAGGTTAGAAAATATTTGAATAGTGAATTCAAGTTAAAGAATACTATCACTGCTGCCGTGCATGACCCAACTATACCTCAATGGGTACACATGGTTTGTGGGCTGTGGATGCCTGGAACGAGGTGCTTAAAGGTTAGTACCATGGGTATATTTGATGTTTCTGGAGCTGTTCTTCCAAGAAGGAAACTACCGCAAAAAATCAGCGAACAAAACTCATCCAATTTACCTCCAAGAGAAGATAATTTGAACAATCTACCAATACAGGGGAGTGACAGGAAAATAAGTGGTAATGCCTCCAGTGAAAATTTTTCTCCTAATGATAAAAATACATTATCATGTGATGGGAAAAATTTGGAGGAAGAAGAGCTTACTATGGATATTTCCACTAGCTATTTAGATCATGTTATGGAATCGGTAACTCAAATGATGAAGTCATCGATCAAATTTGATGTTTCGAAAGAGGAGCTCTTGCAAACAAGCAAAGGAGTTCTTCCCAAGGTATTAATGGTTGAAGAATCTAAGCATGACATTATGTTGGGTAATCACGTTCTACAATCAGAAAAGGGTGATAGCAGACAACCAACTTCTGATGTTATGCCTTCAGATGTTTCACATAGTCTTCAACTCAAACATGCTAAAACACATATGGTAATATCTGATGATCATCCCTCTACAAATGCAATTAAGGGAAAAGGTTGTGCAGGTGCCAATATAAAACCAGATCAATTTCAACAGAAGGCAACACAATCTCAATTTCCTTTATTATCTGTGTCTCCGCCATCCAATATTTCAGGAGAAGTTACGTTATTGAGAAAGCGTAAAAGCAATCTCATTCCACTGCATTTGATAGTTATGATCCATGTAATGCATCCATTCAACAAGAAGCACCGAAGACTTGCAGCCCTTCAATATCCCTTTCTCAGGAAGCATCTGAGACATCACCAAACTTCAAACAAGTAGAATATGCTGGCCAAATATAATTGAGCATCAATAGTTCTTCTAAGTCACCTATGCATGAAGAGATAAATGAAAAAGAAGACACCATTAATAGTCCAGAAGTGCATTTCAGCAACTCACTGTCTCATATCAAAAAACAGGCTATAGATAATGAGCCCCAGTTGTAGGCTGAAATCAACAAGTCAAAACACAGAGAACTTAAGTACATATGGGTCTCAGTGCTTCGCATTTAGCTCAGTGAAACATCATCTATGGCTCTCGCATTTTACTATATCATGGCATCTATGGTACTCTCATTTCTCTGTATCATGGCTCTCGCTTTCCATTGTCTCTTGGCATCTCAGTGGTATCACAGTTATGTTTGGCACTTGGCATCTCAATGGTATGATCACAGCCATAGTATATTGGCTCAGAGTCTCAACTCTGGTATTCATATGGTCTTGATGGGCAGTCTCTCGATTGGGCGTATACTCTCTGCAATTTGATACACAATATGTTGTCTCTGCGTTATGGTCACAGTGATATGTATGGAGGTCTCAACGCTGTTCTGCGATGGGTGTATTGTTTCTACAGATCTATGCTAGCAGCTATATTCATATATACATATAGAATAATGTCTATGGTCAGCGGTACTATCTGGCACTAGATGAGTCTTGGCTCTGTCATATAAACTGTATGTATGGCATGATCAATTGCAGAGCATCACAGATGTATGATAGCAGTATTGTATATATGGTTCAGTTAGATATGTGTCTCAGTTCAGTTCTATGAATAGCAGCATTGGCATTCTTTTCGTTGACATCACCATTACAATATATGTATGGCGCTATTGGCATCACAGTTCAAGAATATTATTGTGAAAATCAATAATGACCAAATAATTCATGTCAACCTCACTTAGGAGAATCCAAAGCCTCTTACTGCTGGGATTCAGTCCATTGGGTCGAGACCAACATAACCTTTGCCGGGTGTTCTGATATCTACTTAGAATATCCTTTCTTTGAACATCAGATCCATTGGTTCTCCATCTTCAATTCATTTATGATGGTTATTTTACTCACGGGTTTAGTCTCAATGATCCTGATGCAGACTCTGAGAAATGACTATGCAAAGTATGCTCGCGAAGAAGATGATTTGGGTAGCAACAGCTGGCTCATGAATATGGCCCAAGAGCACTATTCAAACGGAGCCAACATACTTTAAATTGGAACGAAGATATACATCACAGCAGAAGACATAGGATTCGATTCCTGTTTCAAGACTTCAGTTAATGATTCAAAGGGATCTGTGCTCCAACATTTATCTCTTAATTGGCCATCAGAGGAATTCAAGGGAAACGATGCTCTGTTTTTAGAAAAAATGGTTTTTCATCGACCTGTAGGGGAAAGGTTCTTGGTCTATTTACTGTATGTAAAAATGGTTTTGTTTCAAATAGTAACGTGACTTGATTTTGCAATGCGCTTGTCAAAAAGGCGACCTCCACATTCCACATGCCATTTTGGTCTAACAGCAAAAGGAAATGGAAAGTATAACATGGCAGTCCAGGTCGAAGACAAAATTAGAACGAAGACATCGATCCTGAGTAGAAAAATAGGGACAGATTGCCTATCCTAGTCTTCAGTTATGTTTTGGAGGGTTCGCACTACAGCTTCCGCCTTTGTATTGGTCACAGATATGTATGCGCTGATCTTTAGGAACCGATGAGTGGCTTTTTACTATTTTTCATAGTGCCAGTTGAAACAGTTCCATCTTTTCATGGATCGGTTTTCTTCTGAGGTGTTTATGGTATTAAAAAACATTTGTAAAGAGTGAGAGAAGTGGGGAGAGAGAATTCTGAGAGCTGGTGGAGAACAGAGAGCTTCTATTGTACAGTTTTGACAGAGATTTTAATAAAAAAATGCAGCTCTGACCCCTGAGATTCCTGTGGTATGAAATTTAACATTTGTGTCATCCTTTGTTTCATATGTAGCCTGTTATGTGTTCATTTCATTTCATGATCGTTTTCAATTGAACAAATGAAGTGTTAAGGTAGAATTCATAATTTTGTATGCTCTGCCTTTAAGTTTGTTCATATTTAATGTTTTCTTCTGTTTGACAAGGATTCATCTTCTATGCCCTTGTCAACTCCTCAGCAGTCTTGCCATTCCATTTAATCTCAATTTGATGTTAAAATTTCTTGCCTACCTTGCCTCAGGAGATAATCTGTGTTTTTGATTATATTTCTCTGTTTCAAGCTGTTTTTTTCCCATGCAGCCCAGAAAACCAATCATTTATAAAAAAAAAAAAAATCCCTTTCTATCAATTTACTAGCCTAAAATCAACATTCTTTATCGGTCATCTCAGCCCCTTTGAAGACTTTTCTGCCGAGATAGACCCGGAGAGAGCCCTCTCCTGTCCTCATAGGGCTAGCTACAAGGCTGAGCTTGGTTTGATGTTGCCTTGAATTTTACCTTCTTCAGCCTGAGGCAAATTTTGAGCGCTAACAAAACCCAAGCTCAATAATAATAATAATAATAATTTCTTTTTCATTTTATATATACAAGAGTACATTTCATAACTATGAAGACCGAACCTAATTACACATTCTTCAACACTCCCGCTTAACTATGGAGGTATTCATAAGAGGTACATGGCTATTCTCAATCTGAAGAGATCTCATAAGAAGAGTCGGACTAGTAACCCATTTGTCTAGCATCATAATAACCAACATTGTCACATAGCAAGACCTTGACTAACAACTCTATCTCTCCAAAATATTAGAGCACAATGTTGGCGAGACCAATGATGTATAGACACCATCATCATTATCCCTCCAAGGTACATACCCCACCCGGGTGTTCACAAAGTATGCCCCCCCATTGTAATTTTATTATCTTGGGTAGCTAATCCTCAAAGAATATCAGTCCACGGCTACTCTTACCTTGAATTCCCTACCACATTCTCAAAGAGTATCGAATGATAGATGGTTACCAAATCCTCCATTATTTCTTCCCAAGTGAAGACAAGAATGTTGTGTTGATCTCTCCCTCTCAATTAGGGAGGACAAATCCACCAAACCAAGCTTGTGCCTTAAGTATACAAGCTTCTTGTTTGGAAGTGATTTCATCAATATGTTAGCTACCTGCTCATTAGTGGAGATATACCATAGTTGCACCACACCATTTTGTACTAGCTCTTGTATATAGTGATATTTGTAGTTGATATGCTTGTCTTCCCATTAAACAACGGGTCCTCAACCAAATTAATACAACTGGTGTTATCACAACGTATCACTGTAGGGTTCATCTGTCTTTCAAATAAGTCAGACATAAGCTTTCTTAACCAAGCTGCTTCCCGGCTAACTTCACATGCTACAACATATTCTCCAGTTTTCTTTTCATGTTCATGGCCTTCACTCAGACTTACGGTTTTTAGTCCTGGTCTAGTGCATGACACATGAAGTGGAGAACCATATATGTCACTCCCTCTCAACCAGGAAGTACCTCTTTATTTGTACTTCCTCTTAATCTTAGGGAGATCTGTTCTATTCATGATTCCTTTGGGAGATTAGATTATTCTTTTTGACATCAGAGAATATTTCGTGGCTTCCAACCATTTCATCAGATTTATCATCATCCCCATCATGCTTATCACATCAATGAACATCTTCACCAAGTTGTTATTGTGTACCTGCAAAACTTAATATCAGGTACAACCAATTCTAGAGAAGCATGATGTTAGCTATATCAAAATGAAAAAATCATTTCAACTTTATACATATCAGATACCTAGCCTTAATTATGAACAAGAGACATATACTTGTTAACATCTTCCCTTGGGACTTGTCATAACAATATTTCATTCCATATAGGGTTTCAATGTTTCTTCCAAATGTATGACATACCTTACTTCAACATTTTTCAAACCCTAGAAACACTTTACACAAATATATATCTACAAATCATCTAACAACCTTTCAAAATAAATATGTTAGACTTCTCACTAGGGATTCATACACATCCTATATTTCATACAAAAGGATCAATCAAAGTCAATCATAGCTTAGTCATTATCCTAACTAGCTTCCACTAGGGTTAGTTCCAAACCCCTAGATTTTAAATCAACCATCAAACAATCAATAACATTTCCAACTACTACTAGTGTTAGTTGCAAACCCTAAATTTACGAGCAATCATCAATCTCAACCAAAAATTCAAATTTTAACAAATCTCTGACACATCTCAAGTTAACATTCATAAGATATTTCTACTTCAACTCCAAAACCTTAGAATTCACAAATTCATCAAACTTTATACAAATCTCAAATCATCATATTCTAGATATTTTTACTTTGACTAAGGTTTAATTCCAAAACTTTAGAATTCCATTTTCACAATATCAACAATCATTACATACATAGATCTTAAATTGTTAAATTTCACACTAGACAATGTTACTACTAGGATTTAATCACAAAAACCTAGATTTTCATTTCCAACAATCACTTAATAGATTTCGGATTGTTATATTACACACACTAGACAATTTTAACTTTACTAAGGTTTAGCTATAACACCCTAGATTTTCAGATATCATCATCCTAGAATCTCAGACAAGGACTTCCATTAAATCCTAAAGCTCATGACCATCAATGACTAGGTCAACACATATCTAGGAATTCATAACCATACATAAACATATCATATGTCTTAACAATATTAATACATCTTGACCTAGACCAACCTAGGATTTCAACCAAAAGGACATATCTATTTCATGCAAATACATTTCATATCATGTGTTAGTCAAACCCAACTTCTCAACAATATCAAATAAGAGTTAGACACTTAATCATTTCGATCACACTAGGGTTTGATCAAACAAACACACACATACCAAGGAAATCATTTTTAAGACAATATAAGGATCTTTCTCACACATTCCACCAAACCCTAATGAGCTAGGTTTCCAATGTAGAACACAACAAACCCTACATTACCAAAACTTCAAAGATTTAGGATTTTGGATTTTATCATTCATCCCTAACAAGTTAGGTTTTCCTGATCATACCAAAATCCTAAACATGACATTATCAATAAAACTTCAACTAACATTTCACAATATCCCTAAATAACTTAGGGTTTCATACATTCACAATAGCATACCCTTCAGTTAGGGTTTTCCAGAACCTGTCTAGGGTTCTACAAAAATAAGATAAGAGTGGGGTGGGTAGATTTATCAAGAGATGAATCTCCCAAACAAGAATCACTAAGATTCAATATGGCTTATTCATAACAAGGTTAGTAATAGATCATCAAATGAATAATCCTTTCAATAAATGTGTTTGAAGCATACCTTTGTTTCTTAACTAACCTTGTTTTGAGAGATCCTCCTTCTTGCAGATGTTTTTACTAATCAGGACAACAAAGGGAGAAAGGTGTTAGTATTTAATATAATCAAAACTAAATGAGTACATGAACCCAAAACTGAAAAGAAATGAGATACTTATCTTTGAGACTTATTAGGGGCTTCCTCTAAAGCTTGAGGTAAACCTATAAACTGGAACAAACGTAATGTTGTTGAGGTGGATGTTGCTTCCATCTTCTAGATTTATAGATGATGATCCAATGCCTTTCACTAGATAGCTCTTGTTGTCTCCAAGTTCCATAGATTATGCAGATTTTCCTTTTGATAAGGTCTTCAATTGGTGGGAGTGATCAGTCATGTGCCTTGATGCACCACTATCAATCACCCAGATGTCTACATCTTGAAACGTCCAAGCAAGAGAGTCGAGAAGAGTCCTTCATCCCTTTCCTCGAGTGATACCTTCTTTGAAGAGAATATGATATTCCATACTTATTTGATACCTTTGAGATGGCTTGCAACCTTCGTGATGAGCTTCTTCATTGTAGAGAAAATCTTCATGATGCCTTTAGAGAACCAAAGCTCCAATACCATGTTGATAATTAAATAGGGAAATGTATATGTTAATTCTCTTAACTTGATAACTGTTTGTGTTACCTTTTTACTTATTATCTTTGATCTTTATTATTCCAATGTGTAATATGTCAAACAACTACCAAAATACTAAGAACAATGACACAATATATAGGCTGCAAGCCAGGGCCAAAACCCCTCCTCTTGAGGGGAAACCCCAAAAATATCTTATTATCTTTCAGAACTTTCATTTGGAAAATACCATGACTTAGACACAAACAAATACCCTCCAAGATCAAGTCTTCCTCGATCTCCATCTACAATATATTCGACCTCCCAGTACATTCGAAATTTTGTTGCCTAGAAACTGCTTCTTCTTTTCTAGGAGACTTGGATCTTCCTCTAACTGCTCTTCCCTTGACTTCGCTTGCATTTCTTTGAGTCCTAGGGCTAGTAGGAAACCCTAAGAGACCTTCACTTTCCTTCTTTCTCTTTTTGCTTCCAAAATCAAACCTTAGATTTCCCAAGTGCAGAAACCCTAACTTCCAGAAGAATTTGTTGCTTAGAATTCGCATTACCCCAGAAGATTTTGCTGCCCGGATTTCGCACTACCCTGGAAGATTCTGCTGCCCAGATCTAACACTGCCCCAAAATAATTTTCTGCCCAGATTTTGTACTGCTAGAAGAATGTAGAGAGACCCAAACACTTTGACTTTCCTTGTCCTTCTCTTCTTCGTATTTCCCTTTTCGACCTTCTGCTGCTTCCTTCTTCGCATGAGAGATGAGTGAATGAATGATCCAAATGGAGGATGAGTTCTTCTTATATATAGGCTTCCTTCAAGGGTGGATGTGGCTCTTCATGTAGGTTGACTTGACAACTCATTAGGTCGACTTGATCTTGGAGGTATTTTTGACATTTTCAAGACAAAATAAATTTTCTTTTACAATTTACAATGTGCCCATAGGGTCTTTCATATATGACAATGACTCCTATACCTAGGACAAACCCTAGAAGCACTCAATGGGTGCTTGACCTATAAAATAAATTCCTTGGGAAAGAAACCCAAGCTCAATAATAATAATAACAATTTCTTTTTCATTTTATATATACAAGAGTACATTTCATAATTATGAAGACCGAACCTAGTTACACATTCTACAACACCCTTTTTGTTATGTCAATTATATTTTATGTTTCTTTTAAAAATATATAAACACAATATTACTAATAAGGTTATAGATGTAAAGGACACTACATGGTAATCATTCAAGATAAACATTACTTTTTTACTCTTTGTAGTCTTTGTTTCCCTCAAGGAAGGTCACACTTTATCTTCACTATATTCTACTTTACCAATATAAGTATCATCAAGCTTAGAATGAACAAAAATGAGGTGGTTATTTTTTTGATAAAGTGATAGTGGTGTTGTTCTATTACTCACTGTTACAGTGGCTATTATCCTAATGTGTGTGGGTAACAGGGAGACTCACTGTTATAGTGGATGCAACTCACTATTACAGTGGTGACAACTCACTATTACAGTGGCAGAAACTCCCTATTAGAGTAGCGGCAATTCCCAGTAACTTGGAGTTGCCGCCACTGCAATAGGGAGTTGTCGCCCCTGTAACACGGAGTTGCGGCCACTGTAACAATGAGTTGCAACCATTGTAACAGTGAGTTGCAGCCACTCTAATAGTGATTTTTCACCACTATAATAATGAGTTTCTGCCACTAACAAGTGAGTTGATGCAACCTTGTTTGAAAAAAATCTAACAAATTTCATTAAATTGTTTGAATTAAATCTAGCAATATTTCATTAAATTGTTTGAATTAAATCTAACAATATTTCATTAAATTGTTTGAATTAAATCTAATAAAACATAACAATATTTGAGTATTTTTTCAGTCAACATGTTGAAGTAGAATTGGGGGACTCGATTTTGAACATTGGCTTACTTGAATCCAAGGTTACCAAAATTTTCAATCTTATAAAGATTTTTTGTTGAACAAATTTTTCATAGCACATACTATGCAGGAAACTGATCATCAATAATGAGAAATTCTTCATTAATTGTTTCTAATGGATAAAAAGTTTAAAATAGTTTGTATAGAAGTTTATAATATTAATATTTTAGTGAAAACCCCAAAGGATATTAAACATAACTCAATGTAAAAAACAATACTTCCTCATGTGTCTAAAGGTACCCCCCAACCCCATCTTCAATGACGAATACCTTAAGGAATATAAGGATTCCCAACAATGGTAAAAATAAGAACATGTCTACTTGTGTTGGGAATAAATGTTTTCATTCAACCAATTTTATAGAGGGGAATTATGATTCCCCTTTTTGTTATGTCAGTTATATTTTATGTTTCTTTTAAAAATATATATACACATTATTACTAATGAGGTTATAGATGTAAAGGGCACTACCTGGTAATCATGCAAGATAAACCTTACTTTTTTACTCTTTGTAGTCTTTGTTTCCCTCAAGGAAGGTGACACTTCATCTTCACTATATTCTACTTTACCAATATAAATATCATCAAGCTTAGAATGATAAAAAATGAGGTGGTTATTTTTTTAGCTTTGGTTTATTGATAAAGTGATAGTGGTTTTTTTCTATTACTCACTTTCACAGTGTCTATTGTCCTAATGTGCATGAGTAATAGGGAGATTCACTGTTATAGTGGCTGAAACTCATTGTTACAATGACGACAACTCCTTGTTATAGTGGCGGAAACTCCTTGTAACAGTGAGTTACCACCACTGTAATAGGGAGTTTTCGTCACTGTAATAGTGATTTGTTGCCACTGTAAAAGTAAGTTGAAGCCATTGTAATAGTGAGTTCCCTCCACTGTAACAGTGAGTTTCCACCACTGCAACAGTGAGTTGTTGCAACCTTGTTTGAACAAAATCTAACAATATTTCATTAAATTGTTTTTCTTATTTAATTGTTTTCTTGTTTTTCATATGGTGCAAAAGTGGACATTGATCATTCATGTATAGTGCCATCCAAACCCAGGTCAGGCACAAACTAGATTTGTGCTTCACAATGAAGCACTAAGCCAAGTCTATCAAAATAGTAGATAAATTCTAGGGACAACCACCAACAATGAAGCCTATTATCTTGCCCTAGTTGATGGGCTAAGAGAAGCAAGGAATTATGGTGCAAGTGACATTGTCACTTACACAAATTCAAAATTGATAACCAATCAAATGATTGGAATTTACCAAGTCAAAAAACAAAATTTGAAACCCCTCCACAAACAAGAAAAAAACATTGCTTCACAATTTCAAAGCTTTAACATAACTTACCAATTAGATGTCCAAAGGGTTGTTGATGATATTATCATTGAAACAACATCTAATGGACATGGATGTGCAATATATGTGGAGGATTGAACATGTGATCCACCATTTACCATTGATATGCATCGATATACGTGGCCTATTAATGAATGCATTATTATTGTGATTTCTATTGGGGTTATTATGGTTGGAGTCCTATTATGGTGTTCTTATTTCTTATGATAGATTGTAGTAGCATAAATAACCATTATGTCCATCCTTTTTTATGTATTTATATGAGATTTTTTTTTTATAGACATGCTCACTTTATTTTTTGGTACCTATTCTCTATCTCAACATAACGTATATGTAAGGAATGTATTTTTCAATCAATACTATTAATGGAATTACATTGTGATTACAATTTAGGTGTGTCATTTTGATTATAATTTAGTTGTGTTTAACAGTTCAATTCAATTCAATTGTGTCATTTTGATTGCAGTTCAGTTTGGTCTTTTTGTTGGAAATACTGAGAGGGGTGGGGGGTGAATCAATATTTCCTTTTACAAATATTATTTTACCAGTTAAGATCATTTTAAACAAAACCCAAAAATGAATAGAAAAATAAATATTTTTATTAACAAATAGCAAGGACTCCAAAAGATGTTACAAAACGAGACCTTAGAATGCCTTCAATACTTCTTCACATTTCCAATCAAGGTTTCCAACAATTTACTACTCCAGAGGTTATATCTATCATAAAATTTCCAACACCCATAATTCCACATATCTGAGGGTACAGGGGTTTATTTTGGACAGGTCCGAAGTGTGTTGAGATGGCCCTGGTTATAGAGAGATACCACAGTCCAAAAATTCAGAGACAGAGGTCGAAATTGCAAAGGATTACTACAGTCCAAAATTCAATGAATTTTCAGATGTCTTGTTTTCAAGCCAGATGGAGGTCTCCTATAGAACAGGGAACTCTCTTTCTCTCTCAGAATTTTCTAGTTCATGAGTTGTGAAGAATTATGCTCCTTGCTCCCATGTATTTTTATTTTTTATTTTTTATCTTTTATCAGCAGTTTGATATTGCATAAAAGAAAATAACCCTTATGGAAGTATAACCAATGTAATATTCCACCAAGAACCTTTACTCTATTTCTCTCTCAAACTTTTCTAGTTCACGAGATGTGAAGAATTCTAGGGGTATCATCTTTAACAATGCAAGGGTTTGCACCTAGGGTTTTGCACTTAGGGTTTTCTACTTGAAAATGCACCTAGGGTTTTGCAATTAGGGTTTTCTTGTAGACAATGCACCATGGGGTTTACACCTAGGGTTTTTCATTTAGGGTTCTGAACTTGTTTCTAGGGTTTATAACTTCACAACAAAAACTTAAGATAAAGTCCCACTTTCACCATAGGCAACTTCACAACTAGTCTACGAATTTACACTTAGTTGGCAAGAATAAATGGAGTTTCAAGGATACAATTTGCAAAATAACTTCTAGGAACATTCATTCATTCATTATCCATGAGTAGCACATGAAAAATTTATACACATCTCTAATAAAAGTTCAATGAGATCGAATTCTTAAACAAGCCCCTAACATAACAAATTAGGTGAGATACCCTTGGATACAAGCCAACCAAGATAGCTTATAGATCAATCATTATTATTTAATTTTTCCTTTACACATTATTATATGCAAAATGCAATTATGATATCTTTCATTTTCCAATTCATGTATCCAACCTCATTTAAGGGACAAAATTGTATAAATATCCAAACAAATCATTTAATTTTTGTGAATTTATCCATTATCAACATCTTTAGCCACAAGATCCGGTGATATGAGTTGAATCACGTTCTTACATACATGACAAAAATAACAGGTAAGCTTGCAAAATAATGAAAATAACATGAACAACCTGCAAATCAATGAACTTAACTTGATAATCATCCAAAATTATAACATGCATTCAAGGATAACTAATAAACTATAACCAATACTTTTTAAGGAAATAAATTTAAGGAGTGATTTTAATGGTGCATGGGCCCACAAAGTTGCACGTAAACAAATTTTAAATTATTGTGATGGCAAATCAAGGCCACCCCAAATCAATTCCATCGTTTGTGGCAACTTGCCCTCTCGTTCCAATGGTCACCATTGTGGCAACTCCTGACTGCGTATAAGGGGAATCTCTCATGATCACGACAAAAAGAAACGTTTGATGCCAAATGGATGAAAACTCGGTCTCCCATTCCAATGGTCAACGTTGTAGCAACCTCTGACTATGTACAACGAAAATATCCTGTGATCACAACATAACAAACGGTTGGTATAAAATGGTTGGCAACTCGCCCTCCCATTCCAATTGTCATCATTGTGGAAACACCTGACTCCGTACAAGGGGAATCTCCCATGTTTAAGGAAGAAATGGATGGTTGACGCCAAATGGCTACTGCAATAGATGACACCATGTGCTTACATTATTACTAGACTAATTATTACATGCTTACCCTCAACTCTTCCATACCTTGTCATTCTCCCACATTAAAATTGTTGCACTTTCAAAACAAAACCATAGCCACTCTGAACTCTGACTAAAGATGGGAGGCCCAATATTTTGCAGAGAACATGTCGTAGGATTGCTAAATGAATTTCAACGCATTAGACAATTTTTTGAATAGGCTGGTTGGATGGAGTATATTCATAGGTTGCAGGGGTGTGAAGACAACATAGCTATATAATTTACCATACATTATAGGGAGGGTAGATATGAGGTAGCAAGGACAGTGGTGCATGTGACAGAATAAGAAATTGCAGAAGCGACAGGGTTGCGCCAGACAGGAAAACAATTGTTTGCACCCCGAAAACCCCAACTTGATGTTGTGTGGTAATTTCTTGAGGTAGGTGGTGAGCTCCATTATTGTAGCAATAATGCTACAACTCCTGGGGCTTCCTATCTCTAATTTTATCAACCCAGTAGTTCGTACAAACTTGGAAGCGACGGTGCTGTATGCACAAGTACTAGCTCTTGTCGCAGCTATCACTTGGTCAGCTGGCACAAGTCCGCTAGGGCTCAAGCCAACTTCTATATGCTCTCAGAAGAAGCTTTCTAAATGATGGACGAAGGCTATCTCAAAGGAAATTAATCTACTTTGCAAAAATGAACTGAAAGCCAACCAAAACATGGAAACCCTAGTAAACCCTAATCTGACTAGCTTAATCTCTATGATGCGATGGTGGGAGTGCAAATGTCTAAGAATGATGCCATTACTTCTAGTGATATGAAATGCATGAAATTAAACTACTTTCATTGAAAAGAACATTGTTTTTATATGTTTGCTTAAGTGGTTGAAGTGATTATGACAGTGTTTCTTATTAGGGTTTGACTGTGCAGGGGTAGTGTGAAGGAAAGAAAGCTTGGGAAAGGTCAGGGAGGCTAGGAGAGGTTCCAGGGGATCTCTAACATCATCCCACAGAAGTTCCACACATTCAGATGCTCAGCAACCGAGTTTGCAGGCTTCTACAGGATGTCTGCAGGGGATCCTACAGGAAGTCTCGGGATTTCTACAGGAAGTCTGCTAACTTCTACAGGATGGTCTGTGGTTGGAGTTTCAGGTGATGGAGGAGTGGAGGAGTGGTATGGGTGGAGAGGTAGGATGGAAATGAGCTTGTGACGGTTCAGGAACAGAGAACTAAGATGGAGAAAGAGTGAGTGCAGTTGGTTGGTGGATGGAAGGATGGAAGTAATGAGAAGCCAAAGAGATGGAACTACGTGAACGGTAGAGGTGTTGGGAGGCTAATGAGTTGAACAGAGGTCGAGCAAGTGGCTGTAGGCGCGGTTGAGAAGTAGAAGAAGATGACAGCGTGATGCAATGCAGTGTAAAGGAAACAAATCTGCTATGTCCTGCACAAAACCGAGAATTCCATCAACTTATTCTAACTGCGTGATTAAGTCAACGAACAGCAGTGTAAACTTCAGAGAAAAATCGTGCATGGAGTTGGAATAAAGAAGTACTGTCCAAGATCAGAATGCATAGATGAATCTTCAATTGAAATGACTGTGTGGCAGCTTGCATGAAAGCATAAGACTGCGTTTTTGGTGGTTGGTACAGCCCACACCCCCAATCTCTAAACATAGATGGCAGCGAGTGCACTATCAACCCTTTTTTGACTCTAATGAATTACAATCCTCCTACTCTAATCCAAACAACTAAAAGCACTTGAACTGTAACCAAATCCTACTCAATCACATAAAAGAAATCAAATCAGCAGACTGTAAATTCTAAATGCATGTCAAAACAGAGGAAATAAAGTGTTGCAAGGAAACAAGTAACAATACAAGGAAGAGGAGGTCTATTACTCTCAGGTTGGGCCCTAACCTGAGAGCTATAGCTCCCTTAATAACTCAGAATTAGATCTGAATTGCCTGCCTTTATTAAATCATCAAGAGTCTAACATCATGCCAAAACTGGCTTACACAAAGCAAAAACCGAGCTGTAGCCCGTGCTTAGAAATTGCAACAATAGTTCAGAGGTTCAAAAAGCTCCTAACAAAGGCTACGGCCTTCATATTTATACATAATGAAGATCAAGCTGGCTTCCTTCATTCGTGGAGCTTGGCTGTCCAACTGAAAGTTAAACTGCTGATCCTGTAGAATCCGTTGGCTGCCTTTAAGCTCGGTGGGGAGAGTTGTTGGAGCTCGGAGTTAAGGTGAAAATCACGAGGAAGGTCATCAAGACTGTGGACAACCTCCCTATGAACCCGCAATGTCACCTTTGCTATCTCCTTGTCTCCATTTGCGTGGTCTTTTGCTCTCTTTAATGCCAAAAACCTGAAATCATCATGTATTAGCCACATAGATATAATGCCTGCCCTTCTTCCTACAAATAACACGAATATACTAAGAAATAAATGCATAAGTGTTAAAAGATGAAGGGTTGAGCTAGGTAAGTAGGCCAAATGAGCCCAAATTGTTACCAAAAATTGGGGCTCATCATCACCCCCCAGCTAAAACATTTGCTCATCCTTGAGCAACTTAGTCCAGCTCTTCATCCTTCATTGCTTTTACTGCTTCCCTTACATCCCAAGCCTCTGTAGTAGTGTCCTCCTTGCTGATATGAAACCCAGCTTTCCTGTTCACCTCTTCCCATTGTTCACTGTCATCCTTCTCTGTGCTGCCTTCAGTCAATCCTAGCAGCAGTGGTGGGCTGAGTTTAAGGCCAATCCAGCTGACCTGGAGGTCTTGCATGGATTTCTTGTACAGGGCTACCCTTACCAATGCTTCCCTCATCCGAGTTGGGGTATGGTACTCTCTGATTTTCAAACTGTGTGCCAATGTATTCCATCTGCGTGTGCATGCTTGGGCAGCATTTTCTCCTAACAGTCTTTCCATGTCTTCAAAATGAGCTATGGCTTGGGCCTGTTGATCCATATATCTCAAGGAAGCTGTGGGATCAGTAGACAAGTGTTGGTGTGCTGAGATGAGTGCAACTGGATCCTCTAGTTCTGCTCGAATGAACAATGGCTCATTCAATTCTCGGTTCATGACCGATTTTGCTTCAGCTGCTCTTTGTTCATCATGGTTCAACCATGAAGCGAATGCCATCAATTGCATATCACCCAAGGCAGTATTGGGATCCCAGGAAACTTCATTAGGCAAGGCCAAATTGTGGAGGTAGAACTCTGCTAATTTGACTCTATCTTCTGACGAACTAGTACTGCACAACTCAGAAAATTGTTGTGGGTTCTGGATGTGAGAAATACCTCTTTGTGCCAAAGTGTTTATCTGGAACTGCAACCATTGGTCTCTCAAGTACAAACCATAGGATTTTGCAGGTTGCCTGCACTGTATTGCCTCCATGGCCCAACTGGCCATGCAGGCCAATTGCGCTTCTTTTTGCTGCAGTTGTTCTTTTAGAGCTTGCACTTCAATTTGTGATTGTTGTCCTGCTTCCTGTAGAAGTGTCATTGGCTCCTCAAAACCCTTGGTCAATTCCTTTTTGCCTTGCTGCTCTTCTGTGGTGTCTTTGGAGGATGTACCTGCCCCTGCCCTTAGCTCCTGTAGCTGCAATCTCAGCTTCTGGTTTTCTTCCTGTAGAAGCACACGTTGGCAATTAGCCACGTGTTTGGCCATGGACAATTCACTTCTGACCTCCTTGAGCTGCTCTTGTAAAGGTCCTATGTCCGCCACACCTTTTGACTTTGCTATCTTCATCCATGTGTGTGTACGGACTCTTTCTTCCTCTAATGCAAAAAACAGAGGCACAGTAAATTTCTGCGGTATGATTTTGCCCGCCTCTAAAAAGGTGTAGTATGAACTCAGACTAGGCGAAGGGCTAGGTTCTGGTATATGTTCTTTTTCTACCTCTTCAGGTGGCTCTACCTCACCCTCCCTTGGTGGTGATGAGGGTCCTTCTCCTTCCCTCCTTTCTGTTTCCTGTAGCCGGGTCAGAGTTTCCTGTAGAACATTTTCAGCTTCCTGTAGCCGAGCTTTTTCGGTCAACAGGTCTAACCTTTCTTGCCACTTAGTCTTCTTTGGGCTCCCCTTCTCATAGGTGACTGTGATCCTTGAGGGGGACTTTTCCTTGGGTGAAGTAGGGGTATCTTCAATAACAATCGGGCTGCTGGACGGAGGCTGTGGTTTGCTTGTCTTTATTCGGACACTTCTTCGAGCTTTAAAGTATAGAGGGGTCTCCCTCTTTCTTTTCTCTTTAGGCTTAGTTGGCGTGCTGAGGGCGGCCAGCACAGCTGCTGCCTCCCTTTCACGAATATCAGTCTTCTTCTCCTTGGGTTTTACTTTGTCAGGGCTTCCTGTAGAAGACCCTGTTTTAGCAATTTTCGGGCTTCCTGTAGAAGACCCTTTCTTTGTTCTCGGGCTTCCTGTAGAAGCATGTTTCTCTGTTTTCGGGCTTCCTGTAGAAGCCTGTTTCTGCTTTCCTGTAGATACTGTTTTCGGGCTTCCTGTAGAAGCCTGTTTCTGTTTTCCTGTAGGTACAGGTGTCGCCACCTTGGCTTGCTCTGCTGCAGGGGTTTTGCCTTTTGGTTTGGTTGCGGGTGCTGATGAGGTACTTGGGCTGACGTGGACCTCTCCAGCTTTGTCCGTTCTGCTCTGCAACCTCTTTTCCCTTGCTGAAAAGATGGGTGTGTCATCTTTCTCCTCAACATCCTTTTTCTTTTGCTTCTTCTCCTGCTTTTTCTTTTGCACTGTGGTCGGGGTCCTCGGGCTTGCCTCTTTCTTTCCCATGGCCACTGATTCTTTTTCCTCACTGCTGGAGGAACCACTTTCTTCAGTCAGCATCCTTATGTCTCCATCTCTTGTCAGATTCCTGAATGCTTCCCATGAGAGGGGAACCTTATATGAATGAAGTGCATCCTCGACAAGAAGTTTGATCAATCCATGGTGGGCTACCTGATCAGGTATGCCTTCTTTTAACTTTGTGGCACACTCAATTAGAGACTGTAGTAGGAAATAGGGGATGCTAAGTTTATTTTCTACAGGAAGATCAATCTGGTGCCTCAATTCAGTGAGAAACCTAAAGTGATACCCGTACACGATGCTAAAACGGCCTTCACAGGTTATATACTTCATGATTTGCAGGCTAACTTCATTCCATGGTGGCAACAAACTGGTTCTTCTCACCCCATTTTTGTCCTCCGAGAATTCCTCCTCAGGAGGAAAGAATTCTTTCTTTGCCTGCTGGCTCAATTTTCTTTCTTCCTTATCCCATGGCAGACCCATGGGAAGTTCAGTAATTCGACTGATATATTGTGGGGTGAGCTTGAGGCTTAGGCCCCTGAAGGTCACAGTGGCCAATGTTTTAGATTTCGGCCTCAAAGCTTGTAAAAATTCTTCCGCCACTTCGTCGTCATAACCCTGCAGCTTGTCACAAAAGGATATCCATTGTGCTGGTGTGAAGAGCTCCACCACTTCCTGGTTTTCCCTTAACTTTGATGAATCAGTGGGTTCCCGTCTAATAAACCCACCCGGCATGATAAAAACTGTGGTTTTAACTAGAGGTGGCAAATGCGAAGGAAATTTAGCTTACTGAGACAGAGCGTAGAACTACGCTTCTGTCATGCACATAATCCATGAAATTTTATCCCTGAGGACCTTAACACATCTTAATTATATTGACATCCTGTAGAATGACAGTCTATGCACAGCAGACAACACTTGCAACCATTTCCTATGACCAGACTGTGGACGACGATTCTGCCACCTTTAAAAACCAATTGCATGGAGAGTTCAGGGTTACCTTTTTATCTGCCACCTTTTTACGTGAGGAACCCACCTTCCTGTAGAAACAGCGTTCCTGTAGGAGCAGCTTTCCTGTAGGAGCAGCGCGTGATTTCTGGAAAAGACTGCAGTTGGTCTGCGCTCTCGGCGATGCTTCACAGACGTTCTGATAGCCAAAGGCTCGAGGTTCCGAACTACAGAGGGATCCGAATGTTTACTTGAGGTTCAATCGATGGATGATAAATGCATGCGTGCAATCTAGCTGATTAGATTTGAATCGGCGGAATCCGTGGCGCGGGGGTGAGCTGTCCCCGCCGGACCGTTGGCTGACGTTGCTCCATCATTTTTCTGCGAGTTCACTTACTGCCGATCATCCCCCAGCAGATCCGCCGCCGCCATTCTCGTTAGACTCGTTTTTCCCGACGGGATTTTTCTCACGTGCGTGCTGCTCATTCCTTTTGTCACGGCCGCCACCCAAACTTCTGACTGGACCATTAATCGGTCGACGTGGCCATTCAAGTGACCATACCACCATTCAACCCGTTCACCTTACACTTTGCAAACACTTTCAAAGTAAAATTCATGCAATCTGAAGGAAAGAAGGGTCGAGACACTTACCTACGCGGCTGCAACACGATTTTCCAGCTTTTGGACGATGATGAGTGGATCTATCTGCCGCTGATGACTTTACACAGGCCCGGAGGTTCATGTTTACAGGCTGCCGCCGATGGATTGGACGCTTTGGTTGCATGCGCCCTCGTTTCATTGCACATGGCCAGCACTGTGAATGGTATCCACTCTAGCGGGCTTAACTGTTACAAGACTCCCGCGGGATGTCTTGTAACAATTCTTCCTCCTTGGGTGCATGCTGCACGACGAAGGATCTGGCCTCTTGATCACGCTCCCGGAGCTTCTGGATGACTGGTATGAATATGGTGTGAGATCTCGGCATTTGTTTATCTTTAAAAATTTCTTTCTTCTTGATAGCTCATCAATCTGATTTGCTGGTGCAGGTAACTTGTTGCATGTCGGCAAGGATGGTGGAACAAGGTGACAACAGTGTGCAAGGGTGACAACAGTAGCTTGCATGCATCCAAACCGATCCTTAACCGTTAGATCCTCTCATAAAATGAATTCTGGCCCGTCCTGAACTTCTACAGGAAGTTTCCTGTAGAAATGCAGAGCTTCCTGTAGAAAGTCTGCGCTTCCTGTAGAAAATCTGCATCTTCATGTAGAAAATCTGCATCTTCGTGTAGAAGACTCAAGCCATGATGAAATTGTGCACATACCTTGGAGGAACTGAATATTCTTGGAGGAGGTACTGGTGAGGTCCCCTGGCAGTATGATAAGGCTCCTTGGCTCTGAGTTGAGAGGCTCCCTCTCCTCCATAGAACACCTGCAATCTGCATGCAATTTCACATTATAGACTTGTTGTCTTTGTCTTTCTTGCTTATTGTTTTTTTTTTCTTTTTCTCTTTTTTTTTTTTGAAAGATAACAGGGGCACCTCAATGAGGTTTTCACCCTTGCCATCTTCCCTGAGCGCCTCAGAGAGGTTTTCACTCAAGGGTCTTTTCCAAATTTTCCTCTTTTTTTTTTTTAAAAGACAATAGGGGCGCCTCAATGAGGTTTTCACCCCTACCACCTGCCTTGGGCGCCTCAGAATGGTTTTCACCCAAGGATCTTTATTATTATTATTATTTTTTTTTTTTGATTCTTCAGGGTATGCCCAAAGCAGAGGCAGAACCCTTCTCTATGACCAACACTGACTTCTCCATAGTTTTGATGAACTCTTGTCTTGAGAGAGGCTTTCTGTAGATCTTCAATCGATGCCCATTGACAAGCATGGGGATGGCTTCCTCATCAATGGTCCGAATAAGAACAGATCCATTGTCATGACATTTTTCCATTGCATATGGCCCTAGCCATCTGGTTCTCAGCTTCCCCTTGAAATCTTTATATCTGGAGTCATACAACAAGGCCCAATCTCCCGGCTGGAATTGCTTGTCATGGAGGTGTTGGTCATGCCACACCTTTCTCTGAAGTTGAACCACTTCCGAGTGAAGGAGGGCCTGCATTCGGTGCTCATCCAGTCCATTTAGCTGCAATAATCTCTCTCGTTGTGCATGGCTGAGATCTAGGTCCAGCTGAGCTGCCATCCTCAAAGTGTTGTATTCAAATTCAATGGACAGCAAAGCTTTCTTCCCATAGACCAGCTCATAAGGTGTGAAGCCGGTGGTGGTCTTCCAAGTGGTGTTGTAAGCCCATGTGGCCTCAACCAGGCGATCTGCCCAGTCCTTTCTGCTGCTGCTCACCACCTTAGTCAAGATCCCTTCTAATGCTCTATTGTTGACTTCCACCTGCCCATTTGCTTGAGGGTGATAGGGGGTGGAAGTCCTATGCTTGATCTTGTGATGAGCTAGTAGATCTTCAACCAGGTTGGATGTGAACTGGCTCCCTTGATCGGTGACCAGCTCTCTTGGATAGCCAAACTTATAGAAGATGTTTTCTCTTAGGAACTCGGCCACCTTTTCTTCTGTTGCCCACTTTGTCAGGTAGTCAGTGCACACAATGATGTAAGACCTTTGCCTCGAAGGAGGGTTGATGGGGCCCACAAAGTCCATACCCCACTTCTCAAATGGCTCAAGAGTCACCTGAGGTTGGAGAGGCATCTCATCCCTTTGGGTCGGTTTCCCCATTCTTTGGCATTGGTCACACTGGCTGACATATCTTCTGACATCTTGATGAAGTGTGGGCCAATAGTAGCCTGCCTGCAGGATTTTGAAGGCAGTTCTCTTTGCTGCAAAATGTCCTCCACAAGGCCCATCATGACAGGTGAGGAGGATATCAAAGACTTCCTCCTCCCTTACACAACGCCTTAAGATCTGATCGGGGCCAAGCTTGAACAGATTGCCCCCGATCCAAGTAAATGAGGCACTTTTTCTGATGATTCTGCTCTTCTCTCTTGAAGACAGGTGTGGAGGGAACTGTGCTGAAACAAGGTAGTTTTCTATATCAGCAAACCATGGAGAGAGTACTGAAATAGCAAACAGATGTTCATCGGGCATCTGGTCATCCACTATTCCATCCTCATCTGCAGACAAATCCAATCTAGATAAAAAGTCAGCAACAACATTTTCTCTACCTGGTTTGTCAACAATGGTCAAATCAAACTGCTGCAATAAAAGTAACCATCTAATAATACGAGCATTCACATCTGGTTTATTCATTAAATATCTAATTGCAGCATGGTCTGTATGTACAAATGTTTCATAGCCAGTGATATAATGTCGGAACTTGTTCAGTGCATGGACCACAGCCAAGAATTCTTTCTCTGTTACAGTGTAATTCAGCTCGGCTTTGGACAAGTTTTTGCTAACAAAGTAAATGGCATATGGAATTTTTTGCTCAACTTGTCCTAAAGCTGCACCTATGGCTTTGTTCGAGGCATCAGTGTGGATGTGGAAAGGTAGGGCCCAGTTTGGACCTCTCAGGATTGGGGCTGACACCAACTTGTCCTTCAATTCATTCAAAGCCCTCTGACAATCGTCAATCCATTTAAACTCCACATCTTTTGCCAACAGGCCAAACAATTGCGAGGCTAGCTTGCTGAAGTCTTTAATGAATCTCCGGTAGTATCCTACTAATCCCAAGAAACTCCGAACATCCCTTACCTTTTGAGGAGGTGGAACCTTCTTGATGAGAGCAATTTTGTTAGGATCCACCTGTAACCCTTGGCAAGAGATGGTATGGCCTAGCACGGTCCCTTCAGTCATTAGGAATTCACAATTTTCAGGACTAAGGGACAGGTTCATCTTAATGCATTTGGTTAGGACTTTTCCCAGATTGGACAATGCTTCCTGGAAGTTGGCCCCATAAGGAGTGAAGTCATCCATATAGATTTCCACTGCATCATGGACCAGTTCCGAGAAGATGCTCAAGACAGCTCTCTGGAAGGTAGCAGGAGCATTGCATAGCCCAAAGGGAAGGACACGGTAGGCAAAAGTACCCCAAGGACAAGTGAAGGTGGTCTTATCTTGGTCTTCCGGGCTGATTTGGATCTGGTTGTACTCACTAAACCCATCCAGGAAAGAGAAGAACTTCTTTCCTGCCAGTCCATCCAACACTTGATCTATGAAAGGTAGAGGGAAATGGTCTTTCTTGGTAGCTTTGTTCAGTTCTCGGTAGTCCACACAGATTCTCCACTTCCCATTTTTCTTGGGAACCAAGACCAGAGGGGACACCCACTCACTATCTGAGATGGGGTAAATGAATCCGGCATCCAACAGTTTTTGCAATTCTTCCTTGACAATGTCCTTAAGCGCTGGATTCATTCTCCTTTGAGGTTGCCTATCTGGCTTACAATCCTCTTTGATGTATATGTGATGGGTACAGACCGAAGGATGAACTCCTTTCATCTCCTTATAGCTCCAAGCAAAAGCATCTAGGTGACTGGCCAACAGGCTACACAGCTCCTTTTCCTGGGAAGGAGGTAGGGAGGAGCTGATCTTTAACGTTCTCTCAGGGCCAAACTCCACATTTTTGACTCTGGGAGTGACAGGGTTTGTTGTACAAAGATCCACTAAGGTGCTGGCTTGGGCATCCTCCACCAATTTTTCTAAGGATAGTGCACTGGAAGGTGGATTCTAGATCAAGGTCTCAATCAAGTCATCCTCGGTTGGGGGGTCTCTTCTAGTGGTATCTAGGGTGCACAAAGGTGCTGAGTACACCTCATCCTCTTCTCCTTCCTCCAACCACAATGGTAAGTCATGCTCTAAGGAGGGTTGGGCAGGAGGGTAGAGGACTAGCTGCTTGGACATAGGACCATTTTTGATGGTCATGTTTCCTGCACGACAACTTATGTAAGCATCTGCAGTGGCTAACCAAGGCCTTCCCAAAATGAGAGGATATCCAGTAAGCTTTGCCTTGGGTTGCAGAACCAAGAAATCTGCAGGGTATTCCCAAGAGTCGATAGAGACCAAGACATCCTCCACAATCCCTTCGGGAGTCACAGTGGAGCGATCTGCTAGTTGCAGTACTGTCGAGGTCTTCCTCAAGGAACCCTGAAGATTGAGTTTGAGCATAGTATCCCTGGTCATCACATTAATGGCAGCCCCCAGATCAATCAAGGTGTGTGGTATGATGGTGCCATTGATGTGGACATCTACTACAGGACTTCCAGGATCTAGATACTTCGGGCAGATGACTTGTCCTAACATAAGGTCAGACAGTTGTCCCAGGACATTGATGGTGGAAGCATCTCTCTTTCGCCTGCCTGGGTGTTTGAAACACTTTTCCTTAACCAGTTTGTTGTATATTGGCACATCCTTGATGGCTTGGAGAAGTGGTATTTTCACACACAACTGCTTGAGCTCACCCAGAAGCTCATCCTCCTCTGGGTTGGGTTGTGTGGTGGCTGTTAGTCTCTCAGGAAAGGGTGGAATAGCCTTTGGTTCACTTTCCTGTTGATCTTCCTCATCCTCTGGGGGAGGAGGTTGGCGATCTGGTAGAGTCTTTCCAGATCGAAGATTGATCTCTTGGATCTCCATAGCATAGGTAGGGCATGAGGTTTCCCCAGTGTATACCTGCTGGGCCTGTCTATTGTTGGGGTTCGGGTTCGGTTGAGCAGGTATTTGAGGTTGCCTTGGAGGAGCAGGAGGTAATGGTTGAGGTTGAACTGGTGGTGGAGGCAAAATGGCAGGAGGAGTGTTGTACTGGGGCCTCCACCCCTACTGAGGTGCATTCCACTAAGGCTGTGGCTGGGCATGTGAATGATATGAATGAGAAGTAGGTTGAGTGGGGTACTGAGGTGGATAAGACCATGGAGGAGGCATGGACCAGGAAGGATGAGCAGGGGGACCCTAGGAAGGCATATGAGTCGATTGGTTGGGGCTGTAATAAGCTTGAGGTGCCCCTTGCATCCCCTGCTGGTAAGGTCTAGGTCCTTGTGGCCTCCTTTGGTTGAGGTAGTAGAGAGGTTCAGTGGAAGCTTCTGTCCCTTGGTACATGGCTTTGAATCCAGGTAAGGTTGGACATTGGTTTGTGGGATGTTCCTCCTCACAAACGAAACACACTTCAACCGAATGCAATGGACATTCGTTCTTAGGGTGTCTCCTTGTACATCTAGGGCAGAAGATAGCTAAGGCTCGCTCAGCTTCTTCCTTCTTCTGCTGGATCCTGAATGTGTCCAGCTGCATGGCGATGGTCTGTCTCACCTCACTCTTAAGATCTTCTAATTGATTTGCAAACTCATGTTCGGAGAAAGGGACACTAGCTGAGAGGAGGTTTCCTCTACCTCGTTTCCGAGCTGCCCTGGAATGGTTTCTAAACACCGTCTTGATGTCCTCATAAGGCAGTTGGTAAATGTCCCCCCCAGCTAACATGTGAAGGGTATCTAAGAGGTCTTCAGGGACTCCTCGGAGCAGAACCAACTTGAGGGATTCAGGGTCAAGTGTGCACCTGGCCCGCTTATAGCTAAGTTGGAACCTTTCCTCATAGTTCTCTAAAGACTCATCATTTCCCATAGTCATCTGAAAGATTTCCCCCTTAGTTTCCTTGGACCTACAGTAATCCCGGTATTTGGTATTGAAAGCTTGCTGCATCTGAGCCCAAGTAGTGATACTATTCCCAGGTAAGCCCATGAACCAGCGTAATGCTGCATCCTTAAGAGTTGAAGGGAAAAGTTTCAGCTTCTGCTCATCTTCAGTATAGTCATAGGTTCTACAAAGGACAACAAACTCAAACAGGAAGGTATCAGGATCTTCAGTGGTCAGTCCATGGAAGTGAGGTAAAGCGGAGGGGCTAATATTCTTAATTTTCATCTCTCCATTGGTCTCTCGGATGGGGAAGGCACCTTCTATTCTCTCATCTTCTCTTCCATTGTCAGCCATAGCTTCAGATGGGATGGTCTCTAATTCTTCTTCTGCTATAGGATCTTTGTATATCTCAGGAGGTTCACCTATAGGTTCTTCTGGATCACTGCCACCTAAGAAGAGAGAAGGGTGACTCAGTGATGTGGTGGGGGTATTGGGTAGGAATTTGCCTGTTTTATCTCTGTTCCTACGAGGCATGAAATGGAAAAGACCTTTTTTTTTTATTGCTTTTGCTTTTCTCTTTGGTACCTGCAAAACTGAAACAGATTGATCTACAACTAACTATCTTACTGAAATAAAGATGCAGAATTGACTTGAAAGCAGGAAAGAACTAATCTACTTTGCTCAAATGAAATTGCAGAATTGAAATGCTAATCTACGCTTGCAGAATTGAAAGGCTAATCTATGCTTGCAGAATTGAAAGGCTAATCTACGCTTGCAGAATTGAAAGGCTAATCTAGGAAAGTAGGAAATGTCTATGCTACTTTTGCAGAATGGAAATGAAATAAACTAATTGGCAGAAGGCAAGAGTAAGAAAATAGAAGAAAAGCAACAATTACTAACACTCTGACGCTTCCCCGGCAACGGCGCCAAAAAGATGGTGAGCTCCAGTATTGTAGCAATAATGCTACAACTCCTGGGGCTTCCTATCTCTAATTTTATCAACCCGGTAGTTCGTACAAACTTGGAAGCGACGGTGCTGTATGCACAAGTACTAGCTCTTGTCGCAGCTGTCACTTGGTCAGCTGGCACAAGTCCGCTAGGGCTCAAGCCAACTTCTATATGCTCTCAGAAGAAGCTTTCTAAATGATGGACGAAGGCTATCTCAAAGGAAATTAATCTACTTTGCAAAAATGAACTGAAAGCCAACCAAAACATGGAAACCCTAGTAAACCCTAATCTGACTAGCTTAATCTCTATGATGCGATGGTGGGAATGAAAATGTCTAAGAATGATGCCATTACTTCTAGTGATATGAAATGCATCTAATTAAACTACTTTCATTGAAAAGAACATTGTTTTTATATTTTTTCTTAAGTGGTTGAAGTGATTATGACAATGTTTCTTATTAGGGTTTGACTGTGTAGGGGTAGTGTGAAGGAAAGAAAGCTTGGAAAAGGTCAGGGAGGCTAGGAGAGGTTCCAGGGGATCTCTAACATCATCCCACAGAAGTTCCACACATTCAGATGCTCAGCAACTGAGTTTGCAGGCTTCTACAGGATGTCTGCAGGGGATCCTACACGAAGTCTCGGGATTTCTACAGGAAGTCTGCTAACTTCTACAGGATGGTCTGTGGTTGGAGTTTCAGGTGATGGAGGAGTGGAGGAGTGGTATGGGTGGAGAGGTAGGATGGAAATGAAGCTTGTGACGGTTCAGGAACAGAGAACTAAGATGGAGAAAGAGTGAGTGCAGTTGGTTGGTGGATGGAAGGATGGAAGTAATGAGAAGCCAAAGAGATGGAACTACGTGAACAGTAGAGGTGTTGGGAGGCTAATGAGCTGAACAGAGGTCGAGCAAGTGGCTGTAGGCGCGGTTGAGAAGTAGAAGAAGATGACAGCGTGATGCAATGCAGTGTAAAGGAAACAAATCTGCTATGTCCTGCACAAAACCGAGAATTCCATCAACTTATTCTAACTGCGTGATTAAGTCAACGAACAGCAGTGTAAACTTCAGAGAAAAATCGTGCATGGAGTTGGAATAAAGAAGTACTGTCCAAGATCAGAATGCATAGATGGATCTTCAATTGAAATCACTGTGTGGCAGCTTGCATGAAAGCATAAGACTGTGTTTTTGGTGGTTGGTACAGCCCACACCCCCAATCTCTAAACAGAGATGGCAGCGAGTGCACTATCAACCCTTTTTTGACTCTAATGAATTACAATCCTCCTACTCTAATCCAAACAACTAAAAGCACTTGAACTGTAACCAAATCCTACTCAATCACATAAAAGAAATCAAATCAACAGACTGTAAATTCTAAATGCATGTCAAAACAGAGGAAATAAAGTGCTGCAAGGAAACAAGTAACAATACAAGGAAGAGGAGGTCTATTGCTCTCAGGTTGGGCCCTAACCTGAGAGCTATAGCTCCCTTAATAACTCAGAATTGGATCCGAACTGCATGCCTTTATTAAATCATCAAGAGTCTAACGTCATGCCAAAACTGGCTTACACAAAGCAAAAACCGAGCTGTAGCCCGTGCTTAGAAATTGCAACAATAGTTCAGAGGTTCAAAAAGCTCCTAACAAAGGCTACGGCCTTCATATTTATACATAATGAAGATCAAGCTGGCTTCCTTCATTCGTGGAGCTTGGCTGTCCAACTGAAAGTTAAACTGCTGATCCTGTAGAATCCGTTGGCTGCCTTTAAGCTCGGTGGGGAGAGCTGTTGGAGCTCGGAGTTAAGGTGAAAATCACGAGGAAGGTCATCAAGACTGTGGACAACCTCCCTATGAACCCGCAATGTCACCTTTGTTGTCTCCTTGTCTCCATTTGCGTGGTCTTTTGCTCTCTTTAATGCCAAAAACCTGAAATCATCATGTATTAGCCACATAGATATAATGCCTGCCCTTCTTCCTACAAATAACATGAATATACTAAGAAATGAATGCATAAGTGTTAAAAGATGAAGGGTTGAGCTAGGTAAGTAGGCCAAATGAGCCCAAATTGTTACCAAAAATTGGGGCTCATCAGTAGGTGAACAACTACAGAAGGTAAACACAAGATTTGATAGGAGGGCATTACCACAACCCTGGAAAGATGTTGCATTCCTTATTAAGATATATCTCACGTGCGAAGGAAGGTATGCCATTATTTATTACCAACACCTCCAGTTGTTAGACCACTTGCATCATGGCAGGTTGGTTAACATGCCTTTATTTATTGCAAAAATCCTAGATCATATGGCCCAATCGGTGAAGAAATCAAAGAAACCATTTGAAATCCTATCCCACCATTACCTCATTAAGATTTTTGCGGTTAGTGCACTACAAAGAGAAGGGAGAAATTGGGATGAACTAGTTGGAAGGCCATTGCATGTTGAAGTTGCTACCTCGCCATAGGATGCCTTGGTAGCTGCTACCCCACCAGAGGATTCCCTAGTAGCTGCAACTACGCCCCATTACATCCCAGCTGCAACTCAACCCCATGACCTCCTAGATGTAAAAATTCCCACATAACCTTTTCATATAGCAGTCGAGCCACCCAATGTTCAAACTAAAAGAATTTCTAAGGATAATGCTGCTAAATCCCCATAGAAATGAGACAAACAAGAAGATGATGATGAAGTAAAAATATTTGGGAGTAGACCTATGACCAGAAGATTGAGAGGATACAAGAAGCGCCCAATAGTGGTGCTAAAAACCAAGAAGAACATGACAAAGTGAGTTCGTGCTACTGCAGTGCCTGAAACCCTCCTTGTTGTTACAGAAGACGCATCAGAAGAGAAAGAGCAAGAGCATCCACAAGATGTATTGATGGAAGAAGGAGTCATGGAGAAAGGATGCATGCAGCAAGGATTCATGAAACAAGGATTAGGCCACCTTGTTGACACAAAAGAACAATTTTAGAAGGTTCCCTCTCTTGATTCTGACTATGAGTACATACAAGGAGTAGCTGAATGGTATAGAACAAATGGCCTTGCCTAAATTTCAATTTTGTATGGGGACGATGAGGAGGACTAAGAAATTGCACCACCAAAATCGAGAAAGAAGCATGTTGAAACAATAAGTACCTCTTCAAATCTTCCTCCGTATATTTCATTATTAAGGAATAATAGGATTCTCCAGATGAATAACATACAACTACAAAACAAAGTTAAAATCCTAATAGATGAGCTTAGACAAAAAGAAAGTTTTGAAAGATTAAATTTCTTGGCCCAAGTTGCAGAGTCCCTACCCATTACTTTCATAGATATAGCTTCTCCAGGGGTCCAAAAAAATATACCTCTTGGAAAAAACCATACTGATGACATCATTGTGCAAACATAGGACCGAAACCTAGAGATGAAATCGACCAAAGGCACAACCGTGCAAACAAAGGAACAAGAACCAGAGATAAAACTAAAAAAAGAAACAGTTATACAAACAGAGGATTAGGAACTAGAGATGAAACTGACCATAGACATTGCTTTTGAAACAGACGATCAGGAACCAAAGATCAAATTGACCAAAGACACTATTGTCCAAATAGAGGATGAGGAACCAAAGGATAAATTAGCCATGTGTATACCCTCTTACAAGGTAAAACCAATCCTTTCCATTTGCACAAAAACTTAATGTGTGACCTTTGCAAGACTTGGGAAGAATATATAAACAAAGTTGAAGGAAAACATAAAAACATAGTGGTTGAGCTGCAGAGCAAGGTGTCCCAGATGAAGAATGATAAGAAACAACTCATACAGATAATGGATGGCATGCTTAGTTGCAGGGCTCCTTCAACTAATGTCAACGTGTACTTGGCAGAAAGATTGTTGAGGTTTAAAAATAATGCTATCATCATCAATAAGCCTGTCCAGGTTGAATACAAAAATGGTTTCATGAAAGCATACATAGCTTGTATGAATCTAGAAAAAGACTTGCTCTATGAACTGTACCAAAATAATTTTTTGTTGTCTCTTGATAAAAATATGGAATCCAAACCCTTATGTAGGGGATGTCCAATTGAGAGCCTTTATATCGTAATTGAGAATTTAGGCCAGTTGGGTGGAACCTCTTAAAAATTTTAAACATAATTCCGAGATAATTTTGTGGGTTAGAGGAGAATATGAAAGACCGGTAGAGGTGATAGAAGAACATCAATAGTTGGCCAGTTTTTCATAGGAATAATAGAATATCGCAAAGAACAGGCAGCAAACCATTATATATTGTGCCACCCAGATTCAAATATTGGAGACTATCGCACAAGAAGGATGTAAAGAAAGTTGGGATGCCTTGGGAAAACAAACCTGAAATAAAGATCCATTTAACTACCTAAACTTAAAGATAGCCTTAACAAGGGTTGCTCAATATATTATTTCCATGGAACAATGTGGGAATAATTGGATTAGTCTTAGATTTCACTATCCAATGATCTGGCTGCCAACAAGGATATATAAAAAGTCCTATACCCTGAGAAAAAAATAGGAGTTTGAATGCTAGAATGAAATTATGGAAACATTAGGGTATCTTTGTCATGGTGAAGCAGGACACAATGATTATTGCATCAACAATATTCATGAAAATCCCCCTTCATCCTCAGATTCAGAGTGACCCCTGTCTTCTTACTGATATTCACTCCCTCACTATTGGGAACATTCTCCCACTCACCTCGTTGCTGACACACTGGCTCACTGTTGTTGACAATCATTGCCATTGGTGCGACAACTCATAGTCAGCAAATGCATAATTTGAAGTTGTAATATATATTATTCTCCGACAATATATCAACATTAGCATTGAGAAGTTATAAAGAACTGGTAAAATTGTGTCTTACATGTTTTGTTACAATTTCGTTGCATTTCCGCTACAAATTTTGTTACATTTCCGTTGTTTTTATTCCAATTTATATATCAGATTCATGATTAGACACCAATGTATGCAAGCATAATGCAAGTATGGAATAACCTTGTGAAATTTATCTTCCATAACATACAAAATAATCAATTTATTGAAAGACTGAGTCTAAATTCATGGAGTTATTTACTGACGTTAAATGAAAATTTCGACAAATTTCCCAAATCAACAAACATATCCTCACCACCTATCAAACATACATGAACATATTCAACAAAATAATAATACATTAAATACATGTAATACACTAATAAATATTAAAAACAAATGTGTCACAACAAATCTAGAAAACCATGCATTGTTGGAGCAAGGGTGACCTCGCTTGTTGAGTTGTTCAAACACAAATGGTTCATCTTTATCTGCAGCGATATTCAAGTCAATTTTGAATATTGCATTTTATTTTCTTGTTTTTCTTCTCTTTTTGGGGCTCATGAAACTCTTCTTCTTTTACAAAGATGACTCAAAAGCACCCAACCCACACGTGAATTCATATTCCATAATATGAATATTGTTGGCACCATCCAACATTTTTTTAACCAAAGCAATAAACTGTTCAATCTTGGTCAAAGTAGCAGGAGGACTTTTTTGAACCAAGTCTATGTAGCCAAATAACTCCTCTTTGGCCAACTCAAGTCCTTCAACATTTACATCAACATTGTGACTATCCATGGAAAATGTGTTTGCATCTTCACCAAGATCCGATATTACCTCTATATTTATCTTAGGAGGGTCATTGTATGAATCAGTTGTGCTTTGATGATTTAGTGATTGGTTTGAAGCCATTTAACAGGAAGGAAACCAACCCAACTTTATGGCATGCTTGAAAATGTTTCCACGAATAGACCATTGGAAATCACAAGTTAAGAAATTTGTGTGATGACAAGTGATAAGATATTACTTATTAAGTTTAGATTGAATCCTTACCCAAAAAGCATGAGACATTTTCTCATGAGGGTTGCAATCATTATCTAGAATTCTTTTTTATTTTTCCATTGATGATTCAATTTGTTTCTCTTTCCTGTGATTATTCAAAAATCCTTCCTTTTTTAGAATTTCCTTAAACTGATAACATGGTTCAACATTTTTTAGAAGAACATATATCAACCAATCCATCCTATGAGCACATTTCTTTCTTCTATTAGATAGAAAGTTTGTCTTTAGGTAACAATGATATGACTCCACAAGATTTTTTGTTTCCTGATTTGCATGGGGGAAATCCCGAAAACCTTTTACCCACATCCCTAATTGCAGAAAAGTTGGGTTAATGAAGATATTTCATCCATATGAAAACCAAGAAGAGAAATGTAAGAAATATTTTTCCAACTCACAAATCTTCGCACCAACAACCCAATTCTTGTGGAAATAGTCTAGGAACTTCTCCTCATTAGAATTTTTTTTGAAGAAAACATTAATTGCATTGCTCATGTTAGCACTAGAACAATAATACATAATTAAACCCAAATCACTAAACCTCTCTTTTTCTATTTCTGGACTACTGGACAATCGATTTACATTTTTTATCCATGGTCGATGTACGTGCCAAACACACAAGATAACATTGCACCTTGTGATTCTCCTTCGACATTCAATTAATTTCATGCATGTCCTTTTTTTAATAAATACAATTTGTATTATAAAATAAGAAAATTGAAGTTACCTTAAATCATCGATTTCAACCAATGCATCATCAACCAGGAAGGCATTAACTTTCCAACTATGATCAACTTGGTGACACCTATGCATGAGGTGTTCCAACCATAGTGAAATTTCATGTGATGTATTACGTGATTCCACCACCCATGCAACTGGCACCCCACTTTGTTGCTCATCAAACACCACGAGTGTGTACAAATGATACTATCACATTAAAAAAACATATGAAGTCAACTTCAACTCATTAATCATTATCAATCATTACTAATCAAATTATTGTACTAGATAAATCATTTTTAATACACTCACCCCATATTTATTTGTGTTGAATGTCGAATCCATGGCTATTAGGCTATTATTCGGTAACTTCACCATGGTCTCCAACATCCACTTCATCTAATTACAACTATAAAAGGGATCTCTCCACCACTGGGCTTTTGATAAAGAAAAAATCATCTTGGTGTTTTCTATACTGAAGGTTCACACTCATTTCCTCCTTCTTCTGCAATTGATACTTTCCTTTCATTAGATGATTAGAGATGTTAATAACATATTTCCTACAAAAAAGGAAATCCCCATCTCAATTTGTGGCATCCATGTCAGCATATTTTTTAACATGCATTTTGCAAACTAAGTCAATCGACAGTTCCAAGAAGAAACAACTCTCTACATAGGAAACCATGTCCCTTGATAACTTTGGTTGATGCAGGGACCTAGCATGACCCAAAGTGTCATGTTGGCCATGACAAGGCCATCCTTGGCTATCTACATGCTCAAACATGTTATATGTTATTATTGATATCTCAGGGATTTGAACCATAAGTTTTACAATGAAATGACATTAGAAACCCCTTTCTTTCACAAATGAGGATCTTCACTTCATTTCATTTTGTCCTCTTTTATCCTTGGGGCCATATGAACAAGAATATTTGAAAATTCAATACATATGAATCCATGAAAAAATGATCGAGCATTATTAATACCAACATCTAAACAATGCATCTCTAAAAAACTTACACTTCATATCATAGGGAAGCAGTAGGCCTTGAGCCTAGGCGTTTATTTTTTACCTAGGTGAAAGAACATGGGGAATCTATGTTCATTTCCTCTCCTATAATAAAGTCTCCAATTCTATTTGAAGGGATTTTCCCAATATGATCATTCTCAATGTGTTTTCCATGTACTTCATACCAATCTAAATCATTCCTAGAAAAGATGATATTTTCTTTAGGGTCTTGCACTGGAAGGGCAATGATAGTTTCCCATTTGAATTGCTTTACCATTTTGTGACCCAAGGTGATCTAAAATGTGGAAATTAGATCGTCCACTCTAAAAGTGCAAGATTAAACTGATGGGGGATTGTCTTTTAAACAAAGCTTTGAACCATGATTTGCATAAATGAGAAGTGAAAACAGAATATTAAATCGTCTTTATGCTTTAAAAAATCAGAATTAAATGACACTCAAGAAACAAATTAGAAGACACAAACTTAGAAATAATTTGGTGACAGAGTTCGTCCCTCTTGGACTATATCTCCGGGTCCGCTTCAAAATGGGTGACCGCTCTATTAAAAGAGCTTCGAGAGATTCTTTACATGTGGATTTACCAACTGATATGTGCTCGCAGGCACTGTTGGACACTTGTAGAAAGAAAGCCTTCTTCAACAACTTTCTAGTGCCTGTCTTCGTTCCTGAATAGGCCCAAGGATGGCTAGGAAACGCTCCAAAGAGCATCTATAGACAAATATCGAAACTCTGACCCCGAAGCTTCTGTTGCTTGAAAACTAAAGCGCAACCTCCTTCTTGAAAGACTTCTACAATATAAAAGAACTTGATGGGCTCTAGATTGCCACTCTTCTTCTTCTCCTTTCCAAGACCTCGAAAGTCTATCTTTAAAGAAAATCTACTTTCTTCAAATTGCTTGTATAAAGGATGGACTTCCACCTCCTTTTATACTAAAATCCCAAACTAAATTTGAAATGTTGTTTTAGCAAATTCTTTGTAGTCCAATTAGAAATCTCGGTGCTTGATACATTATAACACAACAACCCACCTTATCCAAGGTTTATTTGGTGCATGTGCATTTAAAGTTTAATGGCATTAATTTATTGGACAGGTACTAACAAACACCATATAACATTAACATATGTTCTAATTACAATGGCGCATAAATGAATACATACCCGAATTCCAATTCGATGTATATACAATGCACCATATTAAACCAAAGTTTCAAATGATAATTTTGGCATTAACCCTTGAACCTGTTGTCATGGGACATAGAGGCCTCTGACGATTGGCTAGTTGTGGTTCACCTCCGGTGGTTAGGCTGACTCAGTGGTCTCGTTGGGTGGTCAAATCGACAAAGTCGCTGCGCAAGTGGCATTCCCCGGTGGCTTAGCACGTCCGTCCTGTGGCAAACCTCAACTGCATTTCTTCGATGGTGCTCACGCGGTATTGGACTTCCGATCGTGATTGGTTTCATTGCTCCCATGGCTCTTTCAAACTCCGGCAGTTTCCCACCTGTGGCATCGTCGTTGAGCTATTCTTGACAGATTTTGGTGTTGACATACTACCTCAAAAATCTGCACACTAGATCATGCACAACAAATTGAATCTACATTCTGGTGATGAAATCGTGGAGAAAATACTGCCATTCTGGTGGAGTAAATTTAATCAAATCGTTAATTTTTAACGTGGCTACACCAATTCTGTATGGTCTGTCTTTCCACATTTTCATACCCAAGTATAGCAATGAGATCCAGAAATTTTCTGTACAATCCAGAAAGAACACCATGGGTAGTTGTTCGGATCCTCCATACATCACACGGTGTTCTACACTACGGCATTTTCCATTAATCCACATTTGTAAACGATAATATAAACCATGTGTTGTTGACGTGTATCGACTCCGCCATATTTGATAATGTAGCCACGTCCTATGGCATACTAACTCCACTGCGCTGGACCTGTAACATAACCCGTGCACTTTCGTGCCACTGTGCCATCCTCCAAAGGCTTCGTTGCCACTTGCGCCATGTGCACTCCACCATATCTGCTGACCACGACGTGGATTGCACTAAAATTTTGATGTAAATATTACATATAACCTTTAATAATGCCATTGACATAGTTTGAATGTGTTGTAATAACACCATTTGAAAAATTTAGCATATAGTTTTGAGTCCTATGCATTTTCCTCCTTAGGACTATATCTATCCACCATAACTATATGCACTTATTTTAACCCTTAGGTATATAACATGACATGTGTTGCATTTGTGTCCACTTTTAATGCCTTTCACCTTAGGTTTATACCATAGTGACATGCGCCCATTTTGTAATACCTTATAGTATTAAAACCATAGATTGGCATCTTAGGTAACATGTGCACCACATTATAATGTTTTGACATCATTAACATAATTTGACCCTTAACTTGCTCCAAATATAAAATGTGCCAAAACCATTAATCAACATCTATTTCTTACCAATGTTCTTTTGCAGGAACTTGGAGATGAAGTTTGTGCTTTACTGAACTACGACAAGTCACATGGCTAGCAAGTGTTGAAAAGTGGGCAACAAGAAATGCTAAATTTAGAATGTGCTAAAAATAGACCTGCTAAAAATAGCATGTCTAAAATAGCAATTTGGCCAATGAGGTCATTGGCCACATTGGGTGAGAGGTGAAACTGATAAAAATAGAAAGTTCTAAAAATAGCATTTCTGGGTCCCTTCCTATTTATAGCAGTCCCTAGTCTATATATAGGAAGTAAAATTAATTTTGGTCTTAACAACAGTTGGAAATATTAATTAATTAATTCGGTTGAGTTAATTAGTTAAGGAAATTCGAATTTGAAGTCTTTGTGAGCATGCACATGATTTCCTCCACTGATTGAGGGAATAAGTATGAGTTCTATAATGAGGGAATCGATTGACTTAGTTCTAACTAGTCAAGTCCAGTTAGATTATTTTAACAAGTTGTTAAAATAATAAAATATAGTTTGTTAATGCTTGCATGCATGTGACAACTATTATTTTAGATAACTGAGAATTCACTCATGGATAACTGTTGCATGTCAGTTCTGTCAAAGACCCAGTTGAGATCAGATGTGGGACAGTGTAATATCAGATGCTTGGATATTTCTAGTAAGTATTCCTTGCATGGAGAAGGATCTATTATAGGAGATTGGAGGAATTGTGGCCTATATATTGAGGTGTAGGTAGTCCATGATTTTCATCTTCTGATTGAAGATCATCAGGATCTTCTGATTACAGAGAGAGCAGGATAGCTATTGAGCTGATTATTTTTGTATGTTGTTAAGGATCTACATTTGATTGATAATATATGGTTGGGGTTTTATGTTGGTGCTTTCCCCTGGATATATCTTGTGTTATGTGTGATTATTTCTCTTGATCAGTTATGCATGTTTCTACTTGATGTTGCTCATGAATTCGATTACGTTCCGCTTAATGTTTTGTAGAAGTAGAACAAGTATTATGCTTTAGGAAATTGCATATATCGGTTTGTTCTATAGGTGAAATTTCTACATGGTATCGGAGCTAGCTGATTTGTAGAAAAATTCTAGAAAATTCTACATGGTATCAGAGCATAGGTGATCAAGCAAGAACAGTATACTAGCAGGAGGAATTCAAAGTTTCTTACTCTTGATATAGATCTGAAGTTCTTATCACATCTATTTCATTGATGACGTTCTATGGTTTGAGGCTTGAGTATGCCCTTGATGGTAGCTCAAACTATATAGCTTGGAAGGATCGCATGGAGGCAGTTTTGGAAGATAATGGCCTTAAGGATTTCATTGATCAAGAAATTCCTAAGCCTACTGACAAGACTGAGCAGGTGGAATGGAGGAAGTGTGTGACTAGAGCTAGGAGAATTCTCTTGGAGGGAGTGTGAGATCACATTGTCTCAAGCCTCCCTAGGAAGGAGACTCTGCATGCAATGTGGAAAACATCGAAAGATTTATATCAGAATAGCAGTGATCAGAGGAAGCTGGAACTGAAGGACAAACTTTGAAAGATCAAGTGTGAATGGGATGAGACAATCTCTATGTATCTGACCAAGCTCATCACATGCAGGGATGAGCTTGCAAGAGTAGGGTTCGTGACATCGGATGAGGATATGGTGAGTCTACCACTCCTTGGCCTTCCTAAGAGCTGGCATAGCTACTAGGACTCGGTGAATGGAAGGGAGAAACTACCAGATTGGGAACAACTATGATCGGATTTGATGCAGGAGGAGATCAGATGGAGCACCAGAGACAGTTCTTCATCCATGCATGATGAGGATAACTGTGCCTTAGTGAGTAAGGCGAAGAAGGGGAAGGAGAAGGTTTCTCTTTCTGAATCCAGTTCTTCCAATGATGGGAAGAAGGTTGACAAATCGAAAGTGTGATGCTTTCATTGTCATGAGGTGGGCCATTATGCTGCAAATTGTCCACAGAGGAAATCCAAGAAGGGATTCGGGAAAGGATCTGAAGGTGAGGCACTTGCTTCATAATTTGAGTTGGATTTCACACTCTTCGCATGCATGGTTTCGTCCATGGTGGGAAGTGGTTGGTTTCTTGACAGTGGAGCTTCTTTCCACATGACCGATGACAAGAGTTTGTTCAGTACTTTGGAGGAGAAAGATCTCCAGATACTCATAGCGATGGGTAATGATGAGAAGTATAGTGTCTCAGGTGTAGGCACGATTATTTTTCAGAGGGAGCATGGAGCTCGCCTTACCTTGACTGATGTCAAGTATGTACCAGGACTGAAGAGAAACTTGGTGTCGATCGTGATGCTGGAAGACAGAGGCTATGATGTAGTCTTCAGTAAGGGAAAGGTTTTCCTTAGACACATCATCACTAGACAAGTGAAGCAAATTGGTTCACGGGTCAAGAACCTGTATGCTCTTGAGGTTCAATATGCATGCAAAGCCTTGAGCAGCAAGGCAACTGATGGAGACTTGGTGGTTGACAGGGAGGGTATATTACCTTTCAACATGCAGAGCTAGAAGAAGTCTCAGATAATTATGGAGGAGCCACGATTGGTGCAGCAACTTCATGCAGTTGTGGAGCGGCCACAATAGGGGAAGCTGAGTGGAGATCGAGTAGAGACATCTACTGTTAGGCCTTGAGCTGGTTTCATAACATCTACTCAGGCAAAGACCTCTAGTAGGGGGAAACTTCGAGTCAGGTGGGCTGAGGGATCACATGCAACCATACCTCCAGGAAGGAGGTGGGGAGATATAGAGTGATCGTCCCAAGGAGGAGGGGCAGGATCCTTGAGGTACCCAACCTCTTAGATGTGACCTTGCTATAGGAGCCCCGATGTGGAGTAGCAGGAACTGACTGATTCGGTAGAGATAGATGCGGATGGAGCGGCAGAGAGAGCGACAGTGCAGGGAATCCCATGACAGCGCATAGCTAGCAGGTTGTAGCAATGCGAGAGGCACAAGTGTTTTGCACAATGCTAGGTGGCATAGAGAAGTGTGTAATGGTGCGAGATGCATGGAGATGTTGTAGTAGTGCAGATGTCAGAGAGGGAGCACTTGTCAGCAACAAGTAGAGCTTCAACATCAGAGTATGTTCCTAGCCTAACAGAGTGGTCAGTTGGGAGTGTTTTTGTTCCAAGTGTTATTAGAGTAAATGGACTGGGTAGATTTGCTGCATGCAGAACATTCTAGAGTTACAGGACCGGGTTCGAGAGAAAGCCTTTCTTGTTGAGAGGGAGTGTTGAAAAGTGTGCAACAAGAAATGCTAAATTTAGAATGTGCTAAAAATAGACCTGCTAAAAATAGCATGTCTAAAAATAGCATTTCTGGGTCCCTTCCTATTTATAGCAGTCCCTAGCCTATCTATGGGAAGTAAAATTAATTTTGGTCTTAACAACAGTTGGAAATATTAATTAATTAATTCAGTTGAGTTCATTAGTTAAGGAAATTCGAATTTGAAGTCTCTGTGAGCATGCACATGATTTCCTCCACTAATTGAGGGAATAAGTATGAGTTCTATAATGAGGGAATCAATTGACTTAGTTCTAACTAGTCAAGTCCAGTTAGATTATTTTAACAAGTTGTTAAAATAATAAAATATAGTTTGTTAATGCTTGCATGCATGTGACAACTATTATTTTAGATAACTGAGAATTCATTCATGGATAACTGTTACATGTCAGTTCTGTCAGAGACCCAGTTGATATCGGATGTGGGATAGTGTACTATCAGATGCTTGGATATTTCTAGTAAGTATTCCTTGCATGGAGAAGGATCTGTTATAGGAGATTGGAGGACTTGTGGCCTATATATTGAGGCCTAGGTAGTCCATGATTTTCATCTTCTGATTGAAGATCATCAGGATCTTCTGATTACAGAGAGAGCAGGATAGCTATTAAGCTGATTCTTTTTGTATGTTGTTGAGGATCTACACTTGATTGATAATACATGGTTGGGGTTTTATGTTGGTGCTTTCCCCTGGATATATCTTGTGTTATGTGTTATTATTTCTCTTGATCAGTTATGCATGTTTCTACTTGATGTTCCTCATGAATTCAATTATGCTTCCACTTAATGTTTTGTAGAAGTAGAACAAGTATTATGCTTTAGGACATTGCATATATTGGTTTGTTCTATAGGTGAAATTTTTACAGCAAGACCCTCTACGATGCCTCAACTTGGACAGATGCTTTCTTCAACATGGGGAGACCAAATGGAAATCTAGAGACATCACTAGAATCAGTGCGTTGAACCCTTCGTCCTAGCACTAGTTTCATAGTCAATTAAGACAATCAAACTCTGCACAAGTCGAGAGCAACTTTTCCATCTAGGACCATCTTAATCATAAACATATGGTAAAAAATTGATTTGACTTAAAAAATCCATTCTGGATCACACCTCCCAACAGAAAGAACTTTTGGACCTCTAAAAGTTGTATTTCAAACATGAACTTGATTACAAACACGAGTTAATGTAAAAACCATCTAGACTCTAGTTACAAACTTTGACTAGGCCTACTATCAACAATTTACAAACTCACAATTTATACATATGGCATGTTATTTTCCCCTCTAGAGACTAACGTTCCTCAGCTCCAGGTGTTTTTTATGTCTCTTACTCTGTTGATGTTGATGTTGTCTCTCGGGGTAGAATCAGACATTTGCTTGTCGAATGCCCTTTCAGCTTGCAATGTTGACAAACTCATTCTCCAGAGTTTGTGCTAGTTGTTTTTTTATTGTAATTTCTCGTACTTTGTTTGGATGTTGCGGAGTCCTTGTCTGACTGAAGTAAGATCTTCCCAAGACACTTCTTTACTAGTAGTGCTACATCATCTTTCCGTGGATAACTTTTGATAGCACCTACTTTCTTGCTGAAAATTTTCTGCTTCCAACAATATTCAACACAATGTGAATTAGTACCACAAAAGGTACATAGGTAAATCCTCTTTATAAATTTTAACATTAAGTTTTGACTTGAGGACTCACCTTCTGAATCACTGCTTGATTGATTCAGTAGCTTACCTTTTCGGTCTTGCAACTTTTTCGGCATTAGGTGTGGGTGTAGGGACCAACATTGATTTGCAATGTGACCTCTCTTCCCACAGTAGTCACATATTGTTTGATCATAACCCAAGCCTTCATGTTGCGGCCTTTCCTGCACGGAGATCAGTTGGAGCCTACCTTGACCATGCTTTCTGAGACCTTGTCCTTCCTGGTAACCCATCTTCTACATTAGCTTCATACCCATTCTTTTAGTATGATTTTCAAATGCTCCAATCTCCTGATCGTTGGAAGACTCGTTCTTCTCCAAGTATTTTCTTGGTGAGGTTGGTGCATGAGAAGTTTCTTTAGAAGGTGAGGAAAAGCTTCCGATAGCTTCTTCTACTGACTGAGCTTTTGGAGTTGTGGATAATGATGAACTGTCTCCATCATCTAGATGAAGAGGCAAGGCTTCATTTTTCCCTTCAGTAGATGAGCTGTGAACTGAAGGACTGTTTATCCTTTGACTCTTTTTCAAAACTTCAATCTCTATCTGGAGTCTTTTCTTGTCTTCCTCTAGATATTTCACCATCCGCCACAAAGAATCGTTTCTCAAAGCTTCAATCTTTGTCTGGAGTATTTTCTTGTCTTCCTCTAGATATTTTACCATCCGCCACAAAGCATCGTTCTCCCGCTTGAGCTTCCTGGAACTCTTTTCCATTCTTGCACCCTAAAAGAGCCAACCTGCTCTGATACCAAAAATGATCTGAAATGTGGAAATTAGATCGTCCACTCTAAAAGTGCAAGATTAAATTGATGGGTAATTATCTTTTAAATGGAGCTTTGAACCATGATTTACATAAATGAGAAGTGAAAACATAATATTAAATCGTCTTTATGATTTAAAACATCAAAATTAAATGACGCAATAAGAAACAAACTAGAAGACACAAATTTAGAAAGAATTTGGTGATGGAGTTCATCCCTCCGGGACTACGTCTCCGGGTCTGCTTCAAAATGAGCAACCATTCTATTAAAAGAGCTTCGAGAGTTTCTTTACATGTGGACTTACTAGCTAATTTGTGCTTGCAAGCACCGCTGGAAACATGTAGAAAGAAAGCCTTCTTGAACAACTTTCTAGTGCCTATCTTCATTCTTGAATAGGCCCAAGGATGGCTAGGAAACGGTCCAAAGAGAATCTACAGACAAATGTCGAAACTCTGACCCTGAAGCTTATGTCGCCTGAAAATTGAAGCGCAACCTCCTTCTTGAAAGGCTTCTACAATAGAAAAAGACTTGATGGGCTCTAGAATTCCACTGTTCTTCTTCTCCTTTCCAAGACATCGAAAGCTTGTCCTTAAAGAAACCCTGCTTTCTTTAGTTTGCTTGTATAAAGGATGGACTTCAACCTCCTTTTATACTAAAATCCCATACTAAATTTGAAATGTTGTTCTAGAAAATTCTTTGTGGTCCAATTAGAAATCTCAATGCTTGATACATTATAACACCACAACCCACCTTATCCAAGATATATTTGGTGGATACGCATTTAGCATTTAATGTCATTTGTTTATTGGGCCGGTGCTAATAAACACCATAGAACATTAACATATGTTCTAATTACAATGGTGCATAAATGAATACATACCCGAATTCCAATTCAATGTATATAAAATGCAGCATATTAAACCAAAGTTTCTAACGATAATTTCTGCATTAACCCTTGAACCTATTGTCATGTGATAGAGAGGCCTCTGATGGTTAGCTAGCTATAGTTCACCTCCGGTGGTTAGGCTGACTCGGTGGTCTCGTTGGGTGGTCAACTCGACAATGTCACTACACAGGTGGCATTCTCTGTTGGCCTAGCACATCCGTCCCGCGGAAAAACTCAACTGCATTCCTTCGATGTTGCTGACATGGTACTGGACTCTCGACACTGATGGGTGTCACCGCTCCCATGTCTCTTTCAAACTCCAGTAGTTTCTACACCTTTGGCATCATCGATGACCTGCTCCTGACGGATTTTGGTGTTGACATACTACCTCACAAATCTACACACTAGATCACACACAATAAATTGAATCTGCATTCTAGTGATGAAATCATGGAGAAAATCATGCCATTTTGGTGGAGTAAATTTGATCAAATCGTTAATTTTTAACGTGGCTACACCAATGTTGTATTATCTGTCTTTCCACGTTTTCAGACCCAAGTATAGCAATGAGATTTCGAAAATGTCTGTAAAATCCAGAAAGAACACCATGGGCAGTTGTTTGGATCCTCCATACATCACACGGTGTTCTACACTACAGTATCTACCATTAATCCACATCTATAAATGATAATGTAAACCCTACGTTGTTGACGTGTATCGACTCCGCCATATTTGATGATGTAGCCACATCCTCTGGCATACTAAATCCTTGCGCTGGACTTGTCACATAACCCATGCGCTGTCGTTCCTGTTGAAAAGTGTGCAACAAGAAATTCTAAAAATAGAAAATTCTAAAAATAGCACTGCTATAAATAGCCCGACTACAAATAGCAGTTCAGCCATTGGTGATCTTAGCAAGAATGGGTGAAAAGTGAAAGTGTTAAAAATAGATTTTCTAAAAATAGCATTTCGGGATCCCTTCTTATTTTAGTCAGTCCCTGGACTAAACATAGGAAGTAAAATTCGAATTTGGTATCAACAACAGTTTGGAAATTAATTAATTAATTCATCTTGAGTTAATTAGTTAAGGAAAATCAAACTTGAAGTCTATGTGAGGACATGCAACAGTTTCTCCTTTGATTGAGGAATTTAACCTTCAGTTAAAGAGATAAGGATGAGTTGTAATTAGTTGACTTAGTTTAACTTAGTCAAGTCCAGCTAGATTAATTTAACAGTTTGTTAAATTAATGAGAGTTTAGTTAGTTAATGCTTGCATGCATGTAACTACTGTAATTCAGATAACTGAAGAGTCACTCATGGATAACTCATGCATGTCAGTTCAGTTAGAGACCCAATTGAGATCAGATGGAGGGACAATGTACTATCAGTTTCTAGGATATTCCTTGATGAATAGTCCTTGCATGCAGAAGGAATATTATTCCTTATGGATTGCGTAGTTGGACCTGAGGTTATAGTGAGTGTGATGAGGCTAATTCACACATGTGATATCGATGGACCCTAATCAAAATTGCGCAAGGAAATAGGAGGTTTGGAGGGCTTGAGGAAGATATATTCTATGTCTATTGAGTCTGTGAGCTGTATTGTTTGATTACAGAGAGAGCAGGATAGCTTGAGAGCTGATTCTTTTTGTAACTTGAACAAGATTTCCACTTGTATGATAATACAGAGTTGGGGGTTTAGGTTGGTGCTTTCCCTAGTGATATATCTTCTATGTTATGGTTGATTACTTCTCATTCTCAGTTATATCTATTTATTCTTGATGTTTCTCATGTTTGATTAAGCTTCCGCTAAATTGTTTGTAGAATTAGATCAAGTGTTTTGCTTTAGTACATTGCATTACCAGGTGATCTACAGTGGGAATTTCTACAGTTCCACTGTGCCATCCTCCAAAGGCTTCGTTGCCACTTGCGTCATATGGACTCTGCCATATTTGCTAACCATGACGTGGATTGCACTAAAATTTTGATGCAACAATATTACATATTACCTTTAATAATGCCATCGATATAGTTTGAATGCATTGTAATAACACCATTTGAAAACTCTAGCATATAGTTTTGAGTCCTATGCATTTTCCGCCTTAGGACTATATCTATCCACCATAACCATATGCACTTAGTTTAACACTTAGGTATAGAACATGACATGTGTTGCATTTGCGCCCACTTTTAATGCCTTTCACCTTAGGTTTATACCATAGTGACATGCGCCCATTTTGTAATATCTCATAGTATTAAAACCATAGATTAACATCTTAGGTAACATGTGCACCACATTGTAATGGTTTGACATCATTAACATAATTTGACCCTTAACTTGCGCCAAATATAAAATGTGCCAAAACCGTTAATCAACATCTATTTCTTACCATCGTTCTTTTGCAGGAAATTGGAGATGAAGTTTGTGCTTTATTGAACTGCAACAAGTCACATGGCCATCAAGGCCCTCTACGATACCTCAACTTTGACAGATGTTTTCTCCAACACCGAGAGGCCAAATGGAAATCCAGGGACATCACCAAAATTAGTGCGTTGAACCCTTCGTCCTAGCACTAGTTTCACAATCAATTGAGACAATCAAACTCTACACAAGCCGAGAACAAATTTTCCATCTAGGACCATCTTGATCGTCAACATATGGTAAAATTATAACTTGACTTACAAAATCCATTATGGATCACAAGGATTTGCTGCAACAGTAACCCAGAATGTGCTACAATAGTGACCTAGCGAGTTTCCAGGATGGTGACCAAGTGAGCTTCCACAAATGTAATCCATAGACTTGCTGCAAAGTTGAAACAACATGTTTCCACAATGGTAAACCAACAATCTGCCTCAATGGTCAACCAGTGAGTTTCCACAACGATCAAACAAGAATTTTCCGCAACAGTTAACTAGCGAGTTGCTGAAATGGTTAACTAAGAGGTTGCTGCAAGGGTTAAAAAGCGAGTTGCCACAACGATTGACCATCGAATTTCCAAAATGGCTAGCCAACAAGTTTCCACAATGGTTAACCAACGATTTGTCGCACCCGTCAATCATCGAGTTCCTGCAACAAAAAACCAACAAGTTGTTGCAACTGTGAAACAGTTTGTTGATGCACCAATGAACCATTGGATTTTTTTCAATCAATTTTGGTGCTCTTCTAACCCTTGGCAAGAAACAACCAAATGTGTGCTCTCATATTTCTGCTAAGGAACTGGTTAGACAGTACAATATTGTTTGCATAAATAAAGAAATCAACCCAGAACAAAATTTCCTTTATATATTAGTCTACATAAATTATATAATAGTTTTCTAATAATATAATAATCTACGAATAAATTATATACTAGTATAAGCACAAATATATATACTAATATTTATCTGTGGAATCTAAGTTAGTAATGTGGAGGATGAAGGATTTTACAAAGAATCTAAATTAGTAATGTGGAGGATGAAGGAATTTACAAATTCGGTTTAATAGTGCTGAGGATGAAGGGTCCATCCAAATTGGGTTTTAGTAATGTGGAGGATGAAGGGTTTTACAAATTGGGTTTTGACCAGCACCATAAAAAACAACAGGAAAACAAACATTATGCTTATAACCAGAGCTAGAAACTACGTAGGTAGGAATTTGCATGTGTTTTGAGATTTCCTATTTTGAACTTACAATATGAGCAATGTTGAACTTTGCTTCACATGTCCTAGGGACAAAATAAATGTTTGTCATGATTTTTGCATGTTCTTAACAAAATTGGTACAAAATTTGTGTTGAACATTAGAGCGATTTTTGCAATCCAATCAATGAAAACATTGTGCCCCATCTCAATTTTCTCTGTCTAAGGTTGCAGGGGTTTCAAAATTATGTGGGAGTGAATGGAATTCAAAATAACATAGGTGGGAAAGGGAGGCTCACCATTAATTCCTTTCAGCATGTGTGGCTGTGTAAGCTAGGGAAGCCATCGTGTCGTAACCAGCAAGCTTGCAAATGAAACTCTATAGATGGTAATGCCAATGATGACGCAGATGGAGAGGGAGACAGAGAAGTTGGAGATGGATAATTTTGGAAGATTTTGTTTGGAGACGAAGGGACCCAAGGGACCCACATTGCGGAGGGGGTCACTGGAAGGACCTCGCCGACAGCTAGTGGGTGCAAAACACGAAGGGTGTTTCGTTGACCCGTTAGCTAGTATTCTTTGTTGCAAAGAGGATTACAATCCTATCTGGCTCATTGAAGAGGAGAATCCTCAATGGTTGAGATGTTCAGAAGACAACAAAGTTAGTAATCATTTTGGAGAGGAGTTTCTCCCATTGTGTGGCACTTTCAACTTAATTATCTGCAATGGTCTGATAGATGGAAAAAGTCTGGAAACTTCCCTTGCAACAGATACAATGGGGCAAGTGTCGTTAACTATGTTATTTTTTCACAAAGCTTAATAGAAAGGACATATTAAGTTAAGATTTGAGAGCATATTTGGGACTTAAAATCAGATCATAACACAATTTATATGAATCTATCATGGTTAGAAGAAAGAAAACATAGGAGGAAAACCTAATATTCTCGACAATCAGTATGAAGGGGTAAAATTATTCTAACACAAGAAAATTGCACTATCTTCAAAACAATGTTGGAGAGATCAATTCAGAAGGAGAAAAATAGTCCCCAAACCCTCAACAATCATGAGTTAACATATATAATTTAGGGTGCACTTGAGAAGTGAAAAAGAGAAAAAAATAGAAAATCAGAATCAAATTGTTTTCTTGCGAATGCTTGGTTCAATGAGGAATGCAAAATCGCAAGGAGAACCTTGAAAAGGGCAGGTGAGGAGAATATGAATGTAAATTTATATAAGAAAATTTTAAAAAGGAAAAAATATGAGTTCATGCAAATAAGGCGGGAAGAGTTAATATATCTAGGCAAGAATAACCCAAAGCTTTTTTGGCAGGAACTTCAACCAAGAAAGAAGCAAATTGAAAATAATATTACAACCAAGCAATGGTTTAACTATACAAGACAACTCTATGAAAAAGAATTAGAGTTTGAGCCTCCTCCCAGGATCAACCAAACTACAAAGCTTTTCACATTACAGAAGGTGGAGGCAGGAATTAAAAAGTTGAAAATAGGGAAGGTGTTGTAGCGGGTGCAACACCCTCCAAAATTTTAGCCCGCATCCAATTTCGGAGCCTCCTTTGAGAGTTTTACTTGATGACTGCATGCACTTGGGTTCACCTCATGAGCTCGTGTGAGTCTTCGTACCCACATTGCTTGATCGTTCAACAGACAATTTTTACATGTTGGTAACAATGTCATGCTTGCGACCATGTTCTAGTCATGCACAAGGTCTCCACTTTGTGTGTACATGATGTGTTTGCTATGTAAACATTTGTCGCGCTCACACACTGAGTCTTATGCACTGTCGCGCAAGCATCATCACAGTCGTCCAAAGATCAATCACAAGCATCACGCTTGGTTACTTGCACCGTCGGTCAGTCATGTTGAGCATGTGTGTCTGGATGGTTTGAGTCATCTCATCTTCAAGTCATGTAAGTGTGTGTTTGTAAGTTTGCGTATGCATATTTTCACTTGCTCACATACTTAGTCATTTTTTTGAAGTTCTAATGAAAATATTTCCCTCTAATAGTCGGACCTTCACCCCGGCATCGATTCGATCGACTATCACCAAGAACAACACAGAAACTCCCAACAACCCACTACCAATTCCCTCCAGGAATTGCGTAGTTTTTCCTGCCAATTTCCCACTGCCCACTCCCTCCAGAAATTGTGCAGATTTTGTCTGCCTAGGCTTCCTACAGCCCAAACTGCTCCTCCCAAAAATTGCGCAGTTTTTCTAGCCAGCTCATCAGTCAGCCGACTGGCTGCTAACCTGGAAAACTACACAGATTTTATAAGTAATCCCTCTACTGCCCAACAGTCCGCTCGACTCAGAAACTGCGCATAAGTGATCAATAGGCCAGCCTCCTAGCATCAGCATAGTTTTTCCTGCCAGCAGCTCCCAACTGCTCACTGTTAGTTCCCTCTAGGAATTGCGCAGTTTTTGTTGCCAAGCTCCCAGTTCCCTCCAGGAATTGCGCGGTTTTTGCTGCCAAGCTCCTGGCAGCCCGCTCCTTTAAGAAATTGCATAGATTTTGTCTGTTCATCCTTCCTGCAGCCCGAACTGCTCCTCCCAAAAATTGCACAGATTTTTCCTCTAGCAGAGCCAAACCCCGTGTATAGTCACTATCGATCCAGATTGCCTATCACCATCTCCCAATGACTTTTGCAAAGTTTTCACCAGCAGTGCCTAGATCCTCCATCCCAGCACAAAGATTGCCTCGCATAGTTTCATAACCTTCTCTTCTCTCCTGGTCGCCTGCATCCAAAGCAATCATGCATCGTGGTAGACTAGGAGGTTTATGGATTTGATGTTTTCTCGTCATGAGTGACTACAGATACATGTACACAAATAAACATGGCACGATGATGGATGGGATGAACAAGGAGAGTACATGCAAGAGGATCTGATCGTGAACGAACGAAAAAACGATGCATGTAAAGAGATGAGCTAGCAAATGGACGAACATGAGAAGGTGTGTTTGTGGATGGACAGACGAATGAACATACACTTTTCGCGAATGGATGAACTTGTCAAGCATGCCAACATACAATCAAGGAGCAACGTGCGAATGCAACATCAAGCGAACCCAAAGACCATCGAAGACTCTGTGCACCTTTCCATGCGGATGTGAAGCTGTGACACACCATGAAGACATCCATCACCCAGCAACACTATAGCTCGACATTCACACCAATAGTAACACAAATTTACCAGCACTGTCATGTCGAGGGTTGTCACGAGTCATGTCGTCCACATCTCTACTATGGGCCATACTGTCGATCAATGTAATGTAATGTGGAATTCCAAGAGACCCACTTGTCATATGGAGAGTCATGTATAAGTGAAAGGTCATAGAATTCAAACAGTGATGAGGGAAGTCGAACAATCACAAGGGTCAGTTTCACCCTTGGCTGTAAATACCCCCTCATTTGTACATAAAAAGGAATTTTCACCTTGGCTCCTCCCACATAGCCTTGAGAGTTTGTAATCTTTTCTTTGAGGAGAAATTAGTGGCTCCAATGCCCCGCCAACAGGGTTAGTGATGTATGGTGTATCAATGTGTCTTGGAACTTTCGCTTAATTCAGAAGACTACTAACATGCCATCACGATTTCACACATGTGTTGTAACTATTTGTAAGATTCATCTTGAACACTTGTAATGCATGTTGCTTTAACCTGTGTTTAACACTTGGATTCATTAAACTATTCTAATACATATATACTAATGAAAATGTGTTGTATAATTTTTTAATGTTGTCCTGCCTATGTTGGTTACCTCTTGGACATCAGATTGAACCTTTCACGTAAACTTGCTATAACGACCGTCGCACTCACACGTTTTTCCTGCTGAGTGTTGTACGTGCTATCTTACCTTGTGTGTTGTGACTGCCACATCTATGTGGATTCCTCCTCTGGAAGCTGCACATGTCCTGCTATGTTGTGTGTTCCTAATAGAGTTGGGTTTCCTCCCATCTGACCTGTGACTCACTCCCACCCTTTCTCTCTCTCCGGTGAAAGAACCTTGACACAAGTAACACTATCAATCTCCAGGCATGCGAGCCTCACCACTCGAAGACAAAGCAGACCACTCTCCTGTGCTGACAAGCAAGAGCTAAGGCAAACATTTAAGATAATGGCAACCAGGCCATCATACCAGATGGGACTCCCACACCAAACGGTGTGAGGTATAGTTGGGACTTCATACCAGGGTGATCCTGTGAATGTTAGCGGTCTAGCATCGTCAAAATTTCTAGTGCTAGAAGGAGGGTCGGCAATTGTTTATGGCTGAATGTCCTCTCACACTCACTCGACAACCATCTAGTCAAGGCAGTAACTCGAACTCCCTCTCACCTACGCGTGACTCTACAGTCGGTTAATGAACACAAAATTCCATATCAGCACCTTCACTCCATCCATCCTATCACCTTCCAGTTCACGAAAGTAGTCGGACTGATCCCAGGAATACAACATCTTCCATACGCATCAAGGAAGCCAAAAACCACTCCCATAGGGGTTGTTATATCATCAGTGGAATAATCATTTCTTGCCACACTCGAAGGTTTGGCAGAAGCTATTGAAGGCGGAGAGGAGCCTCTGATCTTCCGACAGGGAGAAAGATACACCCTCGTAATCTTGGGTTCAGACTCTGGTACAGGAGGTAGAGGGGAAGGAAGTGGAGGAGGTGGAGGCGGAGACGAACCGACAAACTCAGAGTCAAGACCTTTAGATTTTGAAGAAGAGGAGGAGGACGAAGAAGAAGAAGAGATGGCTAACCAAAATATGGAATGGATGACTCAGGGACCATTGGATCTCCTGGGTGCTTTGCACAAGATACCAAAGCAGGCAGAGAGAATGAGCATCAAGTTCAACCCTGACAACACAGTGAAGGTAGAAGACCATTTGGACAATTTCTAGCTACAGGTGTAGCCCCTTGAGGTATGATACGATGACGTAGCATGTAGATTGTTTCCATGTACCTTGGATGGTCACACAGTTGCATGGTATCAAAACCTCCCGACCAACTCCATATAGAACCGGGGTGCATTTAAACACATGTTTTTGGAAAAAATTGTTGATGACAAGACCCCGACCATGTTACTCAAAGAATTGGGAAGCTTGAAGATGGAGGGGAAAGAAAAGGTAAAAGAATTCAATCAAAGGTTTATGTGCATATTGAACAAGTTTTCAGTGATCACAAAATCTCATGACTCCATCACTGTTGATTACTGCACATATGCACTATTGACTAGCATTGCATAGTTCGTCAAGTAAGCTATGAAACTAACATTACTGGAAAATTGCGAAGAGGCTATTGTTGTTGAGAAAGACCTGTGGGCGATTTGAGTCATCAAGGATGATCAACCATCAAAGGACTCTAGAGATGTGAGCAGGAAGTCCCAGGTGGTGGTGAGCAAAGGTAGAGACAAGGAAACAAGCGATATTGAAACCCTCACTTGCCTCATAAAAAACTTGGCAACGGAAGTGTCCGAGCTTAAACAATAGAAAATAGACACATCTGCAAGAAACAATCCACCTAGATAGAGACAAGGAAGCATGTCATTAGGTTGCAACCGTCTCCCTACAAAAACTGCACAGAGCTCTGTGTTCAAGCTCGATCAGTGCACAAATATTGAATTCTGTTCATTTCATGAAGATGGTCACCCAGAGAATTCTTGTTCAGATAGGAAGCGAGTCACAAACTCAGTATGCAGTCGCACATTCGACATGGACAACCGTATGCAGGAATAGCTGGGAGATATGGATAATGACGAAGATGTTGCACCTAATGAGGCATCGAGTTTTGGGCATGTGGTAAACATGTATCAGTGCTTGCAAGCAGCATTGAAGACGAACACTGAGAAACAAACCCAAAATAAAAATGCTCGTTACAATCTCAGGAGCAAGGGGGATCCCCCTACAATTGGGTAAGTGCAAGAAAAGATGAGAATGCTGATGAGGAAGGTTGATCCACCAACCATCCCAAAGAAAAAACACAAAGCAAGACCGGAAGATAACGACTGACAAGAGTACGTCCATGAGCAGCAAACTGCAGAATACTTCGCCGGACAACATGAACACTAGTCTTAACCCAGATACCTCGGTGATTCTACCCCCTCTAGACTACAACCTTGTGGATGACATGAAGAAAATTCACGCGAACATCAATTTGTTCGAGTTAGCTAAGATCCAGAGTCAATGGGACATCATGTTGTGCACACTGGGGCAGACAACAATGGACAGTGCAACCTCTACCAGCAAAGGAGCAAGCACACCTCCCAAATCACTTTCAATTGTGCTAAACGCACTTCAGATGGAAGAAGAAAACTCAAGTTGCCCTCCATTCTTGCTCTCATTTGAAATATTCAACTGTAATGTTCACAACTACTTGGTTGATTCTGGTGCGACAACCAATGTCATGCCGCTCTCCATTTCCAAAAGGATTAATGCACAATGGAGAAAGGCATCAACGCAAATCATCCAGCTTGATCGGACATCTGTACCAGCCATTGGTGAACTTCGAGATGTGATCATCTGACTATCTTACAACGGTAGATTCAACCAATGCATCAACATTGTTGTTATGGACATACCAGAAGAATATGGCTTACTACTCAGCATAGATTGGTCCAACAAGCTGAACATATATTTTTCTACGGACTGGTCGCACATGTGGCTTTCGTACAAGGGTAAAAAAATTAAAATTCAGGTGTTATCCAAGAGGTATATGAGGCACAATGTCACTCCCATTAATGGTGAAAACGAACCATTGGCCTTCACAGAACTCATGTTTGGAAACTGCCTCCTGGAAATAACGCTGGGGTGTTATCCTTCATAGCCAGCTCCAACCCCACCAGACACACAGTTGGGTCTCCTTCCTTATCCAACTAATAGAAATGAAGCATGCACAGTAAATTGTACCAATAGTAGAAGTAGTAGTAGCAACAATAGTAGCAGTAGTGCAAGTGCATTGAACGATCCTTGTAGAGACGAGTTGTGGACCATGTATTTCGACGGATCAAAGACACAAGATGACTTAGGAGTTGGGTGTGTCTTGATGGATCCAAACTACAGGAAACATCTAATTTCACGTCACTTGGAGTTCGAGTGCAGGAACAACATTGCTGAGTATGAAGCAATCGTGTTGGGTTTGCAGAAAGCCATTAGTCTCAATGTGGTCGTGCTAAAAGTGGCAGGTGATTCAGAGATAGAAGTACCGCCGATATGCAACACCACTCACCATTTATGGACGCATCTAAAAAGTTACCAGAAAGAGGTATGGTGACTGATCTATAACTTCCAAGAATTTAACATCACTGTCGTACCACATATGTGTAATGCAGCTACCAATGCTCTGGGAAACGCAGCCTCTAGGATGTCACCGATTAGGGATAGATTTACTATTGAAATTTTATACAGACCATCTATCCCAGATAATATAACTAAATTATGCGTGTTTGATGATGATCAACAGATACTGCATTTCATGGCCAACACTGACACCTTCAATGATGCAACAATAGATGAAGACAAGCACGAGCGATGTTTGCAAGTAGAAGCTGGTAGAAATAAAGGCCACCTCATCCCTAAGGGAGTGGCATCATTGGAAAAGCTTTATGAATTTCAAGAATGCTTTCAAGGGCTGAGGAACAACAAAACCCACAGTTCCACCATGATGCATGAGTTGATCAAATTGGGAACATAACAAGATCTGAAGTTTGTCAGTCTCGGTACATGTTGCACACAACAAGAGTAGCAAGCCTTTGTCCACTTGTTCAAACAGTACTGGGATGTGTTCGTCTGGATGTACGATGATTTGAAAACTTATGACACACAAATAATCCAACACATCATTCCAATCAAATAAGGGGTCAAGCCATATCAGCAGAAGCTAAGGAAAGTACATCTGTCACTTGAACCCCTCATACAGAAAGATCTCACCAAGTTGTTGGATGCATGGATCATATACAAAGTTTGTCATTCTACTTGGGTTTCAAACCTTGTTCTTGTATGCAAGAAGTTCAGGGAAATATGTTTGTGTGTTGATTTCCGGAACGTGAACCACGCCTCGGAGAAATAAAACTACCCTGTGTCGTCTATGCACCACATTTTGCAAACTATATCTTGGGCACATATGTTTTCCTTACTCGACGACTTTTCAAGATATAATAAGGTTCTAGTAGTAGAACCTGACACATGCAAAACTAACTTATGTACCAAGTGGGGTATGTTCGCATATAAATGAATGACGTTTGGGCTTGTGAATGCAGGTGCAACCTTTTAGTGCGCCATGGACATTGCTTTTTGCGGACTCATCAGATAGAGTGTAGTGGTATACCTCAATGATGTGATTGTGTTTTCAAGGAAACGTGAGGATGACATATGCCATCTGAAGAAAATTTTTGAGCGATGCCGAAAATACGGGATTTACTTGAATCCCAAAAAGAGCGTATTTTTAGTGTGTGAGGTGAACCTTCCTGGACACATCATTTCCAAAAGCGAGATCAAGGTTGATCCGTACCAAGTCCAAACTATTACACAGATCCCTCAGCTGGCCAACAAGAAATCCATGCAGTCCTTCTTGGGCAAGATAAACTTCCTCCGGAAGTTCATCTTGGATTATGCGTAGATAGTCAAACCCATGTAGGACATGATCAAGAAGGATGCGCTCTACAGTTAGGGAAAGAGGGAAAAGTATGCATTCACCCATATCAAGAAGGCTATTGCATAATCACCTGCACTCTACAACCTAGACATCAAAAAGGATTTCCTGTTATACACCTTTGCCTCCGATAATTTGCTAGCTGCGGTACTCACTTAGAAGGACGAGATGAATGACGAATGTCCCATCTCCTTCATGAGTGCAAACATGCAAGGACTCGAACTCAACTACCCCACCATTGAAAAACAAACATATGCAGTTTACAAGGCGGTGAAACACTTCAGACCCTACTTGTTGAAGAACCACTGCATAGTCTACGTCCCTCACCCAGTAGTCGACACACTACTTGTACAACAAGAACTAGGTGAAAAACATGCGAAATGGATGACAGACATGCAAGGATATGATCTTGACATCAAGCCAATTCACACGTTCAAAGGCCACGGGCTTTGTAGACTCGCAGATGAAGCAGTACATGCGCAGGAGGAGGAAGAAGAGCTCGTCGACTAGGAGCAGGAAGTTGAAATGTATGATGTAGTGCAAGAAACACCCATTGAAGACATAAACTCTTAGTACACAGATGCATGCCAGTACCTTGAGCACAACATCGTACCCACTCACTTTTCCATTAGATAGAAGAGGGATCTACGCAAAAAAGCTTTAGCATATCAGTCGATGCATAGAGTTACAGGAAGCACAACAACTTAGTTTTTCTCAGGTGTCTGGAGGCACATGAATCAGAGAAGGTGCTACAAGATTTACATGACAGACCCGCCGAGGGTCACTTTGCGGGAAACACCACTGCGCACAAAGTTATGCGAGTCGGTTTCTACTGGCCCACATTATTCAAGGATGCACATGCTTACGCCTGCAAGTGCCCGGTCTGTCAGCGATGCGCCAATAGAACATGAAGGTTAGCAGCCCCACTGCACCCTGTCGTAGTGACCGAACTGTTCCAACAATGGGGCTTGGAAATCATTGGGGATATTTTCCCATATTCATCAAAACAACACCACTACATTCTAAAAACAATTGATTACTTCACGCGGTGGACAGAAGCAGTCCCGCTCAAACAAGTGAATGACTAGGAGGTCATCATCTTCCTCCAGTAGAACATCATCTCACACTTCGATGTTCTGGTATCACTTGTTTTTGATAATGAAACGTACTTTTCGTCTTTGAAAATTTATGATTTTGCATTACAAAATGTTATTGTGCTGAAACTTTCATCTAACTACTACCTGCAGGGAAACAATCTCATAGAATCCACGAACAAAAACCTCATCCGCATAATAAAAAAGACTATTTACTTTGAGCAGTGCAATTGACATTCTGCCTTAACAAATGCATTATGGGTTGACCACGTAACACCCAAACCCTCTCTAAATACCTCACCGTACTTCCTGGTCTATGGTAAAGAAGCCATCCTTCCACCCAATATCTACTTGCTTGCACTTCAGCTATCTCAAGAATCCCAAGGCAAGCCTTGCCAGCTAGTTCAGTGTAGGATGGATACACTCCACAAGCTTCAGGAAGAAAGGATGAAAGAAAAAGAAAAGTTTACACTCCACCAGAACCGTATCAAGAGATGGTTCAATAAGAAGTCTGTAGGGAAAGCTAACTTCGGTGTTGGTGACTTGGTCTTGAAATGGGATAAATCCCATGAAGACAAAGGAAAGCATACGAAGTTCCAGTCCCTATGGATTGGTCCATACACAGTCCATGAGAAGCTTGGCCCACACACATACTATCTACAATCACTTGACAAGAAGATTGACAACCTTCTTGTCAATGGCCAAGATCTCAAACACTACTTCCAGTAGGTTGGGTCGTGCCTCGCGCCATGTACATAGTCTGCTTGTTGTTTTCATTTTGTTTTCCTTGCTTCCTATTTTTGTTTTCATTTTTTTTTGGTTTTCTTAATACCTTACTATTTTTGTTTTCCAGAAATAAGTGCTGACATCTACTGAGTCCATCTTTTGAATGAGTATGTGGCTGAGATATGAAGAGACTTGTGACATTGCAACACTTGGCCAGTATTGTGTCCGTCTTCTCTGTGCTTGGTTATAAACTTTGGTCGATGAAGCCTTGATGGAAAATATGAGCTGTCTGCAAGGGAAGATTTGGTCCAACCATGAACCTCTGTCCACACTGGGAAACCACATGCATGTACTCAGCCTTCTACTCTGTGTGTTTAAGCTCATCCAACTAGTAGAATTGGATAAGGGGAAAATCTAAACGAGCAAACCTATGTCAGAGGTCTTACATGCTTCTCTGAAGGAACAAACTCTTCTGATCTCAATAAGTCAAGATCCCTATTTCGCCCCAAAAATAAATAAGTTCCTATGCACAATCCTCTTAAAAAAAATACAAAGGAGAAAGAAGAGAAAGGCTTCCTGTGCAGAGAGGTGAAGCATGCAACTCCACCGCAGTACTAGATAGGCTTGCTGGTAGTGGAGCAATGTGTGTGTTCATGTGTGACTCCGTCAGGGTATTGTCCAGGCCTACTAGCAATGGAGAAACACCAGATATGAAAACTTATACTCTGAAAATTTTCAACTCGCGAGCCAAACTACCCTTCTTGATTTCAAAACGCTGTGATCAAGATGAACTTTTGTTTTTTTTGACTAAGTTGGAAAAATGTGAACCATGTTTGTCCATGGGGTAAGTGGGGAAGCCAAAGTAACCCTCAAAATGACTCAATACTCCCCGAAAGACCAAGGCCCTGTGTTGTCAATGAATCAAAATAGAGATGGTAGAGTTCTACCAGTATGTCGCCAAGTGTTGTAGCAGCTGCAACACCCTCCAAAATTTTGGCCCGCATCCAATTTCAAAGCCTCCTTTGAGAGTTTTACTTGATGACTGCACACACTTGGGTTCACCTCGTGAGCTCGTGTGAGTCTTTTCACCCACCTTGCTTGATCGTTCAACATACAAATTTTGCATGTTTGTAACAATGTCACGCTTGCGATCATGTTCTGGTCATGCACAAGGTCTCTGCTTCGTGTGTACATGTTGTGCTCGCTATGTAAACATCCATCGCGATCACACACAAATTCATATACACTGTCGCACAAGCATTGTCGTGGTCATCCAATGATCAATCACAAGTGTCGCGCTTGTCAACTTGCACCGTCGGTCAATCATGTTAAGCATGTGTGTCTGGATGGTTTGAGTTGTCTCATAGTCAAGTCATGTACGTGTGTGTTTGCAAGTTCGTGTATGCACATTTTCAAGCCCTCTGCTGCCCAGCAGTCCACTCAGCTCAGAAACTAAGCAGAAGTGATCAACATGCTAGCCTCCCAGTATCAACGTAGTTTTTCCTGTCAGCAGCTCCCAGCAGCCCACTACCAGTTTCCTTTGGGAATTGCATAGTTTTCGCTGCCAAGCTCCCAGAAGGCCGCAGCCAGTTACCTCCAGGAATTGCGCAGTTTTTGCTGCCAAGCTCCAGGCAGCCCACTCCTTCCAGATATTGTGCAGATTTTGTCCTCCCAACCTTCATGTAGCCCGGACAACTCCTCCAAAAAATTGTGCATATTTTTCCTCCAGCCGAGCCAAACCTCGCAGATAGTCACTGTCAATCCAGATTGCCCGTCACCATCTCCCAATGACTTCTGCGTATTTTTCACCAGAAGTGCCCGAAGCCTCCATCCTAGCTTGAATCTTGCCTCACATAGTTTTGTAACCTTCTCTTCTCTCTCGGTTGCCTACATCCGAAGCGATCATGTATCCTGGTAGACTAGGAGGTTTATGTATTTGATGTCGTCTCATCATGAGTGACTATAAATATAGGTACACAAAGAAACATGGCGCGACGATGGATGAGATGAACAAGGGGAGTACATACAAGAGGACCTGTTCGCGAACGGATGAACAAAATATGCATGCAAAGAGATGTGCTCTCTAATGGATGAACATGCGAAGATATGTTCGAGGAAGAACGAACGAATGAACATACACTTTTAGGGAATGGAAAAACCTGTCACGCATGCCAACATACAAGCAAGGAGTAACGTGCAAATTCAACATGAAGTGAAACCAACGATCATCAAAGACTCTGCGCACCTTGCCATGCAGAGGTGAAGTTGTGACACACCATGAAGACATCCATAACCCAACAACACAAATGTACCAACATTGTCATGTCGAGTCTTGTCATGAGTCATGTCGTCCACATCTCTACTGTGGGCCATACTGTCGATCAATGTAATGTAATGTGGAAGTCCAAGAGACCCACTTGTCATATGAAGAGTCATGTAAAGGTTAAAGGTCATAGAAGTCAAACAGTCATGAGGGAAGTCGATCAATCACAAGGGTCAGTTTCACCCTTGGCTATAAATACCCCCTCATTTGTACATGCAAAGGACTTTTCACCTTGGCTCCTCCCACATAGCCTTGAGAGTCTATAATATTTTCTTTGAGGAGTAAGTAGTGGCTCCAATGCCCCACCCACGATGTTAATGATGTATAGTGTATCGACGTGTATTCGAACTTTCTCTTAATTCAGAAGCTTGCTAACAGGCCAACAAGTTTTCACACGTGTTGTCACTGTTTGTAAGATTCATCTTAAACACATGTAATGCATGTTTCTTTAACCTGTTTTTAACACTTGGATTCATTCAACTATTATAATACTTATATACTAATGAAAATGTGTTGTATAAGTTGTTAATGCTATCCTTCTCGTGTTGGTTACCTCTCGAACATTAGACAAAACCTTTCACGTAAACTTGCTATAACGACCATTGCACTCGCGCAGATTTCCCACTGAGTGTTGTATGTGATATCTTACCTTGTGTGTTGTCACTGTCGCATCCATGTGGATTCCTCCTCCGAAAGCTGCACATGTCCTGTTGTGTTGTGTGTTCCTAACAGAGTTGGGTTTCCTCCCATCCGAATTGTGACTCACTCCCACCCTTTCTCTCTCTCTAGTGAAAGAATCTTGACACAAGTAACACTATCAATTACCAGGCACACGAACCTCACTACTTGAAGACAAAGCAGAACACTGTCTTGTGCTAACAAGAAAGAGATAAGGCAAACATTTAAGATAATGGCAATCGGGCCATCATACCAGATGGGACTCCCACACCAAATGGTGTGAGGTCTAGTTAGGACTTCATACCAGGGTAATCCCCTGAATGTTGACGGGTCCAACACCATCAATAGAAGGAAAAGGACTGGGTTGAACTTCAATAATAATATCTCAAGTGGGGAATGGGAATTCTGGCACTGCACGTCAAGGAAATATTCAATAACGTCATTCGGCAAGGATTCTCAATAGATTGGACAACTAGTCTAACAATACCCCTTTTTAAAAGTGGAGACATTAATAACCCTTCCAACTATAGAACCATCATAATCAATCCTTTGTTTGCAAATCTTTTTAGTGGCATGGTAGAAAATAGAATCAGTAAGTGGGTAGAAGTAAAAGAAAAGAGGGAAAAAGGGTATGTGGGTTTTAGGCTGAAGCATTCTACAATAGATCATGGTATCATGCTGAGACACATTATTGAAAAGGTTTAGGGGACAAAGAAGAAGTATTTTGCTGCTTTGTTGACTTAAAAAGGGAATTTGACACGGTCCCTAGAGATAAGTTTTGGCGTAGAATGGAAGAACTTGAAATTCCTTTGAAATATATAGTTCTTGTCCATAGGCTTTATGAAGAGGTGAAAGTCAAAATTAGAACTTCAGTAGGCATTTCAGATAGTTTTAGAAGTGACATCAGAGTCAAGCAAGGCTGCCCTTTATCCCCTACTCTTTTTGGTTTATATTTTGACAACTTGGAAGAATGGATAAATCTACAAGGCGGGGATGGTGTTTGGTTGGGGGCGTTTGTGATAAAACTTATTTTATATGTTGATGATCTTGTATTTATTGCTAAATCAACCTATGGATTGTAGATGCACCTATATGCCCTTGAGCATTTTTGTAAAGCAGTGGGGATGCAAGTCAATGCTAGTAAGACCAAAATAATGATTTTCTCTAATAAAAGGAAGCAAAGCCATCATATGTTCTTCTTTCAAGGAAACATTCTTGAAGAAGTAAATGAATACTAGTACCTCGAGATTGATTTCAACAACACGCTTAATTGGGAGGACTGCAGAAAGAAGAGAATTTTAGGAGGGTGGAAAGCATTATATGCACTGCAAAACGGATGCAGAGAGGCAGAGTTATGGGATTGGAAAACAATTGAAGTGATTTTGAGACTCCTAGTTTTTCCAATGATATTATATGGGTGTGAATTGTGGGCTAACAACATTCCTGTTTCAAAATGGAAACAAATTGAGAAAATACAAAAATGCTTGATCATGAGCAAGTTTAAAATAAAAAGTTTGGTTCCTTATGAGATAATGTTGAGTGAAACAGGAGCAACTCCCATCGAAGTAATTTCTATGGTGCATCTGATAAGGTATCTAAAAGGAATTGAGAAAATGGGAGTAGGTAGATGGCCAAAAGTTATCTTCAATGAAGGCATGAGTGAAAGAAAGAAATCATGGATGATAGAAAACAACAAATGGATGCAAAAATGGAATATTTACCTCAATGCATATCCCACAAATAGCAAGGAATTAAATAATTTTGTTATGGAGAAGTTCCATAAGCGTATATGGAGAAAAGAGTTGGGTAGAAAGAAAAAGTACTATGTTCAAGAATTCAACCCCACTTGTGATCTCGAACAAAAAGAGTACATTGGAGCCAACATTCCATGAAGAGCAAAGATTCTGATTGCTCAATTAAGAGCTAACTCACATCAAATTCAGTGTGAAACGGGATGGTGGAAGAGACCGAAAGAAGCTTGGGAAGAACGGGTGTGTACTTTTTTCACTTCTGGGGTAGTGGAATCGGAAAAGCATTTCATTTTGGAATGTGATTCTTTCAGAGACATTAGAGACAGTTATGGCAGTATGTTAGCCTCAATTCCTTGGCATTGTCTTTTCAGTGAGGGGACTGTTAGAAGGTTGGGTCAGCTCATCATCAATTTGAGTAAGAAAATGATTGAATTGCAAAAAGAAAAAAAAGGGAAGTTGATAGTCCCATAGACTATTTTTAGTCTCGTGGACATTAAAATATCATTTATTCATTCATTCATATATGAAATTATGATAAAGCATATCTAATAGTTTGATACAAAAATTACTTTACTATCATATTTGATATTTATAATATTAAGTAATATTTTAAAATTTGTTTTTCAATAAGTCTCGATTATATTGAATTGTTATTTTTTAATTTGGGTGAACGTAAACGTGAATCTAAAAATCAATTCAATAAGGAAGAGATGATACAATATCCATAATAATAATAATAAAACATAATGCTAGTTTGAATAAAAACTAATAAAACATAAGAAATAAGTTTGATTCAGTTATCTATATAATAATTTTATTTTTATTAATAAAATTACAAATATTTTTTTTTTTCAAAAATATCATAATATGATTATCATATTAAAATAAATTTAAATAATAATGACTCATATTCATATCCATATTTTTTTATAAAATATAATTAATGAACATATAACAATTTAATAAAAACAATGAACATATATATTTCCTGGACAACAATCTCTGGACTATGGACCCCATATATATATATATAATACTTTTTTCACTAGCATTTGGTGATACAATTTTGAGCTAGATTATGATTTCTTATTGTTTAAAGTGTGTTTTTGAATGCATAAATGGATTCAACACCCTGAAAATCCCATGGTACTTGAATTTTTCAAATTAAAAACTTAAACAGATTTATGATTTAAGCAAATTCTTTCGGTAGAAATCACATAAGAGCAAATTTTTGGTCGACACGTTTCGAACCAACAAGTGTGGTTCATCATTAGGACCAGATGAAGAGGCAGACCATGGCCAAGGCTTAAATAGAGAGCAATATCTGCCTCTTCATATGGTCCTGATGATGAACCACACTTGTTGGTTCGAAACGCGTCAGCCAAAAAAATTCTCTTGTTTGATTTCTACCGAAAGACTTTGCTTAATTCATTATGGATATCGTAAGCCTAAATACAAAAATTTATGATTTTTAAAACTATCTACTATATTTTGGACAAATTGACTGGATTATGTGTGTGTGTGTGTTTGTGTAATTAATAGATAAAATGGCTCTTTTTTCTAGGTATTTTTTCCAGTCAGATTTTCCAAAATACAGTAGATATTTTTAAAAATCTTAAATTTGTTTAAGTTTTTAATTTGCAAAGTTCAAGTGCCATAGGTTTTTAGGGTGTTGAATCCATTTATGCATTCAAAAACACATTTAAAAAAAAAAGAAATCACAAGCTAGCTCAAAATTGTATCACCAAATGTCAGGGGAAAAGTATTATATATATGAGTGAGTTATAAATTAAGACAGATTTAACTATAATTATTCATATTCGTAACCATCATAACTTCATATTTAAATTTAATTAATAAGCTGAATAAAAAAACAATGTTTACGGTGATTTTTTTTCCCTAGATTATCAACATATCTATATATATTATCAATGCTATGTAATTGCATTAAAAGATTAAATTAAGGAAAAAACTATAAGACCCCACACCCACATCTTCATTTTAAATCTACTAAATGTCCAGAGGTATCAAGCCTTTCCATTTGTAAACATTTCCTTAATTTTTATACTCAAAAAAAGATTTTATCTATTAATTAGACCTATATTATATACCTATATTATATATATATATATATTCTAGTCAATTTTTCCAAAATACAATGATATTTTTAAAAATCATAATTCATTTGTAAACATTTCCTCAATTTTTATAGTCAAAAAAATATTTTATCTATATGTATATATATATATATATATATATATATATATATATATGTATATGTATATATGTGTATATGTATATATGTGTATATATATGTATATATGTATATATATATATATATATATACTCCAGTCAATTGGTCTAAAATACAATAGATATTTTTAAAAACCATAAATTTGTTTAAGTTTTTAATTTACAAAGTTCAAGTGCCATGGGATGTTTAGGGTGGTCAATCTATTTATCCCTTCAAAAACACACGCTAAACAACAAAATCACAATCTAGCTCAAATTTGTATCACCAAATGCGATGGGAAAAGTATACATATATATATATATGTGTGTGTGTGTGTGTGTGTAAGTTATAAATTAAGACCCATTTAACTATAATTATCCATATTGGTAACCATCATAACTTTATATTTAAATTTAATTAATAAGCATATAAAAATTCAATATTTACATTATTTTTTTTCTAATTTATCTATTTATCTATCTACATTATCAACGCTATGTAATTGCATTAAAATATTAAATTAAGGAAAAAACTTTAAGGCCATACACACATCTTAATTCTAAATTTATATATCAAGTTTTTTCCTTTATAAACATTTCCTCAATTTTTATAATAATAAAAAATTACATGTCGAGAAATTTAATCCTACTTGATTAATCTAAAATTAAAATAAATTATATTAATTACATTAAAATAAATACTTTATAAACAAATTTAAAATATATAGGAATAAAATTCATACTTTATGAGCATTTCAAATTAATAATTTATTCATGTTATTTCATATCTTACTTTTTCAACTATCTTATTTAATAAATAAACAAAATCAAATTTAAATGATATCAAAAATATAATTAGATTTTTTTTTTTTTAATTTAACAAGTAACATTCAGTTCATTTTAATTTTAATATTTTACATGTTTTTCATAAATTCTATATGGTGTTTTTGGGATTCATTAAAAAGTTATTTATGGTTTATTCATTTAAAAAAAAAATTGTTTTGTTTCTTTAAAGTAGTATTTTCTATTACTTTAAACAATTGTATTATATCGATGATATTTTGATTGGAGAGGTTTAAAAACATTTCATCAAACCTTTTTTACACCTAGGAACATAAGAGATTATCAAGATCAATTTACAAATGGATCACGATTAGAGATGACTTGCTTATCTACCTAAGCATTCCACTCCCCAATATAAATAATACTGCATACAAAAAATTGATAACTAACACAGGCATACAAGCAACCAATTCCAAAAAATACATATGGATGCTGGCAATTACGTCACACTTGAAGAACTGGAAAACAATTGGAAACTGCAAAGTTGTGACCATTCCTTACCACAACTTCAAATGTATCCAATAGGCATGAAGAGAAACCAAACGAAGAAAACCCAGGCCCACCATAGCCTTCCACAAAATACATATAATTGATCGAGGTGGAAGTTGGTGGCCACCCACCTATCCCACTTGGACCCCCACAATTGTTTCTTTCTGTTTTTCAGTTTCCTTAATTGTAGCACAATTTACTATTTTTAGCAGTTTTTCGGGCCCTAAACTTCTGGAGCCGTTTTGAGGCCTTAAACGACATTTTTTGGGAAAACTGGGAGAAATATGAATCCATGGGTTAATATTTCTCATCCCAAAGTTGTAGTCCTCGGATAGGTCTTTCTAACGAGGCATTGTGGGCATCAAACAAAGATCGTATGCCAAAGTTATGACCCCGGGAAGTTGATGTACTAATTTACTCAAATGGGGCCCATAGTTTGGCGCTTCATCTCCTAGGGTTAGGTTTTTGGATGTTTAGGGTTTTCCATTGTTTCTCAACAATAGATAGGCCTTCGAGCCTCATTTAGCACAGTTCAGAGGCATGTAGCCGCCACATCTCTTCTCAGAGATAAGATACCATCACCTGAGCTAGTTTATTTCCATTTCTGTTTGTAAGAATATTTCAGTATTTTGCATTAATGAAACGAAGTATTATTTCCACTGCATCTCTTTGCATATGGGTATTTTTGTATTTTGTTGCATTCCTATTTAAATCTGGATTAGTGGTATCAAAGGATCTGCTCTTTCTCTGTTTTTCTTTGCATGTCCCCATCGAGGTCAGGATATGAGTTAGGGCTCGATCTGGTCGAACCTTTGCAGCCTTGCAAATCCCAATGGCCTCCCATGGCGGATGAAAATAAAGACAAGGGGGTAGGAGATCCTATCAAAATCTTGCTCGAAGAAGCCCTCGAGCGACAAATGAACGTGATGATGGAAAACTTTTCCTAGATCCTCAAACAAAGATCATATGCCAAAGTTACAACCTCAGGAAATTGATGTACCAATTTACCCAAACGGGGCCCATAGTTTGGCGCTTCATCTCCTAGGGTTAGTTTTTTGGATGTTTAGGGTTTTCCATTGCTTCTCAACAATAAATATGCCTTTGAGTCTCATTGTAACATATTTCAGAGGTATGTAACTGCCACATCTCTTCCCAGAGATAAGCTACCATTGCCCAAGCTAGTTTATTTCCATTTATGTTTGTAAGCATATTTCAGTATTTTACATTAATGAAATGAAGTATTATTTCCGCTACATCTATTTGTATATGGTTATTTCTATATTTTGTTGCGTTCCTATTTAAATTCGGATCAATAATATGCATCATGCCATTGACAAATTATAGAGGTGAAAAGAGATAACCAACTTTTGATTTCTTAACATCTTATTGACATCCTTTAGAGAAGCAAAGATGTTGTTGGGTGTGTGTTATATTTTTTCCACGACTGCCCCACACGTGGGGTGGAAGCCCCCCTACATGGGATCCAGGGCAATGCCCCGGGAAATTCTTTTTGGACCCTATATTAGGTGGGCAGACCTACCTATAGTTTTGTGCATGGATTTCGCACATGGTTTTGAGCATGCTGGTTTTCTATCCATGGTATTTTGTAGATCCAGTCAAGGGAACTATGGTTATGTTCTAATCAAGGGTTAATTAATTGGGGTTTATGGATGCTTCGACATGTATTTATATGTATTGTAACATTGAAAGGAATATAATGAAAAACCAATCTAGTACTCATGGTTTTGGGATCTAGGGGACAATCTCTCTGTATATTTGTTTTATGTTCTATGCTCTCGCCATTGTTTATTTTTTGTTTTTAGAATTCATATGCAGGTAATTTTTATACAGGGTTAAAACCTACAGATGTTATATTTCTCCACTTGTTTATCCCGTAATACGAGGTCCAACAAGGTCTTCATTTTCCAATGAAGAGCCACCGAGTTTAAACATTATTTCCTCCTAGCATTGGTATGCTAAGGGTCTAGAACCCAAGCTGACATGTCCTCTAAAAGCTCATAATTTGAGAGTGATTGTCATTCCTCCCCTTCTTTGGAATCGGGCTCTCAGATTTCCTTATGAGTATCAGGCAAAAATGTGTTAAAATATGTGGTCAACGAGTCATGGGCAAATATTCTTACCTATCGTTTCCTAGGCGGAACCCTTCTACCTACTCCCCTTCTAATCCTCATCATTTGCCTAGGCGGAATCGTCAAGTCTTAGAGATGAGACTTAATCTCACTTAGAAATTTCCTCTACCTACAAAAGAAAAAAAGGACCAACTTGACCTACCCTTAGTGGGACTAGGGAGTTAGTAGACCAAATAATCACAATAACGACAGACAAATGAATTTACCTTAGATGGAGACCCACCAAAAATGACAGAGGATAATACTTCCTCAGCCAAAGACCCTTTACCCTTGACCATTTAATAGGAAAGGAGCAAAACCAAGACCCAAAAAATTTGACACCTAGAAGAGTGGAACCAAACACCTAGTTCCAACCACCAATACTTGACTTTCCACAAATAATAGTTCCCACAAGAAAACCATAGGAAATCCTCCTTGTTACAATATATAAGTCCCACCTTAAACTAAGAGAAAAGGACCCAAGATTCACCCTGACAACAGAATAAACAATCACTCCCAACATTGTCCTTATACCGAAGAAGAAGATTCATATGCATAAAATTGAGTTTAGAAAGCGAGAGAATAAACCCATCAAAACATCTAAACAGGGAAGTGAAAAAGACAAAGATGAGACCTAAATTAGCATTATGTGCTTACAAATTGATATACCCAACAAGACCTCTGAAGCGGGGGCTTCCACCAACCATGAACGAGACTCGACTCCATAGACTTCTCGAAAAACCACACCTAAAATACCTTGAACAACTTGATGTCCTTTCCAATCCTCACAATTCACCTCTCCCCCAAAAAAATAGGACCCTTACACAAGTTAATTTCACAGAGAATTCACTCAAGGAGGTTGAGGGCCATACCTTAACTCCTTCCGTCTCGTTGCAAATGGCTTTACCAACCAACAAAGCCCATAAATAAACTATCATCCCACTGCTACAATGCATTTGCATGCATGAAAGGTGTTATTTGCATCCTCCCCACATGTTGTAGCGGCTACAAACACCCTCTAAAATTTTTCCTTAGCTTCATTTTGGAGCCTCCCTACCAACCATCCTCAACAACATGTCTTGCACAGTCAAGCATATAGGCTTCAACTGTTTCTTAGTGTCTTTTCAGCCTGTGCATGTTAGTTTGCTTCAATTCCCTCACAGGTTGTCTTTCCGGACTTATACCATGTGCTGGCCAAGCAGCTCCCCCAAAGAATTGCGTAATTCTAGAGGGGGACCAACCTTCCCTCTAGAAATTGCACAAATCAGCTGGCCAACCTACTGAGCTGAAGAATTGCACAAATCAGTCTAGTAGGTTTCCCTCATAAATTTGCGCAATTCCAGATGGGAACCAACCTTCCCTCCAGAAATTTCGCAAATTAGCCTAGCAATATGCTAGGCTCTAGAATTTCGCAGAGAAGTCAGGTAGTCTTCCTCCAGAAAACTGCGCAATCTGACCCAGCACTACTGCTTAGCCCAAAAATTGTGCAATTCTGGGAGGCAGTCACCTGCTAACCCCTGAAATTGTGAAATCCCTTTGGGACAACTAGACCAACTCAACCCAAGAAATGTGCAAATTTTCATCCCAGGCTCACAGACCGATGCATGTGCCTTCAGGATGACCGGAGGGGACCGGGAAAAACTGATTTGCATGCATGGACTTCTTTTCCCAAGGTATCATGCAAAGGCATCCCTAGATTTTAGAATTTTTTTTAGCAGTTGGAGGTTACATGCAATGCTCATTTTAGAAGCCTCCCACCAAGTGAAACTTTTCCTAGATTTATGGCATGCGTGTCATAACCTCGATTTTATCAAAACTTATGAACCAGACGCTTCAGAGCTCATTCCTAACATCAATATTGCAGCTATAACATCCCACATCGCATCTAGGAGTTGTCGGCACATTCAACACAGTTGTTTTGGGGTAAGCCCACTTTGCATGTCTCGCGTTGTGTTTCTATCGCTTTTTGTGTTTTGGCTTGTGTCAGTGTTGTCTAATTGATTTTAGTGAGTTCTTGTTGTCATTTTGATGTATGTTAGCTTGTAGAAGAATTGTTTCAGTTTTCATTCGCATCTCACTGATTTCACATGCATGACATTGTTTTTGCATCGACGATCGCCATTGTGGTGACTCGCTTCACACACATGCATGCTTTCTCGTTTTTTGAATCCTGCACTTACTGTTTTCATGCACGGTTATTCACTCTTGTTTACACTCAGTATCACAATGCATTCTGTTATCTCAAAATCAGATCCTGATAGGCTGCTAGTCAGGTTGAATCTAAGTAACTATTTCAACCTACTTTAGGCTGAGGCTTAGCCTCCTCAACCTGAGAGGGCTCTCTCTTGATGGATTAATGATTTTGATTAAAGATAAGATGGCTAACTCTTATAGAACAACTGTGAAAAATATGAATGGTGGAAACACATTAAACAAAACTATCCATTGGGCTTATGGAGTCAACAACACCTCAATATAACAATGAAATCAACCCTACATGGAAGTCAGGGCATTCAGCATTTAAACATTCAGAACATAAACTCATATGGGACCACACAGTTTATAAATGTATACAAGAAGTCAGAGCACATTCAGTGAATTCTGAGTGATTATACATCCATACCACTGTAAGAATTAAGAAAAGGACAACATCACATATTCTGAACATAAAAAATCCTTCATGAATCCTGAGAAGTAAAGTCAAGCATGTATTACTGAAAATGAGTCTTACATAGGCCAAATACAAGCTTTTCCATAAAATTTTCCAACCCTTTGTACATCAGATGTTCTGCTATATATAGAGCTCTTTACATGCTTAGATTCCTCTTCTAGGAAGAGGAAAATTCGAATTCTACCTGACCTGACACCTAATGACACTCAAAACTAACTATTAAATTCAAATGACACCTAACTAGCAGTCCTAGAGACCTAATACAACTAGGAGTGTAACTCCTTATCATGATTACAACAACCTTATCTAAGCATTAAAAACTCCTTTTGACACATAAAACTCCATGAAGTCGAATTTGATGAAGCCCATAACCTTCCAGCTGGCCCTTGATGACTCATCCTTTTGTTGTTCCTAGAAACTAGGAAACTGTCCCTTGCTCTGTTCTGGCTGAAAAATAGGTCTTGGGACAGAGCTCATAACTTCTCATAAACAATGTATTTGGAAAAACGGAAGGAGGCTTTTGTGAACCAATCCATGCTTAACAAAAACCTCTCTTGATTTTTTGAAACACCTTTCCTACCATCCAGAATATTTCTTTGAAAAACAGGTGTTAAACAGAGAAATATGCCTGTGGAAAACATGCACCTACAGCAGTTTCGTAGCGCAAGTTTGATCATTCATTTCTCTCAAATCATAATGGATTTGAAGAAAGTGGAAGAGTTTTTTGTATTTCAGTATCTTATGAATGAAAACCTCTTTCACGTTTTAGAGATAATCTTTCAAATGTTCAGAAACGCTTCTAGAAGTTGACTAGTAAAAACAGGGAAACAAAACTCCTCCTTTTTAGAGTTTCATTCTTATGCTCATCTTCGAATCCTTCTGCTGAACATGCTGTCTCTTTAATCATATGAAATGAATTAAATCAACCATGAAATCTGATCCCACACTTGAATTAAGACAAATAGCTCCTTTAATGCTGCCTGAAGCATCATCTAGCTATGAAACAATTTCCACTTTTATAACATGTAGCTTAGAATTCAACAAAAATGTCCTCCTTCTACTTGTTTTGCCCTTGCTGAATGTTGACACTTTGTAATTGATCTTTTGCAGAGATTCCCCTTTGAAAATATTTCCCTTTGTCTCTCAAAATTGGTCCACTAATTCATAATATGCTCCTACAGCAGTTTCGTAGCGCGGTACAAAACTGCTGTGTAATTACAAAAACACAGCTTTGAACCAAAATTTTTCATTTTGAGCCTTTTTCTATCTTCAAATGTCTCTTTTCATGTGCCTTGAAGCTTTTCAAACTGAATATATATAGACCCCATTCTTCAAGGTATGTATGCAATATGTAACCTTGGCATTTGTGAAAGAATCTTCAAGTAACAAGGAAGAAGAGATGTATGCCAATCATTGGCAATGAAGACAACATCCTCCTCATAAGGTCTACTAAATGTTCACTATTTTTCTCTGATTTAAAGATTGTTCAGCTGTTGCCACATCTACACAAGGCAGAATGCAGTCAAGGGCGGTATTTTCTATTGAAGGTGCTTCAGTGTGAACATTTTTCCCATTCTTTCCATATGCCTCCACATAACACCAATCAGGAATATCTGTTGTGCCAATCAGGAACCATCCATTTCTTTGATATGCTCCCAAGAGTAATTACTTTTAGTTGTCTCTGCAATCTTAGCCAAATGATCATGGGTAAAAGTAGTGCCGCATGGGTTGCTTGGATTGATAATAACCATTGCCACTGTGTTGCTGTCTGCAATTGTATGAATCCCTGTGTAATGCATCAAACTAAATTGAGAAATTTTGGCATTAGTATTCTTAAGTGATAACAGTGGCTCCACTTGGGATAGTGTGCTCCTGTAGTACACTAAGAACTCGTAGGTCCAGTGCTTTGTCCATTTTATGAAAAACATAGATTTGCTTGACGAGCATTCCTTTCCAACTTCTTGGGCCTTCACCTCGGGCTTAAACTTGATGATCATTGTGAGATAAAGAAATCTACCACTACTGAAAAAAAATGCTCAGTCAACCTTGAGCTTATTTGCATTTTTCTACCTACCTACCCTATTAACTGCAAGCTCCACTTGTAGCTCAAGCAACATGATATTTCCAATAAAGCCAATCAATTGTCCTCTCTGATATTGGAGGCTCTTGACTGCATTCAACCTCAAAATAACCATGGTAGTGAGATGACCAAATCAACCTATAATGTATATGATCTTCATAATGCAAATGAAATTGAAATACTGATGTGCAAAACTTTGCCATGTATTCATTTATAGGGTCAAAGAAAACATGGTTATTTTGATAATCATCATAACATCCTATCTCTTTAGACAACTGATCCTTAGCCACACAAAATTCCTTTGATGTGCTATCCAACTTCCTTTCTGCATGATTCCCATAGACAATGTAATTTTCCTCACTATTGTGATCATCCTTTGATGTAAGCTGCTGCAAGGAATCACAAAAATGAACAACCTTTTCTTCTGCCTGAGGATTATAAAATATTTCTTCCAGTATTTCTTCTTGGTGTTTGCAATCAATTTCATATTCTTTATGATCAAAAGACTGACAAATCTGCTGCATCTTTTCATTCATTTCAAAGGATGAAACATGGTTTTCACAAATAAACCCCTGCTGATCTTCATGCTGCGTTTCATGAGATGTTATACTTTCTTCTTGGTGTTGAAATGCATTGTTATGAAGAGCCTCTAAAATTTCTTCATCCATAAATTCATCATGATCATAACAATCCTCCAAATATTGAATAAAACTCGTAGAATGTTTACAACAATCTTTGACCAGCAATAAGGAGGGATGACACTCTTTATACATGTCATAGAACACATCATGGAAATCAGCAAGAGAAAATAATGAACCATTTTCCAAACTTTTATACCAAGACCATGCTTTTCCTTCTAAAGTGGTCATAAACATCCTCATGAGACAATCCTCAGGAAAGTGAACCTTAAGATTGCGTACATGCATATGAAACCTAACCAAATGAAGAGCAGCATTGTCTTTATTTTCATCTTTGAATATCGGAAGATCCTCTAACCAATCAACCTTTGGCATAGGATTTGGAAAACCAGGGATATGAGACCGATTCATAGGAGCATACCTGGCATTCATTCTTGTAGTGGAATTCATCTTGAAACTTCATCAAGCTACTGATCTTCTAGCAGTGGAGTCACCTTCCAATTTCTTATTCGATGTGTGGAGTCGCCAAGGTAGTTTTGCAGCCTCAAATAGATGTTTGAGCTCCTGCTACCTTCAGAAGTTCAACCTCTTAATTTCGGGAATGAATAGACTTCAGGCTCCCGGCAGACACACCAAAATGTTATCTCGAAATCAGATCCTGATAGGCTGCTGGTCAGGTTGACTCTAAGTAACTATTTCAACCTACTTTAGGCTGAGGCTTAGCCTCCTCAACCTGAGAGGGCTCTCTCTTGATGGATTAATGATTTTGATTAAAGATAAGATGGCTAACTCTTATAGAACAACTGTGAAAAATATGAATGGTGGAAACACATTAAACAAAACTATCCATTGGGCTTATGGAGTCAACAACACCTCAATATAACAATGAACTCAACCCTACATGGAAGTCAGGGCATTCAACATTTAAACATTCAGAACATAAACTCATATGGGACCACACAGTTTATAAATGTATACAGGAAGTCAGAGCACATTCAGTGAATTTTGAGTGATTATACATCCATACCACTGTAAGAATTAAGAAAAGGACAACATCAAGTATTCTGAACATAAAAAATCCTTCATGAATCCTGAGAAGTAAAGTCAAGCATGTATTACTGAAAATGAGTCTTACATAGGCCAAATACAAGCTTTTCCATAAAATTTTCCAACCCTTTGTACATCAGATGTTCTGCTATATATAGAGCTCTTTACATGCTTAGATTCCTCTTCTAGGAAGAGGAAAATTCGAATTCTACCTGACCTGACACCTAATGACACTCAAAACTAACTATTAAATTCAAATGACACCTAACTAGCAGTCCTAGAGACCTAATACAACTAGGAGTGTAACTCCTTATCATGATTACAACAACCTTATCTAAGCATTAAACACTCCTTTTGACACATAAAACTCCATGAAGTCGAATTTGATGAAGCCCATAACCTTCCAGCTGGCCCTTGATGACTCATCCTTTTGTTGTTCCTAGAAACTAGGAAACTGTCCCTTGCTCTGTTCTGGCTGAAAAATAGGTCTTGGGACAGAGCTCATAACTTCTCATAAACAATGTATTTGGAAAAACTGAAGGAGGCTTTTGTGAACCAATCCATTCTTAACAAAAACCTCTCTTGGTTTTTTGAAACACCTTTCCTACTGTCCAGAATATTTCTTTGAAAAACAGGTGTCAAACAGAGAAATATGCCTGTGGAAAACATGCACCTACAACAGTTTCGTAGCGCAAGTTTGATCATTCATTTCTCTCAAATCATAATGGATTTGAAGAAAGTGGAAGAGGTTTTTGTATTTCAGTATCTTATGAATGAAAACCTCTTTCACGTTTTATAGATAAGCTTTCAAATGTTCAGAAACGCTTCTAGAAGTTGACTAGTAAAAACAGGGAAACAAAACTCCTCCTTTTTAGAGTTTCATTCTTATGCTCATCTTCGAATCCTTCTGCTGACCATGCTGTCTCTTTAATCATATGAAATGCATTAAATCAACCATGAAATCTGATCCCACACTTGAATTAAGACAAATAGCTCCTTTAATGCTGCCTGAAGCATCATCTAGCTATGAAACAATTTCCACTTTTATAACATGTAGCTTAGAATTCAACAAAAATGTCCTCCTTCTACTTGTTTTGCCCTTGCTGAATGTTGACACTTTGTAATTGATCTTTTGCAGAGATTCCCCTTTGAAAATATTTCCCTTTGTCTCTCAAAATTGGTCCACTAATTCATAATATGCTCCTACAGCAGTTTCGTAGCGCGGTACGAAACTGCTGATCATTAGGCATCACTTACAGCAGTTTCGTAGCGCGCTACGAAACTGCTGTGTAATTACAAAAACACAGCTTTGAACCAAAATTTTTCATTTTGAGCCTTTTTCTATCTTCAAATGTCTCTTTTCATGTGCCTTGAAGCTTTTCAAACTGAATATATATATATATATATATAGATATATATATATATATCTATATCTATATATATATATATATATATATATATATATATATATATATATATATATATATATATATATATATATATATATATATATATATATATAGATATAGATAGACCCCATTCTTCAAGGTATGTATGCAATATGTAACCTTGGAATTTGTGAAAGAATCTTCAAGTAATAAGGAAGAAGAGATGTATGCCAATCATTGGCAATGAAGACAACATCCTCCTCATAAGGTCTACTAAATGTTCACTATTTTGCTCTGATTTAAAGATTGTTCAGTTGTTGCCACATCTACACAAGGCAGAATGCGGTCAAGGGCGGTATTTTCTATTGAAGGTGCTTCAGTGTGAACATTTTTCCCATTCTTTCCATATGCCTCCACATAACACCAATCAGGAATATCTGTTGTGCCAATCAGGAACCATCCATTTCTTTGATATGCTCCCAAGAGTAATTACTTTTAGCTGTCTCTGCAATCTTAGCCAAATGATCATGGGTAAAAGTAGTGCCGCATGGGTTGCTTGGATTGATAATAACCATTGCCACTGTGTTGCTGTCTGCAATTTTATGAATCCCTGTGTAATGCATCAAACTAAATTGAGAAATTTTGGCATTAGTATTCTTAAGTGATAACACATTCAAACTTCTCATGTTTTCAGTTGCCCATTGGCGGGTCTGGGCTGCCTTAGCTCAGACCTTACCTTGCCCAGCTAGCATTACACATTTCTGGAAGTGAAGGCTCTGCCTTCCCTCTAGAAATTGTGCAAGTCTGGCCCAACACTGACCTCCAAGCTTGCATTGTACAATTTTGGGAGGCAGTGTCTTGCTGGCCCCAGAAACTGTGCAATGCAATTCGCTGGTTTGCATGTTAATACTGACTGAAATTGCACATTGTGCACTTTTAGTCCTCAACAGGCCAGGCTAAACTATGCATTGCTCAGTTCCAGCATTTATTCAGCCTCTCGATAGCCGAGACTATGCCTTTCACAGTTTTGGCAGTCAGTCTCCCAGCTTCCCGGTGAAAATTGCGCAATCTTCACATACAGTCACATATGTATGTTGCATGTCAGTCCTCCAGTTTGTTTTGGTTTTTGACTGATAAATTTCTTTTCATGAGTGTTTCTATGTCTCTAGGTATCACAAGTATTCATCTACCTCTCAGCAGCATAGGTACAATGGCTTCCAGGAGAGTAGAGTTGAAGATACCATTCAGAGCACAACTGGGGATGCAGTCGATCAAGTGTCTATGAACTTGCCTATATATGAAGACATAAAGTTGTTCATGGACAAGGATATCATGATGAAATAGAAATGGCGTCACAGCTAGAAGCACCATCAACAGTGATAGAAGGTAGCGCACCTGCATGTGACAAATGCAAGAGGAGGGTTGTTGACAACACAGAGGTGGAACAAAGTTGCAAGCTCAAGCACATCCACCTATGATGAAAGCAACTTTGGAGATTGAGGCTATGAGGCGACAACGCGACAAGAGGGTCGCACGAAGGCGGAGAGAGAAATAGAGAAGGAGTTGCAGGTGCTAAAGCAACAACTCAAGGAAGAACAACAACTACACAGACAATAGAAGGAGTTGCAGTGGGAACGCACAGCAGGAGCGCAACATGCACAGACTGATGAAACTATGCCCATACAAGTTATGGGCCCATCCAGCAGCTGGCATGGAGTAGACAAGGTGAGTAGTGTTGTCAATTTCATGCAAGGGTATTTAGGAGCATGGATTTCATTGTGCGCATGCATGTGATCCCAACCATTGGCACATTTACCGAGGTGAGGAAAAGAAGCAAGTCCAACTAGACATGAAAATGTATTTTGACAAGTTGATATGCATGGTTACCAGCACACACTTGGAGATCAACACAAACACTATACATCAGTAATTTGCTGGTTCGATTGCACTCAAGACGATGATGCACATGTTATCAGACGAGTTGGATAGAGGAGCCATATCAGTGTACCTGGATGCAACGAAGTCAAGAGTTCACTTTCAACAAGATGTCACCATTGACCGCATGGACACCATCACAGACGACCAAGCTTGGCATTGGGTCACCACCATCGATCATTATGAGGATGTCGAAGAGTTGGTCTTCCCACAACTGTTCGAGTGTTAGTGATGTATTGCATGGCTTGCTCAAGCCTATTTTGTCTCACATGGGTACATGTGTAGACTGGATGTAACATCTTGTAAAGTGGAAGCCCAAGTGTTGACAATTGAATGTAATATTCATAGAGTAGTTGAAGAGTCATGAGGGTAGGTGAACAGTCACAAAGGGGGATTTCAAGGGTCACCCCACCCTTTACTATATATAGTCCCTCATAACTCATTTTATAGGCTTTTGGTCAGCCAAGCTTCTGATAGGATTATCTTAGAGAAAGCTTGGAGAGTATTGTAACAAGCCTTGGCTTCTCCACAGTGCAGAGCTAGTACATCTCTTTGGAGGAGTAGGTGGCAGTGATTGTAACATTCTGCTGTCGGGACTAGTGGTTGGTCATGGTTGTACTATATGATTAGAACTTTCACTTCTTAATATAATATAGCCATCACGTTTCATGCATATGTTTTTATTGTATTTCAGCTAACTTGTTTACTCGAATGATATATGTATATGTTTGCTTACGCATGCATGTATGGAATTTTGCTGTATAAGTATGTATGAATCTTACTGAAATGTGTTGCTAGTTTAACCATCACTTTGGATTGTTAGCTTGCTTGCCTTCCAGTTTGTGATCAATCTTTGCTCATGTGTTCCCTTCCACGCTGCATGCTTTCATAGGTTTCGAAGGGGTGCACTCACCTCCCTTTTCGTGTGTTAGAACCGTTCATGCACCTTTCTTGGCTTGTTGCACATGTCACACCCTTGCTATAAACAAGCAAATATTACTTTCCTTTGTGCGCAACCACAATCAAGGTAATACTGTATGACCCATTGTAGGGACTCCTACACCAAACAGTCTGAGGTCTAGTTGGGACTTCTTACCAGGGAGATCCCCTGACATGTTGGTAGGTCCAACACTGTCAACATTTTGACATTAGAAGGAGAGCTAGATAACAAGCTGTGTCCTCTCATCCTATTTTGAACCTTTGTACATCTATCATGGATGCTATCAGACTCATCCCTCCACGATGTCTTTCGCATGTCGAACCTCTCAACATCATGAGGGAGTTTTTTGATCTCTTATCCGAATTCATGTATGATGGTGAAGGTGAAGTAGCTTTGCCTGAGTACTTAGAATATTTCTATGTATTCCTCAAGAATATAGACGAGTTCTATGTTGAAGAGGTCAACCTGCTGCTTTCATACACACTTCACGAATCCCCACAATGGTGGTGCTGGAGTCTGCCTCCTGGCAACGTGCAATCACTTGACCAGTTCTCTTATCTCATTGAATCTACTTTCCATCATTTTGATCCAGAACCTCTTGACAAAAAACTGTTACAACAATGGAATGCCTCGCATGAATTGCCTATGGATTTTTGGCAGTGCTTCTATGATTTGCAGTTTGAAGCTCCAAAAATCCAGATGAAATTTCCATATCTTTGGGACAGATTCGAATATTGTCTTAACAAATCGGCAAATCCCAAGAAGAAGTTCAAGATCAAGCCCCGCTCAACATACTTCGGTGATGGAGCTACATAATCATGGGTGGACGCAACTGCTGTTACAAGTGACTTTCCACCATCTCCTCATGAAACAAATCCACCATCACAAAGTGATGTGGGAGAGCATACACACACATTTGTTCAACTGTCACATCCTCCTGACATCTCTCCTTCTGATTTTTGTTGTGAATCCATTGGGTTATCACGTGCATTTTGCACCTCAACCTCCATCTTCATACTCGTATGATCCTCCAGATGACATTGTCTTGTGTTCTTCCATTCCAGACTCTCCACTATTTGTGAACGAGGATCAAGCATTGACGGAGTTGGTGTTGCACAACCAACATGCGTTGTCATTCACGAAGAGTATGATTGGGAGCTTGAACATCCACTGGCAGCAAAGGACCATCCATGCCTGTTCGTATGTCCTCCATTTTTTCCTAACATCCTTGATGATCCTGACATCCTTGATGATCCTGCCATCCCTAATTTTTCATGTGTAGCTTCGTCCACGGATGCACTTATTGTTGATCATTTGTAAGACACACTGTATGTCACCCCATCATCCGACAATGGAGAGGACCAGTCATTCATTGGACATCCACTTGATTTTTTATCTTCTTTTTCCAGAAACGCAGAGGGTGAACATCCTTGCCTCTCATCTACCCCTCCGTGTGATTCATCAAATCATGAGGATATCGACAAACATCCTGAATTTTCTGATCTTGAATGTCATGATCTCTCTACTTCTTCATCGGATCACGATATTGATTCAATTGTTTTTAATTTGTCTAAGACATTGGTCTATGATGATATGTCTATCAACGAAGTCGAAACCCCACAGACTGGCGAGGCACTTCATCCCGAGCTAACGGTTATGCCAGGCCCTCGCCGTTCTGAGGTTGGTTTCACTTCCTATCAAGAAATTGTTGAAACACCCAAGGATCCTTACCACTCATCGATATGCATTGAAGATCAATCTCACAAAAAATTTTGCTTCCTCCACTCGAACTACATGATCCCATCACTCATGCATTGGAGGAATCTTACATAGCAACCACACGTGCACGACGCAAGTTGTCTTTGTTTCTTTCATTTTCTTGCATGTCATAGTCAAGAGTATGTGTATGCTTAACAGTTGTGCGAAGTGTAACACAACACCATGATAATTCCACAGATTGCATGTCACGCACTTGCACTCACGTATGTTCTATGGACACATATAAACTCAAAGTGTGCTTGAATTCATTGTTATATCTTTCATGTTTTTTGTTTCGCACAACTGTGTTTTTTGCGAACCATGCCTTCACCAACATTGGTCAACCAATGCGCCAGTGGCTGCATTGGAAGTATCACTTCACGTGAGTAGACCCATGCACCATTGGCTTAGGCGTAGGAGTAGTGTTTTCTTTTGGTTGGTTTGCTTGAATGCTTGTTTGCTTCTTACTTTGCATGTTTGTTTATTTGATTTCTTGTTTTCTGACTCGCTTTACTTATGCATCTGCTTCTGCTCTTGCTTTGTTGTGTTATTTTTTTGCTTGTTTTACAATCGTAGGTTAGTTTCACATGGACCGTGTGCAACTCTTGAATCAAGCAAGGAAATTTACAAGAGGAATTGTGCAGCTATCAGTACTTGGTTATCTTTCATCCTACCTCGGTATGAAGAACTTGTTATCTTCAGTCCATGATACACCAATGGAAAATACGTACTGTTCGAAGTGAACCTTGGTGAAAACACAACACTTGCGTGCTAACTAGTGTCACCTACTCTAGTCAGTTGTTTTTGGGCTAATCCTTGTTAGCTCAGTCAAGTAGAGTAAGGGGAGGGGAAACCTTAACAAGGACATCAGAGGTATATATAAACTACTTCTTTGAAGGAAAAACCTCTTCTGCTCTCAATAAGTTGGGATCCCTCTTCCACCTCTAAAATTAATAAGGGTTATGCATAATCACGAAAATGAAAAATGAAAAAATGAAAGTGTGAAAATTTTCAAAAAATGGAAAATAAATAAGGCGAAAGAAGAGAAAGGCTTCCTGCACAGAGAGGTGATGCAAGTAACTCCGTCGGGGTATTGACCAGGTTCACTGGCAGCGGAGCGATGCTTGCATTCCTGCGTGACTCTGCCGGGGTACTGTCCAGGCCTACTGGCAGTGGAGTAACACTAGAGATGAAACTAAAACTCTGATGATCGTATGAATTGTGCACCAATATACCCCTCATACCCAATCAAAACAACTATGTTGACTTGTCTTGGAATGTGTGTCGACTGACCAAGGACTTAGCAGATGCTACATCGTACAATCAAGCAAGTGTGGAAATCAAGATGAACAAAGAAATAAACAATACTTTTGGAGTTGTTAGACTTGATTTTCACGAACAAGATCCCTTCAGAGAGCTAGAGTTCTACCAATGTGTGACAAAGTGTTTTAGCGGCTACAAAACCCTCCAAAATTTTTCCTTAGCTTCATTTTGGAGCCTCCCTACCAACCATCCTCAGCAGCATGTCTTGCACCGTCAAGCATATAGGCTTCAATTGTTTCTCAGTGTCTTGTCAGCCTGTGCATGTCAGTTTGCTTCACTCCCCTCACAGGTTGTCTTTCTAGACTTAGACCATGTGCTGGCCAAGAAGCTCCCCCAGAAAATTGCGTAATTCTAGAGGGGAACCAGCCTTCCCTCCAGAAATTGTGCAAATCAGCTAGCCAACCTGTTGAGCTCAAGAATTGCGCAAATCAGTTTGTCAGGATTCCCTTAGAAAATTGCACAATTCTGGAGGGGAACCAACCTTCCCTCTAGAAATTGCACAAATCAGCCTAGCAGCCTGCTGGGCTCCAGAATTACGCAAAGTAGTTAGGCAGTCTTCCTCTAGAAAACTACGCAATCTGACCCAGTACTGCTGCATAACCAAGAAATTGCGCAATTCTAGGAGGAAGTCACCTGCAAACCCCAGAAATTGTGCAATCCCTCTGGGACAACTAGCCCAACTCAGCCCAACAACTGCGCAAATTTTCATCCCAGGCTTGCAGATCGATGCATGTGCCTTCAGGTTGACTGGTTCCCTCCGGGACCAGGCAAAACTAATTTACATGCATGGAATGCTTTTCCCAAGGCAACATGCAAAGGCATCCCTAGATTTAGGGATCTATTTTTAGCAGCTAGATTTTACATGCAATTCTCATTTTAGAAACCTGTCATCAAGTGACGCTTTTCCTAGATTTGTGGCATGTGCATCATAACCTCGATTTATCAAAACTTATGAACCAGACACTATAGAGCTCATTCCTCACATCGATCTTGCAACTCTGACATTATCGCATCTAGGAGTCGTCGGTACATTTAGCTCAATTGTTTCGGGGTAAGCCCGCTTTGCATGTCTTGCGCTACGTTTCTATCGCTTTTTATGTTTCACCTTGTTTGAGTGTTGTCTTCTTGATTTTAGTGAGAGATTGTTGTCATTTTGATGTATGTTAGCTTATAGAAGCATTGTTTCAGTTTTCGTTTGCATCTCACCGCTGTCAAATGCATGGCACCAACGATCATTGTTGCGGCGATTCACTTCACACATATGCATGCTTTCCCATTTTTTGAATTCTGCATTTACTGTTTGCATGCATGATTATTCACTCTTGTTTACACTCAGTATCACCATGCATTCAAACTTCTCATGTTTTCAGTCACCCGTCAGCGGGTCTGGGTTGCCTTAGCCCAGACCTTTCCTTGCCCGGCTAGCATTGCACATTTCTGGAAGTGAAGGCTTTTCCTTCCCTCTAGAAATTGCGAGTCTGGTCCAACATTGACCTCTGGGCTTGCATTGCACAATTCTGGGAGGAAGTGCCTTGCTGGCCCCATAAACTACGCAATGCAGTTTGCTGGTTTACGTGCCACTACTGACTGAAATTGTGCATTGCATAGATTTAGTCCTTAGCAGGATAGGCTGTACTATGCATTGCATAGTTCCAGCGGTCAGTCAGCCTCCCGATGGCCCAGACTGTGCCTTGCGCAATTTTGGTAGTTAGTCTCCCAACCTCCCAGTGAAAATTGTGCAATCTTCACAGACATTCACACAGGTATGTTGCATATCAGTCCTCCAGTTTGTTTTGGTTTTTGACTGATAGATTGCTTTTCATGAGTGTTGTTATGTCTCTAGGTATCACAAGAGTTCATCTTCCTCTCAGGAACACATGTAAAATGGCTTCCACGAGAGCAGAGTTGAAGACACCATTCAGAGCACAACTGGGGATGCAGTTGATCAAGTGTCTATGAACTTGCCTATCTATGAAGACGTCAAGTTGTTCATGGACAAGGATATCATGATGAAATAGTAGCATAATCACAACGAGCAGCACCATCAGTGGCAACAGAAGGTAGCACACCTGCATGCAACAAATGCAAGAGGAGGGTTGTTGATAGCACAGAGGCAGAACAAAGTTGCAAGCTCAAGCAAATCCACCTGTGATGAAAGCATCTTTGGAGATTGAGGCTATGAGGCAACGACATGAAAAGAGGATCACATGAAGGCAGAGAGAGAAATAAAGAAGGAGTTGCAGGTGCTGAAGCAACAACTCAAGGAAGAACAGGAACTGCACATACAACAGAAGGAGTTGCAGTAGGAACAAGCACAACAAGAGGCGCAACATGCACAGAATGATGAAACTACAACCATACAGGTTATGGACCCATACAACAGCTGGCATGGTGCAGACAGGGTGAGCAGTGTTGTCGATCGCATGCAAGGGTATTCAAGAGCATGGATGTCATTGTACGCATGCATGTGATCCCACCCATGGCACACTCACCGAGGCGAGGACAAGAAGCAAGCTTGACTGGAGCTGAACATGTATTTTGCCAAGTTGATGCACGTGGTCACCAACACACACTTGGAGATCAACACAGACACTATGCATTAGTATGTTGTTGATTCGGTTGCACTCAAGACGATGATGCACATGTTATCTGACGAGTTGGATAGAGGATCCATATCAGTTCACTCAGATGCAACGGATGAAAGAGTTCGCTTTCTGCAGGATGTCACCATTGAGCGCATTGACACCATAATAGACGACCAAGCTTGGCATTGGTTCACCACCATCGATCATTGCGAGGATGTCAAGGAGTTGGTTGGTCTTCCCAAAACTGTATGAGTGTTAGTGATGTCTTGCATGGCTTGCTCAAGCCTATTTTGTCTCACATGGGTACATGTGTAGACTGGATGTAACATCTTGTAAAGTGGAAGTCCTAGTGTCGATAATTGAATGTAACATTCATAGAGTAGTTGAAGAGTCATGAGGGTAGGTGAACAGTCACAAAGGGGGATGTCAAGGGTCACCCCACCCTTTGCTATATATATTTCCTCATAACTCATTGTATAGGCTTTTGGTCAGCCAAGCTTCCAATAGGAGTATCTTAGAGAAATCTTGGAGAGTATTGTAACGAGCCTTGGCTTCTCCACAGTGCAAAGCTAGTACATCTTTTTGGAGGAGCAGGCAGCAGTGACTGTAACATTCCAATGTCGGGACTAGTGTTTGGTCATGGTTGTACTGTATGATTAGAACTTTCACTTCTTAATATAACAAAGCCAACATGTTTCATGCATATGTTGTTATTGTATTTCAGCTTACTTGTTTACTCCAATGATATATGTATAGGTTTTCTTACGCATGCATGTATGGAAATTTTCTGTATAAGTATGTAAGAATCTTATTGAAATGTGTTGTTGGTTTAACCATCACTTTGGATTGTTAGCTTGCTTGCTTTCCAGTTTGTGATGCATCTTCGCTCGTGTGTTCCCTTCCAAGCTGTGTGCTTCCACAGGTTTCCAAGGGGCACACTCACCTCCCTTTCCGTGTGTTAGAACCGTTCATGCACCTTCCTTGGATTTCTGCGCATGTCACACCCTTGCTACCAACAAGGAAATCTCACTTGCCTCTACACACAACCGCGATCAAGGTGATACCATACGACCCACTGTTGGGACTCCTATGCCAAACGGTTTGAGGTCTAGTTGGGACTTCTTATCGGGGAGATCCCCTAACATGTTGGGGGGTCCAACACCGTCAACACCACATTTATGATTTGCTACGTACTCGAGAGTGGTGGGCACAATTCCTAAGGCCCTGTTCCATCTACCATAACACCCCATTGGGGGTCGTAGATTTAATTTATTTTTATAAAAATACAATGTTTTATATCTATATATATATATATATATATATATATATATATATATATATATATATATATATATATATATATATATATATATATATATATATATATATCAAATGGTTACAATATATTAAATTCATAATAAATTTATTGTTATAATGGTTTTATTTTTTATTTTTTTGAAATAAAGGAACGCTCAAAATATTTTTTTTGAAAATAATATTCCTTAGATTATTTATATATATTTATTCATGTTTTGTCTAACTTTTTATATTAGATTAGGCAAAGCAATTTAAACTAATAGATTATTAGTAAGTTAATTAAATGTATGCTTGCCTTGAGTTTGATACAAAAGGTTTTGAAATCAGTTCCTTTAATTTAATTCCTTTATTTTATATATGGTATAGTTTTAAACTATTTTAGAATTTTTCATGATTTTAGATAGCTTTAACGATCCTCTACCTCAAGTTTTGGCATGTGAATTTATGTTGAGAGCATGAATATTTCCTAAATCTTCATCTTAAAATAATCCTACTTAAACACTATTTTTTCTAGTTTACTGAACTTAGGAAAAATGCAATATTTAGAATCTCTACTTTACCAACAATATGAAAATGAAGTATAAATTTTAAGAATTCCTCCCACTAAAAAAATATTGTTTTTTTTGTAATCCAGTACAAAAAGATTTCTATTACGATAAAAAGTTTTACATTGATAACATATGATTTCCAAAAAAGTTTTCCATAGATAGAACATGCCTAAGGATATCCATGAAACAAAGTACATAACACATAGAAAATGAAAAACAGAGACATTGAAATCACCTAGCTTGGGGCTGATCACTAGTGTGTTCTTTCTTTCCTTTCTTTTTTGCTACTTTGATCCAACTTTCTAGAGGTGTGGCTACCAGAGCTACCTTAATATTGTTCTAGAAATCTAAGGAGGCATCCTTTTTAGAGTCTAAGGAGGATGATTCATAAGCGTGCTTCATGGCCCCCATTAGAGTATTTTTACTGACTTCTTCTCTTATGGATGGAAAAAATTGGATCTCCTAACCTCCTTCACATGGATTTTTAAGATTTGAATTATGGGATTGATTTGATGAGAACATGTGGTCATCATACTCATCATCTTCTTAATCTGAGGAAGAGGAATCCTCCTCTTCTCGAGGAGGCAGGCTTCATGTCTTCATTGCTTTATATCTAAGCTTCCATTTGATTGATTTTTTAGAATAGTAGTTTTGAAGACCTATTTGATGGAAAATTCAACACCAAAATGTAGTGTTCTCGTAGTCCAACTACTGGGTGTAATGAAAATCTCCTATTTTTAAATTAATTTTGTCAGAAAAGCCTTTGTTGATGTCAAGTTCTACATAGATACTGCCATAGGTTAAGACTCCACATTATCCTTGTGAGGGATCTACGACCAGAAAATGACACAAGGTGTTTTCAATACCTTTAAACATTAAAGAATGTCATAGATGGGCTGATGAATTTGGGAGCTGAACCCAAATAGGTAGCTTGTGATAAAAACTGTGGAGGGGTCAAAATTTGGGAACCAAGGGGTCATCAGGAAGAGCCCAACTTTTCCCTGAAACCAAGGCTCCTTGGAAAGAGCATTCTGATAATCTGCATCATTGTAAAAAATTATGATGAAGAAACCCTTGGAACAAAAGAGGACCCTACATGCCTTGATCCATGTTGAATGGATCCATTAGTAAAGGTCTGCTGAACATGGTAATAGCCCATTGAAATGGCATATGAGGTCATTACCTTCCAACAACTCATAGAGTCCATCTAGATTTGGATGAGTGATTTTGACTGAAGGGACATATTTGACTTTTTCTACTATAAAAGGACTTGGAGCAACCTGGGTCTGAACCGCTTTGCCTCAAGGTAGGGGACCTTCTTAAGGCGGCAATGGACTTTGGGGACTTGGTTTCAAATTGTGTAGTTGTAAGAGAAGGCTTGGGGAGAGGAAGGCTTTACCAAAGCTCCCCCATGCAGTAGAAGGGCCAAGAAAACTATGACATCCTTGCATATATTATAAACATAGAGAGGAGAGAAATATTCCATTTTATTCCCTTCAAAAAGAAAGCATTGTAATCCAAAGGGTAACCCTATTTTGAGTTTTAGCAATAACTTGAGGTATTTTACTAGATCTGTAGATCTAACCCAAAGAAGTATCGAATATCTTGATATCAATATAATCAATAATTGAAAATGTTTTCTAAAATTTAATTCAGTGATAAGCTCAACCTTTTCAACAACAGTTTCCTTAGCATTGATCTACTTTAGAACCCTCGGTAAACCCTCAGTTCAAGTTTTGTCTTTCAAAACTTCGTCACCTAGGGGCTTCAATGTCAAAACCTTCTTGGAAGCCACAACAGATGCATCTCATACAACAATAATTCTGCAAGAAAATCGCTTCAATTTTCTCTCATTATCATCGAGCATAGCGTAAGAAACCCACTCATCCAATCTGACAATATAGTCGTATTCTTCATTTGTTTCACTCATCCCTACTGGGGGTGATTCCCTTGGGGAATAGACCTAAAAAATGATAGGCCCCAAACCCCATTCATAGGGAATACGATCATGGTCAAATACATAATTCTTCGGGATAGGTGCCTCATTGCCGAGAAAATTAGATGGCAAAAAAACTCACCATCGACCAAGTTCAACGACACAAAATAACCCCCTTCTTCACATGCCATTAAAGACATTATAGATTTAAGTTCCTGTAGCGGCCCTCTCTTTTGGAGACTTCCACTCATCTGGTCATATGCTGATCACAAAAAATAAAAATATTATTACCTCTATGAAACCAATTGAATTTTACCAAACTTCAAACCCCCCTCTTGCTATATCGTGCCCAACAGAAAAATAATGCCACAAAAAATTGCCAATACAATATATAAAGAGATTAATTCCTACTTTACTGATGGTTTAGACAATGGTTGAAATCCCTTGTTTGAAAACATTAGACAATGGTTTATATACCTTGTTTGGAAACAAGGGTCACCTTCTTTTAATTTGTTGAATTGCTTTTGTATTTTTAGGTGTAATAATATTGCAAACAATAACTGGTTTTATCCATACTATTATATCATGTTCTATTGAGGCATTGGTTGATTGAATCAAGAAGTGTCCTCAAGCCTAACCAACATGTTTGGGAAAATAATGAGGACTTTTTTTTGTATCATAAATCAAGGTTCCATTTTCATGGCTTTCTAGCTTCTTTCTTAGATTCGTAGGGTTTCCTTGTTTTCCCTTAGATAAAGTGAAAATTCCTAGGGTTTCCTTGTCTTCCCTTGCACAAAGTGAATTCTCAACAACTATTGCTATTGTGGATCTATTTATTAGTCCTGCGATAACATATAATATAAAAATTTATTTCTAGTCAACATTTTCAGTAAATGTAATTGAATTTTAAAAATTTGTTGAATTTCCTGTAGTTTTTTTATAGTGTTCCGTAAAATGCAATAATTATGAAATATTGTAAATACAATATTTTTTTTAGTTTTTAGAAATGAATTTCCAATTTTTTGATTGGTTGAAACACTTTAAAAGACCAATCACCTATGGTTAGATATGACAGAGGAAAAAATAAAATATTTATTTTTATTTCAAAATATAAAAAAGGCCAAGTGAGTTGTGACAAATGCCCGATCATTAAAAATATTACATTAAAAACAAAATTGACTGATAAAAGTACACTGTCTAATCTCACAGTTGATTTGTAATCAGATTTACGTTGTCATAAAGTGGCAGTTTCAAACTAAAATTTAACTAAAAAGACTTGAATTTAGTTGGATTTATGCTATTAGAATGGGTACTTCCTTTTTGGCCTAAGAATGAAGATCAAAATTTAATTAAAAAAATGTATTCTAACCATTTTTCTATGTGGTTCATGGTCTCTGAAGATTGGTGACTTGCTACGTCCACATGTTATTGTTCCAAGTAGATCCACCCAAAGCGATCACTTCATGTCAGCTCAAACATGGAGGTTGACCCCGAGAGTGTGAAGAGAATTGAACCTATGATCTCTCAATAGTAGTGGTGTGTAACTATGGGGACTCGACTAATTGAGCTAACCCTTGGGGCTCATTGTATTCTAGTCATTAATAAAAATTATGATAATATCCCACTACATATTTACAGTAGTATTTATGTTGTCAGAAAAGGATAGAGCGATGTGTAATTATGGGGGCTTGAATAATTGAGCTAACCCTTGGGGCTCATATATTCTAGCCATTTAATAACAATTATGATAAAATCCCACTACTTGATTACAGTAGTATTTTACATTGTCAGAAAGGGATAGAGCATAAGGGGCACTTCACTCCATGCCCGAGTCACAGTGTAGTAGCAAAGAAGATAAATAATAATTTATTACCTCTTCTTAATTTATTCACCACAAGTTCATTATTTATAATTTACACTTAAGTCTAAATACCCGGGCCACTTTCCCAGCGATATTATAAATTAAATATTTCATTTTGGCTTCACCTTGTGCAGAGCAGTGGAACTTACCCTTTTACCTCATCACATGCTTTACATCCGCACATACTTTACTTCCGCATATAATTTAGCCCCACATATGCCTTACTTATGTACAAACTTTAGCTCCGCACATGTCTTACTTTCACCATTTTTAGACTTGGTAAGATTTTTTCAAGCGAGAGACTTATCACAAAATCTTATAAACATTAATATATGCACATACATATTTTTGTTAATGGAATTAATAAATCTTGTTTCTAGAAATTAAAAGTTTATCTCATAAGTATAAATTCCTCTCCAATTCTTACCAAGTAAAAACACGAGAATTACATTTGGACATACTATCTTCTTTCACACGTGGAATAACTCTAGCCAACCAAAAATGTAAGGAAACCTTACTTACTTTACACTAAATTTTCATATAAATACCATTGGAAATATTTTGCATGTTCTTCCAATAAAATAATTAATTTGAATTTAAACCGAATTAGCTACTTTTGGCTCTATATTTGTCTTGCATGCATCGAAATAGCTTCATTTCTTTCTCTATAACTCAAAAATGAATTCCATGACTAGATAAATTATATAACCATGACATTTCTTAATTCCTTAACATATCCATAATATGCCTTAACGTCTCTCAATATAACAGGTGTGAAACCAAACCAAATTAAAAAAATCGGGTCAAATTCCAAAGAAGATAAATAATATTCTATTACCTCTTATTAATTTATCCACCACGACATTATTATTTATCATTTACATCCAAGTCTAAATATGTAGGCCACTTTCCCAAGACGATTATAAAATAAATATTTCCTACCTTGTACAAAACATGTGTTAGTCTAAATACCTAGGCCACTTTCCCAAGAAGATTATAAATTAAATATTTCCTAACTTGTGTAAAACATGTCTTGCCTCTGCACATCCCTTACTTTTGTACATGCCTTAGTTCCATTAGTTCTAGACTTAGTAAGATTTTTCAAGTGGAGATCTTTAAAAAAAAAAAAATCAAGTGGGGTGACCTATCACACAAGCCTATAGACATTAATTTATACACATATATATTTCCATTAATGGAATTAATAAATCTTTTTTCCAAAAATTAAAATTTTATTTTGTATGTAAAAACAAAAAATCCACATTTGGACATAGTATCTTCTTTCATACATGTAATAACTCTAGCCCACCAAAAATATAGGGGAAAAATGAAATATTTCCACCAAATGAAGGAGAGTGTTAGTACTCACTTAAGCTTAAATTTCATATAAATACCATTGGAAATATTTCTGTGTGGACTATATAAAATTTAATAAATTATTTACATTAAATAATTAATGTGAATTTAAATTGAATTTACTACTTTAGAGTCTAGACTCTATATCCATGTAAGCCAAAAATGAATTCTACAGCTAAATAAATTATATAAGCATGATATTTATTAATTCCTTAACATATATATAATATGTCTTAATTTCTCCCAATATACTAGGTGTGAGACCAAATCAAGTAAATAAAACATAACAATTTCTGACTTCTTCATGCTTTTGGAATATTATGGAAGGAGTCAAATTATACTTACCTATTTATCTCTACACATGCTTTACCTCAACACATACTTTACTTCCGCACAGACTTGAGCTCTGCACATTCCGCACATTCCTTGTTTCTGCACAATCTTTAACTCCACACATGTCTTACCTATGCACATGCCTTACTTCAACCAATTTTAGAAATAATGAGATTTTTCAAGTGGGTAGACTTATCACACAAGGCTATAGACATTAATATATGCACATACATATTTCTGTTAATGGAATTAATAAATCTTGTTTCCAGAAATTAAAATTTTATCTTGTAAGTATAAATTCCTCTCCAATTATTACCAAGTAAAAACACGAAAATTACATTTGCACATACTATCTTCTTTCACACACAGAATAACTCTAACCCACCAAAAATATAAGGGCAAAAGGAAAGATTTCCACCAAATGAGGGAGAGTGTGATTACTCACTTTACTCTTAATTTTCATATAAATACCATTCTATGTGGAATATATCAAATTTAATAAATTATTGTAATTAAATAATTAATGTGAATTTAAATTGAATTTACTACTTTAGGCTTTATATTTATCTTGCATGCATCGAAGTAGTTTCATCTATCTCCATGCACCCCAAAAAAGAATTCTACAACTAGAAAAATCATGATATTTATTAATTCCTTAACATATTTGTAATATGCCTTAACTTCTCTCAATATATCAGTTATGATATCAGATCAAGTAAAATAAAACATGAAATATTTTGAATACTTTATGCTTATGGAATATTACAAAATGAGCCAAATGATACTTATTATTTTACCTATTTTACTTCCACACAGAGTTTATCTTTGAAGTCAAATGATATTTGCCCTTTTACCTCCACACATACTTTACTTCCACACAAACTTTTGTGAAAAATCCATAAAAATATCACTTATTACAATCACCTGGTTATTATCCAATGTATTTAATTTTGAGCAAAATTGTTTTACTACAAATACTAAATAAAACACAATTGCAATATTCCCAAAAGTAAATTGTGGAAACTCTCATAGAAAACCAATCACAAAATGGACAAAATATTTTTGGACAAAAACGTCCCTGGAAGAACCCCAAAGGGAAAATCAATTCTTCAGATCTGAAAGTTTTATAAATCTTCAGCAAATTTGGCAATTGATGAATATTACAATACTGCTTTCCAAACCTTGGAAAAGCTCCAAAAAAATATTTCTTCACTTCCACAAGTCAATCTAAAAACTAGAAGGCTCATGGCCTCCCTCTACAACCGGCCACAATCTCTCTTGGAAAATATGACATGTACGACCTCACACGTGCGGCTCCTCTAGCTCTCTGATGGTTATAGCCTAGACAGAATTAGCCTATCAACAATGTTGGCAACTTCTATGCCCTCCTAGTAATCTGTATGGCCACCTCTTGGAAATATCGATCTCCACAAGGAATTTGTGCCTCTCTCACAGAAATTTCGACCTCTCCAGGAACCCTCACGACCTCAATAACTCGACCTCCCTATTTGCAGAAAAGCACTAGGAGAATTCCTCCTCTGGATCTCAAAAAAATGGAATAATATTGATGAACAAAAACCATGAAAAATATTCACTCCAATTGCTATTGAAACCCTCACTGGTGTCAAACCCCATGCTATCACTACATGCTCTTCACTAAAATGAATGATCTACAAGAGAACCCATCAATTTCATTTATAATATCTCGTTGATGAATCAATGACCAATATCTAGATCTAAAATAATCTAATCAATGGCTAAGATCACTTTAAAACTTTACAAGAAGTCTCTATACGAAAATCAACCGCGTCTCAATTATTACTAATTAATTAATCTATTTCCCTAAGTTAAAACTTAGGGAAATATTTAAAATTGATTAATTAATTTAATTAAGATATATACATTCAAAATAATAACTTGGGCTTGGAGTTGTTTTCCACTCTTATGTTCTTAGCCTCATTGACACCACTTGAGGCTAGAGCACTTGTTTGAGCTACATCAACCAATACTCACTTTTGTAATCTAGGGAAAACTGCACATGGTTACCAATAGCATAGACATCAAGTATTCACATAGCAAAGCATATAACAAATAGAAAGAGAAGAGATACAAGTAGTGGAGAACCAACAAAATTACACTTTATATTATGTCTCTTAAAAGCCGATGAGAACCGATACATTAATACATAGACAAATATTTATATCATGTTGGGACAGTTACAACAGTCTAACTTTCTCGCTAGATTCTTAACTAATCTGACTTTAGTTATCTTTACATTGTATGTTTCCTAACTCGATTGGGCTAGCTAACTAAATCGACTAGCCCCTCCAACATCTCCCCCACCCTCAAAGCCTTCTTCATCCCGGAGAAGGGGAGATTCAGAGTGCTACGAAAATAAAAAAATATGATATATACAATTAATTTCTAGCTCTTTATGAGCTGAAAACTTTACAAAATTTTAATACAAAATACATTGAAGAATAAAATATAGATCAAGGTGGAATTTCTGGTGTTCCATGTGCAACTTAAGGTTCGGGGGGATCTTCACAAACTAGTTTTGTAGAATGGTGTACTTCTTGATCCACTTTGACTTCATACAATTGTTGATCTGAAGCTACAACACATGTCGAGATATTAGGGGCATAAAACTAATCGGTGGGTCGTGGTGGTTGTGGTGATGCAGAATGAACTGGCGGTGGCGATGGCATGTTCGAGAAAGAAGTTGGATAGATAACTGGTGCAAAAATTTACAAGTGTTCATCAAAGATTGACCATTCACAATCTGCTAACCTTGAATGAGCACCTGATTCCTTGAGATCTACGAAAAACTAGACTCTTTCTTCTAACAGCGTCTCCTCTGATATACTTTGGTCGAACGGTTTATCCTATTTAATATGCTGGACTTGATTAAGTATACCCTGCAAGAAGTCGAAAGCATTACTTGGTTCAAGTTGTGCTTTGTTTCCTTCTTTGAGCCATTGATACTCACTTTGCATTAGCTGCACCAACAGTTCCCTTTCCTATTCTAGCTTCTTATCTAGTACCTGCTTGGATCTTAGATCACTCACTTCCCTGGAAGCCAAATAATGAATAATTATATCATATGCTCTGACATAACTATGAGTTTCTTCCAAATAAGTGGTCCAATTATTAAGTGTAGTCGCTAAAGTAGCTCCTCTATCAAGTGTTTGCTCCAATGTTTGTTTAGCCAATAAAAATTCATGGTGAAATTTTTGGAGTATCTCTGTGAATTTCTCACTTCCCACCACTGTTGGTTTGGTCTGTACGTATGTTACTTTTGCATTGAGTTGTTCATTTCTATCAATCAACTAGTAGACCAACTGTTGAAAGGTGACGAGATGATCATTAACTTCGACTAGAATGTCTATATTAACTTAATCTGTTGTCCGGTGCTGAAAGTTTAGCCAAATCTCGCTTTCTCGTTCCTATCTCTGTTGAATCTTAGTGGTGTCTTTCTTCCTATTTTTCATCCATGATTTGGATGCTTTTATAGATTTCTCTAAGACTTCAAAAAATTTCTTATCACTAGCAAGCTTTAGGTCTACATACTTAATGCAAAGACCAATAAGTTCTCTCTTGATTCAAGCTCCCTGTGTGCTTATTGACGTTGGCCAAGATGACATTTTGTTGTTCGAAGAAGGCTAAGTGACTGATGGATTAGTCAATGGAAGATAAATTGGTAGTATTTGCTACTGGTTTGTTGGCATAGTCACTGTTTGTTGAGTCTACTCATTATGATTTATGGTCGTGTCATCTGACTGAGTGTGTTCTGATGAATTATCCTAAGATTTCTCCTAAGCCAACATATTTTCATCCAACTGATGTTGCTCCTATTCAATATGCATCGAGGAGGTAGGTGGAGTATCCTTAGTCAAATCGATTTCAGTGACTTGAGTCTTAGAATGTGTTCCTATAACCTACTCTGACTCGTCCCGTTGCTGGTCAGAAATGTTATTGTGTTTCTGAGTGGGCTTGTTGTTTTTCCCATTAATGGTGGTTCCATTTTGCATAGGATTATGACTTGATGAATCTTGATACATGTATTCCATCTTCTGTCAAATATTTTTCATAAATAAATCCTTGGCCATTCCTACTACTTGTTGTATATTTACTTCAACAAATGAGATTGTTGTTATTGTCTTGCGGGGCCTTTTGATTGCTTTACCTTTTGCTTTGGTAGAATCAACCACATGTCGAATAACTTAATCAAGATGTTATTGTTGTTGAGGGTTCAATAGTCAAATTTATGATAACATCTCCTCCCACTGAATTCCTTCAGATGAAGTCGTAGTGGTCTTAAGACTCTGAGACTCTTTGCAACTGGATTTTTGTGGCAATTCGACCAATGGTACTGACAAGTCAACCATAAAAGGTTACAAATACAATGCAACTTTTTCCTCCTCTTCTAAATCCACATCAGAGAGTGTGTTAGTAATGTCCTAAGATGATTCTACGAATTTAGGAGGGATACGAAAATATGTGTTACACTATCGACGTAGTTTGTCAAACACTTGTTTGATAGTGGGGTGATAAGGCAACTCCTACGGGTCCACCTTGGCGGTATTGTTGTACCATACTTTTGTAACATCCAAACATAGTTGTATATGAGAACATGGTGGTAATGCCCAAAACAAATGCTAAGGAACCCCCCACTTATTGGAGGATGACCTGACATTCAACAATCAATTTTTGAATAACTCACGGGGGCATAGAGGCTAAGGTTTCCTCGACCAACCATGTGAAAACATATTTAAATTAAGAAATAATGACAAACCCTTCCTGGTGAAGTCTATCTCCATAGCTAGTGGACTATATTTCATTTCTAACCAAATAAGAAAATAAGGGAAGTGAACGTGTTTACCCGCATTTTGGCAATCTTGGTAGTTGGTCTTTATGAGGTTTGCGAGGTATTCCATCCAATTGTACATCTTCCCAAAGGCTTCCATATCTTTAATTTCTTCTAACATATTTAAATTGGCATCATAAGCCTGACCAATAGGTGTAATACAAAGAGAAACAATCATACAAGTCCATCATATGAAATAGGCTTGAACTTGGCTAGCTACTAACCCTCGTGAATTCTTGCCAGATGTTCCACCAACAATTTTTCTAAGCCACTTGTTACAATTCGTATTATTAGGTACCTTCTCTCCTTTGTATGGTAGTTATGTAATCAAGTGGATGACGCTCCTAGAAATTGATTGCGATTGGGTGAACCAAAGCTTCCCAGTATGGTATCTACTTATCATGTATTTGGCAGCTTCTTCCTTCATGTCGTGCATATCTTCCATTGGAGGGGCACCAATAATGTGTTAGATGCCTGCCTTCTCCAATCGATCAGAGTCTGAATTCCACTGGTTGTCTTGTTTTTCCCATCGAAGAAATGACTCATAATGCTTCTCTCAAGAAGGATCATTTACTTTCACCTACTATATATAATGCATGGAGACTTCAAGCTCTGTTTTTCCTATAAGATCATACCTAGCCTTAGTTTGAGGTTCGACTGTAATGTTATAGTCCTAAAAGTGAACTTTTCTTTTCACCATTGCAAAATCATTTTGGAATTCTACAGTTATTAAAAAATCTAACAATTCAGAATAAAAAATCACAGGGCTTGGGATGTCTTGAATGTCCTCAAGGTCGCAATTGACACTTAACGAAATTTCTGGAAGAATGTTAAGTGCACCTGAGATGTTATTTATTTTTATGGAATTAGAATTTAATGCACCACCATTTATGCTTGCTTCCTATTTCGTGAGTTTTCTCGTTGAATTTTGAGTTAATCCTCCAACATCACATAACGCATGTGTGCCACCAGATTGCGACCTTCTTCGCGGAGTGGTAAATTATTTGAGACAATTTATGGAGTATGTCTAACAAAGATGGGACTTATGGAGAATGTTATGTGTCATGATTGGATTGATGTATTTGATTATTTTGATTTTTTAATTCGAGTTTTTGTCTCTTGTGAACTGTGCTATCAAATTGGCGTGCTTGGAATTTATTTACAACTGGTTTTATGAAACTTCCTTCCAACACATGATAGAAACCTTTGTCTTGGTTATCTATTTCGTCAAGAGGTTCTTTATAGCCATAAATTGTTGAATGTTTTTTTTTTCTCTTCGAGTTGATTTCTAGATTTGTCTACTGAGCCAGATTCTTTATACTGTTCTCTAAATTTTTGTTTGTGTTCTTTTTGTCTCTCGTCCTTTGAATGATGTCAATCCATATTCTGTTTATCCCTTCACTTTAAGTGATTACACATATCCACTTCTTATTCCATATTTATATCAATATTGTTGGCTTGATTGTGCTTTTCTCTTTTTATTGGATCCCAAACTGCCCTTTGTCAATTACTTTATTTCTAATCTATAACTACTTTTTGTAATAACTTGCTAAATTTTTCTTAAGAAAGAAAACTACTAATTTTACAAATTATTTGGTTGGTTAGCCCACCACAGAGTGGTTTTCAAGCTAACCCATGTTCTTGGCACCTTCAAAATAAATTTTCACCATGAACACGATATGGTTGTTAGGAGACATACTTCTTGAGTCGGGCACCATTGACAAATGACTTGAATGTATGCCCTTGAAATTTCTTCAATTGTACAACTCCTAAAGGTCGTATGTCTTCAATCACAAGGGGACCCAACCATGATATTTCTAGTTTTCGTGGTTTTCCCTTCACACGATTGTCGTAAAACATAACTAAATCACCAACTTTAAAATTATTTCTTTCCAAATTTATATCATGCCACACCTTATGTTGGTATATACTAGTTTGTTGGTGATATAGTGCATGAAGTCAATCTTCATCTAGTTGTTGTAATTGCTAGAGTTGTTCCTTTTTCAACTTTGTATTATACATCAATATAGTCGATATGCTTACTGCGCTGAGCATTGGAATGGAATGACTGATTCCTGCCCATAAACAAGTTTGAATGGTGTCAATCCCATTGGATAATTTTACGTTGTGTGATATGCCTAAAGGATGGTTGGTATTTATCATCCCATTCATCTCTATCTAAATTAAAAACCTTTGTTAGTCCCTTGTGAAATTTTTTAATTAAAATATTCAGTAATGCCATTTTCTTTTGGGTGGTATGCAGTGGTCTTCCTATGTTTAATCATGAAGTTCTTCGTTAGTGTTTGAATCATATAATTTACAAAGTGAGTCCCTCTATCACTAATGATTACCAAAGGATAGTCGAACTGCGTTATTATATTTTCATATATGAATTTAGCTATTACTTCTTTGGTACATGATTTGATCGGTTCTTCTTTTTCCCACTTCGTCAAATATTCCACTGCTCTTATGGTGTATTTTTCTCTCGTACATATAGATCTTTGGGGAAATGGTTCGACAAAGTAAATTACCCAGATCTCGAAAGGTAGTGACAAAATAATTGAATGTAACAACCTGTGGTTTTTAGGTAGTGGTCACCAAAGTATTTGGCATGCATCACATTTTTGTACATGTAGTTGACAATCTCGAAATATTGTTGGCCACCACAACCCTGCTTATGGTATTTTCCTTTTGGTCGTCTCACTTTGATAATGATCTCTAGATCCCACTCTATGTGTCTTGTTGATGATATCCTTCCCTTCATGTTCCAAGACACATATATGCAAAACCTCATCGATACCCAGTTTATATAATTTCCCATGTATCAAAGTAAATGGGTCTGCTTTAATTGCAAGAATATTTCTCTTCTTTTAAGATAGACCCTCAGGTGGATTTCCCATGTATAAGAAATCTACTATATCTTGCAACTCTATAGGAATCACTTCAATTTTAAACAGGTGTGCATTAGGAAGGCCATCCTCCATATCCATCGGTTCTTATCCTGTTTCTAGTCAGGCTAACTGATCAAGACTGGTGTTCTAGTTAGCTGGTCAAACAATAACTTGAAATTAAAATTCTTGAAATAATAATAATCATCGATAAATACACCCTTGATGCAATGGTTTGTTAACGAGGTACTTTAGTGCTTGATTATTTGTGTATACAAATTGGTTCTCAAGGAGGTAATGTCAAAACTTCTCCAAAGTGAAGATCATGGCTAGAGCTTCTCTTTTAGTCGTTGAGTAATTTATCTTAGCTTTATTGAGTTTTTGACTGGCATAGGAACTAGGGTGATCTATCAACTCTTCGTCAGGTTACACCAGATTTGTTCCAACTACCACATTCAATGCATCGATATGCACATGGAACAACTTTGACTAGTCGAGAAACTTGGGAATGGGTGCTTCGATTAACTTAAGTTCCATACCATATACTAGTTGGAAAGGAGTTTTCTTGGTCAACTTCTTGCATGTAGTTCTACAAGGCCATAAGACTATCGGGATCCTCAGGTCCCAATCATCGCACTACGCATTATAGCTTGGTGAGTACAATTTCCAGAATCTTATTGAAGTCTTCCACTATGCCATTATATTGTGGATGATATGGAGTACTCTTCTAGTGGTAATCTCAAACTCCTTTGTTAGCGCCATGATAGTTCTGTTAAAAAAATGTGTCCCCTGATAACTCATTAGAATTAAGAGACATATGAACTTGGTCATGATGTTTTTGAATAGAAAGTGTGCAACAATATTTGTGTTGCAATCTTTTACCAGTGTATCTTCATCCCGTCTGGTCAAATTATCCATGATGATAATAATATATTGCGCATTGGTCCTCCTCATAGGCGGGTCAATTAATCTAATAAAGTTGATGGCCCACTTATGAAATGGTTGTAATGTTAGAGGTATTTCATCTCATCTGTACACTCTTCCCACACATTGAAACACATCACAAGTCTTACAAAACTCCTTAAAATTGGCATGCACTATAGGCCACCACAGTCCTGCGCATAAAATATTTTATGTTGTAAACTAGCTTGCATGATATCCTCCTACAACTTCCGCATGTGCTTTCGTTAGAAACATTGGTCATTCGTGCTCCATCAAACATCTTCACTGAATTTTGTCTGCTCCTTGCTTATATAATGCTCTGGAAATTAACTGGTAATCTACTTCTTTCACCACTAATTGTTTCTTCTACGCCAATGCATAGCCTTCTGATGTTTTCCAATGCTAAAAAACTATGTATTTTCTGAAAATTAGTCATCCCCCATTGTGAGTACAAACAACTACACATTTAGTAGGTTATCTTCCAAGTTTTGCTTCATCTTGTTCCAATCTTGTGTCCCTCTATGCAATTCCAGTTTGATATACCAATTAGTTGAAATGGTGTCTAGGGTGTGGATGAATTGATGCACCCACTCCTTCTATGGCATTTGCCCCTTGGTCCATGCTACAACTCATCTCTTAAGGTGTGTCCTAGGGAACTCCATGCCAAAATATTTATCTCCAGGAATCCCAGAGTTGGCCCCAAATATAACCTTCGAAATTTTTTTACATTGCTGCCATCTTGCGACTTGTTCTTTATGCGCAACCCACCATCTGGCTGGGGTGATGCAAAACGAAATGTTTAGCATAGGAATCCTCTAATAATATGATATTTGATCTTCATATTCCTATACAAAAATATCTACTTCTGACAACCCATCAAAGCGAGGTGGATTATGCACCTTAGTTCCTATCCAATGCACCATCCTCGTAATATGTGCACACCTCTGGGTATTGACTTCATGCAGTCGATTATGCGAATTATATAAGGCCTCTTCCAATTCATGGGTGTAGGATTGAATGTTACGCCAGCTCAACACTTCGTTAGCTGTAGGATTTACATTTTTGTCTCTTCAAGATGTGACATTATAGATGTTTTCCAACTCCTCCTAATTAAGTTCACCTTTTACTAGCTTGACATATCTATCCCCGTCATGCAGATCCAATGGTGATATCATTCGGATATCCCCACCTTCAAAGACCATATGTATTTTTTTTAAATCAATAATTACCTAGTAGTCAAAATCCCAATCAATCCCCAACAGAGTAGGATAGGGATCAGTGTTGTCCATGATCTCAAACACCTCAAAGTCAGCGGTGCTTGATACCATGTCGATATCCACTTTCACTCCTATTAGTTGTCCAATTGGAAATATGTGGTGTTGGTGCAACAATCTGAGATGAATCGGTGACCAAGTCTGCTTCGGATTCCCCATCATCTCCCACATGATTTTGGGTTAAATATTTACATCCAATCTTAGGTCTAATATGATTTTATCCATCTCGTATTCCTCAATCTGTGCACCGAACCAAAATTATTTACTAGTTCTCTTCTAGAATTCCACCTAATTTACTATACATGGTGAAGTTTGCGTGGTGGCTACCTTAGGTCCATTAGCACACTACTCTACCATCTTCCTAAACTTTTCAAAGGCCTAGGAATCCTTCACCAACTCTAAACAAATTTGCAGTATAATCTGAACTAGATCTACTATTGTCCTCGACTCCTCAACTATGGTGTTATCATATACCTTTAGCATGGCCTCCTCACGTCTAGCCTACAAACTGTCTCATTCCGCCACGAATATCTCCCGATGAGCCTCCTTATATGTCTCCTTTTCTCATGTAGGGTCTAATTTTAGAGGGGGTTCATGTGCTTTCCTTACCCATTGGGGTTACAATGTCCAAGGTCTCACAACATCTGCCCTTTTCCTGACACCTGCTTGAGTCAATCCGCCAAACTGTGGTTGAGGGATATGATACTTAACCCCTATCATCTACACATTGGGTTCCTTCTTCTCCTTCCACTTAACGAATAACTAGGGGAAGTTCTCATTCAAATGATCTAATGGTTTGAAATATATACAGGTGCAACAAGGGTTAGTGCAATCTCGTTCCAAGTGCCCTTGTTGATCACAATTGTTACAAACTATAGTGGTTTGACCTCAACCAAATCCTCCTCTCCTTCAATCTGGTCCTCCAAGTCCTCTAACCGTCATGCCTCAGCCTTGGTCCTGTTGATTGTATTATCCACCCTAATTGTAGCCAACTTGGTAGAAGCCAGTCATTGTTGCTTCCATCCCTTTGGGTCCCTGTACTTGGAATGAGTCAAAAGTATGCTTGTGTATCAACTCCATTGCATGGAAATGATGGATATAACGCCCAAAATATTTTCAAAAATCGCAAAATAGATTGAAGGTCGTGGCTTCATATTTCTACATCATTAGGAAACTAGTTGGTATATGGCACCATAATCGATAGATATCACACCATATTCCCTTTCCTTGCACAAGTGGGCTTGTTATGCCTATTTCCATGTAATATGTCAATAACTTGCATTCATTTCTATGGTGACCCTCTATCTGGTAGATTTTGCACCATACTTGCTCCCGCTTTTCCTTCCCCTTCATCAAGTCTTGAAGTTGAAAATTTAACGCAGCCAACTGTGACTGCACCTACGCCATGCCATTATTCTCTCCACCTCTTTCTAGCAAGGCCTCTAGTTTTAGTGATAACTCTGGAGTCTCCAAATTTGTTCTTATATGCTACTACATCAAGGGTATCCTAATATGCTATAACAATCCTGCAATGAACCATTCTTTATGTTGCACGTCCAGAATCTCAAATGTCATCCTGTCCTTTAGAAATTTAATCCGTTGGTCAAAATCCCATACTGAGTCACTCAGTCTCTACTTGATTTCCTTCAACTCTATAATACATTGGGATTCTGACTTTGGATTTTGGAATTCCCTAATCAAAGCCTTCTTAATCTCCACTAAAGTCCTATTCTGGCTAGCTAGAGTTGCACTTTTGAATTTCATATACCATGTCATTGCACGATCCCTAAAATTTTATTCTAGTTGTGAAATCTTTGTGGCCACGTCCTAGACCTGTTTGATTGTCTAGACTACCTCACACACAAGAAAATTGTATTTTGATTCCTCGGTCCCACCACCATTAAACATGGGCATCTGTAAGTCTATGCCCACCATTATGTTCTATGTAGTACTCCCTAATGAAGTACTCCCACTTATGCTTGTTGTACTACTAGAAAACAACACACCCAAATGTGCACCACTCTAAGTTTGAGCACCTTGTATCAACCCTCCTACAAACTAACAAATTCCACTACTATTAGAATTCCCTCCTACTTGACTATAATTACCTTCTACACTAGTCGTATCATTGCACTGAGTACTTACCTCCTAGTTTCTACATTCATGTGAGGTCATGGGCTCAACACCAAGGACAATATAACTCTATTGTTTTGATTCCAAATATTTTGTACTATGTGGAATCAGTTGTTCTCCTTCTCCCTTGTTTGTTCATGATGTGCTAAACTGCATCCCTTCATAGCTATGATCACTAGCATTTCTCATCCTTTGGTGGCCTCTCCTATCCCCTGCCTTCAGGATTATCCTTCTCTGAATAGCCATTGACACTGACCAACCTCCTCCTGTGTCACCCTGTCAAAACTTCCTTCCACTTCTAAAATTTCCACCCTCGTAACTCTCTTGTTTCATTCTATCACTTCTCCTTTCTATGCGTAGTTTTGACCCCACTGTCAACTTCCACCACAGTTTTCTACCTCTTCCCCTTCCCTTTCCCTCAGACCATCTCCTGGTTTTCCCCCACTTTCCCTTGCACATGGGTAGCTTAGCTACTCATGTTGTCGGACTCCATGGGCAGAACTTTGTGGTCATATATCAACATCTTGATAAGTAACAATAAAGACCTTATAAATTTTCCTCTCGGTCCCTTCAAAAATTTATTCTTCGTTGGAGTGTAAGACACCATCACTTCCACTACAAATTCAACAATGTATCCTTCCAATACACTTTCAAACCAGAAATCAATAGCAAGGGAATTTTTATTACTTACTTCCTTCCGAACTGGAATATCTCCTTTAAGGTCCACCTCCTCGATCAGTCGTGGCAATATGTCGGATTGTGTTGTCGTTGTGACAAACACCCTCCAAAGTTTTACATAAACTCAAATTTTGGAGCCTATTATGGACGTTACAATTGGTTGTTCCATAGTCACTTCTTGGTCAGCTAATGCTTTTAAGCTCCCTTCTGTACAATAGGCTGATCTAGTGCCTATCTCGTTAATCTGTCATCCTGAGCTCAAAGACTGTGCAATTTTCTTCCTCAGCCCAGCCTCAACTACGCATTACGTAGTCTCAAGGCTCAAGCTTCACCCTTGACTTCCTTAGTTATACAATTACGTAGTTATTAAGCATCTTTCCCATCCTGTCACTCGGTTTTGGCTTAGTCAGTGGATCGATGTACACCATCTTAGACTAGGGGTTTATCAGACTGATTTCGCCTTGTCATGAGTGAATTGTAGATACAAGAACTCTATCATTCAATGGAAAGATGATGAATAAGAAGATGGAGAAGGAGAACATGCTATAAGACACATACGGATATAAAGAGATAAGATGATTAGTAGGTGAGAAGACGAAGGAACATCAAAATTTAACAGAAGATGAATATCACGATCACATGGAAGACTCTTCTTCTTCAAGTCATAAGGAGGAGGAAGAAGAAGAACATGTACCATCTGTTCAAGAAGACACAAAGAAAGAAGTGGAAAGAAGAACAACTTGGCACTGTCACATCATCATGTAGTCCATGTCATGAGTGTCATGTCATGTCTTGTCACAAGTCATCACATGCCACATCATTATTGTGGATTATGTAAATACCTATTCGAAATGTATTGTAAAGTGGAAGTCTAAAGGACACACATGGAATATGAAGGGTCATCTAATTTGAAAATTCATAAGAATTCAAACAATCATGAAGGTAGTCAAAGAGTCACAAGGAGGGTGAAGCATCACCCGTTGGTTATATATACACTCTCATTGTATGAGAAAAGGACCTTTTCGCATTGGCTCTTCCTGCAAGACATCAAAGAGATAAGCTAGTTCTTTTGAGGAGAAAGAGTGGCTCCAATGCTCCACTACTGGAGCTGGTGGTGTTCATTGTATAGATGTGTCTTGAAAATTTTACTTAATATCAAAAGCCCTATGGGCCAACACATTCTTCATGCATGGATTATGGATATTTGTAAGACTAATCTGTGAATATTTGTAATTCATGTTTTCTTTCATCTGTGCTAAAGTATTTGAATTATTTCAGTTATTTTGGTACTTATCCTATTGAGAATTTTCTATAATTGTTATTATCGCTATCACATCCTCGTGGACTATTTTGTTGTATATTTGACAGACCTTCCTCGTCATATTGGTTTCAATGACCATCTCATATCTGTGGACTATTCTTCTTGATGTTGTACGAACCCTTCTTTTTCATCTATAGCTCTACTAGGGTGGTCCTACGACTTCTCTCTTAGAGGCTTACTTCTCCTCCACCCCATAGTGAAATAACTTTGACACACATGTGATCGAACACTCACCAGGAACACCCCCCTTTCTTTTGGAAGGCACATTTTCACTTCTCTCTCTTGCTGACAGTTAGAGACAAAGAAAATATATAAGAATACATGGCAACCACACCAATATTCTGCATGGGGATCCTACTCCAAATGGTGTGAGGTCTAATTGGGACTTCACATTAGGGAAACCCCTTAGTTGACGAATTTCCAACACTATTAACAATAGCGCTAGAAGGAGGGCTAGACGAAAGGATGTGCCCATTGGTTCTTCTTTGAATCTCCTATCCAAAATGGTTCTTCTCCAAATCATAATCTTAGGATGTTTTTATAAATATCTTAATATTACCATCCCTACGGAATTTTTCCATAACCTGTCCCAATTTAAGTTTGATGGCGAAGGTGAATTGACTCTTCATAAACGTCTGTTTCAAGTTGTCTGTTTTTTTCCTTTCCAATGGAATACATTGTAAGGATGTTATGGCTAGATTTTTCACCTTGAAATTTGAAGGTCATGTTAAGAGATGGTATCATAAATTACTCATTGCTTCAATCCATTCATTCAACCAGCTTACGAAGGATATTCATAAATAATTTTCTACGTATGATTACCGGGATGTTCTTAAAAGAATTAATCAACTAAGAATGAAACCTAATAAATCAATTGAGGATTTCTCTGATCATTTATTTCACATTTTCTATGAATTTCCTGAAGAAAATATAGATTGGGATTTCTTTAATCAAAAGTTTAAGTGTTTGTTACATATCTCTTTGCATGATGAATATAAACTGCTTGATGTTTCTGCTTCCCCAACTATTGTAAATCACAAGATGGCTCTAATTTTAGAGGAGGAACCTATTATTCCTTTTGTTCATTTTCCTCCTCTTTTTCTAGTCCTATGTGGGTGCCTCCTTGCGGTGATTATGATGTTGGGAAATCTGCAAATCACATTCCTAATCCATCTTCTCATTCTTCTTCCACTTTTCATGATTCATATTCAATGGAGGAAATTCCAGTTTGTCTCATGAAGCCTACGATGAATACTAACTCCTCCATTGCACAAGAGGATGAGACTTTTCATAATTTTAGTCTCGAATGTGATTTGGATTTATGTTATCCTCTATCATCTACGTGCCATGACTCTTTGTATTGTGATCCGCCCAATCAATCTGCTTCACCATCTAGTTTTTCACACTCTCTTTATTTTCAAGTTGTTGGTTCAAATTGTGATTAGATACAAGGAAGTCACATTAAACAGGTAGAGGAGTAGGAAGGTGAAGATGCTCCCAATCTTTCTTCTCTTTTTCAAAATCCTCAATGTCAAAAAATTTTCTTCTATTCTTAGATGATTTTCAATTTGTTAATCTCGATAGTGAATTAAATGTAATCAATTATTTCAATCAATCCGTAGCCTTGGGCAAAAATCATTCTGATGATGATGACTCTGTTTATGTATGCGATCAAGAATGTCAAGGTGTATCAACTGATCTTTTGGTTTCTCATGAAGATTTTACTTTAGATCCAAGAATCTGATTCGGTCAAAGAAGACGTGCTTATCGAAACTTCCCCTTCATCTTACTATCCCTTGTGCTATACCATCTGTGATGCATCTACTTGTGATGAAGATACTCCAAGTTCTTCAAGTCCATCATCTAATGGGTTAATCTCTCAATTGGAACAAGTTGGTGACATTATCTATGATGCAAATGAAAAAAATCAAATCTTTGAGTACTCTTCCCAACCCTCATCATCTCTTCTCTTGCATGAAGACAGCTCTTCAAATCAGCTTGCTCATGAAATTTCCTCAATTTATTCATCATCTAATTTGTGATCAAAAGAACCTTTAGACTTGAGTAATCTAGTTGTTGAAGTTGAAGAATCTGGTAAAATCAGTGACAGAGATGGCTGCCATCCGGTGAGCAGTGGTCTTATTGAAAATAGTGGTAGCAGCTTTCCTCACACCATGCACGATCTGGTTTAGTCCTTAAAATTCAATTTTACAATCCTGGGAAGTTGCAGGACCTTCCAAGGAGTCGAGGCACTTCAACTTTTGTTGATGTTTTTGTCAGGATCTCGCGACTCTCGCAAGCCCCCCAAACTAAGTCAAGTCTAGTTTCTCCTGCACAATCCTTCTCTTTGCATGGTTTCACTTGATGAAAATTTCATTTTGAAAAATGCTTGGTATTCCTGGTGTGATCTTTCAAATTTTCAAGATTTTACTTTTGACCGGATTCCAGAATATTTTTCAGTTCATTCATCTTCATGCAAATCTCTCGCATCAAGCTTGGGTTTGTAATGTGTATCTCTCAAAGAGTCATGGAATTACAAAGTTGATCATTCTGAGGACTTTCTTTGACTAAAGGAATCATGCTTATCAAATTCATTCCTTAATAGTCAGCTCCCGGTTCTTCTTGTGAATGTTATATTGCAAATATTTCCCTTCATCGAACCTGAAATCCACTTAAGTGATAATGAATGCACGAGTTATCAGGAAAATCAAATTCTTCTTCGTTCGCTACATCTCGACTGGTTTCATGTGTTTGTTGTACGGGAATTCCTTCTCACTTGTTTCAATAATTGCAATGCTAGTGTAGTATGTTACCAGTGACAAGGAAATAGTTTGTCACATTCATCATGTGAGGAAGATGATCCTATTATTCATATAATTTGCGAAATTGTTTAAATTGATTCATATTCATTTATTACAAACTAGGAATCTGATGCTTTAATCAACTCATCTAATCATTATTCTGTGTTTGATGAATGCCATTCGTTTGATCATTTTCTCACTAGTATATCCAATGATAGTTGTTTTAGATCCTTCAATATTCATCGTTCAACATATCACTATTCATATTTTTGTCGAGCGGTTGAGGCACTTCAGCCTTTGTTGATGGTTATGTCAAGTCCTCACTGTCTCGACATGACTGTTGAATATGATCAGATCTATTTTCCCTCACAAGATTCTCATTATAATCTCATGCCTCTAATTGAAAATCCATATTTTCAAAGATTTCAGGGTTTTCAAGAGGATCATCATGAATTTTATGATCCAATCGTTGAATTGTTGGAGATATCGTACTCGGTAAGCTCCGTTGAAACAAACAAGTTTCGACCTTTTCTCATGCTTGCTAAGAAGGATGACATAGAAGAAGGTGCATTCGCAAGATGTCTTCGAGGTTTGTCTGATTATGGTTTTCGTAGAAAAGGTAAGAAGGTCATTTGGATGGAAGTAGCGGTTGTAACACATATTTCTTCCCATAGGAAATACCTTCCTTTTGTTGTGCTAGTTATTCAAGCTCTCATCTTTTCTCTTGCACACCAATTTGCATTTGTTTTAATCAATCATATCTTTTTCATTGCAAGTCAAAAACAACCAATACGTCTTCTCTGGAAATTTCATTATACGTGACCCCAAGCTTCCAGTTGTTAGGATAGGTGTAGGATTAGTTACATCCTAGTTTTCCCTCTCTTGCACTCATCCTGCACTTGTTCTCTTTAGCCTCTCATGTCTTTTCTTACTTTTGTCTTGCATTATTCTTTGATTTAGCTTCTTTTGCTTGTGGTTTGATTTTTTCTTTCTGGTTATGTTGTGTCTTTTAATTTTGTTCCATCAATAAGACCTTGCATGAAGATTCTTTGTTGGCTCAAAAGGGAATGTCGCAAAATAGAAAGGACTTTGTAACACTCCATCATTGGGCTAACTCTATGTCCTTATTCCTTATTTGGTTCACATATTTTGGTCAATGATGCTGCGAAGGAAAATACTATCCTTTCGTTAAGAAAGCCTTTTGTTGAACCATGACCTCCATGTCTATTTTGGAAACCTCATGCCTACACTCAATTTTATCTTTCAGTGTTTTCAAGTTGATCCAATCAAGTAGAGAAGGACAAGGGGAAAATCTAAACAAGCAAACCAATATCTGAGGTCTTATATATGCTTCTCTGAAGGGACAACCTCTCCTATTCTCAATAAGTCAAGATCCCTCTTCCGTCCATAAATAAATAATTTTTGATGCACATTCCTCTTTAAATAAATAAATAAAGGTGAAAGAAGAGAAAGGCTCCCTACACAGAGAGGTGAAGCAAGAAATTCCGTCGGGGTATTGTCCAGGTGTTGAAAATAATACTCAGAGGGGTGGGGGTGAATCAATATTAGCAAGTCAATAATATTTCATTGCCATAATCAGATTCATATACGCTACTTCAGTTAATGGAACTTGCATGTATATGAAACTGTATTTAAGGCAACTAGCGTATATCCTGTAAACTTATGATTCAGTTAATTTATCATATGTTGATCATTAATCAGTGCATCAGAACCATATAAACATTAACTAGGTGTAGTAAAATAGAACATACAATCACACACACATGAACACAAGATATAAGATGGAAACCCAATGTGGGTGAAAACCACCTTCTGCAATACTCTCTATCTTCTTTTTAATAAGAAACTTCTTTTTACAATTTTTGTACTGGTGTAGTCTTATACCAGTACGCAGGCTTCTACCTGCAGAAGGCTACAACCTTCTCTCTATTGGAAATAATACTGAGAGGGGGGGTGAATCATTATTATCATATCAATATAACTTTTTCATTTCCATATTAAGATTCATATATTAGATTTTAAGCTTCTGTGGAAGTTTTTTGTAGTGTCATGATCCAGATTATCCACAGTTTCTTTTTCATTCTGTCGACGTTTCAAACCCCAAAGGGGGTCCATCATCAGGACTAAATCAGATAGAATCTGATTTAGTCCTGATGATGGACCCCCTTTGGGGTTTGAAACGTCGGCAGAATGAAAAAGAAACTATGGATAATCCGGATCATGACACTACAAAAAACTTCCACAGAAGCTTAAAATTTAACATAACTTCCCTGTACGGAGGGGAAACATGGAAGGAGATCTGTCTTCTTGAAATCTTGAGGATAAAAATTGAGAGGAGAACTGCGGACCTGCAAGGTTTATTTATATCCAGGTCACATGGCTCTCTTCTCTCAATAAACTTTCATTCATATTCTATCTGATTTAGTGCTGATGATGGACCCCCTTTGGGGTTTGAAACGTCGGCAGAATGAACAAGAAACTGTTGATAATCCGGATCATGACACTGCAAGATTCATATACTCTACTCCAGTTAAGGCAACAAGCGTATGTCCAGTAACTTTATGATTCAGTTAGTTGATCCTTAATGAGTGCATCAGAACATCATTAACCATAAGAACAGTAAACAGGAGCAGTAAAACAGAATAGATCATCACACACAAGAAGCACACATGAACACCATGATGTAAGGTGGAAACCCAATGTGGGTGAAAACCACCTGCTGCAAGTCGTCTCAATATTCTTTTTAATAAGAAACTTCTTTTACAATGGTTCTGTACTGGTGTAGTCTTATACCAGTACACAGGCTTCTACCTGCTGAAGGCTACAACCTTCTCTCATTCTCCAGACTCTCCTGGAAGGGAGCTACAACCCCCTTAGCTCTTGTACTAGCTGATCCATTAACTAGTACGCAGGCTGCTACCTGCAGAAATGCTCCAGCCTTTACTTGTTTTCCAACTGCTACTTGAAGGAAGCTACCACCCCCTTTGCTCTTGTACTAGCTGAGATACTAGTACGTAGGCCCAACCTACAATCTTATGTCCTTCGGGTACCACGTTTCATACATTTTCAGACTGGATACTCCTGAAGCACAACACATAGTCTGAAGGCCACATTTCATCCAATTTTCATACTGGACCCATCAATATCATTGAAGCACATAATCAACCAACATCAATCTTTACATCACTTAAAACTGAATCAATGAAACCCTAATAGAATCAATCAAACTCTTCTCAGAATGTTATAACCAGAAAACAGTAACAGTAACCAGACATTAATTCAGAACCTTGAACACAGCAGTAAAATCAGCTAAGACGTATTTTCTGAGAAGTCCGCAACTTGACCAATAGGAAGCCTGCGGGTATCCGCACTTTCTCTATGTCTGACCTGCGGATCACCGCACCTGCGTCTCCGGCTTGCCTGCGCACCTCCGCACCTGTGCCTGTGTCTCTCCTGCGCACCTCCGCACCTGCTGCTGTGTCTTTCCTGCGCACCTCCTTACCTGCTGCTGCAAACCTCCTGCGGACCTCTGCACCTGAGCTGTGTCTGGACTGCGGTCCTCTGCACCTGCAACCGTGTCGCACCTACGGTGCTGCAGGTATAGATCAATTTTTAGATTTTACTCATACCCAAAACTATCAGATCTACAGATATGATCATGCACCAAGGAGATCTCGACCCAACAATAGTTTTGCCTTATAAATCTCAGGTTTCTCCTTGATTCAGATCCAGCTATCACTCACCAACCGATCTCCAGAATTTCAGATCTTGCTCTCCTTAAGATATTCAACACACGAGTGCTCCATCCAAATTATCTCCTTCCCCTTTTTATAGTCTAGGCCTTTCTCAAACCATGGACCAAAAGCATAGAGATCCAATACTAGGGATCCAAAACCGGGGTTCAAACCTTTAGATGCAAAACCATGGACCAAACCATAGGTTCAAAAGCGTCGGACTAAATATCATGGACCACCCGTAAGATTTCCCACGTGCGATTTTCTCTACATGAAAGTGTATGAACTGGGGTCTGCACCTTTTGAACTATGAACCTGCGAACATGTCTGCACCTTCTAAACGATGTGCCTACAGACCCTGCCGATGACTGCACCTATTGATCGGTGCACCTTCGAACTTCTTATTTTCTTCATTCTTTATAGGCTGATCATCAATCTTTGCTACTGACCTGTTGCACTATGATCTGTCATCTGTATGAGTTGCCATCAAGGATAACACTTGAGCCATAATGCCAACAATCTCCCCCTTTGGACTTGATGGAAAAGCTAACTTGTCTACTTGAACTGATTCTTTTTAGTTGACCTACATTTCATGTATTCTGTCACATCTGATCTCACTTCTGTAGATTCATATAAGTAAGTGAGTTGTTCTTCTACGAGTGGGTTGCCATCAAGTACAACACATGCATCATAATGCCAACAATCTCCCCCTTTGGACTTGATGGCAACAACACCAACTCACTCTCCCCCTTTGACATCAAGGGCAAAGGGCAGACCAAGATATTCTCTTTCCTTGATAAACATTTTGTTGTCCATACTCCCCCTGAGTATCTGCTGAAATCTCTGAATGAGCTCCCCCTTTGTATACACCAAGGTGTACCATTCTGACTACGCTCCCTCTGAGTACTACTGAAGTCTCTGCTCTGTTGAAGAGTGTTGTTCATGCTCCCCCTAACTATAAGCAAGGTCTGCAAAAAGATGTTCTACAATAAGAACATGACTCTATACATCATAAAAGACCTTCCTATCACCAAAGACTCATCCATCTCCCACCAAAATGGGGATATACCAAACTTGACTCATCCACCCAATCAAGTGGGGAAACATCAAGGTTTACACATGATAGCACAAGAGTATAACATCATCCATCCTAGGCATAGTGGGGAAACCAACATAGGCCGTTACATGACCTTGATAACGACTGAAATATTTCATCATCATATGACCAGAAGAGATTAGAGGCACTATTACATCATGACCTTTACATTGAATGATAGAGACCAAACATCTAAATAAGACCATGATAGTCATCAGCAACTATCATACATAGTGTATGATCTGCTCTATAAGCATCTGTCAACAACATCCAGACCAGCAACCTGTATATGTCCATTAGTGTAGATGACATCACCCTGTGACTAGATATGTCAGCATCAACTTCATCCAGAATCATTCATATTATATGTGAGAAATACCACAACCATCTCATCAACATCAAGATCTACATGATCCAAGTATCATCACTTGGGAACATCTACATTAATCAACATATGTAAGTATCAAACTATCATTATATCATCATGACTCCAACAATGCAATCTTTGAGTAATCATCCATGTATCCAGCACTATGTATCTTGAGCTCAAGATCATTTGTCAAGAATTCTTTATATCATCAACATCAGCAATGAGCACCAAGAACTATAGGAATCCTGCAACATAACTATATTATATGATCTTTATGCATATGACGACAACAACATATGAGTGACTCATCATCAAGTAATGAAGATGTGTGTTCAAGCTTCGTACTTCTCCTTATCCTTATGCAGATCACAATGTACGCACCATATATGCATCATCAGAGAATCAACCACAAATCTGATCTGAAAATCAACTATGTAACCCCAAGAATCATATGAGATGGACAACTCATAACTATATCATAGCAAGATATATCATTTAGCCATGTAATCATCATTACCAAGGACTACCAACCATAATGCCAACAATGCATTATTGAAAGAGTATGCTCCCCCTGAACCTGTGCCATCTTGTTTATTGTTAGATCTGATCATGCATATATCAGCAAGAAGTATCAAGGCATCAACAAGCTAAGATCAGCTCATTCAAGTGACAAGACATTCCCACACAACATCAACATATTGCAACCATTATGAAACAGAGTAAATAATGGACTAAAACATATCAAACCCCTTTTCTTGAGTCTATCCCACTGCTTTTCTTCAAACTAACATATACGCGACTGAGCAGTAACCAACTCGCGTATATACGTGACTTCCCTTTATCAAACTTGCATATGAGATTTAGGACACTGAAGTTTTACACTTTCAGCTCCCCCTGAGTCTGTTATGTCTGTATGTTGTGCTGTGCCACATCTCTCTGACTATACTTCCTTCTTTTTCCATATCTTCAAGTGTGATGATGTTTTCTCCTTTTGGTGTGATGCCCGTACTTTGCTCCTGCATTCCTTTGCTATATGTCCAAGCTTGTTACATGCATAACATCTTACATGTTTCATATTCCTCCTGTAGCAATTAGCAGCTTTGTGACCAAACATATTGCAAGAAAAGAAATATCCCTTAAAGTACTTGGAACGTGATGATATTTCTGTGTGATGGTCTTGAACCATTCTTCTTCTGCATCTGGCTGCAACATGTCCAAGATTATGACATACATAACATTCAACATTATTCATTGGAGGAGTAAAAGATTTTCTTTGAAGAATTTCTTTCCTTGGCTGTTGATGAGGTTGACCTTTCATCTCCTTGCTGAGCATTTCAGATTTTACATTAGAGTTCCTTGTCTTACTTTGTGAACTAGATTCTCCTTCAACAGATTCATGAAAACCAAGACCATCTTTGATAGCAGGAGACCTTTGACTACTAAGAATATCATCCAAGATCTTAGTACTATCTTGAAATCGTAAGAGCTTATCTTTTTCTTCTAGCTTATCTTTTAGCATATTTACCTCAACCTGATGTTGCTCTTCCTTTTCAAGATACCACTTCTTCATGTTTTCTTCAGCTTTTCTTTCTTCTTCCGACTGATGTCTTAGATTGCGAACTTCATTGTCTTGTTTTTCATGAGCTTGGAGAAGTTTCTTATTCTGCTTCTTTGATTCTTCAAGATCTTCCTTTAGCGAGAGGATCATAGCTTCAAGACTTTCATAGTAACTGGATTTGTCTCTGAGTTTCTTGATTGTTGTGCTCTTCTCATTGACTTCATCTTATAGTGATGTTACTTCATCCTCAACTTTTGATATTTGTCCTTGAATAACTTCCTTACCTTGTTTCCTTCCTCTAGTTGAGCTTTTAGTTTGGTAGCTTCTTCTTTGAAGGCACATTCCCTTTTGTTCAATAGATCTTGTTGATCTCTAATTTTTTCTGTAAGCCTTTTAAATTCTGCCTCTATTTGATATCTTTCTTTCTCACCCATAAGAGAAAATTCAGTTGTTTCACTATCACTTTCATCATTTCCAAATGGATAGATACCTGTATAACTAGAGGATAACAAATTCATACCTGATAGATCATTTGCTTTTTCATCTTCATCATGAATTGATTATGAATCTGAAGTGCTTCTTCCACATATTTCCCAATCGATACTCCCACTTTCATAGTTCTTCTGAGATGTCTTCTTCTTCTTAGGTGATTTCTTCTTAAGCTTCTTTCCCATTGCTCTACGGATCTCCTTCAAGCGATCAAGCTTCTACCAAAGGACCTGCTCTGATACCAATTGTTGGAAATAATACTGAGAGGGGGGGTGAATCAGTATTATCATATCAATATAAATTTTTCATTTCCATATTAAGATTCATATACTCTACTCCAGTTAAGGCAACAAGCGTATGTCCAGTAAATTTATGATTCAGTTAGTTGATCCTTAATGAGTGCATCAGAACATCATTAACCATAAGAACAGTAAACATGAGCAGTAAAACATAATAGATCATCACACACAAGAAGCACACATGAACACCATGATGTAAGGTGGAAACCCAACGTGGGTGAAAACCACCTGCTGCAAGTCGTCTCAATCTTATTTTTAATAAGAAACTTCTTTTACAATGGTTTTGTACTGGTGTAGTCTTATACCAGTACATAGGCTTCTACCTGCTGAAGGCTACAACCTTCTTTCGTTCTCCAGACTCTCCTGAAAGGGAGCTACAACCCCCTTAGCTCTTGTACTAGCTGATTCATTTACTAGTACGCAGGCTGCTACTTGCAGAAATGCTCCAACCTTTACTCGTTTTCCAACTGCTACTGGAAGGAAGCTACCACCCCCTTTTCTCTTGTACTAGCTGAGATACTAGTACGTAGGCCCGACCTACAATCTTCTCTCCTTCGGGTACCACGTTTCATATATTTTTAGACTGGATACTCCTGAAGCACAACACATAATTTGAAGGCCACATTTCATCCAATTTTCATACTGGACCCATCAATATCATTGAAGCACATAATCAACCAACATCAATCTTTACATCACTTAAAACTGAATCAATGAAACCCCAATAGAATCAATCAAACTCTTCTCAGAATGTTATAACCAGAAAATAGTAACAGTAACCAGAAATTAATTCAGAACCTTGAACACAGCAGTAAAATCAGTTAAGACATATTTTCTGAGAAGTCCGCAACTTGACCAATAGGAAGCCTGTGGGTATCCGCACTTTCTCTATGTCTGACCTGTGGATCACCGCATGTGCGTCTCTAGCTTGCCTGCGCACCTCCGCACCTGTGCCTCTGCCTCTCCTGCGCACCTCTGCAGTTGCTGCTGTGTATTTCCTGCGCACCTCCACACCTGCTGCTGCAAACCTCCTGTAGACCTCCGCACCTGAGCTATGTCTGGACTGCGGTCCTCCGCACCTACAGCCGCGTCGCACCTGTGGTCCTGTAGGTATAGATCAATTTTCAGACTTTACTCATACCCCAGACTATCAGATCTATAGATCTGATCATGCGCCAAGGAGATCTCGACCCATCAGTAGATCCGCCTTATAAAGCTCAGGTTTCTCCTTGATTCAGATCCAGCTATCACTCACCAACCGATCACCAGAATTTCAGATCTTTCTCTCCTTAAGATATTCAACACATGAGTGCTCCATCCAAATGATCTCCTTCCCCTTTTATAGTCTAGGCCTTTCTCAAACCATGGACCAAAACCATAGAGATCCAATACTAGGGATCCAAAACCGGGGTTCAAACCTTTAGATGCAAAACCACGGACCAAACCATAGGTTCAAAAGCATCGGACTAAATACCATGGACCACCCGTAAGATTTCCCACGTGCAATTTTCTCTGCATGAAAGTGTGTGAACTGGGGTCCGCACCTTTTGAACTGTGAACCTGCGAACATGTCCGCACCTTCTAAATGATGCGCCTGCGGAACCTGCCGATGACCGCACCTATTGATCGGCGCACCTGCGAACTTCTTATTTTCTTCATTCTTTGTAGGCTGATCATCAATCTTTGCTACTGACCTGTTGCACTATGATCTGTCATCTGTATGAGTTGCCATCAAGGACAACACTTGAGCCATAATGCCAACACTCTCATTCTCCAGCTTCTCCTAGAAGGGAGCTACAACCCCCTAGCTCTTGTACTAGCTAATGTGTTTACTAGTACGTAGGTGTTGGCCTACAGAAGGCTACAACCTTCTCTTTTCTTCCAGGGACCACATTTCATAAATTTTCAGACCAGATCCATCAATAACATCAATCAAACATCAAATATATTTTCACAAACCAATCTCCTTTGCACCAACCAAAACTGAATCAATCAATCACTTCTCAGAATGCTGTAACCAGAATACAATAACAGTAACCAGAACCCAAGCCAGAACCCAGAACATTGCAACAACAAACAGAAGTAGCTAAAGCATATTTTATGAGGTATACGCTACTTCACTGTGTCAAACCTGCGTACATACGTTGTTATCTCAAGGTGACTTGCGTACAGATCTGCAAATCAAATTTAAGATGTATACGTTGTTTTGATATACAGAACTGGGGTGTATACACGCCTTTTCCAAAGTGAACCTGCGTACGGATCTGTAAATGATGATTTAATCTTTACAACAATTTCAGATTACAGTTATACGTAGATCATCATATTTACAGTCTACAACATGTGCCAGTTATTCAAATAAAATATCAAAACCACACAAAGATACTTCACTTCAAGCCTTAACATCTTGACCCATCAATAGAACTTATCCTTCATCAAGCGCTTAGGTTCATCCTTGATTCAGATCCAGCTGTGCACCATAATCCAATAACCTATATTCTAGATCTTTCTCTTCATTAGATATTCAATTCTTGAGTGCCTTTGCCTAATGATCTTCTCCTCCTTTTATAGTCTTAGGCCTTACTCAATACCATGGACCAAAACCACTTAGAACCAATACCTTGGATCAAATACCTTGGGTCAACACTTCGGACAAGATACCTTGGACCAATACCGAGGATCAAAATACCATGGACCAAATACCACCGACCAAAACTAAGTTTTCGAACATGCACGCGCCTTTCCTTCCGTGAAAGTGTGTGTGTATGCCATACGTGTCTTTTGGTCTACGAACCTACGTGTACACGTGGCTTGGTCAATGGGGAACCTGTGTATACCTCTCTTTCCTCATTCTGAATTGTGATCTACCATCTGAGTGAGTTGCCATCAAGGACAGAACTTGCGTCATAGTGCCAAATCTGTGTCATAATGTCAACAATCTCCCCCTTTGGACTTGATGGCAACCCCAATTCACTCTCCCCCTTTGTCATCAAGGGAAATGGGTTATGCTCCCCTGAGTACATGCTGAATTCTCTGATATGCTGAAGTGTGCTAATGGAGCTCCATGCTCAAGTCCATGCTCCCCCTGAGTACATGCTGAATTCTCTAATATTTTGAACTGTGATGATGGAGCTCCATGCTCAGGTCCATGCTCCCCCTGAATATAAACAAGGTCTGCAAAAATATGTTCTAAAAGAAGAACATGACTCTATACGTACATCATAAATGACCTTCTTATCACCAATGACTCATACATACATCCATCTCCCAACCAAGTGGGGATATACCAATTTTGACTCATCCTCCCAACCAAGTGGGGATACACCACTTATTCATACATGTCAAAACAGGAACATTACATCATCCATCCCATGCATAGTGGGGAAACAAAATAGGTCTTTTCATGACCTTGACATTAAAAGATATACATGACATAGAGACCAAATATCTAAAACAAGATAATGATAATCATCAACGACTATCATCATCAGCATCTGTCAATCACCATCCAAACCAGCAACAATGATCTCCCCCTGAGCCTGTTCCAGCTAAATAAAAAAACAACTATGAATATGTACCAAGATCTTCTAAGATAATGTCATAAATGCATTATTTCTAAGTATTTGCTCCCCCTGAACATGTGCTATGTTAGCCTCCTGCTGCAGCAGGTTAATCATCTTTCATGATCGACAGTTTTACATGCCAAATATGTCGTGCTATGCATGTTGCAATGCTCCATATTTGCTACAGATGGCCAAAAATTATCCATAAGAGTAGGCTGGTCTAAGGGCCACTGCTGTGTTCCAATTTTGATTAGGCAACCCATTTTTGGTTTGAGGCAGTTTTTTCAGTTGGAGGTACTCAGGCTGGAGTTCACTAACATCTCTCTTTTTCTCATCACCCTTATTATATAACTCCCTATTAGTTTTTCCCTTCCCCTATTAAAATCATGTATATAAATCCCCCTATGTAAATACCCCTCCCTGGCAATATAGCCATACTTTCTACTAAGTCCGGGAAATCTCAGTCCATCTGGGACTGTTTTTAGCCCATCCGTGTCATTGAGGAACTAGTTTGACATCTGGTCAGCTAGCAACCTCTCCCTTAACCCTAAAAACCCATGTTTTCACCTTCCCCTTGTAAAATTTCACCCCACCGCTGTAAAAACCCACATTCCGCCCCTAACCCAAAGTTCCTGTGCATAATTATTAACCCGCGCCTTTATTTAACCCCGTAAACCCGTTTTCCTAAGTTTATAACCCATCCGCCGCGCATATTAAATTCAGAATATTCCTGTGAATATTCCCGCCCGTTAACCCCATATCCCGTCGCGTCCGCCGCCAGCCGTCCGATCCACAGCCCCGCAGATCTACGGCTGGCGGGCATCCTTATCCCCGACGCGCCCGACCTTTAACGTCCAGGAGTTCGGCGGTTTCGCCGCCGTACTCCCGCCACGCGTCAGGTGCCGGGCTGTGGCGGAGCCCCTCCCTCCGAAACCGACATCCCCCATAAGCGGTGCGCCACATACCGCTTACCGCCTTGTGACGTCACCAGCCCACGTCACCCCCTGCACAGTTAACAGCCCATGTCACCCCCCTGTACAGTCACCCGATGAGTCACCCGCCTGCGTGGCCTCCTACCACGTCATTGCCACGTGTCCCGCTACCGTACCTGCCACATCATTGTCCGTACGTGATGACGTCATGCTGGCATCATCCCGCCACGTCGCCATGTTGATGTCACTCGTCGTACAATGCTGATGTCATGCTGACATCATCAGTCCTTTTTTGACGCAGAGGCGCGAAAATTGCACTTCGGAGCCCCAGAATTGAATTCTGAGGCTAGGATTTTTTGGGCCGAAATGGAGAATATTCAAGGAATCTTTAAAGAATCTTCACTCCATGCAGCCCGAGGAAACCCGAAAAGGCACAAAAATGATTAGTTTTCTTCACAGAGCATGCCGAAAGGATCAGAAAACAATTTCAAAGGTGCAGAGGCCGAACAACGGCCGTTAATTCGTGATTAGACCCGCAGTACATCAGATCAGCAGCCCAGATTTTGTCAAAGAGTATCAGAGAAGGAGAAGACGCCAAAGAGTATCAGCCGAAGATATTTTAGTGGCTCGAAGCAGCTAAGAATTAATGAGCCCATCAGGAAGTCAAATCAGGCAGCTAAAGCCCATTCCTGCACTCAAATCACAGCTTAAACTTAAATGCAGGCAGGCTTCGAGGAACAGGAACCCATGCATATTTATTTCAGAAGACACTACACCAAGCCACCAAGGACCACATCATTCACTCATTTCTGATACGGCGACCCTCAGCGCCGCTCAAGAGATTTTTTGCATTTAATTCCAGATAGAGTTAGGTCAATAAATGATGTTTTATGACCTGATTAGGTCAAGTTGTAATAAAAGCAGTAGATAGAAAGTTTTGCCCTATATATACCACCCTCTGTATAGTTTTAAGGGTTGGTCAATTGAGAATTTCATTAGAGACTCGCATTGTACACCTGAGTTCTTCCATAATCAAAGATTGCTGAAAGCTCGGAGAACGAACTGTCTGTTGTTGATGAATTTTTGAAGAGTTGAAGATGGAATTCCTGCGCTGCGGCCTGAAGCAATAAGTGCCTCTTATCTCTGTTTATGTGTTTGCCATTATCTAAATAGCAGGAAGAAAGAATAGCCTAGAATTAGTTTAAATACTCTCTATGCTCAATTCCTGTTGTTTCTTGATGTTTTCTTCTGAATGAATTGGTCATGAACATTGAATTCCTTCTGGCTCATGTTTACCCCAGTTCACCTATGCTAGCCAATTATCTAGGGATTCTTAACTGCTCCTAGGTAGCACCTTGTTGTTTCCTCTGCTAATCTGTTGGAGAGATTCTTAACTGCCTCTCTTTCTTTAGCATTCTTGCCATCCCTTGAACCTGAAAGTTGCTTCTGCCTCAGTTATCTTGCTCCATTTTCCCCTCACTGTTATTAAGGAAAGACACCAGTAGTTCCCCTCCTCGACTCCACGCCCAATGGTTTGAAACATTCAGACTATACTCAGCCTCTCTACCTGAAAGTGTCAGTTTTCCCACCAAAACAAAACAAAGAACCCCTTGAGCCCAAGACCTAGCCTGCAATCCTTTCAAACAAAGTTAAATCTAATAGAGAGAGCCCTCTCTGATTGCAGGTTGGCTAGAACCTGCAGTCCAAAGTTGGTTTGTGGTTACCTCGGCCGTATCCCTTTCTTAACGTTCAGGGACAACCTGAGTGATAACATGCTAGATGATCACTGTCAGACCCATATCAGACTCCTTTCTTCCTGAGTCTGAACCACTTCTTTTGTTCAAACCAACATATACACAACTGTATCCACAGCAACCAACATATGTACGCGGATACGCTTCATGAAACTCACATATAACCGCTTTTCTCTGAAACAGATACGTTTTAACCGCAAGATGATACATCAAATACTCCCAACTTCTCTTTGAGATATTCAAATGTCTCTCTGGGTAGTGGTTTGGTGAATATATCAACAACTTGTTCTTTGGAGGGAACATACTCCAATTTGACCTTTTTTTCAAGCATTTGTTCACATAGAAAATGATATTTGATGGGTATGTGCTTGGTCTTGGAGTGCATGACTGGATTCTTTGAAATACTGATTGCACTTGTATTATCACATAGAATGGATATGGGTGGAATGCATGTGATCTGAATGTCTTGCAATGTTTTCATCATCCAAAGGAGTTGTGTGCAGCAAGATGCAGCAACCACATATTCTGCTTCAGCTGTAGATAATACAATTGAACTTTGTTTCTTTTTGAACCAAGACACTAATCTAGAACCCATATAGAATGCACCACCACTAGTACTTTTTCTGTCATCAATGCATCCTGCCTAATCTGCATCTCTATATGCATGAAGTGTAATATCTGTATCTTTAGGATACCATAAACCAAAATTCTGTGTTCCTTGAAGATATTTGAAAATCCTTTTGACTGCTTGAAGGTGTGATTCCTTTGGATTGGCTTGGAATCTTCCAACTATTCCCACTGCATGCATGATGTCTGGTTGGGTACTCGTTAGATAAAGCAGACTGCCAATCATGGATCTGTAGGTTGGTTGATGTACTGCTGTTGATTCATCATTTGAGCTGAGACTGCATCCTGTTACCATAGGGGTACATACTGGTTTAGAATATTCCATGCCATATTTTTGCAAGATTTGCTTGAGATACTTGGTTTGTGACATAAAAATACCATCTTTCTTTTGTTGAACTTGTAGACCAAGAAAATATGTGAGCTCACCAAGCAGGGACATTTAAAATTCTTGTTGCATTACCCAAGAAAATTTTTGACTCATGGCTTCTTCATTGCTAACAAAAATGATATCATCAACATACACAACAAGTATTAACAATTTATTATTGTCAATCTTTGTATATAGATTGTTATCAGCTGATCCTTTTGAAAAACCTTATTGATGGAGGTATTTGTCAAGATGGTAATACCAGGCCCTTGGAGCTTGTTTTAGACCATAGAGAGCCTTTCTGAGTCTACATACAAGTTTTGGATCATTTCCAAGGATGAATCCATCTGGTTGCTCAATATATACTTCTTCTTCTAAGTCCCCATTAAGAAAGGCAGATTTTACATCCATTTAGTATACTTTGAATTTCTGAAAAATAGAAAGAGAAAGGAAAATTCTTATGGCTTCAAGTCTAGCAACAGGTGAAAAAGTTTCTTCAAAATCTATTCCTTCATCTTGTCCTGACGATGAACCACACTAGTTGGTTTGAAACGCGGCGACAAATGGTATTCCATGTGATTTTCGCCGAAGAATCTCTCACAAACTATTCCTTCTTGTTGAGCATATCCTTTACAAAAAAGTTTGGCCTTGTTTCTAATAACTTCACCATTTTCATTCAGCTTTTTTTTGAATATCCATTTGGTTCCTATGATATTCTTATCATGAGGTCTAGGAACTAATTCCCAACTATTATTCTTTTCAATTTTCTCAAGTTCTTCTTCATGGCCTTGAACCAACATTCATCTTTGCATGCTTCATTTACATTTTGAGGTTCGATGGAGGAAAGCAATGCTAGATAGCTTGAAGCTTCTGTAATAGTTCTTCTTGTCTGCACATCTGCCTCTTTCTGTCCCAGAATTTGAGTCTCTGGATGATTTTTCTGAACATACCTAGATGGAGTCTTTTCTTCTGTCGTTATCTGTTCTTCTAGTGGTTCATTGGTTTCTTCTTCAGAATTAGTCTGATTTGACATGGAAGGATAATCCTCATATTCTCCACAATCTTCGATTTTTACCTACTTTGGATTTTTGCATGCTTCATCAACCACAACATAAATACTTTCAATAATTTTCCCAAGTCTTTTATTATAACACTTATATCCTTTACTTCGAGAAGAGTAACCAAGGAGAATGCCTCCATTTGCTCTGGGTTCAAGCTTGCCAAGTTTTTCATCAGTCTTTTTAATGTAACATTTGCTTCCAAAAACTTTGAAGTATTTTACGGTAGGAGTCTTACCATACCAAAGTTCATGTGGAGTTTGAGTGCTATTTACCCGAGCATTTGCATTGTTGAGAATCGTGATGGCAATGAATGCAGCTTCACCCCAGAAGGCTGCAAGAGTTCCAGACTCATCTAGCATAGCACGAGCCATTTGTTGAACAATTATATTCATCCTTTTTACCACTCCATTTTACTGAGGAGTCCTTGCAGTGGAGAATTGCCTTTTTATTCCACGTTCTTCACAAAATTTAAAGAATTAGGTGAATTCCCCTCCTCGATCAGATCTGAGATATTTGATTCTGTGATCTGATTCATTTTCAACCAGGGCTTTGAAGGCTTTGAATTTTTCAAATGCTTCATCTTTATGCTTTAGAAGCCCTATCCAACACATTCTGGAAAAATCATCAATGAACAATATAAAGAATTCCTCTCCATGAGGTAACTTTTTCCTTGATGGACCACATAAATTAGTATGAACAAGTTCAAGAGGCTTACTAGCTGATTATTCCTTTTCAGGTAATTGCGACTTGGTTTTCTTACCAAATTGACATGATTTGCAAATTGTATTTTCTGGAATGCTGATATCAGGAAGATCACGAACAACCTGGAATTTGCTTGCTTTTCTTATTTGAGAGAAGCTTAGATGCCCCAATCTTCTGTGCCATAGCCAGTGTTCATCATTTTTGCTTTGATAGCACTATTTTTGTCCTCCCTTGTGTATATATAAGTTGTTTGGAGTTCTTATACCTTTGATCACAATTTCTCTTGTATCAAGCTCATGAACAACACATCCATTTGATCAAAATACTACTTCAGTTCCTTGATCACACATTTGATTGACACTCAATAGGTTATGCTTTAGACCATCAACGTACATAACATTCATAGCTTTAAATTTTTCTTTTAAAAGAATAGAACCTTTACCTTTTATGATAACAGGAGTGTCATTTCCAAATGAGACCTTCTTTTCCTTTTATAAGGCATTATAGGACTGAAGTTTTTCTTTATCACCTGTCATGTGTTTCGAGCATCCATTGTCGATGTACTACTGATTTTCTTGTCCTTCTGCATACAGGGCTATACCACTTCTTTCTATTTGTGGTTCTTTCTTTCTCCATATTTTGAGATTTAATGAAGTTTGCTCCTTCTGAGATGTTTGCTAAAATTTACTCCTGCATTTAAATTCTTCGTGACCAAAGTTGTTGCAGATAGGGAATTCTATTTCATTTTCAATGAGAGAAAAGTTATTGTAGGTCCATTTCATGATCCCCATCACATTCCTTTGATTTCGTGCTTCTATATTCATGATGGTCTTGTAAGCAACACATTGAGAAGCTTTGTGTCCAAATTTATGACATGAAAAACATTGGCCATTAAAGAAGTTCCTGCGATTATCGAACCTATTGACCTGGTGATTGTAGTTGCTATTGATATTCATTCTTGAAGAAAATTGAGTATGATTTACCTGAGGTTTGTAGCTTTTGTTCATCCTTGAAGTAAATTTAGCTTGATTTACTTGGTGATCTACTTTATGCCTTTGCTGTCGATTTTCAAATTGTTCACTGCTCTTTGCTGCATCAAGATAGTTTTTAGTGGAGGTTGATAGCTTCTGTGCTTGGGATGCTTCTTCAGTATATCCAAGACCTGTCTTTATCAGAGGAGAATGCTACACTTTGATAATTTTATTTAAGGTTTCTGATCCTTTAGTAAATCTAAGATTGAGAGCTTTTGTTTTCTCAATATCCTTTCTTAGAACCACAATTTCACATTCTAGTTTTTCATTGTGTTTTTCTCTTTCAGAAAGTTGGAATGTCAAAGTATCTATAATCATATTCTTCTCTTCTAAACAGATTTTGAGTTTAGATATTTCTTCATAAAGGTCATCTTCATCTAAATCATCCAATAAATCATCATCTTCAAAATCCATCAGAAGTCTATAGTCATTACTATTTTCATCTTCATCACTATTTGATAAACCATCGCTATCTTCATGAGTATAGTATCTCTTCTTACTTACACTTTGTTTTCTATTCCATTTTGTTGATTCCTTACCTTTATCAAGCTTATCTTTATGAGGACATTTGGCAGCATAATGACTGACTCTTCCACAAGAAAAACATTTGAAAGGTAGTTTACCTCTAAATCTCCCGGAACCCCGTTGAAGGTTCTTGACAAAGTTTGCTTCTTCCTCTCCTTCTGAAATATGTCCTGATTCATTGAGTTCTTCTCTTCCTGAAGCTTTGAATGCGACTTCTCTCATATCTGATGGACTTCCTTTTCTCATTTCGAAAGTAGTTAAGATTCCGTGCAGTTGTGTCATAGTAATAGTCTGAAGATCCCGTTTTTCTTCTATGGCAGATACTTTTGATTCAAACTTAGTAGAAAAGGATCTTAAAACCTTTTCAACTAAAGTAACTTCTTTTATCTCTTCGCACAAGTTCTTCATGCAATTAACAATCTCATCTATACGTAAGAAGTAACTAGCGATACTTTCATCATTGTGCATTTTGAGAGTTTCATATTGAATTCTAAGAGATTTCAATTTTGCACATTTTACCTGATTGTCTCCTTCATAGCTTAGAACGATCTTGTCCCATATTTCTTCGGCAATTTTGAGCTGCATAACTTTGACAAATTTTGATTGCGACAGACTCCCCAATAATGTATTGACAGCCTTGGCATTGGTTTCAAATTGCTTTTTACCTGTTGTATCTGTAGGAATTTCTGATGGAAATGTATATCCTCCTTCCATGATTTCCCAGACATCTGTTCCAAGAGATTGAAGATAGGTTGTATATCTTACCTTCCAATAAACGAAGTTACTCCCATCAAATATTGGTGGTCTAATGGATCCCTCTCTTTCGTAGTTACTCATGATGATATATCTTCCTTCAAGCAATAAAGCTTCTTCTGAAGGACCTGCTCTGATACCAATTGTTGGAAATAATACTTAGAGGGGGGGGGGGGGGGGGGTGGGGGTGGGGGGGGGTGAATCAACATTAGCAAGTCAATAATATTTCATTTCCATAATCAGATTCATATATGCTACTTCAGTTAATGGAACTTGCGTGTATACGCAACTGTATTTAAGGCAACTAGTGTATATCCTGCAAACTTATGATTCAGTTAATTTATCATATGTTGATCTTTAATCAGTGCATTAGAACCATATAAACAGTAACCAGGTGCAGTAAAACAGAACATACAATCACACACACATGAACACAAGATATAAGGTGGAAACCCAATGTGGGTGAAAACCACCTGCTGCAATCGTCTCTATCTTCTTTTTAATAAGAAACTTATTTTTACAATTTTTGTACTGGTGTAGTCTTGTACCAGTACGTAGGATTCTACCTGCAGAAGGCTACAACCTTCTCTCATTCTCCAACTTCTCCTAGAAGGGAGCTACAACCCCCTAGCTCTTGTACTAGCTAATGTGTTTACTAGTACGTAGGTGTTGTCCTACAGAAGGCTACAACCTTCTCTTTTCTTCCAAGGACCACGTTTCATAAATTTTCAGACTGGATCCATCAATAACATCAATCAAACATAAAATATATCTGCACCAGACAATCTCCTTTGCACCAACCAAAACTGAATCAGTCAATCACTTCTCAGAATGTTGTAACCAGAATACAATAACAGTAACCAGAACCCAATCCCGAACCCAGAACACTGCAACAACAAACAGAAGTAGCTAAAGCATATTTTATGAGGTATACGCTACTTCACTATGTCGAACCTACATACATATGTTGTTATCTCAAGGCGAACCTGTGTACAAATTTGCAAATCAAATTTAAGATGTATATGTTTTTTTGATATACAGAACCAGCATGTATACGCGCCTTTGCCAAAGTGAACCTGCATACGGATCTGTAAATGATGTTTTAATCTCTGCAACAATTTCAGATTACAGTTATACCCAGATCATCATATTTACAGTCTACAGCATGTGCTAGTTATTCAAATAAAATATCAAAACCACACAAAGATACTTCACTTCAAGCCTTAACATCTTGACCCATCAATAGAACTTATCCTTCATCAAGTGCTCAGGTTCATCCTTGATTCAGATCCAGCTGTGCACCATAACCCAATAACTTGTATTCTATATCTTTCTCTTCATTAGATATTCAATTCCTTGAGTGCCTTTTCCTAACGATCTTCTCCTCCTTTTATAGTCTTAGGCCTTACTCAATACCATGGACCAAAACCACTTAGAACCAATAACTTGGACCAAATACTTGGGGTCAACACTTCGAAACACTTCGAATAAGATACCTTAGACCAATACCAAGGATCAAAATACCATGGACCAAATACCACAGACCAAATACCACAGACCAAAACTAAGTTTTCCTACAAGTACGTGCCTTTCCGTCCGTGAAAGTGCGTGTGTACGCTATACTCATATTTTGGTCTGCGAACCCGCGTGTACACGTGGCTTGGTCAATGGGGAACCTACGTATACCTCTCTTTCTTTATTCTGAACTGTGATTTGTCATTTGAGTGAGTTGCCATCAAGGACAACACTTGTGTCATAGTGCCAAATCTGTGTCATAATGCCAACAATCTCCCCCTTTGGACTTGATGGCAACCCCAAGTCACTCTCCCCCTTTGTCATCAAGGGCAAAGGGTTATGCTCCCCCCGAGCACATACTGAATTCTCTGATATGCTAAAGTGTGTTGATTGAGCTCCATGCTCGGGTCCATGCTCCCCCTGAATATAAACAAGGTTTGCAAAAAGATGTTGTAAAAGAAGAACATGACTCTATACATACATCATAAATGACCTTCCTATCACCAATGACTCATACATACATACATCTCCAAACCAAGTGGGGATATACCAATTTTGACTCATCCTCCCAACCAAGTGGGGATACACTAATTGTTCATACATGTCAAAACAGGAACATTACATCATCCATCCCATGCATAGTGGGGAAACAAAATAGGTCGTTTCATGACCTTGAAATTAAAAGATATACATGACATAGAGACAAAATATCTAATCATCAGCAACTATCATCAACAGCATCTGTCAATCACCATCCAGACCAGCAACCATGATCTCCCCTGAGCCTGTTTCCAACTAAATAAAAAACAACTGTGAATTTGTACCGAGATCTTCTAAGATAATGCCAACAATGCATTATTTAGAAGTATATGCTCCCCCTGAACCTGTGCTAGACGATCACTGTCAGACCCATATAAGACTCCTTTCTTCTTGAGTTTGGCCCACTTCTTTTCTTCAAACCAACATATACGCGACTGTATCGACAAAAACCAGTGTATGTACGCAGATACGCTTCATGAAACTTGTGTATAACCACTTTTCTCTGAAACAGATAAGTTTTAATCGCAAGATGATGCATCAACTACTCCCGACTTCTATCTGATATATTCAAATGTATCTCTGGGTAGTGGTTTGGTGAATATATCAGCAACCTATTCTTTGGAGGGAACATACTCCAATTTGAACTTTTGTTCAAGCACCTGTTCACGTAGAAAATGATATTTGATGGGTATATGCTTGGTCTTGGAATGCATGACTGGATTCTTTGAAATACTGATTGCACTTGTATTATCACATAGAATGGAGATGGGTGGAATGCATGTGATCTGAATATCTTGCAATGTTTGCATCATCCAAAGGAGTTGTGTGCAGCAAGATGCAGCACCCACATATTCTGCGTCAGCTATAGATAATGCAATTGAACTTTGTTTCTTGCTGAACCAAGACACTAATCTAGAACCCATATAGAATGCACCACCACTAGTACTTTTTCTGTCATCAACACTTCCTGCCCAATCTGCATCTGTATATGCATGAAGTGTAAGATCTGTATCTCTAAGATACGATAAACCAAAATTCTGTGTTCCTTGAAGATATTTGAAAATCCTTTTCACTGCCTGAAGGTGTGATTCCTTTGGATTGGCTTGGAATCTTCCAACTATTCCCATTGCATGCATGATGTTTGCTCGGGTACCTGTTAGATAAAGCAGACTACCAATCATGGATCTGTAGGTTGGTTGATGTATTGCTGTTGATTCATCATTTGAGCTGAGACTACATCCTGTTACCATAGGGGTACACACTGGTTTAGAGTCTTCCATCCCATATTTTTTCAAGATTTGCTTGAGATACTTGATTTGTGATAGAAAAATACCATCTTTCTTTTGTTGAACTTGTAGACCAAGAAAATATGTGAGCTCACCAAGTAGGGACATTTCAAATTATTGCTGCATTACTAAAGCAAAGTTTTGACTCATGGCTTCTTCATCGCTACCAAAAATGATATCATCAACATACACAGCAAGTATTAGTAATTTATTATTGTCAATCTTTGTATATATATTGCTATTAGTTGATCCTTTTGAAAAACCTTGTTGATGGAGGTATTTGTCAAGATGGTAATACCAGGTCCTTGGAGCTTATTTTAGACCATAGAGAGCCTTTCTGAGTCTGCATACAAGTTTTGGATCATTTCCAAGGATGAATCCATCTAGTTGCTCAATATATACTTCTTCTTCTAAGTCCCCATTAAGAAAGGTAGATTTTACATCCATTTGGTATACTCTAAATTTCTAAAAACTAGAAAGAGCAGGGAACATTCTTATGGCTTCAAGTCTAGCAACAGGTGCAAAAGTTTCTTCAAAATCTATACCTTCTTGTTGAGCATATCCTTTTCAAACAAGTCTGGCCTTGTTTCTAATAACTTCACCATTTTCATTCAACTTGTTTTTGAATATCCATTTGGTTCCTATGATATTCTTATCATGAGGTCTAGGAACTAATTCCCAACTATTATTCTTTTCAATGTGCTCAAGTTCTTCATTCATGGCCTTGACCCAACATTCATCTTTGCATGCTTCATTTACATTTTGAGGTTCGATGGAGGAAAGCAATGCTAGATAGCTTGAAGCTTCTGTAATAGTTCTTCTTTTCTGCACACCTGCCTCTTTCTGTCCAAAAATTTGAGTCTCTGGATGATTTTTCTGAACATACCTGGATGGAGTCTTTTCTTCTACCGTTATTTGTTCTTCCGGTGCTTCATTGGTTTCTTCTTTATAATTAGTCTGATTTGATATGGAAGGATAATTCTCATCTTCTCCACAATCTTCGGTTTTTACCTACTTTGGATTTTTGCATGCTTCATCAACCACAACATCAATACCTTCAATAATTTTCCCAAGTCTTTTATTATAACATTTATATCTTTTACTTCGAGAAGAGTAACCAAGGAGAATGCCTTCATCTACTCTGGGTTCAAACTTGCCAAGTTTTTCATCAGTCCTTTTAATGTAACATTTTCTTCCAAAAACTTTGAAGTATTTTACGGTAGGAGTCTTACCATACCAAAGTTCATGTGGAGTTTGAGTGCTATTTACCCGAACATTTGCTTTGTTGAGAATAGTGATGGCAGCGAATGCAATTTCACCCCAGAAGGTTGCAGGAGTTCCAGACTCATCTAGCATAGCACAAGCCATTTGTTGAACAGTTCTATTCATCCATTCTACCAGTCCATTTTGCTGAGGATTCCTTGCAGTGGAGAATTGCCTTTTTATTGCATGTTCTTCACAAAAGTCAAAGAATTCATTTGAGGTGAATTCCCCTCCTCGATCAGATCTGAGACATTTCATTTTGAGATCTGATTCATTTTCAACCAGGGCTTTGAAGGCTTTGAATTTTTCAAATGCTTCATCTTTATGCTTTAGAAGCCCTATCCAACACATTATGGAAAAATCATCAATGAACAATATAAAGTATTCCTCTCCACGAGGTGACTTTTTCCTTGATGGACAACATAAATCAATATGAACAAGTTCAAGAGGCTTACTAGTTGATCCTTCCTTTTCAGGGAATTTTGACCTGGTTTTCTTACCAAATTGACATGATTTGCATATTGTATTTTTTGGAATGTTGATATCAGGAAGATCACGAACAACCTGGAATTTGCTTGCTTTTCTTATTTGAGAGAAGCTTAGATGCCCCAATCTTCTGCGCCATAGTCAGTGTTCATCATTTTTGCTTAGATAGCACTGTTGTTTTCCTCCCTTGAGTATATATAAGTTGTTTTGAGTTCTTATACCTTTGATTATGGTTTCTCCTGTATCAAGCTCACGAACAACACATCCATTTGATCAAAATACTACTTCATTTCCTTGATCACACATTTGCCTGACACTCATCACGTTATGCTTTAGACCATCAACATACATAACATTCCCAACTTTAAATTTTTCTTTTAAAAGAACAAAACCTTTACCTTTTATGATAGCAGGAGTGTCATTTCCAAATGAGACCTTCTTTTCCTTTTCTAAGGCATTATATGACTGAAGTTTTTCTTTATCACCTGTCATGTGTTTCAAGCATCCACTGTCGATGTACCACTGATTTTCTTGTCCTTCTGCATATAGGGCTATACCACATCTTTTTGTTTGTGGTTCTTTCTTTCTCCATATTTTGGGATTTAATGAAGTTTTCTCCTTCTGAGATGTTTGCCGAAATTTACTCCTGCATTCAGATTCTTCGTGACCAAAGTTGTTGCAGATAGGGCATTCTATTTCATTTTCAAGGAGAGAAAAGTTATTGTAGGTTCGTTTCATGATCCTCATCACATTCCTTTGATTTCGTGCTTCTCTAGTCATGATGGTCTTATAAGAAAAACATTGAACAGCTTTGTGTCCAAAGTTATGAAATGAAAAACATTGGCCATTATAGAAGCTCCTGCGATTATCGAACCTACTGACCTGGTGATTGTCGTTGCTATTGATATTCATTCTTGAAGCAGACTGAGTATGATTTACCTGAGGCTTGTAGCTTCTGTTCATCCTTGAAGTAAATTGAGCCTGATTTACCTGGCGATCATCTTTATGCCTTTCTTTCGATTGTCAAACCGTTCAGTGCTCTTTGCTGCATCAAGATAGGTTTTAGTGGAGGTTGACAGCTTCTGTGCTTGGGATGCTTCTTCAGTATATCCAAGACCTGTCTTTATCAGAGGAGAATGCTGCACTTTGATAATTTCATTTAAGGTTTCTGATCCTTTAGTAAATCTAAGATTGAGAGCTTTTGTTTTCTCAATATCCTTTCTTAGACCCCCAATTTCACATTCTAGTTTTTCATTGTGTTTTTCTCTTTCAGCAAGTTGGAATGTTAGAGTATCTATAATGATATTCTTCTCTTCTAAATAGATTTTAAGTTTAGATATTTCTTTATAAAGGTCATCTTCATCTAAATCATCAATGAAATCATCATCTTCAAAATCCATTAGAAGTCTATAGTCATTACTATTTTCATCTTCATCACTATTTGATAAACCATCACTATCTTCATGAGTATAGTAGCTCTTCTTACTTACACTTTGTTTTCTATTCCATTTTACAGATCCCTTACCTTTATCAAGCTTATCTTTATGAGGACATTTTGCAGCATAGTGACCGACTCTTCCATAAGCAAAACATTTGAAAGGTAGTTTACCTCTGAATCTCTCGGAACCCCGTTGAAGGTTCTTGACAAAGTTTGCTTCTTCCTCTCCTTCTGAAATATGTCCTGATTCATTGAGTTCTTCTCTTCCCGAAGCTTTGAATGTGGTGTCTCTCATACCTAATCAACCTCCTTTTCTCATTTCGAAAGTAGTTAAGATTTTGTGCAGCTATGTCATAGTAATAGTCTGAAGATCCTCTTTTTCTTCTATGGCCGATACTTTTGATTCAAACTTAGTAGACAAGGATCTTAAAACGTTTTCAACTAAAGTAACTTCTTTTATCTCTTCACCCAAGTTCTTCATGCAATTAACAATCTCATCTATACGTAAGAAGTAACTAGCGATACTTTCATCATTGTGCATTTTGAGAGTTTCATATTGAATTCTGAGAGATTGCAGTTTTGTACGTTTTACCTGATTGTATCCTTCATAGCTTAGAACAATCTTGTCCCATATTTCTTTGGCAGTTTTGAGCTGCATAACTTTGAAATTTTTTTATTGTGACAGACTCCCCAATAATGTATTGACAGCCTTGGCATTGGTTTCATATTGCTTTTTACCTGTTGTATCTGTAGGAATTGCTTATGGAAATGAATATCCTCCTTCCACGATTTCCCAGACATCTGTTCCAAGAGATTGAATATAGGTTGTAGTTCTTACCTTCCAATAAACAAAGTTGCTCCCATCAAAGATTGGTGGTCTAATGGATCCCTCTCTTTCGTAGTTACTCATGATGATAGATCTTCCTTCAAGCGATCAAGCTTCTTCTAAAGGATCTGCTCTGATACCAATTGTTGGAAATAATACTTGGGGGGGTGAATCAGTATTAGCAAGTCAATAATATTTCATTTCCATAATCAGATTCATATACGCTAGTTCAGTTAATGGAACTTGCATGTATACGCAACTGTATTTAAGGCAACTTGCGTATATCCTGAAAACTTATGATTCAGTTAATTTATCATATGTTGATCTTTAATCAGTGCATCAGAACCATATAAACAGTAACCAGGTGCAGTAAAACAGAACATATAATTAAACACACATGAACACAAGATATAAGGTGGAAACTCAATGTGGGTGAAAACCACCTACTGCAATTGTCTCTATCTTCTTTTTAATAAGAAACTTCTTTTTACAATTTTTGTACTGGTGCAGTCTTATACCAGTACGCAAGCTTCTACCTGCAGAAGGCTACAACCTTCTCTTGTTCTCCAGCTTCTCCTAGAAGGGAGCTACAACCCCCTAGCTCTTATACTAGCTAATGTGTTTACTAGTACATAGGTGCTGGCCTACAGAAGGCTACAACCTTCTCTTTTCTTCCAGGGACCACGTTTCATAAATTTTTAGACTAGATCCATCAATAACATCAATCAAACATCAAATGTATCTGCATCAACAAATCTCCTTTGCACCAACCAAAACTGAATCAATTAATCACTTCTCAGAATTTTGTAACTAGAATACAGTAACAGTAACCAGAACCCAAGCCAGAAACCAGAACACTGCAACAGCAAACAGAAGTAGCTAAAGCATATTTTATGTGGTATACGCTACTTCATTATGTCGAACCTGCGTACATACCTGTTATCTCAAGGCAAACCTGCGTACAGATATGCAAATAAAATTTAAGATGTATACGTTGTTTTGATATATAGAACCGGCGTGTATATGCACCTTTTCCAAAGTGAACCTGCGTACAGATCTATAAATGATGATTTAATCTTTACAACAATTTTAGATTACAGTTATACCTAGATCATCATATTTACAGTCTACAACATGCACCAGTTATTCAAATAAAATATCAAAACCACACAAAGATACTTCACTTCAAGCCTTAAGATCTTGACCCATCAATAGAACTTATCCTTCATCGAGCGCTTAGTTTCATCCTTGATTCAGATCCAGCTGTGCACCATAACCTAATAACCTGTATTCTAGATCTTGCTCTTCATTAGATATTCAATTCTTGAGTGCCTTTGCCTAATGATCTTCTCCTACTTTTATAGTCTTAGGCCGTACTCAATACCATGGACCAAAACCACTTAGAACCAATACCTTGGACCAAATACTTGGGGTCAACACTTCAGACAAGATACCTTGGACCAATACCAAGGATCAAAATACCATGAACCAAATACCACAACCAAAACTAAGTTTTCCAACATGTACGCGCCTTTCCTTCCATGAAAGTGCGTGTGTACGATATACACATCTTTTGGTCTATGAACCTGCGTTTACAAGCAGCTTGGTCAATGGGGAACCTGCGTATACATCTCTTCATTATGAACTGTGATCTGTCATCTGAGTGAATTGCCATCAAGGACAAAATTTATGTCATAGTGCCAAATCTGTGCCATAAATAAATAATTTTTGATGCACATTCCTCTTTAAATAAATAAATAAAGGTGAAAGAAGAGAAAGGCTCCCTACATAGAGAGGTGAAGCAAGAAACTCCACCGAGGTACTATCCAGGTTCGCTGGTAGCAGAGTAATGTTTGTGTTCTTGTAGTGACTTCTCCGGGGTACTGTCCAAGCCTGTTGGTAGTGAAGCAACACTAGAGATGAAAAACTATACTTTAAAAATATAAAGCTTGAAAACTTCATTACCCTATCCTGATTTGAAACATTGTGTGATCGTTGATCTTACGTTTGTGTTTAACTGAGTAAAGAAATGAAGGGGACTATGTTTACGCACAGGGTAAGTGGGGAATCCATGGTAATCTGAATGATGAATCAATACTTCTTGAAGAGCTAGACCCTGAACAAAAAAATGACCAAGGTAGAGAAGCTGGAGTTCTATCAGTGAGTCGAAAAGTGTTGTCACTGCGAAAAACACCCTCCAAAATTTTTCATATGCTAAAATTTTGGAACCTTCTTTGGATCTTGTGATTGGTCGTTCCATAGTCACTTCTTGGTCAATTCGCACTTTTAAGCTCCCTTCTTGGATCGGAAGTGTTGAAGTCACTTGCTCACATATGCTCAGTCCGTAACAAGTGCATGAGCGCATTCTTTTACAAAATCTTGGACAAGTATAACACTTTCCTGTCAAGAATGTGTTTGTATAATGTCCAATCCATGTTGACAGTTAGTGTGCACTGTTTCTCACATTCTAGCTATGTTTTTACTTCTATTTCGGTGAGTTTTGCAAACTATCACTTTTGCAAACCTTTTCTTTAGCAAGTATTTTTTTCATGTTTACGATTGTCGCATTCACTTTCTTTCACTTTAATTAGTGTAATTTTCAAGTTATCTTTTCTCTAGCATGTTTTACTTTCAATGTTCATTCACATATCACAAGATTCATTTTCATTATAGCAATTGTCGTCATTTCGCATGTTCGCTGACGCACAATGTATGTATGCTTTTTCTGGTGGTTCCAAGGGATTATCTTTGTGTGAATGAGTTGGTCTAACCATGTGGGGATACACCAATTATTCATACATGTGAAAACAGGAACATTACATCATCCATCCCGTGCATAGTGGGGAAACAAAATAGGTCTTTTCATGACCTTGACATTAAAAGATATACATGACATAGAGACCAAATATCTAAAACAAGACCATGATAATCATCAGCAACTATCATTAGCAGCATCTGTCAATCACCATCCAGACCAGCAACCATGATCTCCCCCTGAGCCTATTCCAACTGAATAAAAAAACAACTATGAATCTGTACCAAGAACTTCTAAGATAATGCCAAAAATGCATTATTTAGAAGTATATGCTCCCCCTGAACATGTGCTAGATGATCACTGTCTGACCCATATCAGACTCCTTTCTTTCTGAGTCTGAGCCACTGCTTTTGTTCAAACCAACATATACATGACTGTATCCACAACAACCAACATATGTACGCGGATACGTTTCATGAAACTCGCGTATAACTGCTTTTCTCTGAAACAGATAAGTTTTAACCGCAAGATGATACATCAAATACTCCCAACTTCTCTTTGAGATATTCAAATGTCTCTCTGGGCAGTGGTTTGGTGAATATATCAACAACTTGTTCTTTGGAGGGAACATACTCCAATTTGACCTTTTTTTCAAGCACTTGTTCACATAGAAAATGATATTTGATGGGTATGTGCTTGGTCTTGGAATGATTGACTGGATTCTTTGAAATACTGAATGCGCTTGTATTATCACATAGAATGGAGATGGGTGGAATGTATGTGATCTGAATGTCTTGCAACGTTTTCATCATCCAAAGGAGTTGTGTGCAGCAAGATGCAGCAACCACATATTCTGATTCAGCTGTAGATAATGCAATTGAACTTTGTTTCTTGTTGAACCAAGACACTAATCTAGAACCCATATAGAATGCACCACCACTAGTACTTTTTGTGCCATCAACGCATCCTGCCTAATCTACATATGTATATGCATGAAGTGTAAGATCTGTATCTCTAGGATACCATAAACCAGAATTCTGTGTTCCTTGAAGATATTTGAAAATCCTTTTGACTGCCTGAAGGTGTGATTCCTTTGGATTGGCTTGGAATCTTCCAACTATTCCCATTGCATGCATGATGTCTGCTCGGGTACTTGTTAGATAAAGCATACTGCCAATCATGGATCTGTAGGTTGGTTGATGTATTGCTGTTGATTCATCATTTGAGCTGAGACTGCATCCTATTACCATAGGGGTACATGCTGGTTTAGAATATTCCATGCCATATTTTTGCAAGATCTGCTTGAGACACTTGGTTTGTGACATAAAAATACCATCTTTCTTTTGTTGAACTTGTAGACCAAAAAAATATGTGAGCTCACCAAGCAGGGACATTTAAAATTCTTGTTGCATTACCAAAGCAAAGTTTTGACTCATGGCTTCTTCATTGCTACCAAAAATGATATCATCAACATACACAACAAGTATTATCAATTTATTATTGTCAATATTTGTATATAGACTGTTATCAGCTGATCCTTTTGAAAAACCTTGTTGATGGAGGTATTTGTCAAGATGGTAATACCAGGCCCTTGGAGCTTGTTTTAGACCATAGAGAGCCTTTCCGAGTCTGCATACAAGTTTTGGATCATTTCCAAGGATGAATCTGTCTGCTTGCTCAAAATATACTTCTTTTTCTAAGTCCCCATTAAGAAAGGCAGAATTTACATCCATTTGGTATACTTTGAATTTTTGAAAACTAGAAAGAGAAAGGAACATTCTTATGGCTTCAAGTCTAGCAACAGGTGCAAAAGTTTCTTCAAAATCTATTCCTTCTTGTTGAGCATATCCCTTACAAATAAGTTTGCCCTTGTTTCTAATAACTTCACCATTTTCATTCATCTTGTTTTTGAATATCCATTTGGTTCCTATGATATTCTTATCATTAGGTCTAGGAACTAATTCCCAACTATTATTCTTTTCAATTTGCTCAAGTTCTTCATTCATGGCCTTGACCCAACATTCATCTTTGCATGCTTAATTTACATTTTGAGGTTCGATGGAGGAAAGCAATGCTAGATAGCTTGAATCTTCTATAATAGTTTTTCTTGTCTGCACATCTGCCTCTTTCTGTCCCAGAATTTGAGTCTCTGGATGATTTTTTTGAACATACCTAGATGGAGTCTTTTCTTCTGTCATTATCTATTCTTCTGGTGCTTCATTGGTTTCTTCTTTAGAATTAGTCTGATTTGATGTGGAAGGATAATCCTCATATTCTCCACAATCTTTGATTTTTACCTACTGTTGAGTCCCAAACTTGCATCTTCCCTATATACCTTTTCAGCCTTCTTTTCCATTTACTTGACCCACCAAGCTGTCAAATCATTGCATATTAGTTTAAAAAGAGCTTATAAAATGGTTTCCTAACTATGTTTGTGACTTCTGTTTGATTTAGATTTTTGTTCAATCAGCTGCGGAAACTTGTCACTTTCCGCAGCCAACTCAAGTTTCCGCAACCATTTTGTTGAAGACTATGTTACAGGTGTCCAATGGAGAATCCGGCCACATGGGCAAGCTGCAAATGACATGTACATGGAGCGTGTCCCCTTGGTTCAGCCGAATCACTCACAAACATCCATGGCCAAAGACGGTCAAAGGAGTGGTCAAACCAAGAGTTTTGTGGTGGCATGGCTCTGTTTTGCCCACGTGAAGTTTTGCGTGGCAAGATCCTCAATCCCCGAAGGTGTGCTAACACCTGTGGATCAATCCGTGAACCAAATCGAACAGCCACCACTCCATAGATTTATTTTTCATGATTACCATACTGCTAGATCTCAGGACATGGAGATTTACGTGTCTGTTTGGCAGCGTAGAATTTAGGAATCAGTTATAGCATTTTCACTTATAAATAACGCGTTATCATACGCTTGATAGCTAGCTTTTACATGTAATCTTGACTGTGTTTACGAGCCCACTGTGTTGTGCTCTATCTTTATGTTTTGACTGCACTTTAATATATGAGAAGACAACATTCTTAAGTTCAATTTGTGATTGAGTATTGATTGGCCGAGGTTGCAGAGGGCCCCTGTACATCAAGGCTCTGTATCTACTGTATAGTTTCTCGCTTTGTTTCATTATGTTATTGCTTTTATAATCACTTGCTTGTACATATTTCCTGATATTCATGTTAACTGTTGTCCATCTTTTCTTTTATGTTTTCTCATGATTGTTAGCTGATCAGTATTTTTCTTTCAGGTTCTTGTAGGAAGCCCAGGCAAATTACATATTTTTTTGACTAATGACATGAGATCATCTTGTCCTTTCTGCTGATTCATTTTCTGAGTTTTAATTCCAGCATTGTAATTTCTTTCAGTTCTGCTTTGCTTATTTACTTTTATGCAACTTAGATATCATATTACTCATTTGTTTATGATTTCCTTCCTATAGCCAAGCGACTCAAGTAGTGAGGAATCAGAATATTACTTGATGTAGTATGATTTAGTTTACTTTCCTGCAAGTTAGTGATTAAATTACTTATGTCATTTTCAGGAATTGAAATATGAATGAGTAGTTAAATCTTAGTTTCATTTTATGCAATTTCATTTCCTGCAATTTAGATATCATATTACTCAGCTTGTTTATGATTACTTCCTATAGCCAGAGCGAGTCGAAAGGTTAAGGGTCAGAATATGGGTTGAAGTAGTGTGATTTAGTTTTCTTTTCTTTCAGTCTTTGAATTTCTTTGAGTTCAGTTTTTATTTTCTTTTTACACAGCAGTAAGGATACTGGGCTTCATTGTCACTAGTTCACTGTTTTGGTACATTTTTATTTTCTTTTGACAATTGAATTCATCACAGCAAGTTTGAAATCTTTTTGAGAACTTTAAAGTTTGGAAAATCATTGTAGAAATCACCATTTCCATCCATACTTGACCTTCAATTCTGCCATCTCACATTAGGGAATTCACAGAAGATAAACCCAAAAACAAACCAAAAACTCAAAAACGACAAAGAACTAAGAAATCGGTTATCTTGCATATACAGTGCACTTCACTTTAGCAGTTTATGACTCTCGAATTGACATTTTAAATAGAAATTTAGGACACACTAAATTAACCAAAAATTTTGGCGTCGTTGCCGGGGAAGTGAAACTAGGTAGTCAATTTCTTAAAAAAAAAACAAGAAAATTTCAAGGAAGGTAAAAATTGATAACTTCTCAAAGTATGCTCTCCTCTTGCACCTAGTGTGATCTGGAGGATCAGAAAAGAGAGTTATTGGTTTAATAATTTCTTCAGTATGCTCTCTTCTTGCACCTAGAGTGACCTGGAAGATCAGAAAGAGAATTATTAGCCCGACTTGAAGAAAATAAAAAAAAAATGACATGCATAGAGCAAGAGATTCTAGGGAAAGGTTTTTAGCTAGGGCCAAGAGTTCGATTTTTACAACTCCATCTACTTCAAGGAATAGGCAAGAAACACCTCCATCATCTCCAACTCACACTCCTAGCCTTAGGATTCCTGGAATTCAAGAGGCAGTAGTTGAATTAGGAGACTCTCCCACACCATCCATCGAATCTGAATTAGGAAAAGACCCTTTCTTTACTTCTACAGGAAAACACATTGTAATTGAAGAAGTAGAATCACCTAAAGAAGAAGAGGGGGAAATTCCTCCTCGTTCACCATTAGTAGAGGAACCAGAGGACTCTGAAGTCTTTGAGGAAACTATCATGACAGAGGAAGTAGTAAACAGATTTGGTAGAGGTAGAGGTAGAGGAGGAGGAGGAAACAATGGAGGAGGTAGAGGTAACAATGGGGAAAATAGGGATGGAGATAACTCATTCGGATTTCCTATAGTTGATGAGGATTCTCGAGCAACAATGAAAAGCATCTCACCATCTGTCCTCCCAAACTTTCATGGGTTAAGAAATGTGGATCCTGAAACATTTCTATTTGAGTTTGAAGTCGTGTGTCGAACTTATGATTATCTGGAAGAATCTCAGAAACTCAAATTGTTTCCTTCAACATTGAAGGGAGCTTCTTTGAAATGGTTCATGGGATTAGTCACTCAATCCATTAGGACTTGGAATGATATGAAACAAACATTTTTTGATAGATACCTGGAATATTGTATGCCCACCAATCACAAGGATGAGGTATTCAAAATGGTGCAAAGAGAAGATGAAAACTTGGAGGATTTACTTGAAAGATTTCAATACAACCTGAAAAGAGCAAAAATGAATAACTTAGATGAGGAAACCTTGAAAGCCCTTCTATTAAAAGCCATTAGAGATGAATGGATAGATATTTTGAACATGATGGGAAAATGAGATATATCTCAACTTCCACTTCATGATATAGCAGAGCTATGTGTCCATCTCTCAAGGGGAAAATCTAAAACTGGAAAAGGGCCTAGGGATCCTTCTCTCATTAGAGCAAACAAATCTGCAACTGGATCAGTAAGTAGGGCTGAGATTGGCAACATGCTTGATGAATTCAAAACCGATAGCTTAGGGAGTCTTAGTGAGCAACTAGACACCCTTAAAATACAAAACAAGCAGAAAGCTGAAGCTGAAGCTTTGGCCATCTTTTGCCCAAAATTTAGAAAGAAACATGCTCTAAGGGAATGTCCCTTGGATGTAAAATTTGTAGAAACATGTGTGATTTGTTTAGAAAACCATGAGACCAAGGATTGTCCTTCAATTCCTGGGCTCAAAGCTGTCTTTCAAGAAGATCCAAATTCAATTGAGTCTCTCTGTTTTGTTGCAAGGAGACCTTGGCAGAGGCAACAAAATCAAGGGTTTAATAACTCTATGAACTTTCAACCCCCACCAAATTGGAATCCTTGGCAACAACCTTGGTCCCAACCTGAAAATCCTTTTCAATCATGGGTACAAGGTATGCAAAATCCTTATGGGAGATTTGCTCAATTTTATCAATACCCTCCATCTTTTCAAAATCAACAAGCTCCACAACTTCCAAATCAAAATCCACAACTATCATTGCCATTTCCACAACAACAACAACCTTCTCAACAGAATCCAAATTCTCAACTCTTGCTTCCATTCCAATAGAAGACAAATCAACTACCTTCCCAGCCATTGCCGAACCCCAACAATAAAAACCCTCAAAATGCTTACATGGTAGAAGGACAACAATTTCCTACCTATATGATTGTTCCTCTTAATGATGTACAACTCAGATCTGGTAGAGTTCTAGATAAGCCTTCTATAGATGCTCAAAAGCAAAGCATTTCTGAGGAAGATTCTCTTGAAGCCAATAAAGGTTCTGAAGCATCTCTTCAAAACCCAAGCACTCAGAAAGAAAAAGAAAAAGAGTCAACCCCCACAACTCCTATAGTTGAGCAACCTGCATCTTCATCCACACCTCCTTTTCCTGAAAGATTACAAATTGACAAAGGGGTGGAAAAACAAATCTTGTTGCCTGACTATGATTTTCTAGATGAATTAAAGAATGTTTGTATCAAGATTCCCTTGTTACAAGCCATTAGAGAGATTCATATTCTAGCAAAAACAATAAAGGAGTTGAGTCTTAAAAGACCAGGAAGGAAACCAAGAGATACAAGAAGAATCCACCTGGTAGGAAAAATTGCAGATATCATGATGGGAAAAATTACTATGCAGAAGTATGTAGATCCCGGTAGTCCAATTGTCAAAAATCATATCAATGGGGTAGAAATTCCAAATACTTTGATTGATTTAGGGGCTGCTATCAACATTATGAGTAGACAGACTATGGAACAACTAAAACTTCCTAATCTTCTTTTTACACCTACTTTACTGCAACTTGCAGATCGATCAATTATCAAACCACATGGTGTATTAGAAGAAATTTCGGTCTCCTTAGATTCTTGGGAATATCCAGTAGATTTCATGATTTTAACTCCCAAGAGTAATTTAGGAGGACACCCTCTCATTTTAGGAAGACCTTGGCTAGCCACAGCTGATGCTTTTCTCAGTTGTAGATCTGGGGATATGTATATTTCTGATGGTAATTCGATAAAGAAATTCAATCTGTATCCTCCAGCAAAAGAAATTACAGAAATAGGAGATAATGAGTGGGTTGATGATGAGGATACTATACAACCTGTCTTTACCATTTCTGAAATCAGTGAAGATAGTCAAATTCTGAACACATTAGAAAACTTTGAAACATCTTCAGAATATGACCACACACAATTTCAGTTAGATTCTGACATTGAGTATCTATCATCTAGACAAATGTCTCTTTTCTCTATGGAAGAGTTTGGTAGTTCCGCCATTGAGATCTTTCCAGGTAAAACATTGAATATCAACAAAAACTTGGAAAAGTCACAACAAGGAGAGCTAACCAAAATCTTGCAAAAAAATTCTACTGCATTTGCATGGGAGTATACCGATATGAAAGGTATTGACCCTAAGACTTGCATTCATCACATCTACATCGAGGAAAATAGTAGACCAATCAGACAACCTCAGAGAATGATGAATCCAAACCTTAGGGAGATAGTTAAAGAAGAGCTTCAAAAACTACTCAATGTCAACTTCATTTATCCAATTTTAGATAGCCGATGGGTTTCTCCTTTGGTTATAGTACCTAAAAAGAATGGTAAATGGAGGGTATGCATTGATTACAGGGAATTGAACAAAGCAACTTTGAAGGATCACTTTCCTTTACCCTTTATCGATCAGGTATTAGATACTTTAGCAGGCAAAAAGTATTTTTCATTCTTGGATGGTTTTAGTGGCTATAATCAGATTTAGGTAGCACTTGAAGATCAAGATAAGACCACATTTACCTGTCCATGGGGAACTTTTACTTAACGAGTACTTCCTTTTGGATTATGTAATGCACCCGCAACATTTCAAAGGGCAGTACTAGGAATCGTTTCTGATCTAATCCATGATTGTGTAGAGGTTTATATGGATGATTTTACAGTTTATGGTAATTCATTTGAAGAGGGATTAGAGAATTTGGAAAAAGTCCTTATAAGGTGTAAAGAAACAAACCTTTCATTGAGTCATGAAAAATGCTTTATGATGTTTACTGAAGGGATTGTTTTGGGACATCATATTTCACGGGATGGGATTAAAGTTGATAGATCAAAAGTTGAAGTCATCTCCAAGTTGCCTATTCCAAATTGTCAAAAAGATGTCAGAAGTTTTCTGGGATTTACTGGATACTATAGAAGATTTATCGAAAAATTCACCAAAATAGCATCTCCACTCTTCAAATTACTTACAAAAAACTGCGAATTCAAATGGGATCCTGATTGTCAATCTACATTTGAAACTTTGAAAACAAAAATATCTGAAGCACCCATTTTGAGAGGGCCAAATTGGAAACTTCCTTTCCATATTTCTACAGATGCTTCAGATACAACTTTAGGAGTTGTGTTGGGTCAAAAGGATTTAGTTCCTTATGCCATTTACTACACCAATAAAAATTTGACTCCCACTGAGTTGAACTATACTGTGACTGAAAAAGAGTTCTAAGTTATTGTTCATGCAATCAATAAGTTTAGACATTATATAACAGGCTATGAAACTTTTGTCCATACTGATCATTCTGCAATTAGATATCTAATGAAAAAACCTGTTACTAATGGCAAAGTTACAAGATGTCTCTTACTTTTACAAGAATTCAATATTACTGTGTTGGATAGACCAAGGAAACAAAATACAGTAGCTGATTTCTTGTCTAGGATCCAAAATACTAACGAAGATTCTCCGGTAGAGGATAAGTTTCCAGATGAATATTTATTTGCAGTAACTACTAAGACTCCTTGGTATGCAGATATTGCTAAATATTTGGTTACAGGGAAGCTACCTCCACATTTATTTCCTAGTGAAAAAAGAATAATTATTCAGGAGAGTTCGAATTATTCATGGATTTCTAACGAATTGTTTAAAACAGGGCTAGATTGTGTGATCAGAAGATGTGTTCGGGAAGATGAAATGCCTAACATCCTCAAGGCATGCCATGATGAACCATGCGGTGGACACTTTGCTGAGAAAAGGAAAGCCTATAAAATCCTTTCTTTAGGATATTATTGGCCTTCCCTCTTCAAAGATACAAAACAATATGTCAGAAGGTGTGACAGCTACCAAAGAGTTGGGAGACTGACTCTTTCAAATGAAATGCCACTACAACCACAGGTACTCATTGAACCCTTTGAAAAATGGGCTTTAGATTTTATTGGACCCATTAATCCACCATCTAAACAGAAGAAGTATATATTGGTATGCAATGATTATGTCACTAAATGGGTAGAAGCCAAAGCATTTCCTTCTGCCACTGAAAATTCAGTTGTTAATTTTCTTTATGAGGACATTTTTACTCGTTTTGGTGTCCCAAGAGAAATTGTGACAGATCAGGGAAGTCAATTTACATCTAACTTGATGGAGAAGCTGATGGAAGAATACAAAATCAAGCACAAAAAATCTACTCCTTACCATCCGCAAGCAAATGGCCAAGTGGAGTCTACAAACAAAGTTCTTGTGAGCATCATCACCAAAACTGTCCATCTACATAGAAGAGATTAGGCAGAAAGGCTTCCTGAAGCCTTGTGGGCCTACAGAACTACATGGAGGAATACAACAGGACATTCTCTCTATGAACTTGTTTATGGGAAAGAAGTCCTGCTCCCCATTGAGTTTCAAGTCAAGACTTTCAAGATGGCAGTTCAGTTGGGGATGAATCTATCAGAAGCCCAAAAGCACAGAATGCAGCAGCTGAATGAGCTAGATGAGATCAAACAAGAAGCAATTTTAAGAACTGATCTAGTTCAACATCAAAGAGCTAAGTGGCATGACAGATACATCAAAGAGAAAAAGTTTCAAGAGGGAGATTGGGCATTACTGTTTGATTCCAATTTTAAAGACTTCAAAGGTAAATTTTAGACCCATTGGCTTGGGCCATATGAGATTGACAAAGTCTTTAGCAATGGAGCGGTAAGAATCAAGACCATTGATGAATTTCAAACTCCTCTCATTGTGAATGGCCACCGATTGAAAATTTATCATAAGCCACTCTCAAAAGAGGAATTTTTCAAAATGTTTCAAGAGAATTCTGTAATAAGGCTGGTGAAGAAGAATCCTTCTTCCCCACCAGCCTAGACTTTGTTTCTTTTAGTTAAAAAAAATTAATAATAAATAAAATAAATAAAATAAAAAATTGTATAAGACTGAAAACCAATCACAAATTGGCAGTCTTATACAGAAAATGTAGAGTGAAAATCAGGGACACCTGACACTCTATATTTTCCAAAAACAAAATAATCTTCTCTCCTTCTTTTTCCATCTTCACTCCACCTCATTTTCCATTCCACTCCATCTCCATCTCATTTTCATTTCACTTCACTCCGCTTCATCTCACTCCATTTCATTCATTTCATTCCATTTCATCAATAAATGTCCCTTTCAAGACCATTTTCACTCAGTTAGTTATTATCTAACTATCTTTGTTCAGCTAAGTGGGTGCTGTGTCAGTTTCCGCAGCTGGAAGCAGTTTCCGCAGCTAGAAGCAGTTTCCGCAGCTAGAAATAGTTTCCGTAGCCACCACCACTCTGTTTTTCAAATTTACAGTCAAAATGTTAGTGCAATAATCATGAAAATGCAGGTGTAACTGAGCATATGCTATGAATACATGGAGCATCTCCAAACATCAATGAAGAGCAGTTGGTTAAAAGCTAATGAGAAACAAATGACAAGGTTTCCAAAGGTATGAGGATTTTTTTTCAAATAGCAATTAAAGTCATGATTATGCATAGTTGTCAAACCATAAAAGCTCTACTATGTGCAATGATTGTCACGATAGCTCCATTACCCACTACCATTCCACGATATTATTCCGCACACCATGCATTCATTTCTTAACGGTCTCATGATTGATTTTCGGGTTTAAACTCATAGTCGACTGCACTTTCATTCACCACCTGTAATCATGAGATGTGACCTATCTCATTACGGCTCCTCTCCACCGCATTCTCCGCAGCCATTCATTAAAACGTGTAACATTTCGTACGCAACCGTTTAATTCAAAATCTCGACTTCACTCCATTCCCTTACCATTCTATTAATACCATCTTCTTCACATACATCTACACTTCATCTTGTGAACTCACTACGGTTGCTCATCCTCTATTCCGCCTGTAATTCCGAAGCACTCCCGTTACCTGCTATCCATCTACCGATTGCAGCCACTGTATTTTGCCATAAAACCTGCAACCGAGCCACCTTCCCTCTGCTAAACCCTCACACGCAATTGAATTTTCAGTTGAATTTCAAAACAGAGAAAGGAATGGGACGACTACTAAGGGCAGAACCAGAAGGACCTAAATATTTAGAAGGTTACCCTCAAGCAAAAGATTTGCTGAAGAAAGAAAAATGGTTACTCTTCATCCAAAAATTTAAGGGCCATAATAAAGAGGTAACCAAAGACTTTGCAAGGTCTTTCGATGGCCAAATGGTGGAAATTGGAGACTTAAAGCTCACGGTGACTGAAACAACAGTAGCAGCTGCCACAGGCTTACCCCAAGAAGGTGAGCGATGGTTTAAAAACAAAAGCGTGGACGAACAGGCATGGAGAATTATGCTACGAAACCTAGGTATGGACACCACTGTGTTTACAAAAGGAATTCCTGTTCATGCATTGAAAGAAGAATGGGCCAGCCTGCTGTTAGTTATCCAAAAAATTATCACTTTTGAAGGACGCTTTGGTTCAATGTACATGTACCATGCTAGATTGTTGATGAACTTCTTAGAGAGTCAAACTCTTAATTTGCCTTATTTCTTACTGCTGAGTTTGAAAAAGATGAGTATCACAGTCCAAAAGCACATAGGAAATATAGAACCTCATCTATATCATCATGGACTTGTAAAGATTCTCATTGAAGACCAACTGAAGAAAAACAAAGATACATGGGAACAATTCTTAATAAGAAATTACTTTCAAGAGCCATCTGAGGCACCTGAAAGTAGTACACCAAAGACACCGAGAAGGAGTAGGAGAAAAGAAAAGAGTGCCATAGTCCAAGACTCTCCTACTACCGAAACTCAAGAAGTTGGTCAAAAAGAAAAGGAGAAAAGAACTAAGGACAGGAAACAGAGAAAAGTGAAAGGCAAAAGAAACATAGAAGAAGTCTACCAATCACCTGAGCCATCTATAGAGGAAGATTATCAAACATTGTCTGAGAGATTAGTGCATCTTCAAGAACAGGCTGCTACAGCAAAGAAAAAGGAAAAAGGGAAACAGAGCATAGAAGAAGGGAGTACTAGTCCACCGTATTTAAGAAGAAGCACAAGGCTTAGAGGAAAGGGGAGTAAAACACAAGTAAAACGGCCCCACTTCATTGACTTGGGTGGGGAAACACCTGAGAAACCTCCAGATGGCCATAGTCCACCTCGTCCTCAACCAAGTATTGAAACTAGTCCTCCACATGTTGATGAAAGCCCTTCTCGGCCAGAACTAGAAAGCAGTCCTCCTCCTCCACAAGACTTTGAACTTAGTCCAAGAAAAACACCTGAAATAGATCCCAGTCAACAGGAGGTATATGACTACCTAGAATCTTTAGAAAAGACAGCTGCAGGTCCGAGTACCACTCTGCCCCACATGACACCAGATGCACAAGTTCAATCCTTAAAGCAAGAGGTGTTTGAATTAGAGATTCTAAACAGGCATATCAAGCAAGAAAATGAAGCACTTAAGGAGCAAATCAAAGTAGATAAAATTATTCATGATAATACTATGCTTCATTTGGGACTATGGTAAAAGAAGAACAAGAAACTAAAGAAAAAGTGCAGAAAGTTGAGCAGAGAATTGATCAATCTCAAATTCAGATGTCTGATAAGGAAACCTAGGATGGTGGTAGCACCAAGAAAGAAGAAAAGAGGACTAGATGTCCTAGCAGAGGCTTCAGAACATATGGATTAAAGGAGAATGACTAAAATTTTGGTTGCATGAGGACATGCAACACCTTCACAGTGGGGGTATGTTGAGTCCCAAACTTGCATCTTCCCTATATACCTTTTCAGGCTTATTTTCCATTTACTTGACCCACCAAGCTGTCAAATCATTGCATATTAGTTTAAAAAGAGCTTATAAAATGGTTTCCTAACTATGTTTGTGATTGCTGTTTGATTTAGATTTTTGTTCAATCAGCTGCGGAAACTTGTCACTTTCCGCAGCCAACTCAAGTTTCTGTAGCCATTTTGTTAAAGACTATGTTACAGGTGTCCAATGGAGAATCTGGCCACATGGGCAAGCTGAAAATGACATGTACATGGAGCGTGTCCCCTTGGTTCAGCCGAATCACTCACAAACAACCATGGTCAAAGATGGTCAAAGGAGTGGTCAAACCAAGAGTTTTGCGGTGGCACGGCTCTGTTTTTCCCACGTGAAGTCTTGCGTGGCAAGATCCTCAATCTCCGGAGGTGTGCTAACACCTGTGGATCAATCTGTGAACCAAATTGAATAGCCACCACTCCATAGATTTATTTTTCATGATTACCATACTGCTAGATCTCAGGACGTGGAGATTTACGTGTCTGTTTGGCAGCGTAGAATTTAGGAATAAGTTATAGCATTTTCACTTATAAATAACGCGTTATCATACGCTTGATAGCTAGCTTTTACATGTAATCTTGACTGTGTTTACGAGCCCACTGTGCTGTGCTCTATCTTTATGTTTTGACTGCACTTTAATATATGAGAAGATAACATTCTTAAGTTCAATTTGTGACTGAGTATTGACTGGTCGAGGTTGCAGAGGGCCCCTGTACACCAAGGCTCTGTATCTACTGTATAGTTTCTCGCTTTCTTTCATTATGTTACTGCTTTTGTAATCAGTTGCTTGTACATATTTCCTGATATTCATGTTAACTGTTGTCCATATTTTCTTTTATGCTTTCTCATGATTGTTAGCTGATCAGTATTTTTCTTTCAGGTTCTTGTAGGCAGCCCGGGAAGATTACATATTTTTTTGACTAATGACATGAGATCATCTTGTCCTTTCTGCTGATTCATTTTCTGAGTTTTAATTCCAGCATTGTCATTTCTTTCAGTTCTGCTTTGCTTATTTACTTTTATGCAACTTAGATATCATATTACTCATTTGTTTATGATTTCCTTCCTATAGCCAAGCGACTCAAGTAGTGAGGAATCAGAATATTACTTGATGTAGTATGATTTAGTTTACTTTCCTGCAAGTTAGTGATTAAATTACTTATGTCATTTTCAGGAATTGAAATATGAATGAGTAGTTAAATCTTAGTTTCATTTTATGCAATTTCATTTCCTGCAATTTAGATATCATATTACTCAAATTGTTTATGATTACTTCCTATAGCCAGAGCGAGTCGAAAGGTGAAGGGTCAAAATATGGGTTGAAGTAGTGTGATTTAGTTTTCTTTGCTTTCAGTCTTTGAATTGCTTTGAGTTCAGTTTTTATTTTCTTTTTACACAGCAGTAAGGATACTGGGCTTCATTGTCACTAGTTCTCTGTTTTGGTACATTTTTATTTTCTTTTGAGAATTGAATTCATCACAGCAAGTTTGAAATCTTTTTTAGAACTTTAAAGTTTGGAAAATCACTGTAGAAATCACCATTGACATCCATACTTGACCTTCAATTTTGCCATCTCACATTAGGGAATCCACAGAAGATAAACCCAAAAACAAACCAAAAACTCAAAAACGACAAAGAACTAAGAAACCGGTTATCTTGCATATACAGTGCACTTCACTTCAACAGTGTACAAATCTCGGATTGACATTTTAAATAGCAATTTAGGACACACTAAATTGACCAAACACCTACTTTGGATTTTTGCATGCTTCATCAACCACAACATAAATACTTTCAATAATTTTCCCAAGTCTTTTATTATAACACTTATATCCTTTAATTCGAGAAGATTAACAAAGGAGAATGCCTCCATCTGCTCTGGGTTCAAGCTTGCCAAGTTTTTAATTAGTTATTTTAATGTAACATTTGCTTCCAAAAACTTAGAAGTATTTTACGGTAGGAGTCTTACCATACCAAATTTCATGTGGAGTTTGAGTGTTGTTTACCCAAACATTTGCATTGTTGAGAATAGTGATGGCAACAAATGCAGCTTCACCCCAGAAGGCTGCAAGAGTTCCAGACTCATCTAGCATAGCACGAGCCATTTGTTGAACAGTTATGTTCATCCTTTTTACCACTCCATTTTGCTGAGGAGTCCTTGCAGTGGGAATTGCCTTTTTATTCCATGTTCTTCACAAAAGTCAAAGAAATAGGTGAATTCCCCTCCTCGATCAGCTCTGAGATATTTGATTTTGAGATCGAAATCATTTTCAACCAGGGCTTTGAAGGCTTTGAATTTTTCAAATGCTTCATCTTTATGATTTAGAAGCCCTATCCAACACATTCTGGAAAAATCATCAATGAAAAATATAAAGTATTCCTCTCCACGAGGTGACTTTTTCCTTGATGGACCACATAAATTAGTATGAACAAGTTTAAGAGGCTTACTAGCTGATCCTTCCTTTTCAGGGAATTGCGACCTAGTTTGCTTACCAAATTGACATGATTTGCATATTGTATTTTCTGGAATGCTGATATCAGGAATATCATGAACAACCTGGAATTTGCTTGCTTTTCTTATTTGAGAGAAGCTTAGATGCCCCAATATTCTGGGTCATAGCCAGTGTTCATCATTTTTGCTTAGATAGCCCTGTTTTTGTCCTCCCTTGTGTATATATAAGTTTTTTGGAGTTCTTATACCTTTGATCATAGTTTCTCTTGTATCAAGATCATGAACAACACATCCATTTGATCGAGATACTACTTCATCTGCTTAATCACACATTTGATTGACACTCAACAGGTTATGCTTTAGACCATCAAAATACATAACATTCATAGCTTTAACTTTTTCTTTTAAAAGAATAGAACCTTTACCTTTTATGATAGCAGGAGTGTCATTTCCAAATGAGACCTTCTTTTCCTTTTCTAAGGCATTATATGATTGAAGTTTTTCTTTATCACCTGTCATGTGTTTTGAGCATCCACTGTCGATGTACCACTGATTTTCTTGTCCTTCTGCATACAGGGCTATACCACATATTTCTGTTTGTGGTTCTTTCTTTCTCCATATTTTGAGATTTAATGAAGTTTGCTCCTTCTGAGATGTTTTCCAAAATTTACTCCTGCATTCAAATTCTTCGTGACCAAAGTTGTTGGAGATAGGGAATTCTATTTCATTTTCAAGGAGAGAAAATTTATTGTAGGTCCATTTCATGATGCCCATCACATTCCTTTGATTTCGTGCTTCTCTAGTCATGATGGTCTTGTAAGCAACACATTGAGCAGCTTTGTGTCCAAAGTTATGACATGAAAAACATTGGCGATTAAAGAAGTTCCTGCGATTATCGAACCTACTGACCTGGTGATTGTAGTTGCTATTGATATTCATTCTTGAAGAAAATTGAGTATGATTTACCTGAGGTTTGTAGCTTTTATTCATCCTTGAAGTAAATTGAGCATGATTTACTTGGTGATCTGCTTTATGCCTTTGTTGTCGATTCTCAAACTGTTCACTGCTTTTTGCTGCATCAGGATCGCTTTTAGTGGAGGTTGACAACTTCTGTGCTTGGGATGCTTCTTCAGTATATCCAAGACCTGTCTTTATTAGAGGAGAACACTGCACTTTGATAATTTCATTTAATCTTTCTAATCCTTTAGTAAATCTAAGATTGAGATCTTTTGTTTTCTCAATATCCTTTCTTAGAACCACAATTTCACATTCTAGTTTTTCATTGTGTTTTTCTCTTTCAGCAAGTTGGAATGTTAGAGTATCTATAATCATATTCTTCTCTTCTAAACTTATTTTGAGTTTAGAGATTTCTTCATAAAGGTCATCTTCATCTAAATCATCCAATAAATCATCATCTTCAAAAGCCATCAGAAGTCTATAGTCATTACTATTTTCATCTTCATCACTATTTGATAAACCATTGCTATCTTCATGAGTATAGTAGCTCTTCTTACTTACACTTTTTTTTCTATTCCATTTTGTTGATTCCTTACCTTTATCAAGCTTATCTTTATGAGGACATTTGGCAGCATAATGACTGACTCTTCCACAAGCAAAACATTTGAAAGGTAGTTTACCTCTGAATCTCCTGGAACCCCGTTGAAAGTTCTTGACAAAGTTTGCTTCTTCCTCTCCTTCTGAAATATGTCTTGATTCATTGAGTTCTTCTCTTCCTGAAGCTTTGAATGTGGCTTCTCTCATATCTGATGGACTTCCTTTTCTCATTTCGAAAGTAGTTAAGATTCCGTGCAGCTGTGTCATAGTAATAGTCTAAAGATCCTATTTTTCTTCTATGGCAGATACTTTTGATTCAAACTTAGTAGACAAGGATCTTAAAACCTTTTCAACTAAAGTAACTTATTTTATCTCTTCACACAAGTTCTTCATGCAATTGACAATCTCATCTATACGTAAGAAGTAACTAGCAATGCTTTCATCGTTGTGCATTTTCAGAGTTTCATATTGAATCATTCTAAGAGATTTCAATTTTGCACGTTTTACCTGATTGTCTCCTTCATAGCTTAGAATGATCTTGTCCCATATTTCTTTGGCAATTTTGAGCTGCATAACTTTGACAAATTGTGATTGCGACAGACTCCCCAATAATGTATTGACAGCCTTGGCATTGGTTTCATATTGCTTTTTACTTGTTGTATCTGTAGGAATTTCTGATGGAAATGTATATCCTCCTTCCATGATTTCCCAGACATCTGTTCCAAGAGATTGAAGATAGGTTGTATATCTTACCTTCCAATAAACGAAGTTTCTCCCATCAAATATTGGTGGTCTAATGGATCCCTCTCTTTCGTAGTTACTCATGATGATAGATCTTCCTTCAAGCGATCAAGTTTCTTCTGAAGGACCTGCTCTGATATCAATTGTTGGAAATAATACTTAGAAGGGGGGGGGGGTGTGGGCTGGTGAATCAGCATTAGCAAGTCAATCATATTTCATTTCCATAATCAGATTCATATATGCTAGTTCAGTTAATGGAACTTGCGTGTATACGCAACTGTATTTAAGGCAACTTGCGTATATCCTTTAAACTTATGATTCAGTTAATTTATCATATCTTGATCTTTAATCAGTGCATCAGAACCATATAAATAGTAACCAAGTGCAGTAAAACAGAACATACAATCATACACACATGAACACAATATATAAGGTGGAAACCCAATGTGGGTGAAAACCACCTGCTGCAATTGTCTCTATCTTCTTTTTAATAAGAAACTTCATTTACAATTTTTGTACTGGTGTAGTCTTGTACCAGTACGCAGGCTTCTACCTGCAGAAGGCTACAACCTTCTCTCGTTCTCCAGCTTCTCCTGGAAGGGAGCTACAACCCCCTAGCTCTTGTACTAGCTAATGTGTTTAATAGTACGTAGGGGTTGTCCTACAGAAGGCTACAACCTTCTCTTTTCTTCCAGGGACCACGTTTCATAAATTTTTAGACTGGATCCATCAATAACATCAATCAAACATCAAATATATCTGCACCAGAAAATATCCTTTGCACCAACCAAAACTAAATCAATCAATCACTTCTCAGAATGCTATAACCAGAATACAATAACAGTAACTAGAACCCAAGCCCGAACCCAGAACACTGCAACAACAAACAGAAGTAGCTAAAGCATATTTTATGAGGTATATGCTACTTCACTGTGTCAAACCTGCATACATACGCTGTTATCTCAAGGTGAACCTACGTACAGATCTGCAAATCAAATTTAAGATGTATATCCTGTTTTGATATACAGAACCAACGTGTATACGCGCCTTTGCCAAAGTGAACTTGCATACAGATCTGTAAATGATGTTTTAATCTCTACAAAAATTTCAGATTACAGTTATACCCAGATCATCATATTTACAGTCTACAACATGTGCTAGTTATTCAAATAAAATATCGAAACCACACAAAGATACTTCACTTCAAGCCTTAAGATATTGACCCATCAATAGAACTTATCCTTCATCAAGCGCTCAGGTTCATCCTTGATTCAGATCCAGCTATGCACCATAACCCAATAACCTGTATTCTAGATCTTGCTCTTCATTAGATATTCAATTCTTGAGTGCCTTTTCCTAATGATATTCTCCTCCTTTTATTGTCTTAGGCCTTACTCAATACCATGGACCAAAACCACTTAGAACCAATACCTTGGACCAAATACCTGGGGTCAACACTTCGAACAAGATACCTTGGACCAATACCAAGGATAAAAATACCATGGACCAAATACCACGGACCAAAACTAAGTTTTCCTACAAGTACGTGCCTTTCCTTCCGTGAAAGTGCGTGTGTACACTATACGCATATTTTGGTCTGCAAACCCGCATGTACACGTGGCTTGGTCAATGGGGAAACTGTGTATACCTCTCTTTCTTCATTCTGAACTGTGATCTGTCATCTGAGTGAGTTTCCATCAAGGAAAACACTTGTGTCATAGTGCCAAATCTGTGTCATAATGCCAACAATCTCCCCCTTTGGACTTGATGGCAACCCCAAGTCACTCTCCCCCTTTGTCATCAAGGGCAAAGGGTTATGCTCCCCCCGAGCACATGTTGAATTCTATGATATGTTGAAGTGTGTTGATTGAGCTCCATGCTCGGGTCCATGCTCCCCCTGAATATAAACAAGGTCTGCAAAAGGATGTTCTAAAAGAAGAACATGACTTTATACATACATCATAAATGAACTTCCTATCACCAATGACTCATACATACATCCATCTCCCAACCAAGTGGGGATATACCAATTTTGACTCATCCTCCCAACCAAGTGGGGATACACTAATTGTTCATACATGTCAAAACAGGAACATTACATCATCCATCCCATGCATAGTGGGGAAACAAAATAGGTCGTTTCATGACCTTGAAATTAAAAGATATACATGACATAAAGACCAGATATCTAAAACAAGACCATGATAATCATCAACAACTATCATCAGCGGCATCTGTCAATCACCATCCAGACCAGCAACCATGATCTCCCCCTGAGCTTTTTCCAACTAAATAAAAAACAACTGTGAATTTGTACCGAGATCTTCTAAGATAATGCCAACAATGCATTATTTAGAAGTATATGCTCCCCCTGAACCTGTGCTAGACGATCACTGTCAGACCCATATCAGACTCCTTTCTTCTTGAGTTTGGCCCACTTCTTTTCTTGAAACCAACATATATGCGACTGTATCGACAGCAACCAGCGTATGTACGTGGATACGCTTTGTGAAACTCGTGTATAACCACTTTTCTCTGAAACAAATAAGTTTTAATCGCAAGATGATGCATCGAATACTCCAAGCCTCTGTCTAAGATATTCAAGTGTCTCTCTGGGTAGTGGTTTGGTGAATATATCAGCAACCTATTCTTTGGAGGGAACATACTCTAATTTGACCTTTTGTTCAAGCACTTGTTCACGTAGAAAATGATATTTGATGGGTATATGCTTGGTCTTGGAATGTGTGACTAGATTCTTTGAAATACTGAATGCACTTGTATTATCACATAGAATGGAGATGGGTGGAATGCATGTGATTTGAATGTCTTGCAATGTTTGCATCATCCAAAGGAGTTGTGTGCAGCAAGATGCAGCACCCACATATTCTGTGTCAGCTATAGATAATGCAATTGAACTTTGTTTCTTGCTGAACCAAGACACTAATCTGGAACCCATATAGAATGCACCACCACTAGTACTTTTTCTGTCATCAACGCTTCTTGCCCAATCTGCATCTGTATATGCATGAAGTGTAAGATCTGTATCTATAAGATACCATAAACCAAAATTATGTGTTCCTTGAATATATTTGAAAATCCTTTTCACTTCCGGAAGGTGTGATTCCTTTGGATTGGCTTGGAATCTTCCAACTATTCCCATTTCATGCATGATGTCTGCTCGGGTACCTGTTATATAAAGCATACTACCAATCATGGATTTGTAGGTTGGTTGATGTATTGTTGTTGATTCATCATTTGAGCTGAGACTGCATCCTATTACCATAGGGGTACACACTAGTTTAGAATCTTCCATGCCATATTTTTTCAAGATCTGCTTGAGATACTTGATTTGTGACAGAAAAATACCATCTTTATTTTGTTGAACTTGTAGACCGAGAAAATATGTGAGCTCACCAAGCAGGGACATTTCAAATTCTTGTTGCATTACCAAAGCAAAGTTTTGACTCATGGCTTCTTCATTGCTACCAAAAATGATATCATCAACATACACAGCAAGTATTAGAAATTTATTATTGTCAATCTTTGTATATATATTTCTATCAGCTGATCCTTTTGAAAAACCTTGTTGATGGAGGTATTTGTCAAGATGGTAATACAAGGCCCTTGGAGCTTGTTTTAGACCATCGAGAGCCTTTCTGAGTCTGCATACAAGTTTTGGATCATTTCCAAGGATGAATCCATCTGGTTGTCAATATATACTTCTTCTTCTAAGTCCCCATTAAGAAAGGTAGATTTTACATCCATTTGGTATACTCTGAATTTCTGAAAACTAGAAAGAGCAAGGAACATTCTTATGGCTTCAAGTCTAGCAATTGCTGCAAAAGTTTCTTCAAAATCTATACCTTCTTGTTGAGCATATCCTTTTCAAACAAGTCTAGCCTTGTTTCTAATAACTTCACCATTTTCATTCAGCTTGTTTTTGAATATCCATTTGTTTCCTATGATGTTCTTATCATGAGGTCTAGGAACTAATTCCCAACTATTATTCTTTTCAATGTGCTCAAGTTCTTCATTCATGGCCTTGACCCAACATTCATATTTGCATGCTTCATTTACATTTTGAGGTTCGATGGAGGAAAGCAATGCTAGATAGCTTGAATCTTCTGTAATAGTTCTTCTTGTATGCATACTTGCCTCTTTCTGTCCGAAAATTTGAGTCTCTGGATGATTTTTCTGAACATACTTGGATGGAGTCTTTTCTTCTACCTTTATTTGTTCTTCTGGTGCTTCATTGGTTTCTTCTTCAGAATTAGTCTAATTTGATGTGGAAGGATAATTCTCATCTTTCCCACAATCTTCGATTTTTACCTGCTTTGGATTTTTGCATGCTTCATCAACCACAACATCAATACCTTCAATAATTTTCCCAAGTCTTTTATTATAACACTTATATCCTTTACTTCGAGAAGAGTAACCAAGGAGAATGCCTTCATCTGCTCTGGGTTCAAACTTGCCAAGTTTTTCATCAGTCCTTTTAATATAACATTTTCTTCCAAAAAGTTTGAAGTATTTTACGGTAGGAGTCTTACCATACCAAAGTTCATGTGGAGTTTGAGTGTTGTTTACCTGAACATTTGCTTTGTTGAGAATAGTGACGACAGCAAATGCAACTTCACCCCAGAAGGTTGCAGGAGTTCCAGACTCATCTAGCATAGTATGAGCCATTTGTTGAATAGTTTTGTTCATCCTTTCTACCAGTCCATTTTGTTGAGGAGTCCTTGCAGTGGAGAATTGCCTTTTTATTGCATGTTCTTCACAAAAGTCAAAGAATTCATCTGAGGTGAATTCCCCTCCTTGATCAGATCTGAGACATTTGATTTTGCGATCTAATTCATTTTCAACCAGGGCTTTGAAGGCTTTGAATTTTTCAAATGCTTCATCTTTATGCTTTAGAAGCCCTATCCAACACATTCTGGAAAAATCATCAATGAACAATATAAAGTATTCCTCTCCACGAGGTGACTTTTTCCTTGATGGACCACATAAATCAATATGAACAAGTTCAAGAGGCTTACTAGTTGATCCTTCCTTTTCAGGGAATTGTGACCTGGTTTGCTTACCAAATTGACATGATTTGCATATTGTATTTTCTGGAATGCTGATATCAGGAAGATCACGAACAACCTGGAATTTTCTTGCTTTTCTTATTTGAGAGAAGCTTAGATGCCCCAATCTTCTGTGCCATAGCCAGTGTTCATCATTTTTTCTTAGATAACATTGTTGTTGTCCTCCCTTGAGAGTATATAAGTTGTTTTGAGTTCTTATACCTTTGATCATGGTTTCTCCAGTATCAAGCTCATGAACAACACATCCATTTGATCGAAGTACTACTTCATTTCTTTGATCACACATTTGACTAACACTCAACAGGTTATGCTTTAGACCATCAACATACATAACATTCCCAGCTTTAACTTTTTCTTTTAAAAGAACAAAACCTTTACCTTTTATGACAGTAGGAGTGCCATTTCCAAATGAGACCTTCTTTTCCTTTTCTAAGGCATTATATGGCTGAAGTTTTTCTTTATCACCTGTCATGTGTTTCGAGCATCCACTGTCAATGTACCACTGATTTTCTTGTCCTTCTGCATACAGGGCTATACCACATCTTTCTGTTTGTGGTTCTTTCTTTCTCCATATTTTGGGCTTTAATGAAGTTTGCTCCCTCTGAGATGTTTGCCAAAATTTACTCTTGCATTCAAATTCTTCGTGACCAAAGTTGTTGCAGATAGGGCATTCTATTTCATTTTCAAGGAGAGAAAAATTATTGTAGGTTTGTTTCATGATCCTCGTCACATTCCTTTGATTTCGTGCTTCTCTAATCATGATGGTCTTATAAGCAACACATTGAACAACTTTGTGTCCAAATTTATGACAAGAAAAACATTGGCCATTATAGAAGTTCCTGCGATTATCGAACGTACTGACTTGGTGATTGTAGTTGCTATTGATATTCATTCCTGAAGCAGACTGAGTATGATTTACCTGAGGTTTGTTGCTTCTATTCATCCTTGAAGTAAATTGAGCCTGATTTACCTGGCAATCAGCTTTATGCCTTTCTTTCGATTGTCAAACCGTTCAGTGTTCTTTGCTGCATCAAGATAGGTTTTAGTGGAGGTTGACAGCTTCTGTACTTGGGATGCTTCTTCAGTATATCCAAGACTTGTCTTTATCAGAGGAGAATGCTACACTTTGATAATTTCATTTAAGGTTTCTGATCCTTTAGTAAATCTAAGATTGAGAGCTTTTGTTTTCTCAATATCCTTTCTTAGACCCACAATTTCACATTCTAGTTTTTCATTGTGTTTTTCTCTTTCAACAAGTTGGAATGTTAGAGTATCTATAATCATATTCTTCTCTTCTAAACAGATTTTGAGTTTAGAGATTTCTTTATAAAGGTCATCTTCATCTAAATCATTCATGAAATCATCATCTTCAAAATCCATTAGAAGTCTATAGTCATTACTATTTTCATATTCATCATTATTTGATAAACCATCATTATCTTCATGAGTATAATATCTCTTCTTACTTACACTTTGTTTTCTATTCCATTTTTCTGATTCCTTACCTTTATCAAGCTTATCTTTATGAGGACATTTGGCAGCATAATGACTGACTCTTCCATAAGCAAAACATTTGAAAGGTAGTTTACCTCTGAATCTCTCGGAACCCCGTTGAAGGTTCTTGACAAAGTTTGCTTCTTCCTCTCCTTCTGAAATATGTCCTGATTCATTGAGTTCTTCTCTTCCTGAAGCTTTTAATGTGGCGTCTCTCATATCTGATGGACCTCCTTTTCTCATTTCGAAAGTAGTTAAGATTTTGTGCAGCTGTGTCATAGTAATAGTATGAAGATCCTGTTTTCCTTCTATGGCAGATACTTTTGATTCAAACTTAGTAGACAAGGATCTTAAAACCTTTTCAACTAAAGTAACTTCTTTTATATTTTCACCCAAGTTCTTCATGCAATTAAAAATCTCATCTATACGTAAGAAGTAACTAGCGATACTTTCATCATTGTGCATTTTGAGAGTTTCATATTGAATTCTAAGAGATTGCAGTTTTGTACTATTTACCTGATTGTATCCTTCATAGCTTAGAACAATCTTGTCCCATATTTCTTTGGCAGTTTTGAGCTGCATAACTTTAACAAATTCTGATTGCGTTAGACTCCCCAATAATGTATTGACAACCTTGGCATTGGTTTCATATTGCTTTTTACCTGTTGTATCTGTAGGAATTGCTGATGGAAATGTATATCCTCCTTCCATGATTTCCCAGACATTTGTTCCAAGAGATTGAATATAGGTTGTAGTTCTTACCTTCAAATAAACAAAGTTTCTCCCATCAAAGATTGGTGGTCTAATGGATCCCTCTCTTTCGTAGTTACTCATGATGATAGATATTCCTTCAAGCGATCAAGCTTCTTCTGAAGGACCTGCTCTGATACCAATTGTTGGAAATAATACTTGGGGGGGGGGGGTGAATCAGTATTAGCAAGTCAATAATATTTCATTTCCATAATTAGATTCATATACGCTACTTCAGTTAATGGAACTTGCGTGTATACGCAACTGTATTTAAGGCAACTAGCATATATCCTGCAAACTTATGATTCAGTTAATTTATCATATGTTGATCTTTAATCAGTGCATCAGAACCATATAAACAGTAACCAGGTGCAGTAAAACAGAACATACAATCACACACACATGAACACAAGATATAAGGTGGAAACCCAATGTGGGTGAAAACCACCTACTGCAATCGTCTCTATCTTCTTTTTAATAAGAAACTTCTTTTTACAATTTTTGTATTGGTGCAGTCTTATACCAGTACGCAGGCTTCTACCTGCAGAAGGCTACAACCTTCTCTTGTTCTCCAGCTTCTATCTGCAGAAGGCTACAACCTTCTCTTGTTCTCCAGCTTCTCCTAGAAGGGAGCTACAACCCCCTAGCTCTTGTACTAGCTAATGTGTTTACTAGTACATAGGTGCTGGCCTATAGAAGGCTACAACCTTCTCTTTTCTTCCGGGGACCACGTTTCATAAATTTTCAGACTGGATCCATCAATAACATCAATCAAACATCAAATGTATCTGCATCAATGAATCTCCTTTGCACCAACCAAAACTGAATCAATCAATCACTTCTCATAATTCTGTAACCAGAATACAGTAACAATAACCAGAACCCAAGCCAGAAACCAGAACACTGCAACAACAAATAGAAGTAGATAAAGCATATTTATGAGGTATGCGCTACTTCATTATGTCGAACCTGCGTACATACCTGTTATCTCAAGGAAAACCTGTGTACAGATTTGCAAATCAAATTTAAGATGTATACATTGTTTTGATATACAGAACCGGTGTGTATACGCGCCTTTGCCAAAGTGAACCTGCGTACGGATCTATAAATGATGATTTAATCTTTACAACAATTTCAGATTACAATTATACCCAGATCATCATATTTACAGTCTACAACATGTGCCAGTTATTCAAATAAAATATCAAAACCACACAAAGATACTTCACTTCAAGCCTTAAGATCTTGACCCATCAATAAAACTTATCTTCATCAAGTGCTCAGGTTCATCCTTGATCAGATCCAGCTGTGCACCATAACCCAATAACCTGTATTCTAGATCTTGCTCTTCATTAGATATTCAATTCTTGAGTGCCTTTCCCTAATGATCTTCTCCTCCTTTTATAGTCTTAGGCCTTACTCAATACCATGGACCAAAACCACTTAGAACCAATACCTTGGACCAAATACTTGGGGTCAACACTTCGGACAAGATACCTTGGACCAATACCAAGGATCAAAATACCATGAACCAAATACCACAACCAAAACTAAGTTTTCCAACATGTACATGCCTTTCCTTCTGTGAAAGTGTGTGTGTACGATATACGTGTCTTTTGGTCTGTGAACCTGCGTGTACACGCGGCTTGGTCAATGGGGAACCTGTGTATACATCTCTTCATTCTGAACTGTGATCTGTCATCTGAGTGAATTGCCATCAAGGACAACATTTATGTCATAGTGTCAAATCTGTGCCATAAATAAATAAGTTTTGATGCACATTCCTCTTTGAATAAATAAATAAAGGTTAAAGAAGAGAAAGACTCCCTACACAGAGAGGTGAAGCAAGAAACTCCGCCAAGGTACTATCTAGGTTCGCTGGTAGCAGAGTAATGTTTGTGTTCTTGTAGTGACTTCTCCGAGGTACTGTCCAAGCCTGTTGGTAGCGAAGCAACACTAGAGATGAAAAACTATACTTTAAAATATAAAGCTTGCAAACTTCATTACCCTATCCTGATTTGAAACATTGTGTGATCATTGATCTTACATTTGTGTTTAACTGAGTAAAAGAATGAAGGGGACTATGTTTACACACAGGGTAAGTGGGGAAGCCATGGTAATCTGAATGATGAATCAATACTTCTTGAAGAACTAGGCCCTGCACAAAAAAATGACCAAGGTAGAGAAGCTGGAGTTCTATTAGTGAGTCGACAAGTGTTGTCGCTGCGAAAAACACCCTCCAAAATTTTCATACGCTCAAATTTTGGAGCCTTCTTTGGATCTTGTGATTGGTCATTCCATAGTCACTTCTTGGTCAATTTGCACTTTTAAGCTTCCTTCTTGGATCGGAAGTGTTGAAGTCACTTGCTCACATATGCTCAGTCCGTAACAAGTGCATGAGCACATTCTTTTACAAAATCTTGGACAAGTATCACACTTTCCTATCAAGACTGTGTTTGTATAATGTCCAATCCATGTTGACAGTTAGTGTGCACTGACAACTATAGTTTCTCACATTCTAGCTATGTTATTACTTCTATTTCGTTGAGTTTTGCAAACTGTCACTTTTTCACACCTTTTCTTTAGCAAGTATTGTTTTCATGTTTACGATTGTCGCATTCACTTTCTTTCACTTTAATTAGTGTAATTTTCAGGTTATCTTTTCTCTGGCATGTTTTACTTTCAATGTTCATTCACATATCACAAGAGTCATTTTCACTATAGTAATTGTCTTCATTTCGCATGTTCACTGATGCACAATGTATGTATGCTTTTTCTAGTGGTTCCAAGGGATTATCTTTGTGTGAATGAGTTGGTATGACCATGTAAACATTAGTCACACTCATTACCATATTTTTCAGCAATGTCGCACAAGTGTCATCACTGTCGTCGCAAAGTGTACCTTTAGTGTCGCACTTTTCGTAAAGTTGTTGCAAAGTTGTAGCATTGTGGGAAATATGTTGGTAACGTGCTTCAGATGATCTATGTTGTTGTGTCATCAAAGTGCTTCAAGTGTGTGATCAAATTCAATCCATATCGCTATTGAAAACAGTCTCTTCAGTCTCACACTTAGCCAAATTTCAAAAAATTCTCGGCAACCTAGCCTCATCCATCCCTCCATAACTGTGCATTTTGCAACTTCAGTGCTTAAGTCCAGAATTGAGAATTTTGCAACTTTAGTGCTCAAGCTTGACCTTGCCTCCCAAAATTGCCTAATTCATCCTCCCAACCTAGCCTAGACTGTGCACTTCGCAATCTCTAACCTCAAGCTCATCCCTTGAGCTCCTAATCTACGCAATTGTGTAGTGGCCCAACCTCACTTGTCTCCCAGAACTGTGCAATGTGTTCACTCAGTGTCCACCCCCTCATATTACCTTTGTGGCTCCTAGAACTATGTAGTTTTCTCCCTCAGTCTAGCCTAAACTATGCAGTCTCAAGGTTCAATCCTTATCTCTGATCTCTTGAACTATGAAATTACGTAGTCACTTGGGTTCATCTGTCCTCCAGAAATGCACAATAGGCTGATCCAGTGCCAATCCCCTCAAATTGTCATCTTGAGCTCCCAGATTGTGCAATTTTCTTCCTCAACCCAACTTGCACTTCACATTGTGCATCTCAAGGCTCAAGCTTCACCCTTGACTGCTTGAGTTGCGCAATTGCACAGTTAGTAAGCCTCTTTCTCAACCTGTCACCTGGTTCTGACTTAGTTAATGAATCAATGTGCACCATCTTAAACTAGGGGTTTATCACACTAATGTCATCTTGTCATGAGTGAATTGTAGATACAATAACTCTATCATGTTATGGCAAGATGATGAAGAAGGATATGGAGAAGAAGGACATGTTAGAAGGCACATATGGAGTTGAATAGATAAGATTATCAATAGGCAAGAAGACGAAGAAACATCGAACTTTAACAGAAGATGAATATCAAGATCACATGGAAGACTCCTCATCTTCAAGTCAATAAGGAGGACGAAGAAGAATAACATGTACCATATATTCAAGAAGACACAAAGAAATAAGTAGCAAGAAGGACAACTTGGCATTGTCACATCATCATGTAGTCCATGTCATGTCATGTCATGCCACAAGTCATCATATACCACATTATTATTGTGGATTATGTAATTACCTATTCGAAATGTATTGTAAAGTGGAATTCCAAAGGACATACATGGAATATGAAGAGTCATGTAAGTCGAAAAGTCATAGGAATTCAAGCAGTCATGAGGGTAGTCAAAGAGTCACAAGGAGGTTTAAGCATCACCCCTTGGTTATATATACACCCTCATTGTATGAGCAAAGGACATTTCACCTTGCCTTCTCCCACAAGTCATTATAGAGATAAGCTAGTTCTTTTGGGGAACAAGGAGTGTCTCCAACACTCCACTATTGGAGCTAGTGGTGTTCATTGTAGACATGTGTCTTGGAACTTTTACTTAATATAAGAAGGCCGATGGACCAACATGTTCTTCATGCATGGATTATGGATATTTGTAAGACTATTTTGTGAATGTTTGTAATTCATGTTTTATTTCATTTGTGCTAAATTAGTTGAATTATTTTAGTTATTTTGGTACTATCATATTGATAATGTGTTGTGTTAGAGTCAGTCTTTGCAACCTTCCACTAATGATCAAACATGCTCTTACAAAGTGTTCTTAGGGTGTCAAAGTCAAATTTTGTCATTTCAGTGAGTCTTCAAGTACAACTTGGTCACTAGGTATTAGGTCTAGGATTGTTTTCAATCCTTCTAAAGTTTTCCAAATATTGGTCCATGTCACCATTCGACTGAGTGTACCATCATTATTTCAAGTTCCAATGGGTCATTTTACACCTTGTTTGTGCTTCAGTTGTGCTTAGATAAGGCTCATTTCCCTCTCCTAGGGTTTTGAAGGTAATTTTCCTTGGATGGTCAAATAATCAACAAAACTTGTATCCTGATGCTCATACACCTTCCCCTACCCTTAAAATACCTTCTTAAACACTTTCCATCAATGATATCCCTTAAATTCATTATTTTCCCACAAACCCTAGACTATTGCTACAATTTGACACTTTTCTAGGTTAGGCCTGTGTTTTGCCCTTTTGGACCCCTTCCCCTCACTCAATCTTTAAAATTCCACTTTCCCCTGCTTCCTAACATCCCTACCTACTTCCAAATTTTTTTTCCAAGAAATTAGAAGCCCCTCATCCCCTTCATTTCCCTTGATTTTTACAAATCCCCTATTCCACACATCGGGATAGGGTTTATTCAAATGACGTTTCTGAGCAAGAAAAGATGAATTTGACAAAAGTGAGAGAGGTTTTTTTCCATCATAGACTCAAGAAGAAAAACCTCCTTCAGTTTTTAGATACGTCTCATGGTTTGGGAGAAATGTCCAAATTTTCCTCAGGAGAGTTGTTGTACGTCTAGAGTGACTTTGGGAAAATCAATATTTCTCGTAGCTGGAATGTCTAAAAGACTTTCTTGATGAGTCAAATGATAACTAGACACAGAGATATTTCCAATGAGCTATCATGATCTCAATTTGGAGTTGAGGAAGACCTCCAAAAGTTGATTGAAACAACACTCTGCATTTTGGCAACCTCATTCTTCACATTTTGACCAGTCTTGGGAGATTGAGCTTTTGACAGGGCAAATGAGCTCCAAATTTAAAAATTCAAGATGTTATGGAAATTAGACTCGACAATATTTCCAATGAGCCATCCTAAGCTAGATTTGGACACCAGGAAGGCAGTCAAAACTCACCCTAAAGATGGCGCTACACACTTCCTTCAAGCGTTGCGCATTTGACACTGACGTTGCGCATTTGATAGGCATCCAATTTTTTCACCATTTCTCTCGAAAAATACTTTTCACCTGTGGGATTTTGATTTTTCACTTATGTAATTTATAATTATGATGTAATTAAAGTGTGTTTTTTTTTAACTAGGGTAGATACATCATATGAATGGCCTAAGTGGCATGTAATGAATTAGTTTGCTTCATATTAGGGATGAGTCAGTTTGACCACCCTAGTCTTTAGCTATCAGTTCAGTCTTTTGTGCAACTACTCCTCCTCTCATGGATTCGACCCCTGAGGCTAGGATTAGTTGTTTTGAGACATATATCATGTAGTTTCTCAGTCATTTTACAAGTTGGACTCAGTGTGGATGCTCAGAGCTTGATTGTACACCTTTGTAAGTAGTTTGGCAGGAGATTAATAAGAATTACAGCTATTTTTATGGGATCCCTGTGGTATGGAGTTTTAGTACAGTTTCTTCTTTTGTGATTATATGTTTATATTTTTTATGTATGCCATCAATCATTTCATTGCTTCTAGTTGAATGTTTTCAAGTTGGATAGGTAGAATCCATTGCATCAATGCTCTACCTTGGGAAACCATTCACCATTTCATGTTTTCTGCAGTCCAGGAAGGATCCATGTGGTGAGCTCTAGTATTGCAGCATTAATGCTACAACTCCTGGGACTCCCTTCTTTACTTTTATCAACCCGGTAGTTCGTAAAAAACTTGGAAGCGACGGTGCTGTATGCACAAGTACTAGCTCTTGTCGCAGCTGTCACTTGGTCAACTGGCACAAGTCCGCTAGGGGCTCAAGCCAACTTCTGTGGGCTCTGAGAAGAATCTTTTTAATCGATGGAAAAAAGCTACTTTAAAGAAGGCTGATCTACTTGTAGAAAGACAGTGAAAAGCTAAAAGAAAACGCAAACCCTAGCAAACCCTAATTCTACCAGCTAACTCTACTAATGCCAAGAAGAGGATGCAAACTACTGAAGGAAATGCCATTGACTTCTAGGAAGGTAAATACATGTACCGAAGCTACTTCTACAGTAACATATGAAAGAAACATCTTTTTTTGTATTTTTGAATAAGTTGCCAGAGTTATTATGCCTATGATTTGACTATTTTTGGGCTGTGCAGAGGTGGATATGCAAGAATAAATGCTTGGGAAAGGTGAAGAAGGTTCAGAGAGGGCCTAAGGGGTCCCTAACACCCTTCCATAGATTCTCACCGAGTTTGCCTATCGAGAAACCTCATTCGTGAGCCTCTACAGGAAGTTTGCAGGGGTTCTACAGGATGTCTGCGATTTTCTACAGGATGTCTGGAATTTTCTACAGGATGTTTAGAGATGAGGTTTTTGGTGGATGAATGGAGAGGGAAAGGTGAAGGAGTGAGTGTGGAGGTAGGGTGAGGATTGGAGATGGTCTAGAACTCGGTGGATGGAGTTGTGGACAGGTGTGGATGGCGGTATTTGGCTCAAAGAAGACTAAAGCAATGTTACACACAAAACTAGGGTTATGGGAGCGAATGACGAACAGGAGGCAAGGATATTAATCAGAGGGTGGAATGGATGGTGCGATGGTGAATGAACAGATGAAGGAGTGGTACAGGTACTCTGCAAGGCGCTTTTTCCCAACTGATCCAACGAAGACCTGTAAATTCAAAATCTTGATTATGATGACCTAAATCTGCTAGCTGCCAATGAAGAGAATGAAAAGAAGTGTGACCTGAAATGAAACTATGTATTTTAACTCATGCAACTAAGAAAATGAAAGTCTGAGATTGCAACGTGTGACCTGAAATGAAACTATGTATTTTAACTCATGCAACTAAGCAAATGAAAGTCTGAGATTGCAACCAACTTATACACATGAAACTCAAACACTAGTGATTGCATGGCACAACAAAATTAGTGTTTTTGTGGGCAGCACAGTTATCCTGATCCCAGCTCCAGATCCTACTGAAGGAGAGGTGAAACTAGAGATGTTTGATGGCCCTTTTCTCGAAGCTTTTTCCTCTTAACAATTCAACAAAATCTGAGCATTCAAAAGTCTATCTAACCATTTACAGTGACCTATTTAATCAACAACTTTAACCTACTTAACAAAAATGTTTTTGCAAATGCATAAAGAACAACTAGCAATACATAGAGGAGGCCTTAGCACTCGGGTTGGGCCCAACCCCAAGAGCTGCAGGCTCTTATAAAAGACTCAGATCTGATACCAAGTAGAGCTGCTTATCATTATTCAAAAATAACCGTCATAAGAAAGTTGTACAACAGTAGCTACAATAAAACAGGCTGAGCAAAATGGCAGCACTATAGTGCAAAAATAACAATGGTTCCAAAAGTAAAGTACGAAGGCTGAGGCCTTCCTATTTGTACAATACGAGGGTGCTAGCAGCCCTCCTAGATTCAAGGGACTCGGCTGTCCCAACTGCTAGTGAATAGTTACTCCTCCAAAATCTGCTTGGCTGCCTTTAAAACTCGGTTTGGTGGCCTGTGGAGCTCGGTGTTAAGGGTGGAGATTTCGAGGAATGCCATTTAATGCCAGAGACAACCTCCCTAAGAATCCTCACCTCAAGCTTGGCTGTTAGCTAACCCATGATTGCTTGGTTTTGCTCCATAATTTGTCCAAAAATCCTGAAATCACCACTTATTAGTCTTTTAGGTAGAGTGACCACCCTTATTCGTTCAAATAACATAAACATACTAGGAAAACATGCATAATCTATGAAAAATGGAGGATTGAACAAGGATAATTAGGCAAAATGAGCCCAATAGGTTACCCAATTTGGGGGCTCATCACCATGATTGTCACATGCCCTTCTTAGCTTCACACCAGTCTTAAACATCTCACCTCATCAAGACCTAGAGTGTTAAATCCTGTGCCTACCTTTCCCCATAGAACACCCTGCATTTCTGACCTAATTTCCCAAACCTAAATTTCCCAGCTCCTCCTGATCCAGAAAAACCTCTACAAAATCTAATCAAAAATTTCAAGCTACTATACCTAGACTAAAATCTTTTACCTGATCCAGTCATCTTGACTAAGATCCTTATGGAGAGGACCCTCTCTAGGCCTAGTAGGGATAGCTACTTGGCTAAGCTTGGTTTGTGCTTACCCTAGCATTGCCTCCCTTCAGCGTGAGGTCAATCTAGGTGATAACATAGTGGCAACCATACTGGGGAATGTAGTTTTATGTTCCTTAGCAAAATGTATCAAGTTCAGATCTGATTGTTGATGGTGAACAACAGTCAGATGCATGTGAAGGCTGAAATCATTCACCTGGCGACTCCAGTGTCGAAAAATCCCAAGGTTCAGAATTTTTATGGCAACTCCACTCTTCAAGAACCAGTAGCCTGAAGAATTTCTTGGTGAACTCATTGTTATCAAAATGGATTCATTGGCTCAAAGGTATGCTCCCATGAGCCGAGATCACATTCCAGGTTTCCCAAATAAAATTCCTAAGGTAGATTGGCAAAGGAATTTGCCTATGTTTAAAGATGATGATAGGAATGATGCTACTTTACATCTGGTTAGATTTCACATGCATACTCGCAAGTTGAAGGTTGATTTTCCTGAAGACTTTTTGATGAAGATATTCATGGCCACTCTAGAAGGTGAAGCCTGATCTTGGTATGAAATTTTTCCACCTACTTGTATTTACTATTTAAAGGATTTTCATACCATGTTCTTTAAAAGGTATAAAAAATCTTGTCCATCCTTAATATTAGTTCAGAACTATTGTAAACATGTTTATAGTTTTATTGAAAATCTTGAGAAAGTTTATGAAGATGATGACTTCATGGATGATGAGATCATGGAAGCCTTGTATGAAAATCCATTTCAGCAACATAAAGAGAGCTTAGAGGATACTTATCAAGATGCTCAGGAAAATTTGCAGCAGGTTCAAGATCTTATTACAATTGAAAATGATGGAAGACAAGGCCTTATTTCAAATCTGCTCATAGTAGAAGACAGTCTGCAGGAAAATCAAGTTCCAATTTCAAATTGTGATAAAGTCAAGTTGGCTATTTTAGATCTAGATTCAGATCATGATGATGAAGAGTACCTTGTTCTGAATCCCATGAAGGAGAGCTCTATTGTTGAGATCATTTGGAATGAAGAAAACAAAGTTATTGACCCAAGTGTTTTCATTTCATTAGAACAAATCCTTCTTGAGGAGGTAATCCAGTCATTTTATGAAAAACAAGACAAGATCTTTGTTCAAGTAAATGAAAAATCTTCTTTCGATAACTTAGTGGTAAATGATAGAAGTGTCAGTTTTGAGTTTCAAGAACTATCTGAAGTTTTCCCTCATATGACTGATGAGTGCGATAAGAAACATGGCAATCTAGTTGCCATGTCATATGAAGATGACCAACAATGTATTCAAATTTCATAAGACCATTGAATTGAGGACTGTCATTTAGATTTTTCTTCTCATATTTCATGTTTTGAATTGTTATTTCAAGAAGACAATTATTGTTTTAGCAAAAGAAAACAAAAGGTACTATCTCCTCTGTCTGAAGATGAGATAGATCAACTCCTGAAAGGTCATGTTACAACCCAAGCTAATGCAGGTTTGCAATGTTCACATCGTCAAGAAGGTGTTAGTGAATCTTCTTCCACTTTTGAAAGTGAGGACAGTCTTGAAATTAGATTTATAGATCAACGAACAGATATTGTTTAATTTCATGAAGATGATAGGGTTGTCATGTTTGATAATCTTGAAGAATGTTTTATGTTTGAGAATGACTTAGACTGTGAAATTGAGGAGTATGAGCTTGAGAGAGACAATATGCCAGAAATCGATTTGGAATTTCTCATGCTCGAGGAATTTACAGCCAACACTTAGATAGCAGAAGCTTATACTTCTCTATGCCTTCCTATCAATAAACAACTAACTGTTCTTTTAGATCAGAATGAAGGGAGTACTTGTATTTTTTCTGTTGGATCTCAAGACAAGCTAGTGCTTCAGGATTTTCAAGATCCCTTCTACATTCTTTTGCAAGCATTCGAGAAGATGAATGTTTCCTGGTTCGTTAGCATAAGCCTTGGTTTCAGTTGTTATCATGAGTTTCCTACATGTACATCGTTCTGCCTGCTTGAGGAAAGTGAGAGAAGAATTTCAGTGAGTAGCCATCTGCTGGATTGGTTACATTGGAAGGTTCACTTCACATGATTGTACATATTTCTTCAGTAGACAGGTGGTTGTCATCAATATTTGAAGCCCTCAAATCTCAATGGTCTGTCGCCATTAATAAGTTTTGTAAGTACTTGTGTCAACTAAGTAATATTGAGTCATTTTTTCAGTCAATTTCAAGTTAGTTTCAAGTCATTTTGTGTCTTTGACTCATTAGTATTCAGTCATGTATTTCAAATTGAGTTTTTTTTTAACTCCTTGCCCAATGGATAAGGCTACTTGGTCTACAGTGTTCTTGGCACCTCCAAGGAGATACCATCCCCAATGGAGCCAATGTTAGAGTCAGTCTTTGCAGCCTTCCACCAGTGATCAAACATGCTCTTACAGAGTGGTCTTAGGGTGTCAAAGTCAAATTTTGTCATTTCAATGAGTCTTCAAGTAAAATTTGGTCACTAGATATTAGGTCTAGGATTGTTTTCACTCCTTCCAAAGTTTTCCAAATATTGGTCCATGTCACCATTTAGCTAAGTGTACCATCTTTCAAAGAGTTGTCATCATTATTTCAAGTTCCAATGGGTCATTTTACACCTTGTTTGTGCTTCAGTTGCACTTAGGTAAGGCTCATTTCCCTCTCCTAGGGTTTTGAAAGTAATTTTCCTTGGATGGTCAAATCATCAACAAAAATTGTATCCTGATGCTCATACACCTTCCCCTACCCTTAAAATACCTTCTTAAACCCTTTCCATCACTAATATCTCTTAAATTCATCACTTTCCCACAAACCCTAGCCTATTGCTACAATTTGACACTTTTCTAGGTTAGGCCTGTGTTTTTCCCTTTTAGATCCCTTCCCCTCACTCAATATTTGAAATTCCACTTTCCCCTGCTTCCTAACATCCCTCCCTACTTCCAAAAATTTTTCTCAAGAAATTAGAAGCCCCTCATCCCCTTCATTTCCCTTCATTTCTACAAATCCCTTGTTCCACACATCGGGATAGGTTTTATTCAAATGATGTTTCTAAGCAAGAAAAGATGAATTTGAAAAAAGTGAGAGAGGTTTTTGTCCATCATAGACTCAAGAAGAAAAAAATCCTTCAGTTTTTACACAGGTCTCATGGTTTGGGAGAAATGTCCAAAACATCATTTGCCTCAGGAGAGTTGCTGCACTTCTGGAGTGACTTTGGGAAAATCAAGATTTCTCCTAGCTGGAATGTCCAAAAGACTTTCTTGATGAGTCAAATGATAACTAGACATAGAGATATTTCCAATGAGCTATCATGAGCTCAATTTGGAGTTGAGGAAGACCTCCAAAAGTTGATTGAAACAACACTTTGCATTTTGGCAGCCTCATTCTTCACATTTTGACCAATATTAGGAGATTGAGCTTTTGATAGGCCAATGAGCTCCAAATTGAAAACTTCAAGATGTTCTGGAAAGTAGACTCGACAAGCTTTTCAATGAGCCATCCTGAGATAGATTTGGACACAAGGAAGGCAGGCAACACTCAACCTGAAGATGGCACTGCACACTTCCTTCAGGCACTCGTGTTTGACACTAGCGCTGCGCATTTGATAGGCACCCAAATTTTTCACTCTTTCTCTCAAAAAATACTTTTCACCTATGGGATTTTGATTTATCACTGATGTAATTCATAATGATGATGTAATTAAAGTGTGTTTTTGTTACCTAGGGTAGATACATCAGATGAATGTCCTAAGTGGCATGTAATGAATTAGTTTGTTTCATATTAGGGATGAGTCAGTTTGACCACCCTAGTCTTTAGCTATCAGTTCAGTATTTTTTGCAATTGCTCCTCCTCTCATGGATTCGACCCCTGAGGCTAGGATTAGTTTTTTTGAGGCCTATATCATGTAGTTTCTCAGTCATTTTACAAGTTGGACTCAGTGTGGATGCTCAGAGCTTGATTGTACACCTTTGTAAGTAGTTTGGCAGGAGATTAATAAGAATTACAGCTATTTTTATGGGATCCCTGTGGTATGGAGTTTTAGTACAGTTTCTTCTTTTGTGATTATATTTTTATATGTTTTATGTATGCCATCAATCATTTCATTGCTTCTAGTTGAATGTTTTCAAGTTGGATAGGTAGAATCCATTGCATTAATGCTCTGCCTTGGGAAACCATTCACCATTTCATGTTTTCTACAGTCCAGGAAGGATCCATGATTGTCACATGCCCTTCTTAGCTTCTCACCAGTCTTAAACATCTCACCTCATCAAGCCCTAGAGTGCTAAAGCCTATGCCTACCTTGCCCCATAGAACACCCTGCATTTCTGACCTAATTTCCCAGACCTAAATTGCCCAACTCCTCCTGATCTGGAAAAACCTCTACAAAATCCAATCAAAACTTTCGAGCTACTATACCTAGCCTAAAATCCTTTACCTGATCCAGTCATCTTGACTGAGATCCTTACGGAGAGAGCCCTCTCTCGGCCTAGTAGGGCTAGCTACTTGGCTAAGCTTGGTTTGTGGTTACCCGGCATTGCCTCCCTTTAGCCTGAGGTCAATCTAGGTGATAACATGCTGTAATTTATTTTATCATTGTCGCATCCTCATGGACTATTCCGCCGGAGATTAGACAGATCTTCCTCGTTATATTGATTTCAATGACTATCACATTTGTATGGACTATTTCGCTTGATGTTGTACGAACCCTTCTTATTCATGTGTTTCTCTATTAGGGTGGTACTACTACCTCTCTCTCGGAGGCTCACTTTTCCTCCCCTCTGTAGCGAAAGAAATTTGACACACATACAATCAAACACTCACTAGGCACACCCCCTTGCTTTTCGAAGACACATTTGCACTCCTCTCTCTTGCTAAAAATTAGAGCCAAGTCATATCTTTAAGTTATATGGAAACCAGGCCGATATTCCGGATGGGGCTCCTACTCCAAATAGTGTGAGGTCTAATTGGGACTTCACATCAAGGAGACCCCTTGGTTGACATATTTCCAACACTGTCAATAGGTTGTTGTCCTTTAATCATTGGATCCACTATGTTAGGATATTAGGGAACTCTCGAAATAAAATTTAATGAAAATCGGTGAGCATGTACTTCTGTAGTCATTTCTTTGTGCTCTGGTTCTTGCCTCCTATCTCTTTCGAAGTGAACTCATGTAGTTTCCATATGAACCACCATGTAATTTCCTCCTTGGTGAGGTACCACGACTTCCACATTCCTATGAGATAATTTTGTCTTGACAACATAACATTTGTTGGCGCATGGGATTCTAACAGATCTAGGATTTTATACGCAGCGACCAACAAAAGCTCAACCCTTTTAGAAACACTCATAGAGTGCATGAAGTCTCACCCAAGATGCTAATGGGTGACTGTCAGAACCAGGTTTCCGCAATATGACGAGGCTGTCTATGACACGTGAAACTGAAATCCCACCAACAAACACTTTACCATCACCCTAGTACTACATATTATGCAAGGATTTAAGCCCCTTGGCTTACCATACAACACACAAGTTATTACTGACAACACGCAGGAGTCCCAATGGTCTACGATTTTGACCATTATATGTTATACCAACACTCACCCAAATTTATTCCTTCTTACAACTGGATAACATTATCCATTAACTTATACTTCCTTACAACCATTCATCCCATTAAGCACATTAATAAGTGTTTGAAACAATATCAAACTAGTCGACATGCATAAGTCCCATATGACATGCCCACTATTAATGTTCAGATCATTAAACACAGTGATGAGAATTTAGAACTAATATAAACTCCTTTAAACATACAAAAATCCAATACACATAAGTAACATTAGAAATTCAGGCATCGGTACAAAACATAAGATGCAACTCATCCATTCATTAGTTTATATTAACATCAATGAAAGATGCGTTATATGCCAAGTTACATTCATCAGACGAATGGAATCATCAGCCTTTCAAAGACATGTTGTGTACAAACAAGAACATAACTCATATCATAAACTTCAGGCATACAAACATGCATGAAACAAATAACAATTTTGCTCTGTAGCTATCGACTCACACATACCCGCTTATGACTCTAGACATAGAGACATTGCAAAAAAGTTATATAACCAAAATATATAGCTTTGCTCTCTCCTTTGTCCAACGTCCGACATCTGACAACCAACCCGTATTCTGTCCTTATTAGTTCGTTTATCCTCGCATGGAAGGCCCTCGAACTTTCTCGGCCCTCCACCTAATTACTCCAGCTGTCATGCAAACTATTATGATATTTCATGATCCATTCTTGAGTTGGACGATATTTATTACTAGTCCTTCCAAATATCTTCCCGTTAGACCACTCCATTCCACCCTTTCTCCTCCTCCTGCAAAATATCCCCAACCTCTATTCTGTCATAGCATCATTATTCAGGTCCATCCTTCTGCAAAATAATAACAATTAATATTCCTCTAGGTGCACCTCCCATCCTCGGGTGCCCGTACCACCTCTCTGTGTGGCATCCACCTGTTGGTATCATTCCAAGACCCCTTTTTCCTCCTAAAAACATGTCATTTACCCATTCCTTTTCATCATATATTCCTTAGAATCCTTGAAAATTAATTATTAATAGTCTTATAGTTATTAAAATGCATTGAAATTGATTTAGGAATTTTATGTTGAAGAATTAGAAGTTTTTGATGAAATGGTTACAGGAAGTTTCAACATCCTGTAATCATCTCATTGTTTGAAATGTGTCACAGCAGCTGGACTAGAGCGAGAGGCATGGACGAAAAATAGAATGTCCAAGGATGGACAAACACCTATCATACAACCGAATCGACCCTCCTACATGCGCGGTCAACTCAGGTCAAAGCATGGCACACTGGCGACAAAGGCAGAAACATCAGCTCATTCTAATTTGATTTAGTTTTTGATCTTTTTGAAATCAGTTAGGATAGAAACATTTTGAAAAGCTCAATGTAATAAAAGCGGCAACAGCCGAATTCCGAATGTACATTCATTTGACATGGTTGTGATAGACATATGTAAATACAGTCCGAGTAATGAACAGGGGTTAATCGTTGTATCATTCTGAAACCGAGTTTTAAACTTAATACTAAGAACCCAGTTGCAGTTACGACTTGTATCTAGTGCATTGATTTGATCTTCAGTCGATTATAGTCCAGTGTACCTCTGGAGTGCGGACGGGCCCTATGCTCAACCAGTATACTGTTCTTTTCATTTTATTTGCACTTAGGTTATCGTGTGGTTTACACAGTAGTTACGCTTGATTAGATTTCGATTTCAATAGATATTATATGGTTTGCACAGCAGTTACAATTAATTGGTTTTGATTTCCATAGCTCTTGATTTCCATCGAATGTATATGGTTTGCTTATATAGTTTGTGTTTATGGTAATGCTGAACAGTCATCACTGAGATCTGGAAGTGCGTCCTGTAAGGGATTCGATCCCTGTGTTGCCTTTTAAAAGCACTGTCATAAACTTTGTTTTCATTTCACAATCCATTTATGATCTCTGTATATTTTGATATTGTATAAATATTAGTGAATACTGGGTGTTTACTGAACAAGGGTTTTATGTGTAATATCTTTGTAAGGAGATTAAGATCATTGTTGCAGTGATACACAGTGTTTAGTTTCAGTGTGTGATTTGGTAAATGCATTTAATGATAGCATTGTAATCAGGTATATTAGCAGAGTGACTTGAGTGTTTGGATGATAGGTGACATACCCCAGTCTTCCGTAAAGAAGCCCTGTGACCTACATCATAACCACTTAGCCAACAATCCTTTATGTCTATATACTTTAGACGCATGCCTCTAAGCTTACGCATCCTGGTCGATAATTAATATAGTCTAGTCTAGTACCCTAGCTAGAACACTACATTTTGGCGCCGTTGCCGGGGAGGCGTACTTAAAGGATTCAGACAAAAAGAAAAAAAATTCAACACACAAAAATAAACAAAAACACAGTTAGAAATCATGTTCATTTATGCCTAGATTTAGAGACAGTCAAGGGAGATTTGTAAAAACCCCCCACCATCTAAAAACTAACCCATCATCATCAGGAGCAGACTCTCTAGGGAATACAACACCAGCTGAAGAAGTTATCTAGACATTGGCAGAAAAATTTTATTCAGGACAGAAACTTACTCTTATTGAGAGGGAAACTTTATTCACACATAAATCGCAGAAGAACTTTCCTAGACCTTCTACACAAGGAGAAAGTAGTACAGTTACTGAACAATCTTCCTTCCTCCTTTTTCCACCAAGTGACACTGACATAGAGAGACCAATTAGAATGGCTGAGGAAGGATCTGGATCAGTCCTACGCCAAGGAGATGAAGAGGATTCAACTTTTAAGTTCCCTATACATGAACCACAGGAGGATGAGGAGATCAAAATGAAAAACATACCCCCATCCGTCCTACCAAATTTCTATGGTATGGCTTCAGAGGATCCGGACTCATTCTTGTTCGAGTTTGACATTGTATGTCGAACTTATGGCTATACAGATGATGCCCATCGACTCAGGTTGTTCCCAACCACATTAAAGGCATCAGCCTTAAAATGGTTCATGGGGCTAGGTGAGCATGCTATAGTTGATTGGGACGGTATGAGGAGAATATTTCTTAGGAAATATCAGCCTTATTGCAGATCCAAAGACTCTAAAGATGATATCTTTAGAATGACTCAGCAAGAGGATGAAACCTTAGAGGAATATCTAGAACGGTTTGTCTACAACTTACAAAAATCTAAACACCGAACTATGCCTCCTGATCTGGTCCACACAATATTCTTGAAAGGTATCTGAGAGGAATACATGGATGATCTCAACTTAATGGGCAAAGGTGACATTTCTGCCTTACCCTTTGAAGAAATCGCTGAGTTGTGCGAAAAGTATTCAAGGAGTAAAGCTAAAATGGGAAAGAGAGGCCTGTCATCAAGGGTCACGAAATCTGCCTCTGCAAGTGTCACTAGGGCCGAAATAGGGAATCTTTTAGAAGAGTTTAAAACAGATTTGTTAAGCACTCTAGGGAACCAAATTGATACTTTAAAAGCCAAAAAGAAACAAGAAGATGAAGATCATATCATGGCTATCTTCTGCCCAAAATGCCGAAAGAAACATGCATTAAAAGATTGCCCTCTAGAGAATATCCAAGTTTGTGCTTTCTGTACTGAACATCATGATATGTTTAACTGTCCTAAAGTTAAAATTTTGCAGAACTATAATATGGAAGCCAATATAGAGATGGAAAACGTGTATTACATGGGCACAAAGCGACCATGGCAGCCACGGCCAACAACCCAAGGTATGTTTCCAAATCAAAATCTGCAATTTCCTATGAATGATCAAATGTATGCACAAAACTCATGGAATGTACCCATGCCATGGCAGCACCAGAACCAACCACAAAACCAATGGAGACCATCTCAACAGTACTCCCAATCTTATAATACATATCCTCAATCATACCCACCTTACTCACAACCATATCAGCAATACCAACAGCCGTATCCATCACATTCTCAACCATATCAGCAGTATCCTCAGCAAGTTGTCTATCAGCCCCAACCTCCTCAACAAGCACTGCCTGCTCCTCCACCAATAAATGCACCACAACTGCAATTTCCAGCTAACTCACAACCTCCCAGACCCACTCAAATTCCTGCTCAAACTGTCCCAAATCTGAATAATAGAGCAGAGAGGCCAGCCTATAACGTAGAGGAAGGAACCTCATATTCCACACTGCCTTTGCAAAACATTAATTTGAGGTCTGGTAGGGTGCTCCACAATGATTCTCCAATAACAGATAAGCAAGAAGAAAACTCAGAAAAGGAAAATGAAATGACAAATCAAACAAAACCAAACAGTGATACCAAAGACAAACAGATGCAACCACTGCATCCACCTTTTCCAGACCGTTTGGTCCAAGTAAAACCACCACTGTCTACACCACAATTTGATGTCTTAGATGAACTTAAAAATGTCTACATAAAAATCCCACTGCTGCAAGCTATAAAGGACATTCCTATCTATACCAAAGCCATCAAAGACATGTGCCTCAAGAAGCCTACTAGGAAAAGACTTCATCCTCAAACCATTCATGTTTTAGGAAATTTAGCAGGCCTTATGACCAATACCATCTCCATGGAGAAGTATGTTGATCCTGGCATTCCCAAAGTGACCACCATCATTAACAACATACGGATTCCAAACACTTTGATAGTTCTTGGAGCCGCAATCAATGTCATGACTCTTGAAACCATGAGAACACTCCAGCTCATGAATTTGCAACATACCACGATTGTTCTAGAACTAGCTGATAGGTCCAAAGTCATTCCTGAAGGGATTTTGGAAGACATCATTGTCTCACTGGACTCTTGGGAGTATCCAGTGGATTTCCTAGTCCTTCAACCCAAATCCAATTTAGGAGGACACCCTATCATCCTAGGTAGACCATGGTTAGCGACTGTTGATGCATTTATAGGATGTCGACCAGGTAACATGATCATTTCAAGGGGGACCGAAAGAAAACAACTCACCCTTTATCCATCAGCACAATCACCAGCAGTAACACATAATTTGTGGCTTGATGATAAAATTAATGATAAAGAGGAAGTACAATCTGTTTTTAGCATTGACCAAATCTATGATTTCCAGGAAGACAATAATGATTTGGTAGAATTATTCCTTTCTCAACCTGATATGTCTGAAAATTTGAGAAATGAACAATATCATGCTGCAGATTTACTTCTGGCTCAAAACTTTCAAGAAACATGCTCTATCCAATCATTGCAAACTACATTTCACGACATTTTTCCAGTTCAATCCATCACCAATATACAGAGTCAGATCATAGAGATCAGTCCGGGGAAAACTCTGAACATAGGCAATCACCTAGACTCATCTCAACAAGAGAAATTGATTAAACTCTTGAGAAAATACCAAAAAGCCTTTGCTTGGGACTACACCGATATGCATGGGATTCACCCCGACACATGCACTCACCATATCTATACAGATAGCACCATTAAACCAGTGAGGCAACCACAGAGAAGAATGAACCCCATGCTCCAAGATATTGTCAGAGAGGAATTGCAAAAACTTTTGAGAGTTAATTTTATATATCCTATCTCTGACAGTCAGTGGGTATCCCCATTGGTGATAGTGCCCAAGAAGAATGGTAAGTGGCGCATTTGTGTTGATTACAGACATCTGAACAAAGCAACGCTCAAAGATTACTTCCCACTGCCATTTATTGACCAAGTGTTAGACACCCTAGCTGGCAAATCATCATTTTCTTTTCTTGATGGTTTCAGTGGCTACAACCAGATCAGGATAGCCTCTGAAGACCAGGACAAAACCACATTCACCTGTCCTTGGGGCACCTATGCCTACAATGTTTTGCCATTTGGACTTTGTAACGCTCCAACTACATTTCAGAGAGCTGTGTTAGCTATTTTCGCTGATTTAATTCATGATTGTGTTGAAGTCTACATGGATGATTTTTCAGTATATGGCAATTCATTTGAACATGCATTAGAAAATCTTGAGAGAGTTTTGAAAAGATGTATTGAAGCTAACCTGTCCCTCAGCAATGAAAAGTGCTTTATGATGTTAAACGAAGGGATAGTGTTAGGCCACTATATTTCTTTTCAAGGCATCCAGGTTGACCCAGCGAAGATCCAGATTATTGCTGATTTGCCAATTCCACAGAATCAAAGAGAGGTAAGAAGTTTCCTTGGGTATGCAAGCTATTACCACAGATTTATTGAAAATTTTAGTAAGATAGCTTTACCTTTGTTTAAACTTCCAACCAAAGATGTACTTTTCAACTAGAATGAGAACTGCCAACAAGCATTCGAACAACTCAAAAAGAAACTATCTACCGCACCAGTCTTGAGAGGGCCTAATTGGAGCCTACCATTTCATATCTTTACAGATGCATCTGACACTGCAGTAGGTGCATCCTTAGGCCAAAAAGAAGAATCTTGTACTTATGCCATTTATTTCATTAGTAAAAATCTAACACCTGCAGAGTTAAACTACACAGTTACAGAAAAGGAAACACTTGCCATCATTTATGTTGTGAATAAATTCCGACATTACATAACTGGTTATGAAGTCTTTGTACATACTGATCATTCGGCCATTAGACATTTAATGAATAAACCAATAACTAGTGGCAGAGTTACCAGATGGTTACTATTGTTACAGGAATTTAACATCACAATGTTAGATAGACCAGGCAAAGAGAACCAGGTGGCAGATTTTCTCTCTAGACTGCAAAATCCAGGTGAGGTTGTTCCAGTTGAAGATTCTTTTCCAGATGAAACTTATTTGCAATTTCCATAGTAACTCCTTGGTATGCTAATTTGGCCAATTATTTGTCTACAGGAAGGACACCTCCACACTTTACTGCAAAGGAACGGAAGAGACTAGTCAAACAAAGTGCTAGATATTCATGGCTTAATGGAAATTTATTTTACACTGGTTATGATATGATAATTAGGAGATGTGTAAGAAATGATGAGGTCATTGATATTTTAAAATCTTGCCATGATGAACCGTGTGGTGGGCATTTTGCAGCGAAGCGGACAGCATTCAAAGTTCTTACTCTTGGATACTACTGGCCATCCATTTTCAAGGATGCCAAGAAGTATGTAAAGAGTTGTGACAGCTGCCAAAGAATGGGCAGGCCCACAGCTACCGATGAGATGCCCCTTCAGCCCCAAGTTCACTTAGAGCCATTTGATAAGTGGGCTCTAGACTTTATAGGACCCATTAGCCCAACCTCCAATGGTAAGAAGTACATCTTAGTATGTACTGATTACGTCACAAAGTGGGCTGAAGAAAAAACACTGGTTAGAGCAACCGAACACACAGTAGTCAATTTCCTTTTTGAGGAGATTTTTGTGAGGTATGGAGTACCAAGGGAAATTGTGACTGATCAAGGTACTCAATTCACGTCAAAGCTAGTGAAGGACATCACAGACAGATACCAAATAAAGCATAGGAAAAGTACCCCTTACCATCCACAGGCCAATGGGCAGGTGGAATCCACAAACAAAACCTTGGAACGCATTATTACTAAAACTGTTGCAATGAACAGGAAAAACTGGGAAGAGAAGCTCAAAGATGCACTCTGGGCTTACAGGATTACCTAGAAAGATACTACAGGATTTACACCATATCAGTTGGTGTACGGTAAAGAGGTAATGCTTCCTATTGAGTTCCAAATACACACTTTTAAACTGGCTGCAGATTTACAAATTGATTTGGACCAAGCACAAAAAGAAAAAAATTCAGCAGTTGAACCAGCTGGATGAGATGAGGCAGCAAGCAGAAGAAACCACCATCCTCATGCAAAAACATAGGAAGCAGTGGCATGATGCACATATTAGGAAGAAGCAGTTTAAGGAAGGTGACTGGGCTTTACTTTTTGACTCAAAATTCAGAGATCATCAAGCTAAGTTCACCACCCATTGGATGGGCCCCTATGAAATTGTTCAGGCTTATGACAATGGTTCAGTCAAGCTCAAAACTATTGATGGAGAAGGTCACTCCTTCACAGTCAATGGTCATCGCCTGAAACTATACACCAAGCCCATCAGCAAGCAAGATTTTCTCCATACACTATCTCAGCAAAGAGAGGTTGAGGTACTGCAGCCCTCAGCTACAGTATCACTGCCTTAGTTTCATTTCCTTTCAATTTCAGAGTTAAAAAGAAATAAAAAAAAAAAATTATATATATATATATATATATATATATATATATATATATAAAACAAATATAAAACTAAAAAAAAACTAAAAAAAAAATAATAATAAAAAAAAAAGAATCTAAAAAAACATAATGGGTTAGATGTGAAAACCAGTCTCTGGCACACTCTAACCTCGAATTCCTACTTAAAAACCAATTCGTTGGCGGGTATGAATTCTCTTTCTTTTGTTCACTGTTTGCTTTATCAGTTGAATCATGACTTGAGGACAAGTCAAAATTTTAGTCGGGGAGAGAGGCATCAGCACTTTGTTCTTTTATCTCTCCATTGTAAATTCTTAAAGATTTCTTATCCTATATCTTCGCTATAAATTTCCAAAGCAGCTTGTTTCAGTATTCCAGACTTCAATAAATAAGTTGTTTTGTCAATGTGTTATCTCAGAGGGACCTGGTTGTAAACATTATGCAGGGGGACCTGTTCTTTCCAGACAACTATGCTACCAACACCAGCAGTAATGGGACCTGTTAAGACATTCAGAAGGGACCTGTTAAAGAAATTGACACCAAGGGCTACTTCAACAGAATTTCATCAAGTTTCTACAAGGATTTGGGCACCAAGACTCCATCAAATGCCCAAGATCAGTGAACCTGTATCAATATAAGGAGCTGCATGAACATTTTCAACTTTTTCTTAAGGGACCTGTTACATTCAATTTTTCTCAAGGGACCTGTTATATCTTCAAATTTTTCTCAAAGGACCTGTGCATTCAATCTTCCTTAGAGGACCTGTTACAACAAGCAAAAGAACAGTAAAAAAGGGACTAGCTACTCAGCATGTCAATACAACAATGACCAACAAAAGAGTAATATGTTTCTTGTTCTTAAACATTTGATTTCTTAGATTTATTTTTAATGTAAATTTGATAACTGTGAACTGTTATGATTGATTTCAAGGACACCTACATTTCCTATCATCCCTTATTCCACCAATTCTCATCATTCTCATAACATCAACCCATTCATACTTCTAAAACCCATTATCAACACATCAACCTTGTCATACATCCCACAGTCATACCAACATCCTCCATCCGACCGAATACCATCTGGAATGGGACACGTGGTGGATTATGTTTTTAAATACAAGGGAAAGAGACAAATGTAAAGCGGCCTATCTATTTCATTCCACACAGCCAAATCATAATTCCACCACCCAACATACCCAATGATTCAAGGGACTTCCCGAAGCCATACCCAGCATTATATATACATGCTCCCAGCGCTCTTGTGGTGACATCTATGTAAGCGCACAACACTCCTCTGTTTTAAAATGAATGAATATGCTGTGAAGTGAGTACAGCCGTTATCCCACAGTCGTTCTCGCACTTGATTCCCATAATTTTCAAAGTATAATCGGGAGCAGTGAGCGCCGGAAGAAGCATTATCATTTAGGTTCGATTATTATCATTTGGGTCCGATTTACTCAGTGAGGAATGGGAGCAGTGAGCGCCTAAAGAGAAAGTATAACCACCCTGTTGCGACTTCCACCACAGTCATAATACAGTCGACCGACCGAGCATCATATTGAAGATTAAGGAAAGTGATATACCAGGTAACCAGTTTGAAATTTCTTTGTTAAAATTGTAAGAACATAAATAGAGAAGGGTTAGAAGCACGACCCTCTGCCACCATGACTAATAGGGTCAAACCGAGTGTGTTCGACAGTTCACAATATCACGAGGATTGCATTGAAATTCTTAGAGAAATATAGTGGTTACCATTCCTAGAGAAATTTCATGGAAGCAATGAGGAAGTTACCAAGCAATTTGCTTTCACCTTCAATGGAGAAAAAGCCCTGATAGGTAACTTCTCATTCAGGGTTTCAGAGGATACTATAGCTCAGGCAATAGGGATTAGTCCAGAAGGGGAGAAGTATTTTAAAACCAAGCAATTTAAAGAAAAATCGTGGACACAGTTTATGTCTAGATCTAGAGTCTCATCAGTGAACTGGAAGAAGGGTGTTTCAAGAAGTTGGTTGATGCATCCTTGAGATGAGATGGTCTACATCCTTCAAAAATTCATAACCTGTGAAGGCCGTTACAGTATTGTCTACCTATACCACATTAAACTACTCCTCCACTTGAAGAAACAATGTGTTATCAGTATACCATATTTTCTGTTACAAAGCTTAACCAAGATGTCCAAGACTATCCAGAAGCAGAAGGGGAATGAAGACAAGAGCCTGTATCAGTTTGGCTTAATTAAAATTCTCATTGAGCATGAATTGCACAGAAGAGGGAAACCATGGAAATAATTCCTCGCTGTTAATCAAATTAGAGATGAAGAAGATAAAGAAGAAGTGCAAGAGGACTCAGGATTCATGAAGGACATTGATGAAGAAATCCCAGTATCCAAAGCCAGCAAGGCACCTCTACCTGTGGGCAGCATAAGGACCAGGAACATGAAAAAGGAAGATGCTAAGAGGGCCGAGAAAGATAAAATTTTCACCACTTACTCACGAAGAACAAGGAGGACACCAAAAGCCCAGTTGCAAGAAGACCAGCTTGAATCCAATGCACCTGCACAAATGGATGTTGAGAGTGGTGACCACTCACTACCAGGACCAGAAGTTGATGTAGAGGTAGAAAGCAATAACAAGCAGGAAAAACGTTCACCACCTCCCATTAAGAGACAGAAGAAATTGGAAAAACAAATTGAAGAATTAAAGGAAGAGCTCATGGAGGCTAATATGTTAGAAAAAGTTATCAAGAGAGAAAATGAAATGCTCTGGGTGCAGAGTAAAGAAACTCAGAAGAAGAATGAAAATTTGAAGGAGAGAATCAATGAACTGGAGGCTGAGCAAACTGAGATTTCTAACTGGGCCACTAAGTGGTACAATCAGAAGAAGACCCTCAAAGAAAAATACAAAAGGTTAAAGCAGGAGCTCAAGGGTCAGAAAGAAAACCAGGTGAAAAAGAATGTGGACACATTGCTCAAGGCAACAGAGATCCAGTCAGGGACAGAGTTCAAGGGAAGCACTTCGGGGATAGCATGAGGACATGCGAATTCCTTAAGTCGGGGAGAGATGTTGGTATCATTCCAAGACCCCTTTTTCCTCCTAAAAACATGTCATTTACCCATTCCTTTTCATCATATATTCCTTAGAATCCTTGAAAATTAATTATTAATAGTCTTATAGTTATTAAAATGCATTGAAATTGATTTAGGAATTTTATGTTGAAGAATTAGAAGTTTTTGGTGAAATGGTTACAGGAAGTTTCAACATCCTCTAATCAGCTCATTGTTTGACATGTGTCACAGCAGCTGGACTAGAGCGAGAGGCATGGACGAAAAATAGAATGTCCAAGGATGGACAAACACCTATCATACAACCGTATCGACCCTCCTACATGCACGGTCAACTCAGGTCAAAGCATGGCACACTGGCGACAAAGGCAGAAACATCAGCTCATTCTAATTTGATTTAGTTTTTGATCTTTTTGAAATCAGTTAGGATAGAAACATTTTGAAAAGCTCAATGTAATAAAAGCGGCAACAGCCGAATTCCGAATGTACATTCATTTGACATGGTTGTGATAGACATATGTAAATACAGTCCGAGTAATGAACAGGGGTTAATCGTTGTATCATTCTGAAACAGAGTTTTAAACTTAATACTAAGAACCCAGTTGCAGTTATGACTTGTATCTAGTGCATTGATTTGATCTTCAGTCGATTATAGTCCAGTGTACCTCTGGAGTGCGGACGGGCACTGTGCTCAACCGGTATACTGTTCTTTTCATTTTATTTGCACTTAGATTATCGTGTGGTTTACACAGTAGTTACGCTTGATTAGATTTCGATTTCAATAGATATTATATGGTTTGCACAGCAGTTACAATTAATTGGTTTCGATTTCCATAGCTCTTGATTTCCATCGAATGTATATGGTTTGCTTATATGGTTTGCGTTTATGGTAATGCTGAACAGTCATCACTGAGATCTGGAAGTGCGTCCTGTAAGGGATTCGATCCCTGTGTTGTCTTTTAAAAGCACTGTCATAAACTTTGTTTTCATTTCACAATCCATTTATGATCTCTGTATATTTTGATATTGTATAAATATTAGTGAATACTGGGTGTTTACTGAACAAGGGTTTTATGTGTAATATCTTTGTAAGGAGATTAAGATCATTGTTGCAGTGATACACAGTGTTTAGTTTCAGTGTGTGATTTGGTAAATGCATTTAATGATAGCATTGTAATCAGGTATATTAGCAGAGTGACTTGAGTGTTTGGATGATAGGTGACATACCCCAGTCTTCCGTAAAGAAGCCCTGTGACCTACATCATAACCACTTAGCCAACAATCCTTTATGTCTATATACTTTAGATGCATGCCTCTAAGCTTACGCATCCTGGTCGATAATTAATATAGTCTAGTCTATTACCCTAGCTAGAACACTACACCACCTGCATCATTCCTTACTTCCCATGCCATCCCTATGTTGTGCTCCACTCATACCTCTTGCGCTCCTCACCCCTATTGCGTGGCCTTGTACTTACAAAAATTTAACAAAAAATCCCTGGCTCCAACAGAACTCTTGAATATCCCAACCTAAATGAGTGAGAAACTACTTGGTTTAAAATAAGTATTGGAAAAATACAAAAGGCAAGTTTGGGCTCCTAATAAATTACACCAAATAAAGGAAATAATTAAAGTAAAAGGAACACTATAGGGGTGGGAAAAGTAATCCAAGGAAAGGGGTAACTCATTCCATCATGATTGCTCCCTTATTTTCATTACACTTAGGATCTTGGACCCCCATTAGCAAGTATCATGGTTATGGAACCTATATAGAAATCCCTCCCACTCCATGGCCATCATTATGGCACAAACCTATGGATTGAGAGGACAAGCTAGGGCATGCCACTCCCCCTGGTGGTTGGAAACACCTAATAGGGTTATTGAACTAATCATTCCTAACATAAGTGAGGTAACTTGTTTACAGGTCCTGATCCAGTTAGACATTTGAAGGTGAGTTATGTGTAAATTATGTTGTGCCTTTAGCATTAGATATGGTCCACTATGATGCTTTAATGGTTTTTGTCCCAAATGATGTTGATTTCACTTGATCTTGAGAGGTTTGTTTCAAGTGGACATTTTCTGAAGAAAATTATATATATATATATATATATATATATATATATATATATATTCACCAATTTGGTTAAAAAATTACCAATTTTAATAGTAAATTACATGTTTTTTTATTGAATATTCGTCTACATTCTATACTTATGAGTTTTCAAACAAGAATATTCACCTACCATACTGTATATAGGAAAATATTTAAATCCTTAAGTAAATACCCAGAGCATTATGGCCATCATTATGGCACAAACCTATGGATTGAGAGGACAAGCTAGGGCATGCCACTCCCCCTGGTGGTTGGAAACACCTAATAGGGTTATTGAACTAATCATTCCTAACATAAGTGAGGTAACTTGTTTACAGGTCCTGATCCAGTTAGACATTTGAAGGTGAGTTATGTGTAAATTATGTTGTGCCTTTAGCATTAGATATGGTCCACTATGATGCTTTAATGGTTTTTGTCCCAAATGATGTTGATTTCACTTGATCTTGAGAGGTTTGTTTCAAGTGGACATTTTCTGAAGAAAATTATATATATATATATATAATCACCAATTTGGTTAAAAAATTACCAATTTTAATAGTAAATTACATGTTTTTTTATTGAATATTCATCTACATTCTATACTTATGAGTTTTCAAACAAGAATATTCACCTACCATACTGTATATAGGAAAATATTTAAATCCTTAAGTAAATACCGAGAGCATTTTAGATTTGTTGAGGGATGGGGTTTACCCTCTTCAACACCACTCTAGAGGAAATTTCCCCCATTCTAAAAGCATATATGACCTTAATGCTTCAACATTGCCCCTCAAAAGATGAGTGTTGGGATTTTAGATGAGTCCTCATGGGACTATATTCCCTCATGTACCTCTAGATGTTGAAACACTGAGCCATTAAGGTTGGGCATTGGACTAGTTGGTGATGTGCCAAGATGGACCCAAGATTGCCTGAAGTTTTCCTTGATCTTGTTTGATAGATGTTGCTTTCTCTCAAGGTTGGATGAGGATGGTTATCATTGAGATGACTTGGGAGGGCTTGTACATTCCCATTCGACCCCAATGCTTGTCTTACATATTGCCACATCATCACCACAAGACCTACGGGTGATATAGGCCTATTTATGGATGACTTTGATGGTTGAGGAGTCACCTTTTGGAGATGTAACCATGCATTTTGATGATTTCTTGGAGTGAGGAGCACTCATGGACCTATTCACTACTTTCATGATGGATCTTGAACATTTCTATGGATAAGTAATTGTGGAGACTTGTCTCCCATGCATGTGGGTTAATTTTTGCATTTTTTCATGTTTTAGAGTTATTTTAAGGTCAACTAGTGACCTTCTAACCTTTTTGAATGCTCTAAATTTTTAGGGCTTTTTCTTGTAAAATTAATGAATTAAATCTTAGTTACCCTCATATAAACTTATAAGTAAGCCTTATTCATTTACCATCATCATTCATTCATCACATTTCCCTCTCTTTGGAGGTGTGTACTAGTTTTTTGTGTCTTTTACTTGGCTGCAATGTGATTTATATGGTGCAAATTACTCTTGGAGGTGGATCTTTTGTTTGAAGTTGGTTTCTTGGGATTGATTGAAGAAATTCTTATGGAAAATTCATAATTTTTTTTTATATCTTATATTTTTGCATGTTATATTGTGTAAAGTAGGGTTTTTCCACAAGCCATAATTAAAATTTCTAAACTTATCTAGAAATATTGATCTTGTATGCCATCCAAAATTGTTTTCCTTGAATCCTTTAAGAGAACCAAGAGTTGTGCATCTCTTAAATTTAAAATCTCCCTAACAAGGAAGCCACTAGGGTTTGTAAGTAGAGGCTTTATCCCTCTAACCCTTATCAACAAGGTAGTCCTCATTGGATTAGCCCTATATAATTCCATTTCCCATTTAGATCAAAGCACTAATCTAGGTGGTGGTCATCAAACCTTCTAATTTTACTGATTTCTTTCTTTTCTTTTAAATTATAGATATCTAAGGTTAGGGCTTAGTTTTTTTTTTTTTATATTTCTAAATGTGTTTTTATTTGATATTTTATTTCCCTCTAAGTAGTAATTGCATTAAGTAATTATCTAACATTTGTTGCATGTTACAACCCAATTTCTAGGGCTTTTGGCATCATTATATTGTTGTTTTATAGGTATTTTAGCCATAAAAATCAATTGCAAACCCTCAACCATGCATATCTAATTTATGTTTTCAATCATTTGTTGCTTAATCATTGTAAGACTATTTCTTGTGAATGTGATATGACATAGCATGCTCTATCTTTGAAAATCTATCAAACCCTAACTTATAACAACCTTCTAATTTGTGTAAGTGGTTGAGGGATAGATTTCTTGCACTTTAGTAAAGATTATCTTAGCCCTCTAAGCTCTACTAGTATCCTATCCCATTCATTAGACCTCATCAATTACCTTGAACACTTCTTATTGAATATCTTTTAGGTGATCTATATAGGGAATCCTCCCTTGTGGTTTAAATACCACTAAATAGTTGGACAAGTATGTTGAGGTCATAGTGATAGTCGATCTCTTGTGCCCTAAGGCCTGGATCTATCTAGAGGGTTTTTACACTAGACCTACTAGATTTTGCAACATCACGATCAAATCTCCATAATAACACCTTCTTAGATACTTTCAAATAATTTTTCCTTTAAGTTAAATGGAAAACAAATCATGATCACTAAAAATACCCTCCATTAATCAAAGTGTGATTAAATTACTAGATTTATTTGTAGATTTGTAAACACTACATTTCATAAATGATAATAAAAGATAAATAAAAAAAAGTGTGCACAATACAAATTAAAAAAAAAAAGAAAAGAAAAGAAATTGACATAAAAAATTCAACTGATGAGTAGAAATGCATGTCAAATATACATTGTTGATGTATGGAATCCTATTATTTGTAGGAATAACCTAGTGTATAAGATCCTGAGATTTTGTATAATTATTAAATTAGTAAAAATATTTATTTTCTATTCCATTTAAATTTAATTTATAATTTTTTAAAAAATAATGTATGTTTTTAGACTTATTCAAAATATCAAAATATATATATATATATATATATATATATATATATATATATATTAAAATTATTTTTTTAATTATTAAAACAATGTGATAAATTTTATAAGAGAGAATTTTAATGTTTTCTTATCCAATGAATTATACCATTTATTGAATTAATTTGTCCATTGATTGACATTGCACCATTTATTGAATTAATCTGGCCATTGATTGACATGTGACCAGTAGGAAAATTATTTATAACATGTGAAAAATAATTAAGCTGAAAAATGGATAGATGAGGATGACATTTATTGCTAACGATTTTCATGAACATGTCTTCATATTATTTTTGTATAGTAATTTTTTTTAAAGATTGTTATGATGTTAATATTAAGTAAATAATACGTATTAACATTATTATATAAATTGAAATATAATAATGATAATACGTATAATTAAGCTGTGAAAAATAATTATTTATAACATGTGGAAAATAATTAAGCTGAAAAATGGATAGATGAGGATGACATTTATGGCTAACGGTTTTCATGAACATGTCTCCATATTATTTTTGTATTTTTTAATAGTAAATTTTTTAAAAGATTGTTATGAGGTTAATAGTAGGTAAATAATACTTATTATCATTATTATATAAATTAAAATATACATTATTAAATATATATAGGTATATATAAATGTTTTTTTAAGAGAATAGCATATTAATGGTAGGTATAACTATAATTATAAAAAGTTAGTATGTTATTTGTTATATCAATTTAGATTTATTTTAACTCTGGATTAACCAAGTACCGAGAGGGATTGAATCTTTTGAGGTGCAAACTACTTTTGGAGTGAAAAGAGATTTGATCTTTCTCAGCTCTTGGTAGATCTAGGGTTAAAATGAATCTAGACTTATACTATGTAAATTTCACATCTTTGTATATATGTAAGTATTATCTTTTCTAATTGTATTAAAACCTTGATTTAATCTCTATGGAACATCTATAGAAATATTTTTAGTAGTGAGGATAGAGGGTTTAGATATATCTCAAAAGCATAACCTTTTTCTCTTTCGATTTAATTACAAAAATGTTATAAAATTAAGTTAAAATAAAATATTTTGATTATGAAATGAGGTATGGTTCCAATATTCATATATGATTTTTAGATATTTGTGTAGTGATTTTTTAATCCAAAAATAAATTTTTTGAAAGTAACTCATTCTCATATAAATAACATGTTTACCTTAAGTTACTTCCCACCATAACTTAAGCAAGTCCTTCAGTTAAAAAAATGGATAGAAATAAGATATAAATAAATGTACTTATTTATGTTTTCCTTGGCACTTTCCTAGGAGTAAAATTTGAATGTGTAGACTTACTAGTGGTTACTACCCACCTAAATTTATGCAAGTCTTTGTGCCTCAACAATCAATTCATTTATCCACTTCACATCTCAATTTATTAGTTCCTTCCAAAGCAAGACTATAGGATTGCAACACTTATTTTAATTTATATGGTAAAATGGATCTTTATTTATAACTACTATTTATATGTTATATATTTTAATGTGATATGTATATTATGATTTTCTTTTATCTAAAAAATTGTTCATAATTTTAATAATAAAAAAAAATTACAATATAACAAATTGAATTTTATTTTTATTATTAATTGAGTCAACATTGATATGTTTACATTCATTTATTAACACTACAACATCTCTTCTATATTCGGTTCTATGTTACTTTAATTTATTTTTTTAAATTGCGCCGACATGTAAATGTTAACACCACTACAACATCACCCCCATACTCGGCCGACATTTTTTTTATTATTGAATGTTGAGATACATACTTACATTACATTTACACATCTCCCTTACACTGGGCTGCAGAGCGTCTCTCAACACAAAGACGCTTGATCTTTAAAGTCCAATGTCTGGCTACATATGGAGGTTGAAAAAAAATGACAATTGGCGAGAACCCTAGACATTGTTGGTAATAATGTCGATTGTAGATTCTGGGAATATCAATCTAATGGTCATGAAATAGGTCAAATAATTAACTACAAACCTTATCGTATAAGATGGACAACAATTTAGCTTAGAGAATATAATTGACCTACAATGCGGCCTTATTCAAAAGAGACCCCAAAATTCCAACTTAACAAATGAAGGTAGATGCCTTTTGGTCTACCTTAAAGGTTGTGTTGCATATTTACATGAGAAGCTAATGGAAACACTAAAACACTAGTGACTAGAAACAAAGAAAAACATGCAAAGCATCCCTGCCAGCTTTTGACAAAGTGTGTCATGATTGTCATCTTAGCTTTGGTTTGTTGTTAAAATTCTAGAGACATGTGAAAATAAGAACCAATGTCAGATTAAATCCACACATAAGTTTAGAAAATAAGGTATCCATGTGAAATAGATGAATTAGTTGTATAAATATCATTTTAATTTGCTCCATCTTATATTGAGCATTCCTCATACTCCTCACTGTATATTATTGCATACAAGCTTATTCAAAAGAAAATATATACATACAAGTTATTTCAAGAACAAAGCTTGAAAGTAAAGTATTCTTATAATAGGTACTTCAATTTCCCTCATCACTAAGGAATTTGTATGCTAAAAATATTTTCCAGAGCATTCCTTTTGAAATGATTTTTGGCTCTTGGCATGTATATGTGCAACATGAATTTTGTTTTTCTTTTAGCTATTTAAACTTCTTTTGGAATTGGTTTTAATCAGTTAACAATTTTTTTTGGGCAAATGGTTTACATTATATTAACAAAAATGAAATACATAGAGTACATGCAAAGAAGCATGTAGAGTCACTTCCCATAGGTGCTACAAAAGGGTGCGGAAGGGAGACCATCTTGTTGGGTTGTGTTATATTCTTTCCACGACTAGCCCACATAGTTAACCAGGAGGTTAGAGGGGGGGGTAGCGCCCCAGGGAAATTTTTTTGGACCCTATATTAGGTTGGGCGGACCTACCTATGGTTTTGTGCATGGTTTTCACACATGGTTTTGGACGCGATGGTTTTCGGTCCATGGTATTGGATGCTTTAGCATGTATAAATATGTATTGTAACATTGAAAGGAACATAATGAAAAATAAATCTGGTAGTCTCGGTTTTGGGATCCAGGGGAAATATCTGTGTATATGTGTTTTATGTATTATGCTCTCGTATTTGTTTATTTTCTGTTCTTAGAATTCGTATGCAGGTAATTTATGTACGGGGTTAAAACCTACACATCTTCCCCAGGAAGGGGAAACTAGATAATCTGCTTAAGAAGTAGAAGTCTGGTGCCATTATTACGGTTAAAAGAGGTAAAAAAAAAATTAAAAAATTAAAAAAAAACTGGGTAGAGTAGTTGATAAAGACCCTGCCACTACCATTGTTCTAATGTTGGACTGTGAGAAAAAATGACGACAAAACATACTAATGAAAAAACTGATGACAAAATGGACCTCGTTAATCTAATTTGGTGCCATGTAGGCCAGAGGAAATGTTGGTTTGAGGGGGCTTGACCTAGGTTTAGAGTGTATTTCACACCAACAAAACCCTAAACCACTGGCCGTTTCGGCAGTGACTTGCATGCAAGTCGCAGTTTCACCCGAAGCAGTAATGGGAGGTTGCAGAACTAGGTTTTTGCAACCAGAGGGATATGCACGTTGTTGTGTCTGTGTATTTACTTATGTTTTCTAGCTTCCTACGAATTCGTTTACATAAATAACTTCGCATTGACGATTAACTTTACAGAATTTCCCTTATCACATCAAATGACAAAAAACAGTATAACAGGTATTCTTTCACGCAATTCAGTAAAAAGCATGCATGACGATAATAACAACAACATAGAATGAACACAGAAAGATGCACAACATTTCGCCAAAATTTTTCTTTTTTAATACAAATCTTAAATACATATACTTCTTTGACCTGCGCACCTAGTTGCAAGTGGTCTGCGCACTCAGTTGCAAACTCCTCCAGGCCTCTGCGCACTCAGTTGCAAAGCCTTCCCCAAAACTACATATTACAGATGCAAATATAGAGATTCAATTCACTTATGATGACATGATTCGATTACAAAGTATTACATCTCCTTATATACATTACATCATGACAAAAACCATGGTCCACATACCATGGATCCAACAAAATAATGACTAATACTCGAAACTCGTTACAAAATAAGGGGCTTTGACCCACCCTAAAGTCCCTAAAACACCATGCGATGAATATAACTTCGTTGACTCTGCGTGCTCCACTCCTGTTGGGCATGGAATCCCGCCACAACATGTTTTGGGGCTCAAAGCCCAAGTTTCGAGTACTATTGTTGTAAAGACTCCACGAATTGCAGGCGCGGAGTGCAAGTTGTATGTTAGATTCATAGGGTTGTCCGCCCTAAGTTTTGAATGTAGTGTCGGCCTACCCATGGTCCGCAAACCATGGGATTGTATAAATAGATTGAGGCTCTAAGTTGTAAAGTAGTTAAGAAGTAAGTTAAGAAAAACGAATGGAGTCAAGAAGATAGCAAGCATAGAGTAAAGGTCTAAGTGCTTTGGGTCATAGTAGTAGGAAGAGGCTCTGCAGCTGAGTGCGCAGAGGCCTAGTAGAGTCTGCAGCTGAGTGCGCGGACCCCTGCAGCTGAGTGTGCAGGGTAGAGTCGGGTCTATAACCAGGGAAAGAGATAATAAAGAGAAGTTTGATTCCAAATCTTGTGTATCTGTTTTGAGTTATTATATGGTTGATATCTTTTGCAATTGTATTGTTTTATTTATCACGTGCACTTGTATGAATGTTGAACACTGTTAAGTATAACTAAACACATATAAATAAGCTAAGTGATCAACTAACATCGGGTCAATAGCAAGGGATTGGGTAATAATGCAGATCGATCCCCAAGTAGGGTTGTGCGAAGGCAACATCGCAGGCTGCGAGGTATTGATAGGTGCACATAGCGATGTGCACGCAGGGTCAAACCGTAGACCACAAAAAATCATCACAAATCTCTAGGGTGCGAAAACCTGGTTCTAGCACCCTCCCATACTACTTCGGGTGAGACCTTAGTCCGGGCTCTGCGGACTGTTGCCAAAAGGGCTAATAGTACCAGGATTTGTTTGGCTAAATCACCTCTGAACCTAGGTCAGGCCCCTACAAGCCAACAAATGGTTACGTTTCTAGGACCGGGATCTGCATAGGGGATGTCTGATGTCGTGTCACTGGAATCCAATAAATAAATTGAAGGGTGATTGGAAAAGAAGATTCACAAGTTCGCAGCGCAGGAAAACAGGAATCCACGAGTATCTAAGGAATAGTGGTTGGAGCGCTACTTATATACGGAAATCCACAAAATTTTCTTTGCATCCTTTCCTTCTGAGCTGTATGAGTGGATCGCGAAGCTAGTAGACAGTCAAGGAAGGTGTAGGCTCGACAAACCAACCGTCTGGACTCTGGAATTAGTACGCAGACTAGAAGCGTCAGAAGATAATATCGCGCAAGCTATGGACCATTGGCTCAATTGAATTATAGGAGGGTTTTTCATTGAGTTCGCGGTAGATACAACCATCAGCTACAATGAGGTAGAACGACGCTTCCCCCTGCGAGGTTAGTATATTAAATCTTTGAACACTTAGATTAAGATGCTATTATGTGAAAAGCAGGTTATGTGAATAAATTAATGTTTGGGACTACGCGAAGTGGGAAGATCTACAGAAACGGAAGTAGTGAAGAATTAGAAACTAGTCCCTTAATTTCACCCTAGCGGGAAAGTGAGGAAGAGCTCGCGAAAGTTTCTCCAAGAAGTGCGGTTAGTCTGATAAGGCAGTGAATTCCGCGCTTACCACCTCCACCTACACCGCCACTAGTCTCACCATATTCACCTCCATCTCCACCCACCCCACCTTCGCCACCACCACAGTTCGGTATGGTGAGTGTGATCAAACTGTCGATATTCAGAGGAGTAGGGAATGAAGATCCGGACCAATTCTAGTTCGTGGTAAGGGCAATATGGGAAGCACAAGGAGTTGTGGATGACAATATAAAGAAGGCTACATTGGTAAGCGCATTGCAGGATCACGCACTAACATGGTACATTAAGCATTCTAATGACCATCCAAATGCAGGAATTGCAGAAATCTAGGCCGCGCTAAATAGGGAATTTAGCAGGCCAAAGTCGGAGACACAATCAATTATCGGGTTTAAGGAGATCGCGATGCTCCCGGGTGAGACCCCCTGGGATCTGGACCAAAGACTGAAGAGTATGATTCGTGAAGCCAACATGAATTTGACAAATGGGTAACATTGTGCATGGTTTGTAGCATCATTAACACCGCATTTAAGGACGACGCTATCACAACAAAAGCTTTCCACCCAGGCCGAAGCTTTGGAGATGGTAATGAGATTGCATGAGACCCCTATACAAGATCTTGGTCTGGGAGTCCAACAAATCCATGTGAAACTGCAAAATTTGTGTCTGGAAATGCAGAATTTGAAACAGGACATGACACCTCGGCCAGAGGCGCGCGAGGAGGTATGGTGCATAAAATGCAAAGGCCAGGGGCATGACAAGGACCACTGTCCAGTTTTCACGAATTACTTGGCGGGAGGAGGGTCGATGCCATTAAGACTTGAGGCACAAGCAAGACCAAGTGCGACACCTACACTATGATGCACAATTTTTCAAATAGGAGGAAAACACACTATGGATAATTGTCATCTATTTCAGAAATATACGCAGACATCCCAGCAATTGTTTTGTAATTTCTACAGGTCGGTAGGCCATGATGAACGCACCTGCAGAAGCTACGAACTAATGATGGATCAGATTCCTACCTACAGGGTACAGACTGAAACGCAAGCTCTCGACCCAAATGCAGGAATGGCACACGCTGGATTTTAGGGGTGCTGATGAGGTCAAGGTGGAATGGGATCAGGAAGGGGTCGCAGACAACTAATTTTTTACAATTGCGGAGGGCCAGGACACTATGCCCGTGATCGTACAAATCCAACAAGAACATCATGTTTGTACTGTACTCAATTTGATCACAAGGCAAAAGACTGACCTACATTGATAGTGAGGCTATGTGAAAAAGGGGTACTCCATCCTCCCCCGACTCAGAATTTGCAAATGATGAGGTTTGAGCTGCGCGAAGAGGACCCGAATGTAAACATAGTGCTCAGAAGCGGTATCACAACAGGGGATGACAAAGGTAAGCAGTCAGAAGAAAGTGCATGGGTTCGCAAGGCTCCTACAAAGGAACCTGAATTTGATTTGGAGCACACGAAGGAGACATTCATGGAAGCTAAGCAGAGCTTCACGGAGGCCTCCACTTTAGGTAGTAAGGATCAACTAGAATTAGGGGTGGATCCTTCAATGCTCACTACCTTTCTGGAGACATGCATGAAACTGATATGCGACATCAAGGTTGTAAAAGGACTATAGGAACTTATCACTAGGTGCGTGGGGTCAGGAGAACCGCACGTGGTCCGGAAACTTGGAAAGCATGCATTGCGCATAGGAAGGGAAATGAGATTGACTGCACAAATTGGAGAGTATGAAATGGATCAGGTAATTCTGGATCTTGGATCGGACACGAATGTACTACCAAAACAAACATGGGAACGCATGGGCAGACCCATGCTACAATGGTCTCCTATTCAATTACGAATGGTGAACCAACAAAAGATCTTACCCATGGGAAGATTGTAAGGAGTAACGGTGGATATTGAAGGTGCGAGCGCGCTGGCGGATTTTGAAGTAATAGAGATTGTCAACGATAGCAATCCATATCCCATGATACTAGGCATAGACTGGGCCACTAATATGAACAGAGTCATAAATCTGAAGAAGCACAAAATGATTTTTGAGAAAAAGTCACTACGCGTAGTGGTGCCCTTAGACCCTGCAGAAGGAGTGCACTACACGGAGCCAATGCATGACGATGAGAGCGACGACGAGCTAGATTGTATCTACAAAATAACTACTCGGGAACAGGATTGGGTGAATCCTACAGTGGATGGCCGGATTTCGTGGGAGCGCGAAAGCTCCTGCACATCAGATTCAGATGAGGAAATAGAACGATGGTAGAACCAGTTACACGAGGTAACCACACTAAATTGCAACATGATGGTTATATCACTGCACTGCGTGACAACAGAAGTAAGGGATCTGCCTATGTATGATGGGTTGACAGCAGTGGATGAATTCCTAAACAAATTTGAAAGCGCAATGCCAGAACAACAGTGGTTCGATGCTCTGAAATGGGCACTGCGCGTGACGCCTGCAAGGTGGTGGGGTATGCATCATAGAAGCTTTAAGGACTGGCACAGATGCAGAAGGATGATGCACCTACAATTTGGGAAAATACAAATGCGGCTAGTAGACAAGTATGATGGCCGGTATGATCCACATACACACCTCGCGAAATGGACCAAGGTCTACGGGGAAGAGCCACAACCTGAATGGGTACATTTGTTCTATCATACCCTGGATGTCATACCCATGAATTGGTATACTGAGACGAAGCTCCGCCATGGTATGAGTGAATGGGATATCTTGCGCAAGGGTTTTCTGTTAACTTTCACGTTTGAAGATCGTTCGTGGGATACTGTTGACGATGCGCTATAGGCAGTAAAAGCAACTATCTTCAAAATACCCTAGGAGCCAATGGAGTTACTTCATCCAGAATGGGCAACACAGCTGAGCTGTGCACTAGAGTGTTACAATGTAAATGTTGAGGATGATGATGAGGACCCACAAAATATTAACATTCCAGAAATGGAAGGTTGTCACGAGATTCGAGGACCATTGATTGAGGATCTTGACATCACCGCGCCACTATAAACAAAGTAGGTAAACATTGGAAAGGAGGTGGAGCCAAATTACGCAATGCGTGGGGACTATTGGGATGATGCCACAGTGGATAAGGTCACTGAGTTACTCCGCGAATACCAAGACTTGTTCCCGACCAAAATTACGAACTTAAAAGGGATCGTTGGCGATTTAGGGATGATGAAGATCACCCTGAAACCCGACACGAAGTCGGTTAAGCAGCGGCCTTACCACTTGAATCCGAAATATAAGGAAAAGGTCCACAAATAATTATACAAAATGCTCGCAGCCAGAATCATTGAGCCAGTGGAAGAATCCGACTAGGTGAGTCCTATGGTAGTGCGGGAGAAAAAACAGAAGGGCGAAATAAGAATATGCGTGGACCTCAGGAAGCTAAATGACGCCTATGTACATGATCCATTCCTGACACCATTCACAGATGAAGTACTGGAGAATGTTGGCAGCCAAGAAGCATACTCATTCACGTATGGGTTCTCAGGGTACCATCAGGTCAATATCGCACCAGAAGATAGGAGCAAAACAACGTTCGCAACGGAATGTGTCTACTTTCAATACACCGTTATGCCGTTTGGACTGAAGAACGTGCTGTTGGGTGTGGAGCCTGATTATCTTCTATATTCAAAGGTATCGCCACATTGGACCCCAGTTCGAAATGGGGGCGGCAACGCCGCCCGTAAAATATTCGCTGCAGGGGGGGTCCAGGGGGGGGCGGCTGCGACCTTTGGGAGCCGCCCCCTGGCGGGGGGTTTCGGGGTTAGCGCCCCCGAAGCTAAAAACAGCTGTAAAATTGCCTTGTAAAAGTATAGTAATTTCTAGTCAATCTGGACCGTTCATTAGGCGGATGATTTGACGGTAGAACTTATGTTTAGTTTAGGGTTTTTGCCCTAGAAGGCAACCCCTCTCTTTGTATGAGGGTATTGTATTTGAGGCTGTGTGATAGATGTGTATTCTGTGAGCGGGAAATAGAGAGGTGAGACTGTGAGAGAAAACAGAGGATATTACAGTGGATCTGCTGTAGGTTGTGTCTCTTCATTTTGCTGGATAATAGAAAGGAAGGACTGGCTATTCGGGGTGGACATAGCCAAAACTGGGTGAACCACGTATATCTGTGTCTCACTTGTTTTATGCGCTTTCTGTGTTTATATTTCTACAATATTTTATGTTTTCCATTGCTCCATAATATATAATTTTCTAACACGTGCCAGCCATCTTTGCGCACATCGTTGTGGCTACGTTCAAAGGATACATCCACAAGTTCTTGGAGGTCTATCTGGATGATTGGAATGTCTTTAGATTGGTTAAGCACCATGTAGCAAGCTTACGCTTGATGCTGGATACTTGCCGCCGACACCAGATTGTGCTGAACCTTAAGAAGTGAACATTCCTAGTTCCCTTTGGAACCTGCTGGGACATGTGTTCTGCAAACAAGGACTGATGGTGGACCCTGTGAATATTGTCGTTATTTTAAATTTGGAAGCACCGTGAAGTGTTAAATAACTGCACGCTACCTTGGGACACACTGGATACTATAGGAAGTTCATCAAAAGTTATGCCGAAATAACAGCGCAGATGGAAAAGTTGTTGAAAAAGGATGTTACATATTGTTGGAATGATGACTGCATGAAGAGTCTGGATGTTCTAAAGGGGAAACTAGCCTCCGGTCCAATCCTAGTCTTCCCAAAATGGGATGTGGAGTTTCATGTACATGTTGATGCGTCGTGTATTGCGCTGGGAGCAGTACTCACACAGGAGGGCACGGAGGGCATGGATCACCCAATCACGTTTGCAAGTTGGAGATTATCCAAAGCAGAAAAGAATTATTCCACCACCGAGTGTGAGGGGTTAGCGATGGTGTACGTGCTCCAAAAATACCGACACTATTTACTCGGAGGACATTTCAAGATGTATACCGACCATTCCGCGCTGAAATACCTGGTCAATAAGCCTGTGTTTGGGGGGCACATATGCAGGTGGCTCTTATTGTTCCATGAATATGATTTTGAAGGCATAGTAAAGCCGAGACGCCTGAACGCAGGACCGGATCACTTGTCATGAATTGAAACGGGCGAGGAACCCACAAATTTGGAGGGGGGATTACTTGATGCACAACTCTTTGTAGTGCGCGTCGCGGACAGACACTTCGAAGATATAATCCATTTTTTGACAACAGGGACTGTGCCGAAGGAATACTCCGTTCAACAAAAAAAGGAATTAGTGGTGCGTGCGACAGACTTTTCTTTCATCGCGGGGAACCTATACAAAATGGGAAATGATGAGATATTGCGAAGATACGTACCTGAATTTGAGCGAGGTCAGATCCTTGCAGAAGCACATGGGGGCGCTGAACAAGGACACTATGCAGGACGTGTGACCGCACAGAAGATTCTTCGCGCAGGGTTATGGTGGCCAACCCTGCACCAGGATTCGAAAGCGCACTGTAAGGCTTGCGATATATGTCAAAGGACTGGAAAACCATCGCGGAGGGACGAGATGTCATTAAATCCACAAATGACACTGCAGCCATTTGAAAAATGGGCAATCAACTTTGTGGGACCGATGAAACCTCAAGGGAAGACGGGCATGCATTACATCATCACTGCGACAGAGTACTGACACGATGGGCAGAAGCGCAGCTGGTCAAAGACTGCATGGCCACTATGGCTACGAAGTTTTTGTTTGAAAACATGTTGACCCGATTTGGCTATCCGAAAATCTTAATGAGTGATCGTGGAACACATTTCCTGAATGAAACCATCAGCATGCTCACAGAATATTTCCAGGTGTATCATCAGAAAAGTACATCATACCGCCCACAAGCTAAAGGGACAGTAGAGGCATTCAAAAAAATACTGAAGACTGCATTGACCAAAGTGTGCAACGTGTATCGAAACAATTGGGACCTGTGCGTACCTGTCGTGCTATGGGCTTACAGGACAACGTGCAAGAAAATGACGGGACATACACCTTTCTAGTTAGTTTATCACGTGGAAGCTATCACGTCGATGGAATATATCGTACCTAGTCTGCAAATAGCAGCACTCACAGGGATGACGGACCACGAAGCTCTCAAGGCAAGGCTCGCGCAATTGGAAGAACTCGAGGAACGGTTTTTGGCTGGATTTCATCAGCAGGTAGAAAAGAAGCATGAAAAAGCCTGGCACGACCGCCATATCAAGTTGCGCACCTTCAAGGTAAATGACTTAGTGTTGTTGTATGATAGTAAGTTTGAAAAATTTCCGGGAAAATTCAGAATGCACTGGCTAGGACCATATGTGGTTAAGGAGGTTACAGACGGAGGCACGGTCCAGCTAGTGAAACTGAATGGAGAACCCTTCCCAGGCAAAGGAAATGGCAGTCACTTGAAACCCTACATGGGTGGGCTGACTATCTGACTAACTAGCCAAAGCACAGTCTTCACAACCCGAGGAGCCAGACAAGGGCGCGGGACTATAAACATATGCATCAAATGCTGGTACAGATGTAAGGACACAATTTAGACATGGAGGTCTCAGAATAATGAATGCAGCAGGTACAGTAAGAAGCAGCTCAGTGCACTGCAAACATCAGCACCGTTCGGGAACAGTTGGAGGGACTCCGCACCAAGATCGCCACACCAACAGAGTGACTCAAGGGTGAGTCATGATGTTTGTGTTGGGTGCTTGTTGGGCATGGAATCCCCCCACAGCATGTTTTGGTTCTCAAAGCCCAAGTTTCGAGTACTATTGTTGTAAATACTCCATGAATTGCGGGCGCGGAGTGCAAATTGTATGTTAGAGTCATAGGGTTGTCTGCCCTAAGTTTTGAATGTAGTGTCGGCCTACCCATGGTCCGCGGACCATGGGATTGTATAAGAGTGAGGCTCTAAGAGTAAAATAGTTAAGAAGTAAGTTAAGAAAAGCAAATGGAGTCAAGAAGATAGCGAGCATAGAGTAAAGGTCTAAGTGCTTTGGGTCGTAGTAGTAGGAAAAGGCTCTGCAGCTGAGTGTGCGGACCCCTGCAGCTAAGTGCGCAGGGTAGAGTCGGGTCTGTAACCAAGCAAAGAGATAATAAAGAGAAGTTTGATTCCAAATATTGTGTATCTATTTTGAGTTATTATATGGTTGACATCTTTTGCAATTGTACTATTTTATGTATCGCACACACTTGTATGAATGTTGAACACTGTTAAGTATAAATAAACACATACAGATAAGTTAAGTGATCAGCTAATATTAGGTTAATAGTAAGCGATTGGGTAATAATGTGGATCGAGCCCCGAGTAGGGATGCGCGAAGGAAACATCACAGGCTGAGAGGTACTGATAGGTGCGTGTCATGACGTGCGTGCAGGGTCAAACCGTGGACCACTGAAAATCATCAAACATCTATAGGGTGCGGAAACCTGGTTCTAGCACCATCCCATACTACTTCGAGTGAGACCTCAGTCCGGGCTCCGTGGACTGTTGCCGAAAGGGCCAGTAGTACCGGGATTTGTTTGGCTAAATCACCTCTAAACCTGGGTCGGGCCCCTAGAAGCCAACAACTCCTCAAAATGCAAAGTCTTTGACCCAAAACTTGGATCAAGTTGGGCTACACCCAACAGGTCCCCAACACTCACCCGTGACTTGTCCCGAGTCACTCAACTTCAGTTCCCTTGATCTTTGCTGCAATTTCTTTGTATACTTCATTATACTGTTGGATTGTCTCAGCCATTTGTTTCTCATGTTTACACGTCTCCTCTAGAAATGCCTCTGTGATTAGGCCAACAACCTTCTACAATATCTTTGCCTCCATTTTCTTTAATTATTTGAGCCTGTCATCCACTGCCTGAGATAGTTTGAGCACCGCATACTACCATGGCTGATTTCTTTGTTCTGGTTGTTTTGATACTTGCGGCAACGCCTTCAGCTCCACAATTCCTTTATGTACTTTAGTCGAGATCATTCTATATAGATCATAAATTTTGTCCCAAGTTTCTGCCGCAATCTCCTAGACCTTCTCTTTGATCTCGTTGATGTCCCCATCAATGAGGACAAATGTTTCCATGCCCTTAGACTTAATCGCCTTCTATTTTTCCCTCTTGCCTGCCACAGTTGTGTCTATCCTTCTGATAATTAAAGGTGACTCCTCTAATACTCCTGCATCATTGAGGGGTTCCTCATGTTCCTGCTCATTTTCCTCTGTTTCCACCTCTGCATCCTTTCAGCTTGTACTTGCATCCTGTGGGGTACCCTTCTCTATTTCAACTACTCCACCAAGTGGAGTTATCCATTCTTTAGGCCATTGTTGTACTATGGTGAGCAAATTATCTTCAGTCACTAAGTATGGCAATGGGTTCCATGTCTCAGTTGGGTATTTCGTCACCTTCACATAAGCTTTGTGGAAGTCTACTTTGAAATCTTTTAGCTATGTGATGCACTGTGATTCTGATTTCGTGTTCTTGAATTCTGATACCAATTATTTCTTAATTTCATCCAACGAAGTAGTTGGGTTAGTCACAAAGTATTTCATATACCATGTTAGTGCTCTTTCTCGCAACAATGTGATGAGTTACACCTTCTTTACACCATCATTAGTGATTGTATTGCTTTCCATATTGCATCAGCAACAAACTAGAATTAACAAGATCCTCTGGTCCCATTGCTCTAAAAATAGGAAGCTTAATGTCGTCGACCATGTTTCTTCTCGGGGGGTTAGGTGGAGGGCGAGGGGATGGAGGTGTAGGGGAATTATGGGGAGGGGGATGGGGTGTAAGGGGGGTGGATGGATGGGGAATCCCAAAGATGCCCTGATTATTCACAGATCCTGAACTCAACGCGCCTTCAAGATGGGCGGGAGAATACCGCGGGGCTGTAGGGTTACTTCTTTCTTCTTCACTCTCAGATCCTCCTAACAAGCGGCTATAGTCAGTTTCAATAAAATTATTTGAATCTGTTTTGTAACATTTTACACTTCGCGTAGACCCTAGTTTAGGCTTATTTCCTCTTCACCCAAACATTAATCTCACTTCATTCGCAAAATCCCTTTTTCACACAATAAAATCTTGTTGTGGCCTCATAATTATGCTGTTGAAACATGGGGGATAACCACCTGGTCCGGACCTTAAGACAACTCCTTTATCGTTTAAAGTGGTGACTCTAACTACGGATAATGGGACCAGTTTCCCAGTGTGGGTGTTAAGATGAGAGTGGGTGGTTCATGAGTGTTTGCAAAAGAATAATGATAATCTAAATTACTTATTCTATGATGAAATTATCTAACTAACTTATTCTAATATAAACCTGGGTATTCCTGTGTGGTATGCGATCTACAAAGATATCTGCTTAACATGTGATAATAAAGATTGATCACAATTAAACAGAGATGATAATGTATAAAGATAATTTCTTTGACTAAATAGTTAGTCAAAGAAATTTATAAAATATATCGCATATATGATGAGTTATATATGAAAATCACAATTTCAGCTAGGCATCATACAAAAGTGCAATTAACGCTTAACAAAAAAAATAAATCTCACATACAATTCATGAAAGTAAAGTTTTGCCACTAATTAAATGTAAACATAATCTATCATACAAGATAATATACCATATGTGTGAATTCATTCTCATTTGACAAATGACATAGACCAACTTCTTTCTTCAAATTAAATTGTCTCCCAAGAATAAAAATAGTGCATCAACAAAGGAAAGTAGTATGATATCTTAAATAAACGATCATGTTCCATAATTTCACCAAAGCATTCACAAACTTACAATAGTGCATTCTTTTCAAATGCTTTTGATAAAATTCTCGACCCTTCTCTAAATGCATGAGAAGAGTATAAATACTATTCTAACTAATGTGCAAAAATAGATTATACAAAATTGGAGGAGGTTTCAAACAACCTTCCTCCTAACTAGGTAACTAACTCCAAAAATAAACAGTGGTTAAATGAACATAACTAAGAGGATGACTTGCTGTCTGCCAGCTTGTCCTTAAAATCACATATATCGGTCATCGGTTGAATTTGAGGAGGTGCCCCAAAATGTGTCCTGAGTTGTCCTGTGAAAATCGCATCGGTGAGAGGTGGCAGCATCCGCTGAGTCATATGAAGGGAACAGTTGAGAGTCATAATCTAGCTATGTGGCTTGACGAGGTACTGCCAATATGACTCCCAGTTGGTCCTAGTCAATTTTGTAATTGCCTCCCTTTGAGTCTCCGCCTTTTCTTGCCAACTTTTATACAGAGCATTTAAATCGAGCATTTCTTTCAAATTTCCTTCTTTAATCAGGTTGGTGGCAAATAGGGTGTGATTCACTGCCTTAATGATATTGTTTGATACCCAACTACCCTTGCGACTGCTAGCTCGGCTTGTTTAATTCTCGCATCCCAATCAGTGAAGAGAATATCTTTATGAGTTTCCTCAATCTTGGGTAGATTGGCTTTCCTTCTGTCTTTTGTTTCCTACCATTCGATAAACTCAAAGATTCTGGTCTTTAAATCGTTAAAATTGGTTCTCTGGTCGATTGCCTTATCTGTCAGCTAGTCGCTAGTAGTCAAATAGGGAGTAATGTGTGACATATTTTGGCAGAAATACTCTTGTTGTTTCACCAGAAGGGAATTTAATTCCAGTGCCTCCTTAATAAACTCCTCAGTAGTGGGAACATCCTTGTATCTTTCCATGGCTTGCTGCATTTCTTAGAGTTGCATGTTTTTGGCCAATATATTGGCTTCGTGGCTTATTTTTAGGACCTCCATGTCTTGCTGCAATTGTGTGAGCTTCTTAGCTGCTTACCTATTTATGCTTGCTTTCCCTACTTCGAGTTGTTGCTTGAGCTATGCAATCCTATCCTCTTTTTCCCTTAACAAAGTAGAGACTTCAGTAGCCTTTTCCATAGTGGCTGATGCATATGCTCCTATGAATTGTGATATTCTAGTCAAGTTCTCGGCCGGATTGAAAGGAATTTCCTTCCAAACTACATCCATTGGCTTGTTTCTAGGTGGGAATTCAGGTGTGTCTACCCTTTTCCTTTTTCTCTGCCTTCTTACTACAACCTTATGGAGAGGTCTATAGAACACATCAAGTGGAGGTATTTCAGTTACTTTCAAAAATATTTCTAATGTGGGCAGAGAAGGGATAATTTCATTATGTTGGGACGTTGTTGCTTGTTCCTCCATAGGCTTCGACTGCTCACTGATAGACTTGGGTTTTGTATCCTTATGAACATGCATAGGAGTTTTATACTCCATTGTTTCTTGGGTATTTGTTGCTTTGGGAATGCCTTGCAATTTTTTATTAAAATGATCCCACTCCTACTCCAAACTACTGCCTTTGACCTTTGAACTGATTTCTGTAGTTGGTGTGCTCATCACTTGTTTCTTAGCTAACTTCCTACTGGACTTAGTTGTGTTATCTGCATCTTGGGGTTTCCCTGTGTATGGTGTCTTCTCAGTATTTAGCTGAGAATCTACTCAATAACTAGGACCTTCACTATCAATAGTGACACTTGGTGTAGGATTATCCTCAGGCTTTGACAAATGCATTGGTATCACTTCGAGCCTTTTATTTCTGAATTCCTGAAAGATTTGAAAATATTTAGGTTTCATATTCGCCTTTGCCCATTCAAACGCTTGTTCGAAGGATTCGACTGACTGTAACTAGTCTTCAAAATCGTTATCCTCATGGTTGTATTGCTTGAGCTTTAGTGTAGTAGTGATATTATATGCCACTTTGTCTGGATCAAATTGCCTCTTAGGCAATATATGAAGCCTGAGGGCTTCCATATGTGATGACTCTTTAGTATCATGAACAAAATTGGCTAAAGCAAAAGAACCGCACTTGACAGGGAAAGAGGGCCATAATGACTTCTTGTTCTCTTTGAGAACTTTAGTGAGGCCTTTTCCCACGGTCTTGTAGGCAATATATCTTGCTAATGATTTATCAGAAACATATAAAGGAAGGACATGTGGATCAGTTGTGCTACCAAAAAATCCTAATGTCGGTGAACCATTCTTCAATAAAATATTTGCCTACAACAAACAGTTCTGTTGCGGCTTCTTGGGAAAACTCGGGGGCTCTCTAATTGAAATTATTTGATGTAGGGGTAAAACAACAACATGAAATAATTTGTAGAAGTGAGGTATATAATGTGACTCTCATATTTTTTTATGATTGAGATGGATTGGGTAGGGGTCCTGTAAGGTCCATTTCCAACCCATGGTTGGAAATGTCTTGCAAAAACAGATGACATCCATAATGTAGGCACTAAAATAGAACGGAGGGAGCTTATCTGGAGAGGAGGCTCTCTTTTGTCGATATTCGATAATGGTGGTGGCTAGGTTATCAAATAGGATGGAGGGCCAATTCATAATGTGGCAATTAACACACACATGAATCAGAGGAATCCATTCTATGGAAAACTTAGTATTGTTGGGTAGCCCATATCTACATAGCATAGTTGTTGCATAGCTGTAGGGGTTTGCCAAAGAGACTATATCATACATACCCAGTTTGTCATATTTGAATTTGTTGTCCAATACTCTCCAACCCTAAATCATCTTGAAGGGGTCTGGGTTCTTCTTTGCGAATTTGACCACAAATGTGTTGTCGTAGATATTCTTAGGGTCAGGTATGTGGTATATTTTCTTCAAGTCCTCTGCTCTGAACGACCCTATGAGCTCCATTATTGAATTTTCGAATTTCATATCTTCAATGATGAGGTTTTTGATCACCCAACTGATCATATCCATGTATGGGAGGATTTTAGATCTTGCTCCTAACTTATGAAGGAAATAATAGGAAGCATCTCTGAATTGAAGTCCTGAAGGCCTTGTTGAGTCAGTTGTTGCTCTCGTGACAGTGATTTTAGGATGTTCGTCCTCAAGCCTATTGTATATGACCTCCCAAGTTGTTGCGCCTTTGACAACATCGCAAATTGTATCAGAGAAAATAGGAGCCATCTCTGTAAACTCGGATTCAACAATGGTCTGCTTGCTCTATTTCTGCATCACCTTCCTTAGTGACATGTCTTTTGTAGCTTGCCTGAAATAGACAAGATATATCAGCGCAGACGGTATCGGGTAATTAAGACTGAAAGCTTCTCTAAAATGACTTTGGATCGTGAGAAAGGTTTAATGAGATACTCGATGTTAACTACCCATAACTTGGAAAATGATTATCCTTCCTCGGGCTGCTAAATATTTATTAACCTGTCAATTCGTTCGTTTTGATATTTAAAACATAATTATTTCACATGTTTTACTGCTCTTAATCGCACATCGCAATATTTAAATGGATACAATATAGTGCTACCAGATGCATAAAGCAAAATGCGATTGCGAATATCACAATATCACATTTCACAAATCGCTAATGGACATTCTAATGGCATAGCTAAATTTCTTGTGAAGTTTGCGAAGTGCAAAATGCAATTTGTGAAATGACAAGGTGCTATTTATCGGGCTATCGTAGTGGGAGATTCGATCGCAGATTGCAATATTTTGAAGATGTTTTAAGATAGTCACATAGAAAAGTGTGATTTTCCATTTGCAATGCAGATTTCATCCTTAGTTTGTTTTGCAAGGTTTTGCTAGGTATTTTCTTAGAGTTAGGTATTATTATCCTAAGCCTAAAAATTTAAAAGGGTCCCCATTTATAACTCTAACCTTATCTTTTGTTCTTTATAAATGGGGGGGTTGTTTCGTAGTACAACAAATCTTAATCTAGATATTAAAAGATTTTAAGAACTTACCTTGTGCTCCCTTGAAAAATCTTCATTTAACTTCACTATAGGACACGATCGCGTCTATTACGAACTCAATGATAAATCCTCCTAAAATCCTATCGATCCAGAAATCAATAGCCCTAGAGATATTGTTACCGACGTTCTCGAGTCATCATATCATTTCATTATTCACAATCTTAGGTTTGTCATTCTTGAAACAAGTCTTATGCTCGGTCAACTTAGATACCCACTTGTACAATTCAATGTGGAACAAACCAAAGAATATTTTGTATTACTCCTTGAAGATATACTTATGCAACTAGTCTTCAATTGATAATCGAGGGTTTCTATTCTATTTTTCTATAAATTCTCTTTCTTTCTGTTCAACCCACTCCTGGATTTCCTTCTTTGACGGGCGCCAAAACATATCCCTTAAGCAGATCCTAGTCCTGGAAACGGAACCATTTGTTGGTTTGAGGGGGCTTGACCTAGGTTCAGAGTGTGTTTCACATCAAAAAAACCCTAAACCACTGGCCCTTTTGACAACGACCTGCAAGCAAGTCGTAGTCTCACTCAAAGCGGTTATGGGAGGCTGCAGAACCAGGTTTTCACAACCAGAGGGATATGCACAATGTTGCATGTGTGTATTTACTTATTTTTTCTACCTTCCTACGACTTTGCATACATATATAAATTCACACTAATGATTGATTTTACAGAATTACCATTATCACATCAAATAATAGAAAACAATATAGTAGGTATTCTTTCGTGCAATTCAGTAAAAAGAATGCATGACGATAATAACAACAACGAAGAATGAACACAGAAAGATACACAATATTTCACCATACTTCTTATTTATTAATACTTATATTCAATACATATACTTCTTCGACATGCGCACCCAACAACAGTTGGTCTGCGCACTCAGCTGCAGACTCTTCCAGGCCTCCGTGCACTCAACTATGGAGCCTTCCCCAAAACTACATATTACAGACATGAATATAGAGATTAAATTCGCTTATGATGACATGATTCGATTACATAGTATTGCATCTCCTTATATACATTACATCATGACAGAAACCATGGTCCACATACCATGGATCGAACAAAAAAATGACTAATACTCGAAACTTGTTACAAAATAAGGGGCTTTGACCTGCCCTAAAGCCCTTAAAACACCGCGCAACGAATATAACTTTGTTGGCTCTGCACGCTCCGCTCCTCAAAATGCGGATTCTTTGAACGAAAACTTGGACCAAGTTGGGCTGTGCCCAACAGGGAGCATGGACCTGCTTCTTCTGTGCATGTTCACCATTGATTGGACTAGTATCCTCTGTGTTTCCTGGGCCGGAACGACTAGCTTCAGGCGATTCTTCCATGATGAAGCAATTCTATGGACTAGGATGAGGGGGAGAGAATCCATGCACTAGATGCATGTCTCATGATCCATGAGCCATAGAATTACACCCAACAAAGTAAACAGTGGATGGAGAAGAGGATTCAAGAGGGACTTAAATAAAATCAAAAGGAATAGGAGAGTATGAGGTGGTAAGTTCTAAAGGGAAGCCTATGCCAAGGTCATGGGAGAGATGATGGAGGGAAGAGTAGAGATGGTTGGAGTGGGCATTGACTTCAACTTTCCTTTTGAAAGCACTAAAGTGATCTCATTCTTGTGTGAGGAGGTGGCGAGAAAGGAGATTTCAAAGAGACTATAGTAAATTCCCCCCTTGAGGAGCCTCCTTAGCTTCTAGACTTGTCACCTGTCGATGAATGTGGGAAAGGATGACATTATCAAAAATAACTATTTTTTCTTCCACTACTTGGGTTTTGGGTGGGCGGTCTTGCCCCCATCCATGACCACCATGCCAAGTCTTACCACATTCTTGAATCATGGGAGCGAATTGGAAGGAAATGAAGTTTTCAGGAGGCACATGGGTCGTGAGAACCAAGGGAGTATAGTAGGTGGGGATACAATGTTGGGAATGGAGTGAGACGACCAAAGAAGAAGGATGGATACTCCAAATCGCTGGCATGACATGCAACACTAATGTATATATGGTGGTGGCCAAGAGCACATTGGATCGCATTGTGTGGGGATGTGACAAACGACGAGAGTTAAAGGAGGGCAGGAGCATGAGTGAGTGAGCCATGTAGACAGAATGGCAGGTAGTGGGTGGATTCACTCTCAGGTTTGGAAAGAGACAATGTGAACACAAGGATTTGGGAGTTGGTTAGTTAATAGTTAATTTTGAAATATGATAATAAATAATTAAAACAAAATCTTAAAATAAAAATTTATTCAGGTAAATATTTTATAGTTAGACTAACTTTATTGGCAATTTTGTAAAGGTGTTTACTTTATTTTATTGATTAATCCTAAGAGTTGAAGAATATGTAAGCCTGATTGTAAATCCTTTTTGAATAATAAAATACCTTATCTTTCCCTATGAGGGTTTCCCAGATAAACTATTAGGGTTTTAGCATGTAAAATATTGTGTTCTATGTCATTATTTTTGCTATCACTTAGAGATAACCCTGGCTACATGGAGAAACCCTAAGGTAACCTCAAACCACTTTTAGGTTGAAAAGCTTGCAATTCAACCTGGAGGGGGATCTCTCCGTAAAACTCAACTACTCTATGGTCACTGTAGTAGAAGGTTTTTGCAATTGAGTTCAGGTGGCCAGATTTGGGTTTAGGTATAATATGGTTGGATGATCCTCAAAACCTACCATTGGGCATGGAGTCAAGCTATTAACCAAATGAAATCATAGATCTAATGAGAAAATTGCACAAAGCATGGGAGTAACACATCCTTTGACTATTTTGGAGATTTTGAAGAAAGATGAACTGGGAGAAAACAAAGCTTATAAGAGTTGAGAACAACAAGCGTTTAATGACTAATAATTTAATAGAGGAGCATCAAATGAAATCCAATCCCATTAAACTAACATTTCATACATGAAAGAGACAATTAATATCAGAGAAATATTGATAGGGAAATACTCACACACTTGTAATGGGTTATGAGATGAGTCCCAGGTTGCAGGTTGTGGTAGTTCTATGAAACACATGAGTTTTATACTAGTTGCTCATCAAACACTGTAAATACATTTAATATTTCTCAAACATATCAAGACTATATGTAATTTTTCAAATGATTTCCAACCCTGTTTAATTATTCAGAAACTGTCTTTATAGAGTTTCACATAACAATTTTCAAAATAATAGAATCCTCATAATTACAATACTAAGATATTTTAAAATATCCTTTAAGTTCATGCATTAAAAATATAAACATAGAAAATATCTAATGAATCCTAGGAAAATTGTAGGAAATTTTGCTAAAATATAGGGAAAAATAAAGTGATCTGGTCAACTGTCTAGCAGGAAAATAGAACAGGTCCCTCTATAGATTATCATCATTATTTCAAAAAAACAGGTCCCTATGTCTACTTCATCAACACTACCCCTGGATGTCTTTTGCTACCCTGCTATTTTCTAGAAAAATCGCTGACAAGAAGGTCATCGGTATTACTAATTTTCTAATTTGAGATATAGTTGACAACAGGGAAGTCAATCCTTTCGAATATCACTGACAATAGAGATGTCAGTGTCTCTGTTTCGTTTTAGAAAAAATCACTGACAGGCATGCTGTCAGCATTTTCCTATAGGTTTTTTTTACTAATTAGTATGCATAGTTTGTTCAAAATAGCTAATAGGCACACTGTCAAGCTTTTCAAAAACGCTGACAAGGGCATTGTTAGCTCTCCAGACTTTCATACTGTATACAAAACTGGCAAGCCAACTGTCAATGAAATGCAAAAAATGAGTTTTTGATTTAAACAAGTGGACAAAAATGGTTTTGATACCTTGGCATATTAGCTGAGGGTATTGGCAGCTTCGAGTAACACATCTAACTTGTCTAATCTCTACTTCTTGTTATTTTTAGTCTCCATGAGCTTTGCTTTGACAACTTGTTTAGTTCGTTTCTTATTAGGGATCGCAAGCTTATTCTCAAACTCTATAGAATTTTCTTAGACTTTGCAGGTTTCTCATTGATGATTAAGTTTTTCAGAGGCACATCATCTATGTCAATGACTTGTTTAGCTAACTCTATGTTGCTTCTAAGCTTGATTTTATACCATAGCTTGTTTGTTGCTCTAGTGTGCCTATTACCCAGATTGAGAATCTCAGGTGTTGGTTCCCTTTCCTCTGTTATTGGATTCTTGCCCTTTAAATATTCAGGAATATTTGTGTCTACAGGGGTGTTCTTTGAGGGTAAAGTTGAAAAAGTAGTGGAGCCAATGTCAGCTTCTGGGCTTCTCAACGATGTAGGCTCCAACTGGTGAATTCGAGCACTCTTCCTTTGATAGACTTTGAGATTTTTTGGGGCAGTTGAGGCAAATGGGGCTTCTATGTTTTCACACTTGATGGGAGTCGTAACAAGAACTGAGTCCGAGTCTTATTCATTCTCCTGATAGTTTGGTTTCTACCTCTTTTCCTTCTGGTGGGTTCAGACTGGAACCCTCACTAGAAAAGGAAATGGTTTCAGGTCCTCCTGAGCTTAATCAACTGGCTTTCTATCAAAAGTTTTATCAGTGCCTTGTGATAAATAAAATGTGAAGAAGGGTTAACCCTAGCCCTGTACCTAGCAACCATGTGCTTGAGGCTTTCCAGCAAGTAGAAGCAGGGATTGATCCTAATCTTCCCATCTAAATGTGCTAAGAAGTAAAAATGATACAAATTGATCCTATTATAATGACCCTCACAAGTAAAATATTGTTGGAAAAGTTGCAAGGGAGCATACCATTTGTCTTGTAGCCAGTCTTTTCGAACCTTGACCTTCCAATTTTCTGCTCTATGCTCTTCCTTGAAGAAAGATGGAACATCTATGCCTGCTAGAATATGGCTGTGAAAAACCCTGTCACCATCCATGGGAAAAGTTGTGGCTTCAACAACTGTGTGCTCTGTGACTTCAAATGTTAGACCACCGACTTCTACACGGCTCCCATCGAAACCTATTGCAAATGATTGAGCTACCAAATCATGGTAATCAGAACACCGATAAAAGAACTGACTCCACCCTGCCTACTGGAACAAATGTAGGAGATCATGATAGAAATTCAATAGCTCCAGCTCTTTAGGTTCAGTTCGGTCTAGCATGCCTCCCTTTCCCATTCTGGCTAGTACTATCCACGGGATTTGATGTTGTGTCACCGCTGTGGAAATAACTTCAATTGCCAAGCGGAAAACTCGAATAAATTTCCAATGTAACTATTTATGGGATATGAGGTGTAAGATAAGGTGAGCCCACATGCGTCAAGTTAAACTTAACATCACATTTGATCACGAGAGTGAATCATGATCCATAATTACATGAAATTGATTATATAGCACCTTTAATCCTTACATAAGGTAAGCACGATCAAATTAGTACTTTACCCTTTTGATCATAATAGAGACACATACGCTCAAAATATCGATGATGATGTGGTTAGCATAGTCAGCACTTTAAATACTTAAAAATAACTTAATCGTTGACAATTGACTTGTCGGAAAAATGAGAAAATAACACTATCCTCATTGTCAGCGAACTCACTTTCCAACTATATTGGGTCCCAAAACACTGCTAGGAGTATTAACTCTTTTATTAAAACCTTAAATGCTAACAATGTCGTTGTTAGCATTTTATGAAAATTACAAAAATGAAAATTTTGATGATAACAATTTCTTTGATGTAAATGTTTATATAGAATTTGAAAACCAAAAAGTGGTATCGGAGCATAGAGTTGAGGTATAAATTGAATTATCTAAGCCATATCACCCATTGAGTTGTGAGGTCACAACAAATTGAGCCTACACACCCATGTTGGCAGAGAGCCCAAAGTTGTGGACTACTGAAGGAGAAAAAATATTAAAAGGAAACTCCTTATGCGCAGAGGAGGGAGGTTGCATTAGCTATACATTTTCAAGTCATAGAGAAGGGTACATGTTGTGTTGAAGACTGAGTTGAGCAATCATCTAGTGTTATTTTTTGAATTTGAGTTTGGGATCTAAGCATCCAGGCTTACTAGTGAAGGTCACAGAAGCCATTGAACAATCGTGTTGTGTCCATATCATAGAGGAAAGAAACAGAAGGTCCATGTCCTAGTTTTTGTCTCGTTTCCACGAAGGCTTGAAGGGTTAGTTTGAAAATCTGATTCACGAGTGAACGCATAAGCATAAAGTCAATCTAGTAAAACCTAGTCGCAAAAGAGGATCCCATAGAGGAACAGTGAAGGAAAATTTTCCACTGGAATTGAAGGATAACACACTATAGTGGAAGTCATTTTTGGTTGAGGAGCTACACATAGAAAATTAGGTATAGGTATATATTTTTAGAAAAAATGGTGGAAGTCTTTAAGTTTGTGTTTCAATTCAATTTTTCTCTAGATGTACTAAAAGACATCCTAGGAATGAATTCCCACTGAATGTCATAGAAGTATACTTAGTCTGTGAAGAGACTCATGCAATAAATAAATGTACCTCCCTACTAGGCATAAAGGCTGTATAACAAGGAGGGGTAGAATGTGGGTCAGAGCAATTGTGCTTCATTTATCAAAGGCATGCAAGGTGCACATTATCCTCACTAAAATCCAAATAAGAATTCACCTTTCTAGCCTTGGAACCCTTCAACTCATTCATCATGGTCCACACCTCCTCCTTGGTCTTATGCTCCTCAATATCCTCCTCAGCCTATCAACCCTCCTTTTCAGCCATATCCACCCTAACCTTTCCAATGTGGCAACCCTCACCAAGGTGGAGGCCTCAAACAACCCAACCTCCTTCTTTACTTCCTCCACCTCAACCTCAACCTCAACCATATCATCTTCACCAAAATCCACCTAAACAACCTCAAATGCCTGCTTAACCTAATATTAACCCAAAGAATAAGCAAGAACAATAGGTTTACAGTGGGGAGACATCCTATGTTTCTTATGTTGTGGAAATCCAAGACATCAACATTTGGTCTAGGAAGGTGCTCACAGATAATTGCTCGCCTTCTCCACCTGAAGATATTAAAGAAGAGAAGGAAGAGATTGTCCCTCAAGCCAATGCACCTCCTTATCCTGAAAGTTTTGTCCACCCTAAACAACACACCCCATAAGAGGTTGAACTTCTGGGAGAATTGAAGAACTTGTGTGTCAAGATACCCCTTCTCTAAGCCATCAAAGATGTTCCCATTTACAACAAGCTTATCAAGGAGGAATGTTTCAAAAGGCATGGGAGAAGAAGAAGAGATACCCACACAACCCATGTTGTTGGACAACTATATGATCTAATACTTTTGAGGGTGATCTCTCCAAAGTACTTAGATCCTATTAGCCCAACAGTAGATGTGCACATTGATGGAATAATGGTCCCTAATACCTTAATTGATCTTGGGGTTGCAATCAATGTAATGACCAGGGAAACCGTGTTGAAGCTCAACCTCCAAGTGGCTTTGAGGAAGACCACTAGAGTGCTAGAACTTGCAGACAAATCGATAATAGCTCCTAAGGGAGTTATTAAGGATGTGATGGTCTCCATTGACTCTTGGGAATACCCCACTGATTTCCTGGTCCTCCAGCCCAAAACCAAGTTTAATGGTTATCCTCTCATCCTAGGGAGACCTTGGTTGGTCACTATTGATGCCTACATTAATTGTAAGGCTGGGAACATGACTATTAAGAATGGAAATTTATCAAAACAACTTGTGTTGTATCCTCCTACTCAACCATCTATTGAGCATGATTTACCCTTATGGTTAGACAATGAGGAAGAGGAATAATTTTATCAGACATCCCTCTACCCAGTATGTACTCTACACACTATTATAGGAGGGGGGGCATCTTGATGAAGATGAACTATTGACCATATCTTATAGAATCAACCTCCCATTGCCACATCAGTTGATGAGTTGATGAAAGAATCTGAGAGTATTCCTTGGGTTGATTTGTGCTATGTTGACTCTATCTTGGAACATGCCAATATTTTTGAGATTGGCCCATCTAGAACTCTAAATATCAACCCTTCTCTTTCTGCTAAGCAGGAACAACAATTATGCAGTGTGCTTAGGAAACACCTTGATGCTTTTGCTTTGGATTATAAGGAAATGAAAGGTGTGTATCCCTCAATCTATACTCATCATCTTTACATTAAAGAGGGATGTAATCATGTGTGCCAACCTGAGAGAAGGATGAAACCAACTCTTAAGTACATTGTGAAAGAAGAATTGCAAAAGTTACTAGATGTAGGGTTCATATACCCCATTTCAGATAGTGAATGGGTGTCACGTCTTATTTTAGTCCCCAAGAAAAATGGGAAGTGGAGGATGTATGTTGATTAGTGAGAACTTAACAAGGCTACAAAGAAGTACCATTTTCCTTCGCCCTTCATTGACCAAGTCCTATATGGCCTTTCAGGAAAGAAATTATTCTCCTTCTTAGATGGATTTAGTGGATACAACCAAATTCAGATCAACCTTGAAGACAAAGATAAGACCACATTTACATGTCCTTGGGGTACCTTTTCCTATAGAGTCCTTCCATTCGATCTGTGCAATGCCCCTGCTACTTTTTAGAGGGCAGTTCTAAGTATCTTTGTTGAACTTGTTCATGACTCTATTGAGATATACATGGATGATTCCTTATGGATGTGACTTCCAGGAAGCTCTTTCTAATATATGTAAAGTCTTAAAGAAATGCATTGAAATGAATATTTCATTGAGTCATGATAAATGTGATCTTTTTATGAATTCAGGGACTATCCTTAGCCATTTTATATCCAAGGAAGGGATACAAGTTGACCCAAACAAAATTTCCATCATCAAAAGGCTCCCTATCACTAAAATACAAAGAGATGTCAAGAGTTTCCTTTCATTATCTAGGTATTATAGAAGGTTCATTAAAGACTTTAGTCAACTGGCTTCACCTTTGCTTGGATTGATGGCTAAAGATTCATATTTTTGTTGGAAAAACAATTGTCAAGAAGCCTTTGAAGTGTTGAAAGAAAATCTTACCACTGCACCCATCCTTAGTGGTCCTAACTGGGAATTATCTTTCCATATACACACAAACGCATCGGATAAAGCTATAGGGGAAGCCTTAGGACAAGTGGAATACAAATTTCCTTATGTTATCTATTTCATCAATAAGAACCTTTCTACAGATGAGTTAAATTATACTGTCACTGAAAAGAAACTCTTGGTAGTGGTACATTCTTTGAACAAGTTTAAGCATTATATAACTGGTTATCAAAATTTTGTTCACACTGATTGTTGGCTTATTGGGGCCTGACCCATGTTTGGAGTTAAGTTAGCCAAACAAATCCTGGTACTACTGGCCCTTTCAGCAACAGTCCGCGGAGCGCGGATTGAGGTCTCACCCGAAGTAGTATGGGAGGGTGCTAGAACCAAGTTTACACACCCTGGAGATGTCTACTGAGTTCAAGTGGTTCGCGGTTTGACCCTGCGTGCAGGTTGCTTCGCGCACTTTCTCGTACCTCGTAGCTTGATATACTACCTTCATGTAGCCCTACTTAGGGGCTGAACGCCACATTTCTACGTTATTACCCAAGCCCTTACTGGTATTCCAATGTTAGTTGATTATTTTAGCCTACTTGCGTGCTTTAAGTTATACTTAACAACATAAACCATTCATACAGGTGCACGCAATAAATAAACAATATATTTGCAAATTATATCAAACATGCATTAACCCAAGAACAAATACACAAAATTATGATAAAACTTCTCTTTATTAATTCCTTCCTTAGTTACAGACTCGACTCACCCTGCGCACTTAACTGCAAGGGTTTGCACACTTAGCTACAAACTACTAGGCCTCTACGCACTCAGCTGCAGAGCCTTCACCTACTCTACGACCCAAAGACACACTTCAACTTGCAACTCAGTCACTTAGACTATTTCCTTACTTCTCTCTTACACTTAGAGCCTCACTCTATTTATACAATCCCATGGTCCTCGGACATGGGTAGGTCTATCCAGCTAACATTACATTACAAAACTAGGGCGGACAACCCTGTGACTCTATCATACTTTCATGCCCCGCGCCCGCAATTCGTGAAGCTTTACAACAAGATTCGGTCAAAACTTGGGCTTCGAGCCCAAAACATGCCTTTGGGGGATTCCATGCCTAACAGGCCCCAACACAAACATCGTGACTCACCTGCATACGTTGTTTTGAGACCTCTGTGTCAGGTGTGCTTCCCTGTATCAATGTTTTCATCCCTTTCATGTGTGCGAGCTTGCCTTCGATGTCTGCCGTGATGGTGAAGGCCTCGTCCATCCAAGGCTGGACGTGTGCTTTTAGGACTGCTTCCTTATGTCGTGCCACGTCCACCTGCTCCTTTAGTGCTTTAGCCTGCTGCATCTGTGCAAGCCTCTGGCTGAGGACCACCATCTGTGCAGTTCCTCGGACACTGTCATACTTCTATTGTAGTTCTCATGCCTCTGTCTCTAAGCACTGGATTTTGGGGTCCTCCTGTAGAGTTGTGACGACCTCAAATGATTCTTCCAACATGCTGGTGCAGTCTCGCACTGCACCTCCAATTTCCTCCAATCCCACTGTGATAGCACTAGTGTGCTGTTATCTGACTTCCAAGGGAGTGGATGGCTACGCCTTTAACCGTAGCTCGACGATCTGAAAATTCAGCTCCATCTGAACCTTTGTCATTTCCTCCCTGGCCTCGTGAACCCCTGTTGCTAACCTGTGGATCTACGCCTCTGCTGGCATAACTGTTGGGATGGCTAGCTCCAAGACGCTTTGGCAAGCGTCGCCTATCACCCATACCAGTTGTTGATTTTGCAACACCAATTCGGCGTGTTGCAAGCTTAGTTGTTCCATATTCATTTTCTGATCACCAAGGACTTGGAGCGCGGGACTCTCCCTAGCTCGCAACTCTGTAGTTATCCCATCCTGCAACACATATAATGTCTCATGCGGGAGGGCAGCTAGATTAACATCGAGACCTTTCAGCGCGCTAACTAAAGGCTTGTCGGCCTCATTTGATGTCACTAGTGCCCCTTCCAGCAGCACTATTGTGTTCGTCATCTGCGTGTGCAACATCTGCTCTGTTGTCGTGGATTCGACTGCGAGGTTGGTCGAAAGGGTACCAACCTGAGGGGGGTGCACCTATAATTCCTGCAATTGTGCTCTGAGGGCCCCCAACATAATCTGGTTCTCCTGCATGAAATCTTGGAGAGCCTCATTGGTGACATTGTGCATCGTCTCGCTGATGTCATGCAGATCACCCTCGGTTAGGGTGATCGGGTCAATGGACAATTTCGAGGCCTTGACCTTCTTCTGTGACCCTACTCGCTCTGCTGGGTGTTGGTACTTCAGCTGTGTTGATGCGGTTCGTGGGTTCGTGCCACCTTCTTCTGTTTTTGCTTCCTCTGCTTCATGTCCCTACGAAGGCATTTTTTGGCCCTCGCCCGCCTTCGTGGCTGCTTCCTATGTTGTTGCAACTGCTATGGCCTTTTCTTGCTCAGCTTCTTTTTGTGTCACATCCCACACTGCCCACACTTCTGCTGCTACTCTTTCCTTCCTTCGTTTTTCAGCCAACTGTGCGATGTGCAGCTTGGCATCGTCTTTCTTCTTTTGTGTTGTCGACTTCTCAATTTCTACAATGTCTGGGGCACGCCATTCCAGTGGCCATGCCTCCAAGACATTGAAAATGGTGTCATCGATGGCTACAAAGGGTAGCTTTGTCCACTGTTTAGTCGGCTCCTTGCGTGCTCTGATATATATATTATGCATGTCTGCCTTAAATTCTGCAAAACTCTGTAGACTGTTGTAAACTATGGGTGACAACTGTGGCTTACAGTTGATCCACATTTGGATGTTCATCTCCATGAGCACCCAGAAGATCTTGCTATCACATATCCTTTTAGCATCCTTCATGGCCCAGAGTGAAGTGTACTTCACAACCTCTGGTAAATCTCTGTCAATTATGGGGAATTGATTATCCTCTGGCAATTCCCCAACTACGAGCACTATGGACAACAATAACCATACATAGCGGAATGTTTTTCCCTGTTCTTGGGCTTCACGGTAATTCTCTAAAAATTTCGTGCAGAGGAATTCATGACAGTTAAACTGGACCCCCTCCATGCACTTCTCAGCCAGTGCGACCACCGGCACAGGTACCTCGTCTGCGCGACGCCTGCGCATCACTGCGAGGATTTGAGTTGCCACACGTACTGCTTTGTCCTTGATGCTGGAGATGGCGTAGCCCCTCTTCTTCTTTTCCATCTTGTGCTTCTTCTTCATGGCCTTTGCAATGGACAAATCACTGCCCTTCCCTTCCGATATGGCTGCGGGGTCCTCTCCTTTGTATGGAAGCCAGGAGACGCAATGAATCTCAAGTCTATCGTGATGGGGATGGGATCCTCTAGCCATAAACACCCATCATGCACCAGGTAGAGAAACTACCTGATGAAGAAAATGGTTATTGGGGCGCGGTGGAAATGCAACACCCAGAGTAAGTTCAACAGCCCGACCTTTTCCACTCTACGCAACCACTTCCGCGGCTCTAACGCTGTCACCACCCCTGCGGTGTTCTAATTCATGAGGTTTTTGGTCTCAATGCGAGGAAACTTCTCATGGTCAGTGAGGTCCCAATATTCAAATTTCAGGCTCGGCACGTAGCCCAGGTGTGTGCCTTCAACCATAATTCCATCTGGGAGGAGCAGGGTCTGGAGTGAGCTCTTGGTTTCATCCAGATCCTTGGGCACTTTGGCTTTCCCTTTTCGTGGGGGGACATAGGTGGGCATTTTTGTCGCAGAGTGCATAGGTTGAGTATCCACCTCCATGGCTTCATATTCATCTTCTGTGATGATAAGATCTTGCATATCTTCTTCTTCTTCGTCTGTTTCTATAGTGATGCCTTTACCCTTCTCCTCCATTGACAATTTGTTCCGCAGCAGGTTCCGCAGGGACACACGTACGGAAGCCATTGCTTGTTTGTCCTTCTTGGGTCTTAGCGTGCGCGGTGATTTCAGGATTTCTACCATAATCCCGGCACCTTCTGGAACATCCCTCATAGTTAGGGCCTGCGCGGCCTCCTTAACAGTAACTTATGCTATCTCCATACCATCCTTAGTTGTTGCCATTGTAGCTGTGCTGCAATCTATCACTCGCGAATTCAGGGGCTCAATCAATGCTTGACTCACAACACTCAGGGCTCTGCTCAATCGCTCAATTTGCAAATGACCAAGTGTTGTTTGTTGGGAAACCCTTTGTATTTTATAGTGCTTTTTGAATTCAAATTCAACCGTTCCCCCCAATTTAAGTTCATTAATGCTTTATTGGCGGTAGATTTTCCCAAATCTTGCCCATAAATCACGTCTTAAATGACTGTCGCCTACTCCAGTTGGCCTCAAGTCGAGCATGCCATCATGAATAGTGACTTCAACGGTCACTTTCTAACCATCCGGCATGGCAGCGCAACCCCCCATGCGTGGTCGCAGACCTTGTGACTTTTAGTTTCTCTGTGCAACTCCAACCTCGTGTAGCTTCCGGGCAGAGTAGTTTATAGTCCCACACTTCCTTTCAATTGCTTGGAGTGATAAGACTGTATTCCCTTCGGCCAGTCAGGTGGCCACACCACCCGTGTAGAGTTCCATCTTGTCCTCCATCATGGTTCCTGGAGAATCCCCACCTTTTATTGTTACGGTCGACATCACGCACTTCACCATTTGCAACACACTACCCTGGTCACTATGCTTAGCAATATGCGGTCCAAGCCAAGGCATTAGACTAATCAATTCACGGCGATAGTTCTCAAACTTGTCAACATGATCGTACACACCTTACCTTACCATCCTAGTTTTTTCGGCGAGAAAATCTTCCTTTATCTCGTCCTCCAGCTTCTTGACTTCCGCGTCCACCAGAGCACTTTTCTTTCTTAATTGTACCCTTTATTCTTCAAGTTCTTGGAGTCTAAGGTTTCCCTGTTGGATTTCGGCTTCCAAGGTTCCGTGAACCATGGTCCCTACCAGTGCTGGATTATGTTTTTCAAGTACTAGAGGGCTTACAACATTCGTCTCATATTCCAGCATTGGCGGTGCCTGCACGGTCAGGTTCTTGCACGTGGTCATATACGACCATAGAACAGCTGGTACGCACAGGTCCTAGTCAGTCCGTTTCGCATTGTGGACCATTTTCAGTATTTCGCACACTTTTTCAAAAGCTTCCACGCAAATAACCTTATGCGCGCTTGGTCTTATCATACCTCCTGGTCCTAAATGGAGGGGTTGTTCGTGCCATTGCCTTGCCCACTCTTGCTTTCCGATCATGTTTTCTATTGTGCAAATGGTGTACCTTTGTGCAGGTTGTGCACCTTATGCTTGTATCCATCTGGAAAGGTGGGCGCGCGAGCCGTTTTGTCTGGAATACTTGGCTTTTATCTGCATCTGAGGCTTCCCAAATCGTAGGTGCATCATCCCTCTACATTCACGCCAATCCTCGAAATTCTGCGGGTGTGTACACCACCACCTTACAGGCGTAGCACGCAGTACCCATTTCAGAGCATCGAACCGTTGTTGTTCCAGCACTTCTTTTTCAAATTTATTCAAGAACTTCTCTATCTCGCTTAACCTGTCATACGTAGGCAAGTCTCTTGTTTTCGTTGCTACGCAGTGCAGTGACCTTATCATCATGTTACAATTGAGCGTGGTTACCTCATGTAACTAGTTTTTCCATCGTTCTATTTCTTCGTCAGAATCTGATGTGTAGGAGCTTTCGCGCTCCCACGAGATTCGGCCATCTGCAGTGGGATTTACCCAGTCTTCCTCCCACGCGGTTATCTTGTAGATGCAGTCCAGATCGTCATCATTGTCATTGTCACTCACCGGTTTTGTGTAGTGCGATCCTTCCGCAGGGTCTAAAGGTACCACTACGCGCAGTGATTTTTTCTCAAAAATTATCTTGCACTTATTTAGATTTATCACTCCATTCATGTCAGCGGCCCAATCTATTCCCAGTAACGCAGGATAGGGATTACTCTCATCAACAATCTCTATCACTTTTAAATCTGCTAGCACGCTCGCACCTTCGATATCTACCATTATTCCCTGCAATCTCCCCATAGGTAGGATATTTTGCTGGTTTGCCATTCACAATTGAATAGGAGACCATTGCAGTGCAGGCCTGCCCATGTGCTCCCATGTCTGATTTGGCAGGACGTTCGCATCCAATCCTAGATCCAAAATCACTTGATCCATTTCATATTCCCTGATCTACGCGGTCAATCTCATCTCTCTTCTTGTTCGCATCGTGTGCTTCCCAAGCTTCTGGAATACACGTAGTTCTCCTGGCACGGTTCCAACACATCTAGTTATGAGTTCTTGCAGCCCCTTCACAGCCTTGCTGTCGTGCAACAACTTCATGCATGTCTCTAAGAATGTAGTGAGCATCGATGGGTCCATTTCCGGTTCCAGTCTACCTTTACTTCATGAAGTAGAGGCATCTGTGAAGCTCCTCTTAGCTTTCATGAATGTCTCTTTAGCGCACTCCAGATCAAATTCAAGTTCCTTCGTCAGAGCCTTGCGAACCCAGGTACTTTCTTCAGTTTGCTTGCCCTTGTCAATCCCCATCGTAATATCGCTTTGGAGCACGATATTTACATTTGGTTCTTCCTCGCGTGACTCAGACCTCATCATTTGTAGGTTCTGAGTTGGGGGAGGTTGGAGTGCTCATTTATCACGCAACCTCGCTATCAGCGTGGGACAGTCCTTCGTCTTATGATCAAACTGGGTACAATACAAGCATGATGGTATCATTGGATTTGTACAATTGCGGACATAATGCCTTGGTCCTCCGAAATTGTAACAAATCAGTCGTCCGCGACCTCTTCCTAGTCCCATTCCACCTCAACCTCGTCCACGCCCTTGAAATATAGTGCGTGCCATCCTTGCATTTTGATCGAGGGCACGTGTTTCGGCCTAAACTCTGTAGGTAGGAGTCTTACCCATAATCAGTTCATAGATTCTATAGGTATTCTCATCGTGGCCTACTAATCTGCAGAAATTAAAGAACAACTGCTAGGAATTCTATGTATACTTCTATAATAGATGGTAGTTATCTGTAGCATGCTTCCCTCCTATCTGAAAAATCACACACTATAATGCAAGTGCAGCGCTTGGTCCTGCTTGTGCCTCTGGTCTCAATGGCATTGGTGCTCCTTCCGCCAGGTAGTTCGCAAGGACTAGACAATGGTCGTTGTCCTGTCCCTGGCCCTTGCACTTTACGCACCATACCTCCTCGTGCACTTCAAGGTGAGCCGTCATGTCTTGTTTCAAACTTTTCATCTCAAGGCACAAGTTTTTCAACTGCACGTGGATCTGTTGAAATCCCAAGTTAGGATCTTGTATCGGGGACTTGTGCAGTCTCATCGCGATTTCCAAGGCCTCGGCCTGAGTGGTTAGCTTCTTCTGTGACAGTGTGTTCCTTAGATGCGGCATTAACGATGCTACAAAACATGCATGGTGTTGCCCATCCGTCAAGGTCATATTGGCTTCACGAACTGTACACTTCAGTCTTTGATCCAGCTCCCAGGGGGTCTCGCCTGCAAGCATCGTGATTTCTTTAAATCTGATGGTCGACTGTGTCTCTAATTTTGGCCTGCTAAATTCCTTGTTTAGCACAGCTTGGATATCTGTGATCCCTACATTCAGATTGTCATTGGAGTGCTTAATGTACCAAGTCAGTGCATGATCCTGTAAAGCATTGACTAGCATTGCTTTCTTTGTATTGTCATTTTTGATTCCCTGTGCTTCCCATACGGCCCCTACCATGAACCAAAATTGATCTAGATCTTCATTCCTTACTCCTTTGAACACTGGCAACTTTATCGCGCTTGCCATATTGAACTGTGGTGGTGGCGAAGGTGGTGTGGGCGATGACAGGGGTGAAGATGGTCAAACTGGTGGTGGTGTAGGTGGGGGTGGTATGCGAGGAATTTGTTGCTTTATCAAACTGGTCGCATTTCTTGGTGAGACCTTCACGAGCTCTTCCTTGCTTTCCCACGAAGGTGAAATCAAGGGGCTAGGTTCTAGTTCTGTGCTACCTTCGTTTCTGTAGATCCTCCCACTTCGCGTGGCCCCAAACATCAATTTATTCACATAACCCACTTTTCACACAGTAGCATTTTAATCCAAGTGTTCAAATATTTAATGTACTTACCTCGCAGTCCTTTGAGGAAGCGTCGTTCCGCCTCGCTATAGCTGACTGAAGTGTCTACCGCGAACTCGGTGATAAATCCTCGTATAATTTGATCGAGCCAGTGATCCACAGTGCACGCGATCTTATCCTCGAATGCTTCCATTCTACACACCAACTCTGGAGTCCACAAAATAGGTTTGTCGAGCCTACCCCTTCCTTGACTATCTGCTAGCTTTGTGATCCACTTGTACAACTCAGAGGGGAAGGATGCAAAGAAAATTTCATGGATTTCCATATATAAATAGCAATCTAACCACTCTTCCTTTGATAATCACGGATTCCTGTTTTCCTTTGTTGTGAACTCGTGAACCTTTATGTCCAACCACTCTTCAATTCCTTTCTTTGTTGGATTCCAACGATACGACATCAAACATCTCTTTGCAGATCCCGATCCCGGTAACAGAACCATTTGTTGGCTTATTGGGGCCTGACCCAGGTTCAAAGTTAAGTTAGCCAAACAAATCCCGGTACTACTGGCCCTTTCGGAAACAGTCCGTGGAGCGCAGACTGAGGTCTCACCCAAAGTAGTATGGGAGGGTGCTAGAACCAGGTTTCCACACCTTGGAGATGTCTAATGAGTTCAAGTGGTCTACGGTTTGACCCTGCGCACAAGTTGCTTCGTGCACTTTCCCGTACCTCGTAGCCTGATATACTGCCTTCGCGCAACCCTACTTAGGGGTTGAACGTCGCGCTTCTATGTTATTACCCAAGACCTTATTAGTTTTCCAATGTTAGTTGATTATTTTAACCTACTTATGTGCTTTAAGTTATACATCACAACATAAACCATTCATATAGGTGTGTGCAGTAAATAAACAATATATTTTCAAATTATATCAAACATGCATTAACCCAAGAACAAATACGCAGAATTATGATAAAACTTCTCTTTATTAATTCCTTCCTTAGTTACAGACTCGAATCACCCTGCGCACTCAACTTCAAGGGTCCGTGCACTCAGCTGCGGACTACTAGGCCTCTGCGCACTTAGTTGCATAGCCTTCTCCTACTCTACGACCCAAAGACACGCTTCAACTTATGACTCAGTCACTTAGACTCTTTCCTTACTTCTCTCTTACACTTAGAGCCTCGCTCTATTTATACAATCCCATGGTCCGCGGACCATGGGTAGGTCTATCCAACCAACATTACATTACAAAACTAGGGCAGACAACCCTGTGACTCTATCATACTTTCGTGCCCCGCGCCCACAATTTGCGGAGCTTTACAACAAGATTCGGTCAAAACTTGGGCTTCGAGCCCCAAAACATTCCTTGGGGGATTCCATGCCCAACAATGATCATGCATCAATTAATTATTTAATGAATAAACCTTATGTCAATGCTAGATCATTAGATGTTTGTTATTATTACAACAATTTGATTTGACTATTATTGATAAACCAGGGAAAGAGATGTGGTTGTATTTTTCTTGTCAAGACTAACCCTGCCTGCAAAAAAGGAATGGTGGATGATCAACTTCCAGATGAACATCTCTTTTCCATCTCAGCTTTTTCTCCTTGGTTTTATGATATAGCCAACTACTTGGTTGTTGGGGTGTTCCTTCCTAATGTATCTTCTAAGGAGAAAAGCAAGATTGTCAGGAAAACTACCCCATTGACTTGGATTGGAGGGGTTCTTTTCATATTGGGGCCAAATCAAATCCTGAGGAGATGTGTGGGAGCCACTTTTCTACTAAGAGGATAGACTTTGAATTTCTACAATCAGGTTATTATTGGCCCACTTTACATCAAGATGCAAGGAGGTACACCACCAGGTGTGATCAGTGACAAAGGATGGGTAAGCCCACACCCAAGGATGACACATTGTTACAACCTCGAGTGACTCTAGAGTCATTTGATAAGTTGGGCATGGATTTCATTGGACCCTTTTATCCCCCATCAAGACAAAACAAATATATCATTGTGTGCACTGATTACTTGACTAAATGGCCTGAATCAAAGGCAAAAAAGATAGCAACTGAGCAAAAGGTGGTTGAGTTTTTGAGAGAGAACATCTTCTACAGGTGTTTTTCTCCAAGGGAGTTAGTCACTAATCAAGGATCACAATTTACATCAAATCTGATTGAAGATCTCATGAAGTAGTTCCACATCAAGCACATGACATACATTGCCTATCACCCTCAGTCAAATGGGAAAGTGGAGGCCACAAACAGAGAATTGGGGAACATTTTAACCAAGGTTGTTAGCAGTAGCAAAAAAGATTGGGGAGACAAACTTGTGGAATCCACTTGGGCCTACAACACCACTTGTAATACCACTACTGGATTCACTCCATTTGAAATATTCTATGGGAAGAAGGCCCTTTGTCGATTGAATTAGAATACAACACCTTAAGGATGGGAGATCAGTTAGACATGGATCTCACTACAAAACAATGGAAGAGGCTGCTCCAACTCAATGGTATAGATGAATTTAGGCTACAAGCTCTCTTGCACACTAAGGTAATCCATCTACAAGGGAATATTTGGCATGACATACACATTAAAGAGAATACTTTTCAAGAAGGAGATTGGACCCTGTTGTATGATTCCAGATTCAAGTATTTTAAGGGAAATTTAATGGCAAGATGTTTGGGTCCCTATCTAGTAGAGAAATGTCATGAGAATGGGTCTATCCAGATCATAACAATTGATGAGGAAGGGATTCCCTTACTTGTCAATGGTTATAGGTTGAAGTTGTATCAAAGACCTTTGTCCAAGGAATAATTTATTAGTTCAATTAGCATAGAATTGAATGTAATTTGGAGGCTCATAGTCCTCAATCCACATAACTTCTAAAAAAAAACAAAAAAATAAATAAAGGGCCTAGGTGAAAACCTCTATGAGGCATCTAAGTCCAACACTAGGGTTGAAAACCTCTTTGAGCTAGCCCAAGAGCCAAAAAACAACAAAAAAAAAATAAAGATATGAAAATATCCCCAGGTGAAAACCTCCTCTAAGGCACCTAGGGTAGGTATGCAGGTTCAAAACCTTTGCAGAGAAAGCATGCGTGTCTCAACAAAAGAAAAAAGAAAAAAACACAAGGAAGGAGTTCCTACAATTTTGCTAACATCTCTCTTTTGTAGGACTCCAGACAATCAACAAAACCATGGCTACAAAACATATTCTACAGATTCATTCCTCCATTTTTCCAGCCATCCATTGCATTTTCACCCTCTTCATTCACCTCCCTACCTCTCTCCATCATCTAGCCAACAATAGAATCATGTTTTTCCTCCTTTTTGAAGTGTTATAGGATTGTCCTGAAATGCTACAGGAGTAGGCTGAAATGCTACCGAAGCAACCCAAAATTCTACAAGAGGCAGATATGATTGGAGGAAGGGGCCAAAAGGTCATGTATCTTTAGGAAATTTTGAGAGAGGTCCACCCATATCACCTTCATCACTCATCCACTTCATCTAGCCAAGAGTCATCTTCAAATTTCACTGTCCTATATAAAAAAAATCCAAAAAAGGATTTGTCTACAAGTTTTCCACCAACTACACAACCTCTTGATGATTTCAATCATGTCCTTATACCTCCTATGACTTTACCTCAATCCCACATGAAATATGAGCTATCTAAGAGGAATTAAGTGACTACTACAGGAAGGAGATTCCTCCTGTAGCAACCTATACAGTTACAATAGAACTCAACATCATTTTTTTTTCTCACCCACAGAGCAGAAGATCCAACCACCTTAAGCATCACGAAGCCATTTTTGAAGTTGAGAAGAGACACACCATCCTTAGAAAGTAGATATTAGATAATCCATCCACTCCACCAGCAATAGATTGGACACTGAGAAGAAACCTGCATACACACAACAATTTTATTAGTCAAGCAATCATTAAGCTATGAGTGCATGTGTAGAAGAAAGCAAAGGAAATCAACACCTTCAAGATCATCATATTATGAAGACCAACTCTAGCATGAAAGCTTCTCTAGGAATTCAACATCACATGTAGGCTCAGGTGTGACAACCCTCACCTCTTCCCTATGCATAATATGATAAAATGTGTAATGGTCGAGAAAGGAATTTTTTATGAGCCACAGGTGGCCAATAAAATTGGACACCTTCGATTAGTAAACTAAATTTTATTCAATCACACATGCGACATGGAAAATTTAACTCAAGTGAGGTGGTGATTATGAGGAGTGAGGTGATGATCATGAGGAGCAGGGTGATGATTGCAATGAGTGGGGACAACAGTTAAAAAATGGAAGTTTGTGCAAGAGCCATGTCACCAAAGCGCTCCGAGCCTTTACCACAAAAAGGAATATTAAGTACAAGGCTCGACTCCATTTTTATAATCACTCATTTCTAAAAAACAGTTATAGAATTACAAACTAGTGATATCAGAGGCTGCCTAGGGTGCCACTGAGCTACTTCGAATTGTGTTTGAAAGTGCTACAAGAGAAGCTAGAGGAGGATATAAACTGCTATAGGAGGCTTGAAAGGGAGTTACAGGAGAGAATTGAAGGGAGAGAGGGAACCAAAACTACCCAAATTTGTCCACAAACCCTCATGCACATGACAAAGTTATCTTAAAAGGAGTAAGTGGCTTTCTCCCTCTCTAATTTCCATACATTTGCATGGAGAATTATGCTTGAATTAAGTACCTTGAAGCAAATAGTTGTAGTAGTTATATGTGAAGGCAAGATAGGAACAAAGAAAAGTTATCTTTTTTATAATTAACATCCTTCTCCCCCTCTGAAAGAGAAAATATGACACTGTCTTTGCACCCAAGACTACTCTGAGGCCAAAATTAAAAATACACCCAAGTAACCCTGAGAAGGAACAATAGTAGAAATGGGGGGAGGTTTCAACAGAAGAGAACCCATAGACACAAAAATAATTCATCAACATCCTCAAGTGGTAAATATTTTTCTAAGACCTAAGTGGATGGGATTCTTTGAATAGTTGGATGGGTATGATAATTATATAACTCAGGAATTTTCCATGGCACTAAATCCTCAGGGAGGGGATAGTGCCACCACTATTGTTAGAGGCATTTCCATCTCTTTAAATATTGAACTCATAAGCATAGTGAATACCTTACCCTTAGGAATTCGATGGAGCAAAGACGATAAAGTAGTGAGTGTTACAACCAGGAATAACTTCTTCATTTAGAGAGAAAAGCATGTAGAAGATAAAAATGGAGTGAGAAGAGAGAGCCTACCTTAACCCTAGGATGAAGTGGCTTATCACATCCTCAAATACATATCTTGTGAGGGGAGGTTGAGCATTGTATATTCCTATCATTTTAGGTTGCTCCATGAGCTAAGAGTCAAAGAAAAATTACCTATTCCATAGAGACTTAGTGTTCCACATTTCCTCCTACAATATATCATTGAAATGAGCTAGAAAGTGAGGGAAGGGAAGCACCAACATATTTCCCACCATGGCCTCATTAAGATGATTATTATGGATGCTCTAAGTCACCTAAGGAACCCTGTTCTATGGATTGATTTTGTAGACATGGATATGGAAATTTTCATTGAAACCCAAGCCATCACACATGAAGAAACACCAACCTCTAGCATTGGAGGTAGGGAAGGAAAGAAGGAAGAAGAGGAGTCAGTAGAAATAGAGGAAGAAGAAGCAGAAACTAAGGAAGGAGAAGGAGAGAAAGAAATAGAGGAAGAAGAAGCAGAAACTAAGGAAGGAGAAGGAGAGAAACAATGAACAGAGAAAGAGAACCCTGAGGGGACCTCCAAGCCTTAAGAGACATAAAAACAAGGACAATAAATAAGTCTCTCTCCAAGGAACACAGAGCAAGAAGTGGATGCAACATTGGCCACATTGGGAACACCTATCAAGCCCAAAATAAGGTAGCCAACGCAAGGTCCCTTATAACTCAAAACAAGGAAGAGCACCAGGATAAGGGAAGGGAAGCCTCAACCTCCTTAAAAAATCCTTATCATTGTTTATGAGTCAGGAAGCAAGAAGGAAGAATTGGGACATAGTGAGGGAAATTTTGAAGAAGTTACCTCTCCTAAGGCCAAAACCAAGCAACATGTGCTACCTATGGGAGGCCCACCACTAGGGAAATAACTTTTAAGAGGATCAAGACACAAGCTGCCATGTTACAAGAAGAAAAAGAAGAGCTACAAGGGGGAAACATAACATCTACAAGAGAAACAAGGGTTTCTACAAGAGTAGTAGGAGGTGCTATAGGAAGGGGAAACCACCCAAAATAAGATGAAAAGGGACTCTAAGGGATCCAAGAGCCTAATCCACAACCCAATTTAGAATCCTACTATAAATTTGTTGATGGAGGTAGGATTATACCTGAGAAAATTACCATCCCACTCTTCTTTGAGTTAGAGAAGGAAAGAGGCAGAACACATAGATGGATGAAAATTGAAAACTCCAAAAATGTAGAAGATGTGGGGCTCATGGAGGAGAAACTAAATGAAATGGGCAAAGAAATGAATGATTTGAAACTAAGGGAGTCAATCATGAGAGAGAAGCCACAGGCGGAAAACACAATGTTAAGAGAGAAGCTGCAAGAAAAAGAGATAGAACTTACCAATATGGAAAGTATATCTATGGAAGCCATACAATGTAGGAAATCATCCAAATCCTATGCCATTTTCCTCAAGGAGCAGTGGCTGCAGTTCCAAATTAAGACATTGGCACTGTATGTCTCCCTGCGTTTCCAAGACTACAGGAAATTCATTGAATTTTGCAAAGGGGCAAGTATTGAGGATAAAGCCAAACTTGCTGCATGCACAATCTGATCCTCACAGACATGACTTTTTGGGACCCCAACTCAAGATTAGGAGACATGCAGTTGATGGCATTATCCTCCTGGTTGACCCATGAGGAGACAAGGGCTGAAGAAGTAAAAAGGGTGATGAAAAAATAAGAGAAGGATCCCTTATATATCATAGAAGAACTAGTGAGCCCTAAGGCTGTCATTAGCAACCACAATCTCATCTCCTATGATCCTGAATTGGCACCTAGGTACATAGCATCCCAAGATCAATCCATCCTACATTTTGAGGAAAATTTAAGGTGGTGGGGATAGAAGTTTTCCAGGATTTCCAAAGAAGATGGTAGGCCCTGCCTCACAGTTTACAAATCATAGAATATCACTCCCTAGAAAGACTAAGGAATGCCTTAGCGAGAGCCCCACTATAAAAAAGAATCATGCAAAGGATGAATACCAAATGAATAGGACTAAAACTCAATCATCCCTTACTATTGGGCCTACAAGAAGGAAGAAACCATGCAGATGAACAAAAATAATGCACAGACATAGAGGCAAATGCAGTTTTCTATCCACGGGAGGGCACACCATCTGAGGTGCCTTGGGATATCAGAGAGGCCACCAGGGCCATGAATGAGCTTCATATCAGTGATTAAGTTGCTCATAGGGTGAGAAACACCTTTAACAGGGGGGTGATGATGGGTCCCATCAATAAGTATATTTTGAAGTTCATTGTGCTATCCTCTAGCCCTTAAAACTCTCATTTTCTCACATTAATTCACATTTTTAGCCATAATATGCTTAGTAGGAAGAATAAAGGGTGTTTTTCATATTGTATGGCCTAATGTGATTAATTTGCAAGAAAAGAAGCATTTTTGGAGGCATTTACTATGTAGGGGCTTGATGGAGACAACCAAGAGAGAATATAGGGGGGCTTGTCCACCTCATTAACTCTCTAACTCAGCTTGAGATTGAAGAATCCTCACTCATAGCCAAAATTCACTAGCAGCCAAGGGACTCCAAGTACATATGAAGATCAAGGAGGACCATATCCACAAATCTCAATATCTTGGAGGGAATCACTCTTCTTTTCAAGGGAGTTTCCATCACCTATATTTTTGTATAAATAAACCAGCCAAGAGACTCATTAGGATTCAATTTAGCTAGGAGTAGCTACTAAGGGCCTAGTGCTTGACATTGTTATTCTTATTTTTCATATGATGTATGTGACTATCATTTTCTGTTAATGAGAATTTTACCATTGATCTGCATCTAAGTTAGTTTTGGAGGGTTGAAACCCTTGGGTTTGGGCCCAACCCATAGGCTTTAGTCCCTCTTTTATATTTCTTTCTTGTTCTTGTTTCAAAGAATTGCAATTATTTCCTTGTTTCAGTAGACGCTATGTCATAAAAAATTGTAATTGCATGCTTTCCTATCACCTCTCTTGTGGGAAGAGTGATTGGAAAGATCCAAAATAACAACTCAAAAATATTTGTTTATGATTTCTTGGAAAGTGTTAAGTATTAGATTGAAATCCTTATGCATGTTTAATCTCTGCAACTTAGGAGTTAGCAAAATTGGTTTGGCAATTGGAGTTTTGTTGTAGGTTAGAATAGACGTCAACAAAATTCAAATCATATTTTCCAATATTATTTACTTTGTTGCAATAATAATCATTTAATGCATGTATTTGGCTTGTTGCAAGAACTGTGTTGATTTGTGAGGGTGGGCACAACTTTCCACATCCACCCGGACCTTTCCATCTTCCCCCTAGGCACCTAACCTTGCTTCCAAACTCTGTCTCTAAATTCACTCTATTAAAGTAAATGAAGGACATCATGGGCATCAACTTTGGTGTAAGAAAGACCTCCAAGGGGTACTAGGCTTGGCTAAGCATCTCCCACACCCTTCATTCACATCCTTCTAACTTCATCCACCTTCCTTTGCCTTCAAGGCACCATTTCTATCCTCAAAAATCTCTCAAACCCTCCTCCTCTAGTAAAATAGGGCCTCCTATAGTAATACAAGACCTCCTGTAGTGCCTCCTATAACAGATCTGTATCATTATTTTCTTCAACTAATTTTGCCCCATACTTTGACTCCAGCATAATTAAGTTGAATAATATCACCTGCACTATGATTTGATGATTAGGGAGGACTCTAGGACCAATCCGACCTCATCCTTTCCTCATTGTAACCATCGGATAGCAAAAAAAAGTTAGGATTAGTATTTTTCTTCATAGTTATGTTAAATATCGGATCCCTCATTTTCAAGCAAGTGTGAGTAGATAAATGATGCATGAAATTAGGTTATTGATTTAATTAAGTGTGCAAGTAAATTAGCATGATCTATTTTTTCAAATAGATCAAACTTTTCCTTTCATGAAATTTCGATTAGCATTTATGTGTAATGAGTGCCATTATCACCTTATAGTTAGAATCATGTTCATTTATGCTTTCATAAGAATTTTTCATTGTAATTAGTTGGAGGAATGGTCTATTAACACTTTGATCTAATTTAATGAATGAGGGTGACACGATTATAACCTAAATTGTTGTGCATATAGCACTATCACCTCTAATTTTGTTTCAAACCCGAGTTGATAATTTAAGTTGAGAAACCCTTGGGAGTTGCAACATCCTTGGTGCAATACCAAGGCTCATCATTTAGGTCATGAGGCAACAATTGTTCTGAGAAGTCAAGAGAATTTACTCACCTATGGCATCAGTGGTTGGGTCACATGGGCGAGAAGGGCCTTTAGGTACTGATGAATCACAAATTTCTTACTAATTTAAAATCTTTGAGTTTGGATTTTTGCAAACATTGTGTATATGGAAAACAATGTAGATTTTTTTTTTTAAATTTGGTAGTCATAATAGTAAAATTAGTTTTGGATTATATCCATTTTTATCTCTGGGGACCATCTCCTATAATGTCTTATGGAGGTGGATCCTATTTTGTAACTTTTATTGATGACTACTCCAGGAAAGTTTGAGTTTATATGTTAAAAAGAAAGGTTGATGTATTTAATGCTTTTAAACAATTTTAAGTTATGGCAAAAAAAAAAAACTAGGAAATACAATTAAATATTTAAGAACTGGCAATGGCGGTGAATTTCCTTCCTTAGAATTTGAACATTATTGCAAGAATGAAGGGATAGTTAGACATAAAACTTCTACCTATACTCCTCAACAAAATAGCATTGTTGAACATATGAACATGACTCTTATGGAAAGAGATAGAAGCATGATCAACAATGATAATCTATAGAAGGAACTATGGGGAGAAGAAATACCCACTCCTTGTCATTTGGTAAATAGATTAGCTTCAATTTCTCTTAATTGTAAAATTCCTGAAGAAGTTTGGTCGGGTCAGTCTTGTGATTATTTGTGCTCAAGAATTTTTGGTTGTAATGCCTATGCTCTTATTCCAAAGAATCAATGTTCTAAGTTAGAACCAAAAGAAAAAAAAATGTGTTTGTTGGGTATGAGGATGTTGTGAAAGAGTACAAGTTGTGGGATAATGATATGCATAAGATCAACATTAGTAGAAACGTAACATTTCATGAATCTTCTCTTCTAAAAGAATATGTTGAAAAATTTAAGCAGGAGGTGTCGTGGAATCAACAAATTCAGTTGGAGACTCAACCTTTTTCAGAAATTCAGAAGGAAGAAGCCTAACTCTGAAGAAAAGATGAAGAATATATAAAGAAAAGTGTATAATTTTAGGAACCAAACACTCTTAGGAGGTCTACAAGGGAAACAAGAACACCTAAGAGTTATGAATATTCTGCTTCATTTGTTGCTTTGATTATTGAGGATGGGGAACCTTCTTTTTATCACGAATCAATGAATGATGTGGATAATAAAAAATGGAAGAAGGATATGGACAAAGAAATAGATTCCTTGTCCAAGAACAAACCTTGGGATCTTGTATAACTTCCTAAAGGGAGAAGTGTTGTTGGATGTAAATGGGTCTTCAAATTGAAGAGAATTTTTTATTGAAATATTAAAAGATATAAGGTGAGGTTGGTAGTAAAAGGGTACTCTCAGATAGAAGGTATTGAATTTCATGAGAAATTTTCACCATTTATAAAACTTGTTTCTATTAGTACAGTGTTAGCACTAAGTGCATTACTTGACCTTGGGTTAGAACAATTAGATGTTAAAACAACTTTCGTTCATGGAGATTTGGATGAGGAGATCTATAAATAAAATCCAAAAGGTTTTGTACAAGGTCACAACAAGAGATTAGTTTGCAAGCTCAGGAAATCATTGTATGGCATGAGATAGTCATCTAGGAAATGGTACAAGAATTTTGATTCCTTCAATGAGCTAGAACTTCGCTATAAGTGAATATGATCATTGTGTGTATTTTAGAATTTCAATGGTATATTCATTATCTTGGTTTTTTAATTTGATGATATTCTTATTGCAAGAAAAAGCATGGAAGAGATCAACAGGTTAAAGGCTCAACTTGCTAGGACGTTCGATATGAAGGATCTTGGAGATAAAAAGAGACAAGAAAAATGAAAAGCTCTAGTTATCAACAAAAGTATGTGGAGAAAATACTTGCAAAGTTTGTTATGAACAATTTGAAACCTGTTAATGTTCCTTTAGCTTCCCATTTTAAGATTTCTTCGTGTTTAAGTCCTAGTATTGATGAATAAAAGGAGTATATGTATTGTGTATTGTATGCAAATGAAACACGCGACTTAATTTATGTGATGGTGTCTGCAAGACCTGACATTTCACATGTAATTGGAGTTGTCAGCAGGTTCATGGAAAATCCAGGAAAAGAACATTGGAAAGCAGTGAAATGGGTGCTTCGATATTTGAGAAGCACAAGTGACCATTGTATCATCTTTAGTGGTTGTAGTGATTTAGTCTGCAGATATATTGATTTTGATTTTGTTGGTGACTTCGACAAGAAGAGATCTACTACAAGATATGTCTTTACTCTTGTAGGTGGAGCGATTAGTTGGATGTCAAAGCTTCATGAAATAGTTTCTTTGTCCACTACTGAGGCAGAATATATAGCCGATTCACATACCTATAAAGAAGCAATCTGGTTGAAGGGTCTACTGGGTGAGCTTGGAAGGATGCAGGAGAAATCGAATGTATTATGAAACTGTCAAAGTGATATTCATTTGGCTAATAGTTTGGATTATGACAACAAAGCCAAGCATATTGATGTAAAATGCCATTTTGTAAGACATGTAATTGACGATGGCGAAGTAGCTCTTGAAAAGGTCCACACATAGGAGAATTGTGTAGACATGTTCATGAAACTAATTTTGGTATAGAAGTTGCGGCAGTGTTTGGATTCTCTTGGCTTTCATAAAAGATGATGAATGGGCATGGGCAAAGGATTAGGAAAATTGTTGTCAAGGTGAAGATTGTTAAGAATGACAACAATTTAAAAGATTTTGTAAATGTACTTTTTACCTTAATCGGGCGGTTGTATAATGATAGGATGCTTTGTAATGGTGTCTTCCTTTTAAAATGTTGTAGCATGAAAGGCCTATTGGAGAGTCATTGTTGACCTTAAATAATAAAGCATTCCAATATCTTGCCTTATGGAGGTTTCTTTGACAAACTCTTAGGTTTTTACCACACATATCTTGTGTTATTATATGAATTTAGTTTCTTGTTTTTGTGTGCATTTTTTCTTCCTATTTAATTAATTACAAGCTCAAACTACCAACAAAGTTTTGAAAATTTTGTAGAAAAGATCAGACAAATCCATATACAAGTACAAGAGACACTGTAGAATTCACAGTAAAAATAAAAGGCCAAGCATGATCAACAAAAAATAGAGATGTTGTTCAAGGTGGGAGATAGGTTGTAGTTATAGTTGAATGAGGAAAGGCTACAAGGTCCTTGTAAGAAAATTAAGGCTTTATGATATGGTCCATTAGGTGGAAGATAATTCCTATAGACTCAATATACCCCCATACATGCACATTAAATTAGTTGTGAATATAAAGAATATGAAACTCTATGATCCTTCCATGCTAGATTGGGAAGAGGAAAAAGTACTACCTTCTATGGAGGATTTGGCACCAGATGCTCAGGAAGAATAGACAAAAGATACATCTCTATTCAAGATTTCCATAACTACAAGACAAGAGCATAATGAGAACTTCAAGCCAATGCTCAATGGTACACTCGAGAAAAGATAAAGGAAAAAAATTCCTCACCTCATTCAATAGAATATTTTTGGGACCAAAAGCCTCTCAAAATGGGCAGATGTGATATGGATCAGATCATTATATTATTTTTCATCCATTTCGATGTTTTCATAGTGGAAAAAGTGGAGGAATAAACACACAGGACCACTTTTATCAACGAGACCTAGTTTGGAAAATTGGGGTATGAAACCTTCCTAGAGCATTTTGAGGTATCAAATGATATTTTTTGGATCTAGAACTTTCCACTTTAGTGCGCCACATTTTTTTCATATTCTACACAAAATACCTTTCCAATGACGCAAGAATCGTCTCAATCAAAATCCTTATGCAAAAGTTATGCCACACGGAAGTTGACCTTCCTATTTTCACCACCATAATTCGAGAGGATGCCACGTTAGCCCCCATAATTCATGGGAAAAGGGGCTAGCCACATGATTATGATGAAGAAGTCTCTAAAAGAGTTCATATTGTAACTTGAGTTAAGAGTTGAGGGAGTCAAACCTAACCACTAGTAGACTATTGAGCTATGTTAAAATTGATCCACTAGGAGGAAAAGGAGTTCCATTATTTTCTAGAGCACTTGTTCCATATATGAGCAAAGTCGCAGAGAGGGATAGGGAGAGAGAACACAAATAGGATTTGTGCATTATAGTAGCCCATGCGTCACAAGTCATACTTCTTTGTACTCAACCATTTTCTATTCAGAGAAAGAGAGCAAAGTGAATTCACCTTCTAGCTGAGTTTTCTAGGATATATCTTGTGTCAAATGTGTTTGTGAGTTTTTATTCCTTTGTTCTCTATTTTCTGCATAAATTTTAATTTGCATGCATACGCAATAAACAATAATCTACAGACCCATAAATCTAAAGATAAATAAATCCTCATAGTGTAGATTTCAGACTTTTAAATATAGAGTTATCATATATATTGTGACGAATTGTCCAATAGAATATCCACAACACTTTATGGGTCATTGAATTCTTCACTCAACAATTCTTTTACAAATGCTATGAAAAGAAGATCATATTAAAACCCTATTTGCTAGAAATTCTGAGCATAGACACATTAATTTCAACTATCAACAATTTTTTATTATTATGAAAAATTATGTGATTATAAAATCATTTCTATAACCCTCCATTTGTACCAAATCAATTTGTATTTCTGAATTTATACATAAATGTTTTCACTATTCCCTGTTTCAAAAACATTTCCAACTTCCTTAAAAAAAATTGATACAAAAATGTTTTATAACTTTAAATGGCACATAAACATTTTCTCTATTATGTTTTAACAATACTTTGCTCCAAAAATGTGTTACAGCTAAGTGGGCTATAGTTTAGAAATTTAAAAGGTTGAAAACATTTTACTATAACCAATTCTTCCATCAGTTTTTAAAAACAGCAGCCTTCAAAACCAACTCGATTCCTTCACAATGTTGCTGAGTGTGGGCATACATGAAATGTTGTGTCTTTTACTATGATTTTTCCATAAATCCTAGTACTCCGTTCACATTTTTACTCTTCCATGCAAGCAGCAATTCACCACAGTAACTAGACTTCAATTTGGAGATAATACAAGGTAAATTGTTGGGATTTCGAATGAAGATGGAACATATTCGCATATTTAAATTGTTCCATTTAATGACAAATATGATGTAATCATGATGACAAGGTATGGTAGTGGAGTATTGCTTATAAAGTATGGGTAGTGTATAATGATGAGTTTTAGTGAGGTGATGTAATAATGACAAGATAGGTAAAGTAATGGGTAATGATAGGTAGGACAAGTGAAATAACATAAGCTTATTGGTAAGGTTTATTTGAGTTAGGTTTGTTATTAAGCAAGTAATAAATAATAATTCAATTTTTGCAAAGGAATTAAGAAAAAAAAATATTGAAATAAGAAATTTTTGGGTTCATAATCACCAAAATATTGGGAAAAATCTATGATATAGAAAGGAGTAGATAAAAAATTATTATTATTGACTTTTAATTTGAGATTTTTAATAAAAAATTAAAATATTGAAAATTTTTACTAAAATTGTGATACCATAGGAACAGTGTTATTGTAGGCTTCAAATTGCTTGTGAACTTTTATTCTTTTTTATATGCTAAATATATTTTCTTTGTGCTTGTTGGAGGGTACACATTTGTTTTTCCTTTACTTGCAATAGATATTGATGATCTCAACTTTTGGCTTGATTTGGTGCCTTTGTAGGAATGAATGATGTTATAGCCTTCTTCTTACTTCTAATTTGGATTATAAATAAAACCATGGTATATCTCAAAAGAAAGCATTATTGTCTTAGCTAAAATGGATTGTTTTATACAAATATATATACAATAATCTTTGAGTTTTTTCAAGAGAAATAAATAAGACATGTCCAATCTTTGCAAATATTCACTTTTGGATTCTTCATAAGAAATCATTGGCAATCTTAAACAAAAATGTCAATCCCCTGGTAGATCTCTTATTATGAATTTTCATTGGTCAATTTCTTGGTTTTCTGACAAAAATTTATGTCTAGATTGTGCCACGAACCCCTCTCTCTCTCTCTCTCTCTCTCTCTCTCTCTCTCTCTCTCTCTCTCTCTCTCTCACTCATGTCCAATCTTTGCAAATATTCACTTTCGGATTCTTCATAAGAAATCATTGGCAATCTTAAACAAAAATGTCAATCCCCTGGTAGATCTCTTATTATGAATTTTCATTGGTCAATTTCTTGGTTTTCTGACAAAAATTTATGTCTAGATTGTGCCACGAACCTCTCTCTCTCTCTCTCTCTCTCTCTCTCTCTCTCTCTCTCTATATATATATATATATATATATATATATATATATATATATATCATTCTTGAAAAGTAATTCAAGATGGAAAAGTGGGTATATGGAGCAAGAAAGTATGGTAAACTTGTGAAAGGAAAATGAGATGAAGTCATGATCTAGTAGTAGGAATAAGATGGAGAATTTAAGAATGACTACATAAACAAATGAAATTTTTGGACTTCAACATGCATGGATTGTGAAGCTTGGAAGAATGAAAAATATAGGCATACAATAGTATTGGTGAATAACACAATGAATAGTATGGTTTTTGAAAGGATTCTTTTTTACAATGGCATAGTGGACATGGTAGGGAACTTGACTTCTTCTTTTGATAATTGTCTTCATGGTGTTTTCCTTGATCTTGTTCCGTCTTTAAGCATTACAAGGTTGTTGGTCAGCGGTTGAAATATTTTTGTAGCAAGTTGCAAGCATTTTGAGCTTTTTATGAATTCAACAGTATATGATGTTCCAATTTGCTTGAATTGGATATTTGTATTTCATATTTTCATGCATTAATTTTCAAAACTTGACTTTGAAAATCACTTGTCCATATATTTGACCCCTTCGATCTTCCTAGGACCTGCCAAATGAGCACTTATTTGTAGTAAAATGTGAGATTTTGGAAGATGAGAGGTGTACAAGATTTATTCTAAGAATTATGAAAAAAAATTACAAACAATGGATAGGAAACAAATCCATGGAAAAATAAATAAAGAAAAGTACATTTTCTTACCTACTTAGGAGTGTTGGTCGGCTAGACTAGTTGGCAATGTTGTAGAAATTCCTTCTAGATTCAAACTACTAATTGTAATTTACTAAAACAATAGACTTGAATCTACTCTACACATCAGAGGAAATAATTAAATGATCGCAATATCACGAAGCATACAAGAGAAAGAAATCAGGCAACAGGGCCTCAGACCTTTTCAAAGGTCTAGTAAAGAATCAAGGGTTAAACCTTCCCAAGATGATATAATCTCTAGTGTTAAACTTCCTTTTATCTAAGGGACCACTGATAATATTTCTCATATTCTTAAAAAGAACAAAGTTTATGCTACCTTCAAACCCCTTAATACCATTAGAAATTCTCTTAGATCTGTTAAATACCCTGTAAACTGTAAAGACATGAAAGGGGTCTACTCCATCTCATGTTCATGTGGGATTCCCTACATTGGGGAAACTTGTCGCTCCATTAACCAAAGAATCCAAGAACACGCAATAGAAATTAAGCACAAATGTTCTCATTCCTTAGCTTTAGCTGAACATGAGGTGAAATCCAAACACCATGTCTGCATGAGGATTCTCGAGTCATCACTAGGGTTGATCATTTCCATCATAGGAATCTTAGGGAGGCAACTGAAATTGAAAAACGCGTTATTAATCTTAACAGGGACGATGGTTGGAAGTTAAGTAGAATCCGACTTATTATTATTATTATATATCCTCTTTGGCATTCCTATTAAAATATTCTCCAATATTTTAAGATAATAACAACTAAATCTAATTGTTGAATATTATTAATTTTATTTAAAAACTATTTGAAAAAATAGATTAAACTTATTTTTAATTATGATTATACATTTACAAATATTCATTTCTTATTCTATTACTAATAATTTAATTTAACTAATTTGAATTCAATAATTAAAAAAATAAATAAAATAAAACAAAACAAAACAAAATGATAATAAATATATAACTTTATTCAACTAACTTTTAATGGCTAACTCCGAACTGTTATTTCCTAACGCCTAACTCTAGAACTGGATGCATCTATGCTATTTAAACATTTTGATTGATTGATTTTTTCACATTTGTCTCGAGGATGAACCACATTAGATAGTTTGAAACATCGACCAAGAACTTATGATGTGATTAATCTGAAAGACATTATCAAAATCAGTATGGATCACAAAAGTCTAAAATCAAGCGAAAAGAATTCAATCAACACATTACACAATTATTCCTCGGGGAAAGCCACAACTAAAAACCCCTGCTATTTGTATATTGCATTAGTCAGAAAATATGAGAAGATTACAATGCTTTTCTCAAGCTCGAGCAACCTCTGCACTATCTCTAGCTGTCTCACATCTTCCTAGACAATCCTAGGCCAATACTTAACCAATTTTCTACTTGCCCAAGTCCATATTTCCTTGCGTTGTTTCCTTTTGAGTTAGCCCCCTATTAATTAGGGAAATTCCTTAATATGAATTGTACAATCCTCATAGGCCTTCCTCTCACTGCATGCACCACCTGTAAAATTCAGATGATTATACAACTAATAGTACACTTCCCTTGAACTCCAATCTCAATTGGGTAACTATCAGAACTAACATGCATGAGTTATTTATCTGGCCTCCTACTAGTTCCTCCATCAGTTGGAACTAGTTTAATTAACTTTAACTCAGTTAAATTGAATTAATTAATTACAACTCAAAATAAACTCAACCAAGGCTCCTATAATGTAAGAGACACTCTACATGACTCAATTTAGACCCTCAACTCGAATTAACTGATCCAAATAAGTTAAATTAACTTAGTTAACTCATACAAGTTGTCTTGTGATGTGGAATTACAATTTTATTCCTAATTTAATTCAAGGACAAAATTAAACTAGGATTTGTTGTTGCATTTTCAACGCTCCCTCTTCACAAGAAAGGGACTATCAGATACCCCAATCCTACCTCTATGGAACTCAAATTTGCCTCTTGACAGTGCCTTAGTCAAGATGTTTGCATCTTGTTCCTTTATAGGAATGTACTCCAGCAACATGATTCTCCTCTACACACAATCTCGTAGATGGTGATACCAGATGTCGATAGGCTTGGACCGGTCATGAAAAATAGGATTCTCAGAGAGTTTGATACAACTCTAATTGTCATAGTAAATCGATGTAGGATCCATTTGTTGAACAAATAACCTAATGATCTGAAATGAAGATCTTAGATTACTTTTAAGGTATTACAGACTCATGTGCATGGATTCGTCTATACTAATTAGTGCAATGGATCAATAACATTGTGAATAATATAGACAATGAGCAGTTACAAAAACATAATAGAAAAACACACATAAACATGGTGAATTTAATATGGAGTTCACCCAAAACTCTTGGGCTACGCCTCCTGGTCCAGCTTTCAGTGATGGCCTCTCTATTATGTCTTCAAGAGCAAAGTTTTACAAAGTGTGAGCTCAAATTGAGTATCAACACAACAGATGCAAACAACAAGAGTTTTGCTTGAATCCCTCAAGACTCTCTGAGTACACAGACTCTTTCTTTCACTCTCTGTCTCTATTCTCTCTCTGTCTCAGTACTGCCCCCTTTGTCTCTGTCAGTTTGTGGCTTTAAAGCCAATCGGCGTTGCCTGTTCGTTTCCCCTTCTCGGGCTCTCTGGCTCCCGACCTCTGTCTGCTCAAATTCCCTTCTGAGCATTATCAATCATTGCTAAACACCTTTAGGGATGGTGGCCACCTGTTCCGTAACGGAATGGACCATCGGTGCCTTTGAAATCCCAAAAATGGTTGTTCTCTGTCTACATAGAGAAATACACAAATACACGGGAAAATCCGCCCAAACGCATTTTATTAGACCTCAAATATTATTAATTCCGCCTTATATCCTTTCGGATCCATCCTCGGGTTCCATTGCAAGTAATCGTTGATCAATGGCGATTATCGATTTCGGGTGGCTAACACACACAGAGATTACCCGCCCGAAAAGGGTGGTTTTCTCTCTCTGGCGCCTAGCCACATGGTAGCCAGTGTATGGGCTCGGGCAAAGCCCAGCCAAAACCACTTACCGCTTATGGCCTGCCTGAAATCCCGCTCGTTTCATGGTTTCCCTTTGTATTGAAAAAATACATTAAACATTGAAAAATCCGCAAAATGGCTTTATGGCAGACTTGAAATGTTATACATATGCATTCATAAACCCTTTTGGGTCCGGCTGTCACAAGCCATATTTATATCGGCCCCACTCCTTTGTGTAGCTCTGATGCGATATGAAAATATTGCAATCGCACATCGCATAAGTCCTCTGGCCGTTTGTAAGCACTCCTATGTAATTGCCGATTGCGATATGGAGAGTTAACCTAGGCCGTCGATCTTCGCGCTTGATCGATGGTCCACGCTGATCGCGATCGCAATTGTCATATGATAGGCTCCAATATCCTTTCCCTGCCACTATTGATTGCGATATGCCGATCGGATCTGGACCGTCGATCGTCCAGATCCAGCGGCTCCTGTGCATCATTCCTTTGACCTCCGATAGGCCTTATTTCACTATTTTCTTCATGTTTTTGCCTCCCGATAGTGTAATCTGCCTTTTTTGAAGGTTCTTCTCATGCGATAATTTTTAATGTTTAGAAGATTTTGAAGACTTAGAGGGTTTTCTAGGATTTTTGGATCACGCCTTGTAATCTGCCTTTTTTGAAGGTTCTTCTCATGCGATAATTTTTAATGTTTAGAAGACTTTGAAGACTTAGAGGGTTTTCTAGGATCCATTTGGATCATGCCTTCCCACTGAAAAAGCTTTTGGACCACCAAAAGTTGGTTTTTTTTTTAAGCATCAATCAAGTGAGGATATAGCTTCCTCACTTGTCCAACCTCTATCCATCTTGCACTTCTTGGTTTTGAACCTTTGAGTCTGATTCTGAGGTACTCAACATCCCCTCTATGTGTAGTTCTCACCTTCTTGTCCAGAACTATATCTTCCGGCAACTCATTGAGATATTCAGGCAAAAAATCATCAATAGAAGGCAACTGACTTTGCTCTTCAGGATCTTTAGTCAATGAAGGTTCAAACAATCTCAAGTCCTCTGCATTAACTACTGAATAGATATGCATGTAAGCTGGCAAATCAAGGCGAAAAGCATTCTCACCAATTTTCTCAAGTATCATGAAAGGCCCATACCTTATTGGCTTCAGCTTCTTACCTTCACCTTGCATTCTGTCTTTGCTGATGTATAGCTAGACTTGATCACCAACTTGGAAGCTATGCTTAATTCGATGCTTATCATGCCTTGCCTTGTACTTGGCCTAACTCTTTTCCAGCTGTTCCTGCACTTCCTGGTGAATTTATTGGATCTATTCAATGAACTTGGTTGCTTTGTCCACATCATTGTGTCCATCAACTGCTATGTCTTTTCCAAAGACAAAATCCAAGGGAGGCTTTTGTGTGAAACCAAAACAAGTCTCAAAAGGATATCTTTGTGTAGAAGAGTGTTTAGCATGATTGTAAGCATGTTGCACATAACACAAATGTTCATCTCAAAGCTTGGGATGTTTGTTGCAATAACCCCTGAGCAACTGGATCACTATCTTGTTGACCACCTCTATTTGGCCATCTATTTGTGGATGAAAGGTTGTGCTCTTCTTTAGTCTGGTGTCCATCAATTCCCACAGACTTGACCAAAACTTCCCAACAAATCAGGAATCTCGATCAGATACAATGGAAATGGGTAACCCAAAATGAACCCAGACATGCTGAAAGAACAACTTCACTATTTGTTTAGCTGTAATCTGCTTGTTACAAGGTATTAAAATACACATTTTGCTGAACCTGTCCACAATAACATATAAATAGTCATTACCTTTTCTAGATTTTGGCAATCCCCCAACAAAGTCCATGGAAACACTTTCCCAAGGATGAGAAGGAATTGGTAGTGGAGTGTACAAGCCCAATTTTCTGTTGTTGGGCTTGCTTTTAGCACACATGGTACACCCTTTAATATATCTAGAAACTATTTCATGCATTCTTGGCCAATAACAGAACCTTTGAAGCTGTGAAATTGTTTTACTTACACCAAAATGACTTGATATTAGAGAAGTATGTGCTTCTCGGATTATGTTAACTCTTTCAGTTTGTGGAATGCATAACTTTCCCAAATGATACAAGAGTTGGTCCTTAACATAATAATTCAATTCTTCTACTTGTTTGCCATGACTTAAAGTTGCATATACATCTTTAAAATATATATCTTGAGCATATTGTTCAATGTAGCTTTCATGAATTATTGAGTTATGCTTAAGTATAGTAGATGCATTTATGATTGGTCTAGACAACATATCTGCAACTTTATTGTGTATTCCCTTCTAATATCTGATGACTAGATGAAACTGTTGTAGAAAACCCATCCACCTATAGTGTCTTGATTGTTGCAATTTAGTTTGTGAGTGCAAATACTGAAGTGGTTGATGATCAGTATGTATAATTGTTTCTTTGCCCATTAAGTAATGTTTCCACTTTTTCACACTCTGTACTAATGCATACAATTCTTTATCATATGTGGGATAATTAAATATTGTAGAATTAAATGTCTCAGAATGATAGCATATGGGTTTACCATGTTGCATCAACACTGCTCCCATGGCATATTCACTAGCGTCTATTTCAATCTCAAATTGTCGTTGAAGATCTAGCAATGCTAGTACTGGTGTTGTACTAATTTTTTCTTTCAAGGTGTCGAAGGCTTTCTGTTGTTTTCCTCCCCACTGAAACACCTTATTCAATCCTGTTAAAGCATGTAAGGGAGTTGCAATTAAGGAAATTTTAGCAATAAACTTTCTCCAATATTGTGTTGCTCCTAGGAAGCTCCTAACTTCTGTAGCAGATTTGGGTTTAGGCCAGTTCACAATGACTTCGACCTTAGAGGGATCTATCTTCAATTCACCACCCCCTACAATGTGACCCAAATAATTTAAAGATTTTTTACCAAATTCACATTTTGATAACTTAACATAGAGATTTTATCTTTCCAAAACACCTAGAGTCTGCTTTACATGCTTCAAATGTTCTTCCCATGTTTTACTGAAAACAAGAATGTCATCTAAATATAAAATTACAAAATCATCAATAAAAGGCCTAATCATTCATAACTCTCATGAAAGTGGCAAGAGAATCAGTTAATCCAAAAGGCATAACCAACCATTCATACAACCCTTGCTTTGTTTTGAAAAAAGTCTTCCATGCATCTTGTTCTGCTACTTTGACTTGATGATAACCACTACACAAGTCCAACTTGGAAAAGTAAATTGCTTCTTTCAGCTGACCCAATAGATCGTCAATGCCAGGAAGGGGATAATGATTCTTGATCATTATTTTATTCAGTGCTTTGTAGTCAATGCACATCCTCCACGAACCATCTTTCTTTCTCACCAACACAATTAGAGATTCGCATGGTGATGTGCTTGGTCTTATGAACCCTTTGTTGAGCATCTCCTGTACCTGCTTCTTGATCTCTGCATTCTCTAAAGCGGATAACCATACATTCCGATGTTAGGCAATGGAGCAACTTGCTGCAAATGAATATCATGTACAATTTCCCTTTTGGGTGGCAGACCTTTAGGTTCTTGAAATAGGATATAATTTTCTAAAACAACTTTTTCTAAATCAGCTTTTTGTTTAGCATCACAGCCCTCAAATACATTAGTTTTATTAGGGTTCTTTTCCTTTACAACCATTAGAAAAAATTTCTTGCATGAATTTACAATTCTTTTCATCTGCCCTGAGTTTATGAGAGAGTAATTATTTTTGAGTTTATGAGCTCTTACAATATATTCTATTCTATCTTTAGTGAGTTGATACTTATTTTCAGCTCTATAGAAAATGGCTTTTCTATCATACAAATAAGGACTTCCTAAAACAATTCCACATATATCCAAGGGAACTATATCTAACTCAACCTCATCTACAAATGTTGACCCAATAGCAAACCTAAGTTTACATTGTCTAGTCACTTGTAGCTTTGCTTTATCACATACCCAACCTAATGGATATGGCTTCTTGTGAGGTGTGGTTAGTAATCCCAACTTCTTTACAATTGCTTCAGAAATCAAGTTTACTTGTGATCCACTATCAAATAAAGTATCAATCTTTTGATGCTTGGAAATAACTCTAATATGAAAAATCTCATGTCTTTTCCTCTCATTTTCTTCATTATCAATAGATTGTGCATAATTACTAGTAGATGCTTCAAAATTTTTACCTTTTATACCTATGGTTGTGATTGTTGTTTGATCACCTGAGTCTGACCTCAAATCTTTTTGAATAGCAGCAGCAGTCTTCCTCTTCTTCCCATCGAACTTCTTGGGTTTCAACTCCGGATGCAAAGACCAGCAATGTTCATCATCGTGTCCATCCTTCTTGCAGTGAGTGCATGAAGATTTTCCCTTCTGTATAGCGTTTGCCTTCCTCTCTTTCCATTTCTACTTCCTCTTTTCCTTGTTCTTGCTTGCAGTGGGTTTTGATTATCCCCCAATCTCTGGGTTCCTGTTCTTGCCTCTAGCTTCCAGATGTGTAGCCTAAATGGATACCTCATCTATGCTAGTAGGGTTAAACATGAGAATGGTGTGCCTCAAATAGCTATGCAGACCACCTATATATTTCAACAAAGTTTCAAGTGAGTCTAGAGAAATGCCTAGAATTAAAGCTCTTTCCCTAAATTCCTAGGTATAACTTTGTACACTTTGCCCCTTTAATTGGCGAAGAGTTTGCCAACTCATCATCACTTGCTGCATATAAGCTAGTGGATAGAATTGTTTTTTAATGGCAGAAACAAAGTCACTCTAGGTAGAAATAATTTTACCATGCTTCTTCAAATCAGCTTGTGTCCTGCCTTCCCACCACACTAGAGTAGTTCCTCCAAGGCGAAGGTTGTCCAGCTGAATCTTTCTCCTTTCTGAATCGATATTCTGCACTTTGCAATATACATCAATCTGTCTAATCCACTTATCTAGATTTTCTGCATTTAATTCTCCATCATATATTGGAAAATCAAATTTTACATCTAATTTAATCACAAAAGTCTTCTTCTTTTTATTTTCAGGGCTATAAGGAGGTGTTGATGGAGGAAGCTTTTCCCCTTTCCATTTGCCCTCTGGGGCATCTAGAGAAGGTTCCTCTGCTCCTTTATCTTGTTTAGGTGTCGAAGTGCTTTCACCTCGACCTTTCTTGAATTCTCGATACATCTCTTCTACCATGGCTCTCATGGTCATGAAACTGTCCATGAATTGAGATTCTGATTCCAAATGAGTTTCTTCTGCCATGCTTCTCCTCGAATAGGCTCTTCCAATTTCTGGGTTGGCTTTAACAAGTTATCCTTTTCTCAGTTTGAGCTTTGACCTAGTTAGCATTCAAAAAAGTCTAGCACAAGCTTGTCTAACCTTAACAAATCAAAAACCAAAACTCTGATACCACTTGATCTGAAATGAAGATCTTAGATTGCTTTTAAGGTATTACAAACTCATGTGCATGGATTTCACTATACTACTTAGTGCGATGGATCGATCAGATTGCAAATAATATAAACAATGAGCAGTTATAGAAACATAATAGACAAACACACATAAACACAATAATTTAATATGGAGTTCACCCAAAACTCTTGGGTTGCGTCTCCTATTCTAGCCTTTAGTAGTGGCCTTTATATTATGTCTTCAAGAGCAGAGTTTTACAAAGTGTGAGCTCAAATTAAGTCTCAACACAACAGATGCAAACAACAGGAGTTTTTCTTGAATCCCTCAAGCCTCTCTGAGTACACAGACTCTTTCTTTCACTCTTTGTCTCTGTTCTCTCTCTGTCTCAGTACTGCCCCCCTTTGTCTCTGTTAGTCTGTGGCTTTAAAGCCAATCGGTGCTGCCTGTTCGTTTCCCCTTCTTGGGCTCTCTAGTTCTCAGCCTCTGTCTGCTCGAATCCCCTTCTGAGCGTTAGCAATCATTGCTAAATGCCTTCAAGGATGGTGGCCACCTGTTCTGTAACGAAATGGACCATCGGTGCCTTTGAAATCCCAAAAATGGTCGTTCTTTGTCTACACAGAGAAATACACAAATACACAGGAAAATCCACCCAAACACATTTTCTCAGACCTAAAATATTATTAATTCTGCCTTATATCCTTTCAGTTCCATCCTCGGGTGCCATTGCAAGTAATCGTTGATCAACGACTATTATCAATTTCAGGTGGCTAACACGGACGGAGATTACCCGCCCGAAAAGGGTGGTTTTCTCTCTCTGGCACCTAGCCACATGGTAGCAAGTGTATGGGCTCGGGAAGAGCCCAACTAAAACCACTTACCACCTACAACCCGCCTGAAATCCCGCTCGTTTCGTGGTTTCCCTTTGTATTGAAAAAATACATTAAACATTGAAAAATCTGCAAAATGGTTTTATGGCAGACTTGAAATGTTATACATATGCATTCATAAACCCTTTCGGGTCCTACTGTCGCAAGCTATATTTATATCATCCCCTCTCCTTTGTGTAGCTCCGATGCAATATGGAGATATCGCAATCGCACATCGCATAAGTCCCCGGCCATTTGTAAGCGCTCCTCTGTAATAACCAATTGCAATATCGTGAGTTAACCTGGGCCATCGATCTGTGCACTTGATTGACGGTCTGCACTGATCTCGATCTCAATTTTCATACGATAGGCTTCGATATCCTCCGCCTTCCACCGCCGATTGTGATATGCCGATCGGATCTGGACCATCGATCGGCCAGATCTGACGACTCCTATGCGTCATTCCTTTGACCTCTGATAGGCCTTATTTCATTGTTTTCTTCATTTTTTTGCCTCCTGATAGTGTAATCTTCCTTTTTTAAAGGTTCTTCTCATGCGATAATTTTTAATGTTTAGAAGACTTTGAAGACTTAGAGGGTTTTCTAGGATCCATTTGGATCACCTAAGGATCTTCCTCATTCATATAGCCTCACAAGCTACTTAACTAGCAGCCATGTACTCTGCTTCTGCTGAACTGAGTGCAACTGATCTTTGCTTCTTTCTGTACCAACAAACTGTTGTTGACCCAATACTGAATATTTCCCTTAATGTGCGCTTCCTCTCAGATGAACTCCTTGCCCAATTTGCATCTGTGAAGCCTTGCAGCTTCACTCCATTTGTCTGCTTTTACCAAATACCAAACTGAGTGGTGCCTCTGAGTATCTCAACACATGTTTAGTTTCCTTCCAATAGAGTTTGGTTAGCTTAACCATTGCTTGACTAAGCTAGTTAACTGAAAAGCATATGTCCGGTCATGGGTTCAAAAAATACATAAGTGAACCCACAAGCTGCTTGTAAATAGTATTCTCCACTACTCCACCTAAAGTAGCATCTTCCTTCCTCCAATTTATTACTATAGGAGTGTCCATGGGTTTGCTACTCTCCATGTGGAACTTCTTTAGTATCTTGTTGGCATACTTTCCCTAAGAGACAAACAGTTTCTGATCTCCTTGTCATACTTATATACCAAGGAAATAATGCAAGAGCCCCAGGTCCTTCATCTTGAATCTCTTGCAATATCCTCTTCGCAATATTTTACCACCTTCTCATCACCTATTAGAATTAAATCATCGAAATATAATACTATAATAAATAATTTATCTTCAACCACAATATGGTAAGGGTTTGCATCTACTTCACTTTTGGTGAAGCCCAACCCGGTGAAATAATTGTCAATCCTGGTGTACCAAGTACGAGGTGCTTGTTTCAATCCATATACACTCACTTGAGTCTACACACATGTGACTCTCTATTGAAGGTCTCAAATCCTTCCGGCTACTCAATCTACACCTCTTCCTCAATCACTTCGTTGAGGAACGTTGTTTTCACATCCATCTGATGTATCTTCCATCCCATATGCACTGAAAGTGATACAACAAATATGATTGAAGAGTACCTTGTTACTAGAGAAATTGTCTCCTCGTAATCAATTCCCTCCACCTGAGAGAACCCTCTGGCTACAAATTTGGCCTTGTGTTCCTCGACACTCCCATATGTTGCTTGCTTTACCTTGTAAATCCATTTGGAACTCACCACTAACTTTTTTTTGGTCTTGGGACCACTTCCCAAACACTGTTTTTGATAATGGAGGCATACTCATCTACCATGGAATCAACCCATATTGCTTTCTATACTATTTCTTCGAATGAGGATGGCTTAATATCCACACTCTCGCTCATCAGAGCCATGTATGTTGGGTTGTGTTATATTCTTTCCACGACTATCCCACGTAGTTAATTGGGGGGTTAGAGGGGAGGCAGAGCCCCCCCTTCGCTGCGTCGATTGTGTAGCGGGGGGGTCACAGGGGGTTTGAGGGGTGCAAGTAACCCCACTCTATGGGGTCCAGGGCAACACCCTAGAAAATTTTGGTTTTGGACCCTATGTTAGGTTGGGTGGACCCACCTATGGTTTTGTGCATGATTTTCGCACATGGTTTTGGATGCAATGGTTTTCGATCCATGGTTTTGGATGTGATGGTTTTTGGTCCATGGTATTGGATGCTTCGGCATGTATAAATATGTATTGTAACATTGAAAGGAACATAATGAAAAATCAAGCTGGTAGTCCCGATTTTTGGATCCAGGGAAAAATCTTTGTGTATATGTGTTTTATGTGTTATGCTCTCGCATTGTTTATTTTCTGTGTTTTAGAATTCCTATGCAGGTAATTTTTGTACGGGGTTAAAACCTACATTTTGTATTAGAGTTGTTATGGCTTCAAGGGGACACCTTTGTTGCTAAGGGGTTTCGCTCGAGCCTATGGTAGACCTTGTTCAGTGGGAGATCTGCGAGATCGATTCTAGTGGTTAAAGAAGATGGCGAGTAGTGGAAAGCTAGAGATCGAGAAATTTAATGGTCAGATTTTTGAGTTGTGGAAACTCAAGATGGAGGATCTGTTGGTGGATAAAGATCAATGGATCATGGTAGATCCGGGTACTAAACCAACGGAAGTGTCCGATGAAGAATGGAAGAAGTTGGATCAGAAGTCAAAGAGCACAATACGATTGTGTGTCTCAGATTCAGTATTTTTGAATGTCAGGGGAAGCTACGGCGAAGGTTTTGTGGGACAAGTTAGGGACTTTGTACCAATCTAAGTCTCTGGTGAATAAACTGTTCCTACAGAAAAAGATGTATAACCTGAGGATGAAACAAGGAGACTCGGTGACAGAGCATCTGAACGCATTTAATACTATGGTAAGTCAGTTAGCATCTGTTGATATTAAAATTTCATATGAAGATAAGTGCATCAGTTTGTTGTGTTCTCTACCAGATTCGTGGGATAGTCTGGTTATTGCAATAGGTAGCAATGCAACTGCCTTGGAGTTTGATGAAATAGTCTCATCCTTGTTGATAGAGGAGATGAGAAGGAAAAATATGGAGAGCCAGAATGGTGATGCCTTGTTTGTACGAGGACGGTCCCAGAATAGAAACAAAAACAAGTCATCGAGTGGGAGATCTAAATCTCCAAGAAAACCTGTAAAGGTGGTGTGCTGGAAATGTGGAAAGGAAGAGCACTACAAAAGGGACTGTAAATCTAAAGCTCTTGATAAAGGAAAGGAATCTAATGATACTCCTTCTGTAGAGGCGAAAACCACCTCAGATGAAGGTGGAGATGTGTACCTGGATTCTTCAAGTACACATGTAGATCATGAGGCATGGTTGATTGACTCAGGTGCATCCTTTCACTTCACTCCCCATAGAGAGTGGTTCTGCGACTATGAGAAATATGATGGTGGTGATGTCTTCTTAGGAGATGATAGGAAGGTTAGAATCGTTGGTCGCGGAAAAGTAAAATTGAAGTTGCAAGGTGGAAGGGTTAGAACACTTCCGGGTGTTCTGCATATTCCTCCATTGGCCAGAAATTTGATTTTTGTAAGCAAGTTTGATGATGCGGGTGTAAAAATAGTGTTCGAGAAGGATACCTGCAAGATGGTTTAGGAAGCACTGGTATTGATGCGGGGAGTTCGGATTGGAACTCTGTACAAGCTGCAAGGTAGCACGATTGTTGATGGGTGCAACAGTTCTGTGGTTCTTGAAAGTGGAGCAGAAAATCTAGTGATCTCTGGAGAGAAGACCATACTGTGGCATCAAAGGCTTGGACATATTGGAGAGAAGGGCCTTCGAATACTTCATGGTAAAGGTATGGTAGAAGGTATGAGTAATAGCTCTCTGGATTTTGATTTCTATTAAAATTGTGTATATGGGAAGCAGAATTGGGTGAGTTTCCCCTCTGGTGGTAAGAGGGCGAAACATATATTAGAGCTTGTGCACAGTGATGTGTTTGGACCTGTGAAGGTTCCATCACTGGGTAAGTCTGTGTACTATGTATCATTTATAGATGACTTCTCAAGGAATACATGGATATATTTCCTTAAGAAGAAATCTGAAGTCTTTCACAAGTTTAAAGAATTTAAGGCTCTGGTGGAAAACCAGACAGAGAAGAAGATAAAGGTGCTGAGGGCAGATAATGGTGGAGAGTTTTGCAATAAGGAATTTGAAGAATTTTGTAAGAAGTATGGTATAGCACGACAGAAGACTACTCCATATACACCTCAACAAAATGGAGTTGCAGAAATAATGAACAAGACGTTGATGGAAAGGGCAAGAAGCATGCTTAGTGGTGCCAGGTTAGGACATGAAGTCTAGGCAGAGGCAGTGGAGACTGCATGTTACCTAGTCAACAGGTCACATTCATCAGCATTGGAGGATAAGACTCCACAAGAGGTATGGACTGGTAAGAAACCCTCTCTTTCACATCTGAGGGTATTTGGATGTGATGCATATGTACATGTTCTAGAGGAGAAAAGAACAAAGTTGGATAGTAAATCTAAAAATTGCATCTTTATTGGGTATAAGGATGGTTTAAAGGGTTATAAGCTTTGGAACCCAGTAACAAGGAAGGTTGTGTACAACTGAGATGTGGTGTTCATAGAGGTGAAAGATGTTATTAAACATGAATTCCAACCAAAGGAACCTGAGAAGATAGATTTTGAGCTAAAGGAGGAAGAATCAGACTCTACAGTAGAGGAGGAATCAAAAGATGAAGAGCCACAAACTCCGGGTGTGAGAAGATCAGTTCGAGAAAGAAGGCAGCCAGAAAGGTATAGTCCATCTGCTTTTTATTCAAATTTTGCTTTATCTATTACTGATGATGATCCCAGAACTGTGAAGGAAGCAGTAGATTCAAAGGATGGAAAACTCTGGAAAGAGGCCATGGTTGATGAAATGGCATCTTTGCACAAAAATAAGGCTTGGGATATAGTGGAGTTGCTGGCTGGAAGGAAACCCATTGGCAGCAAATGGGTGTTCATGAAGAAGACAAATGCAGAAGGAAAGGTGGAGAAATATAAAGCTTGGTTGGTGGCAAAAGGTTATTCCCAGGTGCCAGGAATTGATTTTGGTGATATTTTTTCTCTTGTTGCCAAGGTAAATTCTATTAGATTACTGTTATCTATTGCTGCTGCTTTTGATTTTGAGGTAGAATAGATGGATGTGAAGACAACATTTCTTCATTGGGATCTGGAAGAGGAGATCTACATGAAGCAACCTAAAGGTTTTGCGGTGAAGGGTAAGAAAGAACTGGTATGCAAGTTAAAGAATTCTTTGTATGGGTTAAAAAAGTCACCAAGGATGTGGTATCAAAAATTTGATACATTTATATAGGTACTTGGCTTCACCAGAAGCAAAGTAGATCACTGTGTGTATTTTAAATTAATTGGTGACATTGTTATTTATCTGGTCTTGTATGTGGATGATATGTTGCTGGTTAGAAATGATAAAGAAATCATCTAGGATTTGAAGACCCAATTGTCCTCCAAATTCGACATGAAAGATCTTGGTGTTGCAAACTATATTTTGGGCATGGAAATTAAAAGAGACTGGGAAAAGAGGAAACTCTGGTTAAACCAGAGGAAGTATGTCGAGACAGTACTACAGAGGTTTAATATGCAGGATAATTAACCGGTGAAGGTTCCTATTCCTGTAGGTGTCAATTTATCTGTTGAACAATGTCCCAAGACACAAGAAGAGGAAGAGGACATGTCCCGTGTTCCATAAGCAAGTGCAGTTGGTAGCTTGATGTATGCAATGGTCTGTATTAGACCAGACTTTTCACATGCAATGGGAGTATTGAGCGTGTTTATGTCAAAACCAAGAAAGGAGCATTGGACAACAGTGAAGTGGGTTTTCAGGTATTTGCGTGGCACTAGTGATTATGTTTTGTGCTACCAAGGAAGACCAGGATTGGACAGAGTGTTTGATATTAGTGACTTTTTTGATGTAGACTAGGCTGGAGATCTGGATCAGAGAAGATCTACAAGTGGGTATGTGTTTATCCTATTTGGAGGTGCAGTCAGTTGGATGAGTAAGAAACAATCTGTAGTAGCATTATCAACTACAGAGGCATAATACATGGCAGCCACTCATGCAAGCAAGGAAGCAATTTGGTTGCAGAGATTGTGTTCAAGTATGGGGTTAGTACAGGGAGCTATAAGGATAGATTGTGATAGCCAAAGTGCAATTTTCTTGGCAAAGAACCCTACATATCATTCAAAGACAAAGCACATTGATGTTCAGTATCACTTTGTGAGGGATATGATAGAAGACAAAAAGGTGTTGCTGGTAAAGGTGGACAATTTGAAGAATAGTGCAGATGCATTGACAAAATCTGTGAGCTTTGAGAAGTTCTCTTGGTGTAGAGAAACAATGGGTGTTGTAGGGCTGGATAAATGATTAAGCTCTCTTGTGGCCCCCTGTGGAAAGAAAACAACAAGTGGGAGAATTTTGGGTTGTGTTATATTATTTCCACAACTAGCCCACGTAGTTAACCAGGGGGTTAGAGGGGGGGCAGATCCCCCCCCCCCCTCGTTGCGCCGATTGCATAGCAGGGGGGTCACAAGGGGTTTGAGGGGTGCAAGTAACCCCACTCTATGGGGTTCAAGGTAGTGCCCTGGAAAATTTTGGTTTTGGATCCTATGTTAGGTTGGGCATACCCACTTATGGTTTTGTGCATGATTTTCGCACATGGTTTTGGACACGATGGTTTTCGGTCCATGGTTTTGGATGTGATGGTTTTTGGTCCATGGTATTGGATGCTTCAGAATGTATAAATATGTATTGTAACATTGAAAGGAACATAATGAAAAATCAATCTGGTAGTCCTGGTTTTGGGATCCAGGGGAAAATCTTTGTGTATATGTGTTTTATGTGTTATGCCTTCGCATTGATTATTTTCTATGTTTTAGAATTCATATGCAGGTAATTTATGTAAGGGGTTAAAACCTACAGTAGCTAGTGTACTGATCTGGTGACTTCCTCTACCTACGTTGTGATGTGGGTGCTCCTACATTCTCTCTAGCATCATGCATCAATGTTTTAGCCTCTCTGGTGCACATGCTTCCATCTCTGGAAGTCTCTACATGAGTGGGTGCTTCCACTCTCTACTCCTCTACATGTGGCTACTCCACCTCATCTTGAGGTTCTTCCTTTGGAGCTAAAAACTGCTCATCTGCATGCAACCGAAGCTCCCTCTCAAGGGAACATATCATTTCCTTCCCTTTATCGAACTTCACATCTCTACGAACCATTGTCATCATATGAGATGGTAGGTACACCCGATAGTTGTGAGGTGTATCACTGTACCCCACAAATATACCAAACTCAATTGTTGGCTCTAGATTTTACCTTACATCCTTGGTAACATGACAGTAAAATGATGACCCAAAGATTTTGAAGTGTGTCGAATCTAGTTTCTTACCTAAAAAAGCTTCTTCTCGTGTACTCATTTTGAGAATCCAATGAGGACCCATGTTCTGCACATATACAGTTGTTTTGCATGCTTCAACCCACAAGTGCAATGGTAGACCCTGATCACATCACATCACCCATGCAACTCCCACAATACTTTTTTTCTTCCTTTCATCCACCCCATTTTGTTGTGTGTTATGGGGTGATATTAACTCCCATCAAATGCCTTCTAATGCACAAAGGTTATTGAATTCATTCGACACATATTCTCCATCGTTATTGCTCCTAAGAGCCTTCACTTTCCTACTAGTGTATTTCTCAACAAGTGCTTTAAATTCACAAAATTTAGAGAGCGTTTGATCTTTCTTCTGCATGAAGAACATACAACACTTGCATAAGAAATCATCTAAAAATATTACATAATACTTGTGCTTGGTCATGGATGCTATCAAGAATGGTCCACACACATCTGAGTGAACTCTTTCAAACATCACTTGTGCTCAACTGTCCTTATCATGAAAGGTGAATTTGGTGCCCTTCCCCAATGTACACCCCTTGCATGTATCTCTCTGATCTAGTGCACCCTTGGGAAGTCCTAAAGAAATATGTTGCATGATCTTCAAATCTCCATGGTGAAGTTGGCACACTCTTCTATGCCATAATTCATCGATGTGTCACTCTACACCTTCTCTGCTTTAGGCTCAATGCTGCAAAATCTTCTATATCCAATTTGTAGAGGTTCTTCACCTGAAACTCGATTTGCTTCACTTGTCTTAAGGCTATGTGATGAAGGAAATCCTTTCCTTTTCTATATATCACATCATATCCAAGGTCCTCTAACATAGAAATTGAAACCAAATTCTTCTTCAGACCCAGAACATGCATGACATCTTTCAATGTGAGAGGAGAACTAGACTCCCTCTGAAAAGTAATAGTACTAATGTCGGTTGTGCTATACCTTCTATCATCTCCCATTTTGATGTGCATCTGGAGGTCCTTCTCCTCCAATTTACTAAAGATTTCTTTTTGTCATATGGAATGAGGATCCACTATCTAGATACCTCACACTGCCCTTCACTGATATCACCATGTGAGAAATGAGGGTGAAATCCAACTCAAATTTTGAGGTAAGGGCTTCACCTGTCGCTCCTCTTGAGGGCTTCTTGTCGGCCTTCTTGTGCAGACACTTCCTGGCACAGTGTCCCAGCTCATGATAGTGAAAACATTTAATCTTCAACAATTCCTTTTTCTTTCCACCCTGACTGGAATCTCCTTTGGATTGTAATTTCTTTCCTTTCCCTTTCTTCGCCTTTCCAACTAAGGCACAGTTATCCTCATCATCATGCTTGGATGAGGTTCCATCTCTGATGCTCCACCTTATCTCTTCTTAAACCAAGTCAGACCATAAACTCTCCCACTTTCGTAGATGCTCCCTCCCATTTACCGAATCTTGGTAGTTGTGCTAGCTCTTGGGAAGGCCTATAAGTGCTAGGTTGACTAGGTCATCTTCAACAGCTGTAATACCGACACTCCCAAGCTAATCCTACATTGGGTGAATTTGCTCAAGTATTATGGTATTGTGCCACCCTTCTCCATTTTGATCTTTTGAAGCTTGTCCTTCAAAGCCAACTCCCTGTGGTCACTGTTGTTTTGAAACAAGTTGATCATGGCATGCCAAATTTCATATGGTGTATCCTTCTCATGGAGGTTTGATACAATATGATCTCAAACTCCTTCTAGTATGATCCTTCTCGCCTTTGCAACACATTTATTCCACTATGCCAGATCTTGAGCATCTATTATTGGAGGTTTAGGAATTTCAGTGTCTATGAATTCCTTCAACCCATTTTCTTCTAACATTGCCTCCTTCCTATCCTTCCAAGAAATATAGTTCGAACTACCCTCAAGGGCATATTCGAGTCTCAATTCATAGAACGACATCCTGCTAGCTCTGAAGAATAGTACTACAAATTAAATTTCACCTGCAAAAGACAAACTTGTATTCTCCTCTTCTAGAATGATTTCTGCTCTGATACCATGTATAAATTCCTTGTAAATTCAAACTACTAATTGTAATTTACTAAAACAATAGACTTGAATCTACTCTACTCATCGGTGGAAACAATTAAACAATTGCGGAATCATGAAGCATACAAGAGAAAGGATTCCTTCAACACATTACACAATGATTTATTGGGGAAATACACAACTAAAAACCCCTGCTATCTGTATATTGCATTAGTCATAAAATATGAGAATATTATAATTCTTTTCTCAAGCCCGAGCAACCTTTTCACCATTTCTATCCATATCACAGCTTCCTAGACAAGCCTAGGCCAGTACTTAACCAATTTTCTGCTTGCCCAAGTCCCTATTTCCTTGCATTGTTTCCTTGGGAATTAGTCCCCTATTAATTAGGGAAATTCCTCAATATGAATTGTGTAATCCTCATAGGCCTTCCTTTGACTGCATGCACCACCTGTACAATTCAGATGATTATAAAACTGATAGTACACTGCCCTTGAACTCCAATCTCAACTAGGTAACTCTCATATCTGACATGCATGAGTTATCTATGAGTGAATCACTAGTTAACTGGTTGAACACATGAAGCAACACCCGACTATTTGACCTCCTACTAGGTCCTCCATCAATTGGAACTAGTTTAATTGACTTTAACTCAATTAAATTGAATTAATTAATTACAACTCAAAATAAACTCAGCAAGGGCTCCTATAATCTAGGAGACACTCTACATGAATCGAGTTATATCCTCAACTTGAATTAACTTATCCAATTAAGTCAAATTTACCTATTTAACTCGTACAAGTTATCTTGTGATGTGGAATTACAATTTTATCCTAATTTAATTCAAGGAGAAAATAAAATTATGATTTTCTTGTTGCATTTTCAACAAATGTTTTGTTATAATTTATTAATCGCTGGTCTAATTTGATTGATACCAAAGAAAAATTAAATTGGATTCATATATGTATATCCATTAGAAGCAACTTTTAAACATTCTTTAAGATGATATGTCAAATTTGATGGCTAACAACTTACATGCTAGTGCTTTTTTTGAATTCTTGTCTAGACCAATAGTCACTAATTTAAACATATTTTTTTTATTAAAGAGCAGATTGATGTGATTCTAATTGGAGATGAAAGAATATTTTTTTTGTATCTTTATTAGAAATATATTTTTAAGATTCCTTGATTTGATATTGCGTTTTTTTTTATTAATAGACCTAGGAGACAAAGTTTAAATATGCTTGTTTTAAGATATGTAGTCACTGAATGTGATATAACTTTTTCACCTGACCTCCAAATGGGACGATTCAAATTACGAATTAAGATATGCTTGGAGATGTATCTTATTTCTAAGCATATTTTGAAAATAAGATGTTTTGATATGGGAAATATGTCAATAAGCAATGAAGATGTAGAATTGTCACAATGTAGATTTTATAACAAGCAATTATTAATTTCAATGCAAATTTTTAATACAATACCAAAATGAGGTGATTAAATTTCGTATGTTAACTAGATTCCAAGGGCTACTTATCTTAGAAACAACTTGTAAAAATATGTCTATTAGATCCCTCAAATCATGATTGTACTATCTTTGTCCCGAAATTTTATGCTTGATTCCTAGTAAGTATTTTGTCCATATATTTTTGCTTGATATCCAAATTGAAAAATAAAAATAGGTTAGAAACTAAATTTCAAGGACTAATTTGTATGGAAACATCTTTTGAGAATGAGATATGGTCCCCCAAAATAGGAATATCTCGACTATATTTTTACATAAAATCCTCTCAAATGAGTATTAAATAATGATTTGAAGAATAATTCATGAAATATTGAACTAACATTATTATGAAAAACTTATAATTCATGAAATATTGAAGTGACATTATTATGCAAAACTTATTTCCCTTGACTATTTTATTTATTCATTTATTCCTCTATACTATCCTACTCTATTTGGAAAAATAAGCCATTCCCTCAAGTTTAAGAGAACTTCCATCACTTTTATCTATGCAACAAGATCATAAGTAGACTCGTATCCAAGTTTGAGAAATACATATTGATAAATTCTTAGACATGAAAAAGTAATTTCTCATATAGATATGATGCCAAGAAATGTCAAAAAATGGAGTGATATTGTGGCATGATCACTGTTTGGAACCAAGTTTCGCTTTAATCATTGTCCCCTTAGCTCTCTTTATTTTTCATGCCATAAAGTTCTTATAGAATTTGTTCATCACATTCATGAGTGAATAAGGGTCTTGTGATAAATTGGCAAGAAATTCTTCACACTCTGGTTCTAGTGTTTTCTCTTCATTGGATATGGTCCATGACTCCTTGATCTTCTTCATATGTTGACAAGGTTAGATATGAGAAACTTCTAAATTATCCTCTTGTGGATTCTCTTCATAAATCCATTACCCCTCTTCTATATTTTGAAATGCAAACTCATTCCTAGTGACAATTTTGAATTGTGGACGAGGATTTGAGAATATCCTTATGGTGGCATGCCCTCCTTTATTGAATAAATTCTTTAGCATCCTCGTTTTTTGTTTGATAGTTCATGCCTTGCAAATGGATTAATGGTTGGGGATTTCTTACAACACCTATGAATGAAGTAATTGGTATAGTTAAAACTATTCTTTTTATAATTCTAATAAACTTACTCCTATTATCTAATTAATATATGTAGACAAGACAAACATGACAAAGGCCTGTGAAGAATCACTAAAGTGAATGCACATGTTCTTACTTCTATTCTTACTAGCTTTACTATTTCTTAAATGTTTGTATTAAATGAAATCATTTAAAACATAATGCAAAGAGTACTATTGTTGCCTTGACATCTCCCCAACAACAACACCAAAAATGTTGGGTCCAATTTACTTGCATAAATTAGTATATTAAATTATCAATCTAGGAGTTTGTAAACTTGTGATATTTCATGCATCGTAAGTGTAAGCTAACAAATTCCTTTGAAAATAAATATTATCTCACTTAGATTATTGCAATGTTAAGAAAAAATCTAATTAATCAAACCAGCAAGAAAGTAATTGGTCTTCTCAACCTAGACTACAAAACATTGTACACAAGCGGAATATTGGTTTGTGAGATGAAATATGCCTTGAAAAAGGCTTGCACAATGGTGCTCTTTTCACTAATGTAGTTTATTGGTTAAAGAAGAAATTATAGGCACACGTGCTTAAATAAGAAACTAGTTTAAAGCAAGAAGGCGTAATTGATCCAAGCTTAAATGGTTTACTAAACATGCATTAGGAACTTTGATGGTAGAAATGCAAAACGTAGTGTCTTTGGCTTACTCTATTAGGTGTCTCAAGGACTTGCAACAATACTCCACTAGGCTCCTTGATCTTTTATCTAATAAATCATTGTTAAACTTTGATTTTGAAAGCAAATCTAATTCCTAATTAAATGAAATTTTAACAAAATAAAAGTTTCATATACACAATGATTAATATGTACATTCAACTATGAAAATAAATAATAAAATTCATAGATATTTACTTGCAAATATGCTACAACAATCCACAATTATGCACATGGAAAAAAAAAGTGCACGGGTTAAGAAATGGGGACCCTCCAAGCCTCAACTTGCGCACTTAGAAACCATCAGTTGAATAAACTTACAATGGATGCATATATTAATAAAATGAAGCTTGGAATAGAGATTCAATCACGTAATCTTTTGAGTATGAGGATCACAAGTAGAAATTAAAACTAAAATCTGATTGGTACCCCTCAAGCTTCACTTGCTTGCATAATTATACATCACAAAAGAAATGAAATGTTGATAACTCTCAACCCATCCAATTAGTGACTATTTAATTATTCTTCTAAATGAAGTTCGACCTCCACCATAGCCAAAATCATGGAAATTCACAAGTTATTGTGATTTGCTCTAAATTTTTACTAGAATGGTGTATTTTGTGCCTAACTAGCTAAGTTGATTGCGTGTCGACCCCACCTATATAAGGGATTTTTAGCAAACGAATAGGAAAGGATCCGTCTATGGATATAAAGAAACAACGCCCTTGTTTCTGTTTTTTCCCCGTTTGCTTGTGTATATCTAAATGAATGAGCAATTCCTAGAAAGTCTATTTTTTAAAATCTGGCAAAAATGAATTAACAATGCATAAATTTGTTAAAATTCAAAAATTAAAAGAGAATGATAAAAATACCTTTGAGTGGTTTTATTCATCAAAATGGAACCAAAAGATTGTAACAGTGGTAGGTAATGCATTTATTTTCAGCTTGACTGAGGTTTATTTTAATGGTTATTTTTCAAATTGAGACCCAACACATTGTAAAATAAGATTAGTTTGCAAGCTCAAGAAATACTTGTATGGCCTAACATAGTCACCCTGGAAATGTTATGTAAAGAAGTTTATTTTTTTTATGATGAGCTAGAATTATACTTGAAGTGATTATGACCATTATGTATACTTCAAAATTTGGAATGTTATAATCATTATCTTAGAGTATTAGGTTGATTGTCTGCTTGTTGCAAGAAAACTCATAGACTAAATCAACATGTTGAAGGCTCAGATGAGTAGGACCTTTGATATAAAGGATTTACGAGTAGAAAATCAAAATATTGGGCATCGAAATAGATAGATACATGAAAACATGCTAAGCTCGGGTATTCACAATAGAGGCATGTTGAGAAAATTGTAAAATTCAAGATGAATAATGTGAAACTTGTAAATAACCCTTTCACTTCCCATTTTAAACTTTCTTTAGGTTTATGTCCTTTTAGTGAAGAAGAATGGAGTACATGTTGAATCATGTATCGTATGCTAATGTAGTAGGAAGTCTAATGTATGTGATGGTATGTACTAAATGGGTTATTTCACAGGTAGTGGGTGTTGTCAATAGGTATATGGAAAATCTAGGAACATAACATTGGAATGTACTAAGATGGTTGCTTTGATATCTGAGATGAACAAATGATTATTGCATCACCTTTAATTATAAAAGTGATTCGGTATGTAGTAATGTTGATTCATATTTTGTATGTGAATGGAAAAGAGGAGGTCTATTTCAATTTGTGTCTTTACTCTTATAGGAGGATCCAGTAGTTGGACATTGAAGCTTTAGGAAACAATTGTGTTATCCACTATAGAATCAAAATATATTCCCATCTCACATGCTTGCAAAGAAAGAATTTCATTCAAGTGTCTTTTAGGTGAGCTAGTAGAGTGCAGAACAATGTAATTGTACTGTGATAGTTGAAGTCTAATTAAGATTATGTATTTACTCTTGTAGGAGGATCCATTAGTTCAGTGTCAAAGCTTCAAGAAATAGTGTCTTTATCTCCAAAAGAAGTAGAATATATCATCATCTCACCTACTTGCAAATAGAAAATTTGGGTAAGCTTGGTACCGTGCATGGCAATGTAATTGTATTATGTGATAGTCAAAGTGTTATACATTTGGCTACTAATTCAACTTATCATAGAAAGACTAAACATATTAATACCAAGTACCATTTTGTAAGATAAATCATTAATGGATGTGGAGCAGATATTTAAAAATTCCACATTAAAGAAAGCAGTGAGGACAATTTTATGAAACCACTGTTGTTAGAGAAGTTGTGGTGGTGTTTAGTTTCTCTTGGCTTACAAAAGAGGTAGTGAATGGGCTTGGGAAAGGTAGTAGGTAAATTGTTTTCAAGGTCAAGATTGTCAAAATATAATACCAAAATAATTAAAACAAAATGTAAAAACAAAAAATTAACAAGGTAAATATTTTGTGGTTAAACTAATTGTATTGGATTACAAAATCGATATTTAAATTTTGTAACGGTGCTTACTTCATTTTATCATTAAATCCCAAGATTTGAAGAGGATGTAAGCTTTATTGTAGTGCTTCTTGTATAATAAAATACTTCATCTTGCCTCGTGGAGATTTCCCTAATAAATTGTTAGGGTTTTACCACCTAAAATATCATGTGTTTACTGTCATTAATTTTTTGTTGTAAATGTTCATGATGAACTTGGAAGTGTTAGAATCACGGTTTCTAAGGATGATATGGTGAGCCTTGCCCTTCTAGGATACCCAAAGAGTTGGTATAGTTATCAGGACTTTGTCAATGGTCAGGAGAAGCTGCCAGATTAGGAACGATTGTTGTTGGATTTGATGCAGGAGGAGATCAAGAGGAACACTAGGGATGGCTCCTCATCAAAGACTGATTATGAAGAGAATTGTGCCTCAGCAATTAATGCGAAGAAGGGGAAAGGGAAATATTCCCATTCCAAATTGGATTCTTTTGATTGAATTAAGAAGAAAGACATAATGAAATTTAAGTGTGTTCATTGTCATGAGAAGGGCCATTTTCTATAGATTTCCCACTCAAGAAGTCCAAGAAGAAGTCCTCAGGAGGAGCGGTAAGTAAGGCTTTGGTCTCTCAATTCGTATTGGACTTTTCCCTCTTTGCATTCATGGTGTCATCAATGATGGGAATTGTATGGTACTTAGACAGTGGAGCTTCATTCCACATGACTGGTGACAAGGATTTATTCAATGACTTGGAGGAGAAAGATCTCTAGATGCATATCGAGATGGGTGACGACAAGAGGTATAGTGTTACTGGACTAGGCACAATTACTTTTCAGAGGGAGCATGGGGCTCCACTCACCTTGAAGAATGTTATGTATGTGCCCGGGCTGAAGAAGAACTTGGTATTCGTTACCATGCTTAAGGATAGAGGCTATGATGTGATATTCTTGAAAGGAAAGGCGTTCCTTCAACACATAGCCACAGGCCAAGTAAAGAAAATAGGGATTCGAGTGAAGAATCTCTATAAGTTCGAGGTAGAGGATTGTGCTTCTTTGAGCATGAAAGAAGAGATGGTGCAAAGGGGATATGTTGGTGAGTTATGGCACAGGCGATTGGGTCATTTGCATCATGGGGCTTTAAAGATCACGTAACAGATGTCCACGAGTATTCCCAAAGGTACACTAGAGCAAGTTGATACAAGCAAGGGGTGTACTTTGGGAAAATACACCAAGTCTTCCTTTCACGACAGAGACAGTCAAGCAGAGGTTTTTCTAGAGTGAGCCCATTCAGATGTGTGTGACCATTCTCAATAGCATCCACGACCAAACACAGGTATTATGTTATATTTGTTGATGACTTTTCTCGAAAATGTTGGATATTTTTCATGCAGAAAAAAGGATCAAAGCTTCACAAAGTTTTGTGAGTTTAAATAATTGGTGGAGAAAGAGTTGGGAAAGAAGGTTAAATCTCTACAGAGTGATAACAGTGATGAGTATGTCTCAAATGATTTTAAGAAATTCTATGCAGTGGAAGGGATTAAAGGAGAGTTGACAGCACCCCATAACCCTCAACATAATGGGGTGACCGAGAGGAAGAACATAAGCATAGTAGGGGAAGCGAGGGTGATGTTGCATGATTAGGGTCTTCCACTACACTTGTGGGTTGGGGCATACAACACATCGATTTATGTTCAGAACTGTAGCCCGCATTAGATACTTGGGATGAAGACACTAGAGGAGGCTTATTCCAGTAAGAGGCCAAATGTTGGTCACTTCAGGATTTTTGGGTCATCAGTATATTTCCATGTAACCAAAGACGTGTGGAAGAAGCTTGAGCCGACAACAGATTTGGGGATATTTTCAGGGTACAATGATACACCTCACAACTATCTGGTGTACATGTCGACCAACAGGATGACAGTGGTGCACAGGGATGTCAGATTCGATGAGGAGAAGGTCATGCGAGTTTCCCTTGAGAGGTAGCTTCAACTACATGCAATTGAGGAGCTTTTAGCTCCTTAGGTTGAGGAGCCTCATATTTATGTGGAGTAGCCACATGCAGAGGATCCGAGAGTGAAGAGATCCACTCAGTCAGAGCCTTTCAAAGAAGGGAGAAAGCGCACCAAAGAGGTAGATAGATTGTTATCGGATGCTAGAGAGAATGTGGGAGAACCCACATCACAACGTAGATAGAGGAGGTCACCTGACATGTACACTAGATACATGGCTCTTATGAGAGGATGTGTTGTGGCAGATCCATCTTCCTTTGTGGAATAAGTGCAGCAATCGATTTGGGTTGATGCTATGGTGGAGGAGTATGACTCCATCGTTCATAACAATTTTTAGGATGTGGTCCTAAGGCCGAAGGATAAGTCCATAATGAGCTCCCTTTGGCTTTACAAGGTAAAGCAAATTGGAGATGGTAGTGTGGAGAAGCATAAGGCCAGATTTATGGCCTATGGATTTTCATAGGTAGAGGGATTGACTATGATGAGACCTTTTGTCATGTTTCAAGGTACTCATCGATCAGATCTATACTGGCACTATCAGCGCAGATGGGTTGGAAGATACAATAGATGGATGTGAAGACAACCTTCCTTAATGGCATGATTGAGGAAGAGGTGTACATAGAGCAGCCTGAAGGTTTGAAACCTTCAACCATGAGTTGCATATGTGCTAGAACAAGAGAGCATTGTATGGGCTAAAGAAAGCACCTTGTTCTTGGTACACCAAGATACATAGCTACTTCACTGGGTTGGGCTTCACGAAGAGTGTAGCAAATGCGAACCTATACCACATAGTGGTGGAAGGTAAATTGTTGATCATTGTACTTTATGTTGATGATCTCATACTGATAGGTGATGATCAGCTGATCAAATCTTGAAAGGAGGACCTTGGAAGAGAGTTTGAGATGAAGGACTTGGGGCTCATGCATTACTTTCTGGGCATGGAATTATGGAAGAGTGATGGGGAGTCATTTGTGTCTCAAGAAAAGTATGCCAATAGGATACTTAGGAGGTTCCACATGGAGAGTTGCAAGCTTATGGAGACTCCTCTAGCTGGTAACTGGAGGAAGGAGGATGCTACTTCGGGAGAGGTAGTGGAATATACTATTTACAGGCAGCTTGTGGGTTCACTCATGTACTTGGTGAATACACAACCAGATTTATGCTATGCAGTTAACTAGCTTATTCAAGCGATTGTTAGGCATACCAAGCTGTATTTGGAAGGCGACAAAGCATGTATTGAGATACCTCAGGGGAACTGCTCACTACAGATTATGGTACAGACAGACAGAGGGAGTGAAGCTTCAAGGCTTCATGGATGCAGATTTGGCGGGGAGTCCATCGGACCGGAAAAGCACATCAGGAGGGATTTGCAATATTGGGTCAGCGACAGTTTATTGTATAGTAGGAAATAGATATTGGTTGCACTCAGTTCGATAAAGGAAAAGTACATGGTTGCAAGTCAGGAAGATCATGGTTGGTCTATTTTGTCAGTAGATGGATCCGACAGTGATTTACTGCAATAATCAGAGTTGTATCAAACTCTCTGAAAATCCAGTTTTTCATGATAGGTCCAAGCACATTGATATCCGATATCATCATCTCAAAGATTGTGTATTGAGGCGGATCATGTTATTAGAGTACATTCCCACAGAGGAGAAAGATGTTGATGTTAGGTCCCTATAATACTAGTGATTACCCCATTACTTTTGTCATTGTATCCCTTATTGTCATTGTTGTGACCCTATTGTCCCCATATTGTTATTATTGTGCACCCCAGAAGCCCACTATTGTTATTTATGTGGCCTTATATTATTATGGTTAGGTCAGCTTGGGTTATATTGTGACCCCTTAGACTCCTATATATAGAAAGGAGGTTTTGTTATTGGAATCATCCAAGAATTATTCATTTGTGTAATATAAAGGAGGTTTCCCCCTGGAAGAGGCTTATTTTGAAGGCGTTAATCTCTCTTTTCTATCTTTTTGTGAGCTAGTTTCATAACATTTGGTATCAAAGCTTTGGATTATAGGGTTTCGCTGCTCCAAATAGGTCATCGTGGAATTTTTGCTATAACTTTTTTTCTGTGACGTTTCAGAATAAAAAACAAAAACCCATTTTAGAAGACATCGCGCTGAACCATGGATCCAAATTTCAGATCCTTTTGCACTATAGTTTCGAAGATATGATCTGAGGAAGTTAGGGTTTCTGCAAGATCCTAAATTACATCCCAAACAAGTGACCTTGGGAAAATCGTCATAATTTTTTGTCTGAGAATTAGATTGAAATTTTGTAAGAAGTTACAAAAAGAGGATGGTCTATAGTTTTTTGTGTATCTATTTCAAGTCCTAAGGTCAAAATAGTGATACCTGGAACTTCGTACAAGTTCGCTCTTGTGAAAAGGTATATCATCAGGTCATCTTGGGAGATTGTGCATAACGTTTTCTTCAAGAATACAATTTTGATCAGACTAGTGGCATTGGAAAGAGGACGCAGAGAGCTACCGCAGATTCGAATTTCAGGACTTGAAGGTCTGAAATTACAGAGATACATCAGATTCAATATCGAGTTCCTACAAAGCGAAAAAAAGGTGTGTATTTTTTTTAAATATTTGCATAAGATTGGTTTGAAAATTTAGTTCGAAGGAATTCAAAGGGAATAGTGAAGCATTATTATCAGTAATTGATGCCCTGAAGAAAGAAAATGGAAACACCTAGTAAACAACTCGAAAGCTCTAGCATGACTCATGAAGAAGAGGAAGAAATGCTACATGATATATCAAAATTATGAGACCAAGTGCAACAAATGTCACTCTCACAAAAGCTAATGGCGTGGAAGCTAAGATGAATGGCATGGAAACTAAGATGGATAGCATGGAAGCTAATATGGATGGCATGGAAGCTAAGATGCATGGTATTAAAACATTGCTACTAGAAAGGCGTCCTAATGGGAAAAAGGTAGGAGAGGAAAGTCATAATGAGAACAAAAGGAATGTTAATCATGATTTGAAGAATGACAACATGGAAGCTTTGAAGAAAGACATTGAAGGATTGAAGGAAGGTTTGACAAAGTTGCTACAAGAAAGGCTTCTTAATGGCGAAAATGTTGTATAGGAAACTCATGATGAGGACAAAATAAATGTTAATCATGATTTCATAGACTCCAACATTGGAACAAAGAACCACCATGTTCCAAATATCGATATGAGGAAGTTTGATGGCAAGGATCCTGTAACATGGATACTATAGATGGAGCAATTTTTCGATCTCCATAATGTGAAAAACACACAAAAGGTATGCATTGCAACTTTATATTTGGAACCAAACCAATTTGTATGGTATCAATGGCTTTGGTTTCGTAAACAAATTGTGACTTGGGAAATTTGTACGAAAGAAATGGTAGCACATTATGAGGATACAAAAAACAACACTTTTTTAAGCCAATTGATAAACCTCAAACAAAAGGGTTCAGTGAGGGAGCACATTGAGGACTTCCAAAAATTGAATATAAGGGTAAAAGATATTCTAGAGGAGCATAGGATTGATATGTTCATAGGGACTTTAAAGGATAACATCCAACATGAGGTTCGCCCTTGGGAACCTGACTCATTGGAGAAGGCATTCAGGTTGGCAAGAAAAATGGAAAGCAAAATGATGGCAACAAGGAAGCCTACCACTCACAACTATAAGGATGGAAGTGTTGTTTCCCCAGCCATCCACAACCTACAAGGTTGACACCCCAGCAATTGGAAGAAAAAAAAGCAAAAGGGCTTTGTTATAGTTGTGATAGAAAATACACTAAAGGTCATAAGTGTGCCGAGAAGAAATTATTTTACATAGATTGTGAAGAGGAGGAAGAAAAGAAACAAGAAACACCAAAAGAAGAGGATATACACCAGGTAAAAACCCTAGAGAAAGAAGAAATGAATCCAACCATATATTGTAATGCATTGGCTGGAATTATCACTCCTCAAACTATCAAGATAGAAGGACATATCAAGAAGAAAAAGGTAATAGTGTTGATTGATTCAGGAAGTACCCATAATTTTGTTCATTATAAGATAGCCAAGGAATTGAATTGCTTCTTATGTCCAGCACCAGAGTGTCAAGTGATGGTTGCAAGTGGAGGAACCATAAATTGCTCTCGAAAGTGCCATAATATCAAGCTATCCATGGGAGAATATGTATTGAATAGCCTAATGCTTTCCATTCCAATGGGTGGTGCTGATGTTGTACTAGGAGTCCAATGGATACAATCCTTGGGTACAATAGCTTTTAATTTTCAAGAACTTTTCATGAAATTTTATTCGGAAGGAAAGGAAGTTGAATTAAGAGATATTGCGGGGAAACCAGGAAAGATAATCAACTCTAATGGAATGACAAAGCTTCTAAGGAAACAACAACGGGGCGTAATTGCACAATTATGTTCGCTAGAGGTTCCCACATCAAAATCATCTATTTCTCCAGATCTCCAAAATGTCTTGGACAATCATTCCAAGGTATTTGATAGTCCCAAAGGTCTCCCACCTATTCGTGATCATGATCATGCTATTCATTTGATTCCAGGAAGTGTTCCTCCGAACATCAGGCCTTACAGATATCCCTATGCCCAAAAAAGTGAAATTGAATGTATGGTTGCAGAAATGCTAGAGGTTGGTATAATTCAACCTAGTCAAAGTTCTTTCTCTACTCCAGTAGTATTGTTGCACAAGAAGGATGGATCATGGCACATGTGTCCGGATTATAGGGAGCTCAACAAGCTCACTATTAAAGATAAATTTCCCATTCCTGTCATTGATGGACTATTGGATGAATTGCATGGATCGATAAGTTGGATCTTCATTCATGATATCATCAAATCAGAATGAAGACTAAAGACATTCTGAAAACAGCATTTAGAACTCATGAGGGTCATTATGAATTTTTGGTCATGTCTTTTGGCCTTACCAATGCACCTTCTACATTTCAAGGTTTGATGAATTACATTTTCAAACCCTTTCTTAGAAAATTTGTGTTAGTATTTTTTGATGATATACTAATCTATAGCAAGTCTTGGAAGGATCATCTTCAACACGTTGACAGGGTGATCAACCTATTGAAGGAGAAACAATTATATGCAAAAAGTTCCAAATGTTTCTTTGGAGTACAAGAGGTGGAATATCTGGGTCATATTGTATCCCATGAAGGTGTTAAGGTAGACCCCAGCAAAATTAAAGCCATTAAGTAATGGAAAATACCCAAATCCATAAAGCATCTGCGAGGATTTCTCGGGTTGACAGGGTATTACTGCAAGTTTGTTAAGAATTATGGGAGAATAGCAGCACCTCTAACAATATTATTGAAGAAAGATTCATTTTTATGGACTCCAGAAGCAACGAAGGCCTTTGAACATCTTAAAGAGGCAATGTGCCAAGCACCAGTCTTAGCTACGCCAGACTTCACAAAAACCTTTATTGTGGAATGTGATGCCTCAGGAAATGGAAATGGTGTTGTTTTAATGCAAGAAGAAAGACCCATTGCTTTCGAAAGTCATCCAATCAAAGGAAAGTATTTACACAATGCTATTTACGAGAAGGAAATGTTTGCAATACTCCATCCACTTAAGAAATGGCGACCATACCTAATGGGAAGACACTTCAAGGTAAAAACGGATCATGATAGTCTTAAATACTTTTTAGAACAAAGATTATCTTTAGAAGAGTAGCAAAAATGGGTCACAAAGATGTTGGCTTATGACTTTGTAATCATCTACAAAAAAGGGAAGCAAAATGTTGTGGCAGATGCACTCTCAAGAAAGGATGAGGATGTGGAAGCATTTCTGTGTGCCATATCTTTTATCCAACCAGATTGGATAAATGAGGCAAGGGATGAATGGAAGAATGACGAAGAAGTGGGGGCACTCAGTCAAGAGTTACAACAAGATCCCAGTGCATCTAATACATTTAGCTGGAAAAATGATTCATTATGGTACAAAGATCGCTTATACCTATGTAAGAATTCCCAAATCAAACAAAAGATTTTTATGGAATTGCACACCTCTCCCTTAGGAGGGCACTCAAGATTTTTAAGACTTACCATAGGGTTAAGAAGGAATTTTTTTGGGATGGCCTTAAATCTGATATTCAAAAGTTTGTGGCAGAATGTTTGGTTTGCCAACAAAATAAAGTTGAAACAATTAAGACCCCGAGCCTACTACAACCTTTATCCATTCCAAGTCAACGTTGGGAGGAGGTTTCAATGGATTTTATCATAGGTTTACCCAAATCTGAAGGGAAGAGTTTCATCATGGTGGTAGTTGACAGACTTACCAAGTATGCACACTTTTCTGCATTATCTCATCCATTTAAATCTAGTACAGTTTCTACTGCATTTATGGAAACAATTCAAAAGCTACATGGAAACCCAAAGATTATTGTAAGCGACAGAGATCCCATCTTCACTGGAAATTTTTGGACAGAATTATTTTCTTCTCTTGGTACTCAGTTAGCTCATATTTCATCTTATCATCCTCAATATGATGGGCAAACTGAGATAGTAAAAAAATGTTTGGAAGGATATCTTCATTGCTTTGTATCTGATAAACAGACACATTGGGTCAAATGGTTGCCTCTCGCTGAATGGTGGTATAACACTTCCTTCCATACTTCAACAAAAATGACCCCATTTATGGCACTTTATGGATATCACCCACCATCCATCACATCATATTTAAGAGAAAATTCTAAGGTTCAAGCAATGGAAGATCACATCGAGAATCAACAAGAATTTCTCCAACTCTTAAAGGATAACCTCACCTTGGGGAAGAATAGAATGAAACAGCAAGAAGATCAACATCGCAGAAAAATAAGTTTTGATGTAGGTGATTGGGTATTCCTATGGCTACAACCATATAAACAAATGTCCCTCAAGCAAGCTAAGAAGGATAATAAATTATCACCAAAGTATTATGGTCCATACAAGGTGTTGCAAAAGATAGGTACAATGGCATACAAATTGGAGCTTTCTGCAGCTTCCCGAGTGCACCTAGTTTTCCATGTTTCATGCTTAAAGAAGGTTATAGGTGACAAGCTCCTAGTTCAAACAATATTGCCAGAACTTGATGAGGAAGGAAAGATCATATTGGAACTTGAAGCAGTTAAAGAAACAAGAACTCTCTAGCTACGAAATCATTCAATTTCAGAGTATCTCATCAAGTGGAAGAACTTACCCGTTGAAGAATCCACGTGGGAGGATGAGAATTTTTTACAGAAGCATCCAGAACTACTCAAGCGTTGAGGACAACACTTTTTTGAAGGAGAGGGGCATGTTAGGTCCCTATAATATTAGTGATTACCCCATTACTTTTGTCATTGTATCCCTTATTGTCATTGTTGTGACCCTATTGTCCCCATATTGTTATTATTGTACACCCCAGAAACCCACTATTATTATTTATGTGGCATTATATTATTATGGTTAGGTCAGCTTGGGTTATATTGTGACCCCTTAGACTCCTATATATAGAAAGGAGGTTTTTTCATTTGAATCATCCAAGAATTATTCATTTGTGTAATATAAAGGAGGTTGCCCCCTCGAAGAGGCTTATTTTGAAGGCATTAATCTCTCCTTTCTATCTTTTTGTGAGATGGTTTCATAACAGCTGACATTTTGACAAATGAATTGTAAAGATGTAAATTCAGGTTTCACAAAGACATGATCAGGGTAGAAGATAATCCCTTTCTTTTTGAGAGGGAGTGTCGAGAAATGGCAACAATAAATTCTAGTTTAATTTTTCCTTGAATTAAACTATGAATTAAAATCGAATTCATTCTCATAGCAACTTGTAAATAGTTAATTAAGTTCAATTAACTTAATTAGCTTAGGAATTTTGAGTTGGAAGTCTATCTGGAGTCACGTAAGTGTGATCCCTAAGTTTTAGGGGTCCAAATTGAGTTTATTTGATTTGTAATTAGATAACTCAATTTACTGAGTTATAGTCAATTAAACTAGTTCTAAATGTTTATTGAACTAGTAGAGGATTAGCAATCAGTTACTGCACTGGTGCATCCACAAGTGCTACTCCAGATAATTGAAGATTCACTCAGCGGAAAATCATGCATGTCAAATCTGAGAAAGACCCAGTTGAGACTAGAGTGTAGGGACAATGTACTATCAGTTGTATGATTTACTGAGTTGTAAATATCATGCAAACAATCAGGAAGAGGCCCTACTTAGGATTACAAAGTTTTTGAAGCATGAATTCCCTTTAAATACGGGCTATTCATCCTAGGAATTGTGCAAGGAAATAGGCGCTTGGAGAGCTACAGAATAGGCTAAGGATTTGGCTTGAGCTAGCTTGTGAGCTGAGAGTTGATTATAATTTTGCGGAATTGTTCTAGTGAGAACAAGATTTGTATCTTCACTCATATTTATGATTTAATACAATATAGATAGGAGGGGTTTTGATCAGTGGATTTCACCAGGAAAATTTATAGTGTTATGTGCCATTGATTTATCTTCTTCTTTTTCATATTGTTTTCATCGATCTATTGGCTTCTGCTAGTTGAAAGTCGAAGTAGATTCTTGTCTCTTGTTTTAGTAGATTACATGAGCTTGTGAATCTATAGGAAATTATACATAGTACCCTCCCTAACAAGATCTTTGTCTACCAGTATAAATCCAAGGATGATAAATAGTGCTTCCTTCTTCCCTAAGTGGTCCTTGGGTCAGGAATCCATGGTGATATCTCTTCCATAATTTCAAAATATGATAGGGCTTATCTATCTTAAAAAATAAGAGCCTCCAACTAGTTAATTTCCCTCTTCATTTAAGGTGGAACAAACACATGGTAAGAATAAACAACATCCCGGGCCTATTATTGACTTCAATTGCAGCCTCGGGGACCATGACCTACCCCCATCCCCTACTACACATGTGTTGTCATTGCATAATTAATTGATAGAAATAACCATTGTAGTAATGACACCCCAAATACAAACTTGACTGAATAAAACCACAATTCTCCCCCATCCTAAAGCGTTGTTTCCAACATGTCGAATGACATATACTAGATAGAATCATGACATTGGTAAGAGAGCACAAAATTTCAGTATAATTATCACATCCCAACATGAAACGCCAAACAAAGCCCTTGCCCCTTGATGCTGAAATGATCAACAAACCCTATGGTATCAGAGAGAAGTAAGGGACACTAGACTGAATAGGATGAACAATAACAATAACAAGTCTCCACAAAGTAAAGCTAAAGGTAACTGAACCTAGGTCGCCTCCCAAAATTCACACCAAAGCCTCAAACTAGAAATTGAGGGAAAAATTGGGGTCACAATAACTAAACTCAAACTAAGCACAATCAAAGCAAGAAGTTATTAGTAAAGAGTCATGAGGAGGTATACAAAGAATATTGGATAGAGAAGTAACCTCCACGCTGTTGGCCAAAAGAAACTCCTCATACTGGTCTAATTATTTCAAGCGACGAGCAATAATTAAGGTGGTATTTCCAATTTGGAATTTTATTTCTCCTCTCTAGTTGGCTAGTTCCACTAGAGAAACAACACTCCAGAAAGTCGGCATAACCCAACCACATCTGCACTTGAAGGAAATTGCCACCCATCTCCATCGTTTTCGTTGAGGCCAAGGTGTCTTTGGACAACAAGATTTAGTCTTCCCTGACGATCTACGCTTTTGTCATGCAAGGACAAGTCGAGGCCTCATGGAAACGCCTAGAACAACTAAACTCTTGCTCAACATTCTCCTCTATACAAAGTCCCTTAACATTTTCATACCTCTCATGTGCATGCAACAACAATCAATGGGCTTGCCACACCACCCCCTTATTAATTCCCTACGTCATATCTGGGTGGCAGACATGTTCACCCAAGCCATTAAAATTATTGGGATTCACCCCCATTGGGGGATCCAAACATGGTATATCAACCATTGTCTAAACTATGAATAACATGGGAATTCTCTCTAAGTTGTGTTGTCAATTGTTTGAGGTTAATTTTCTTTTTTTGCTACATGATTGAACAAGAAAAGGGTGTGAATTTTAGTAAAAATCAAATGATTTCATTTTATTAACAAATTTTATTTTTCACATCTGTATTCCGAATATGGTTTGTAATTCTGTCATATTTTGAATAAATTGCATAAATGTCTAAAATGTGTTATACAATCGAGTAAAGATGACACCACCAAATTTCCATATTGATGATAAAGTAGAGATTTTAAATAGTGCAATTTTCCATATTATAGTTAAATTAAACTTAAAAAGTATGAGCATTGTTAAAAATGGATCATTTAATGCTAAAGGTACAGTAGAAATTTAGGTGTTTAACATAGTTTTACATATCAGAAGGACATTGTTTTTTCGTGTCTAGAGGGTTTTGAGAGTTTTTAAAGCTATATAAATTTAAAAAAAATTCTTAAAATAATTTAGTACAAATAAAAGTTCATTTTTTTTAAATAACTTAGAATTACACTATTTATTCAATGAAGCTAGTTAATTTAGGGAATTGATTTGAGACATTCAACCACTAACATTAGTCCATTATAACCTTTTTTTGTAGACTAATATGCTTAACTTAGGTCGATTCAAACTAGGCATCTATTGGTGTTTAAAACAAGAGATTAAACTCACAAGAGACTAAACTAATTGATTAAGTTATGACATCTCTCTCTCTCTCTATATATATATATATATATATATATATATATATATATATATATATATATATATATATATATATATATATATATATATATATATATATATATATATATATATATTGCCAAATAACATTACTCTCGAAAAATGCATTAGACTTCCCCTTCTCCAAAGTACTCAAAGCCATTATAACAATATATTTGTTATTATAAGAGAAGAGTTTTTAATTGTTGGACAAAGTTTAATTCCCATGAGGGCTTAACCTAGTTCAACATGTGGTTTCACCTAGAGAAATCATATTAAATAGTTTCAAAACCAATACACATATAAGTGGATCAAAACCTACCCTATGTTCTTCTTTAAAGGATATAAGTAGATAAAATCGCTCCTCCATGTCCTTAAATTTTGGTAGTGCTAGGTCAGTAGCTTGAGTGATTGGGAGCACGATTTGTTCTCCCAACCACCAAGACTTCAATTCCAAGAGAAATGTGATGCAAGCCCACCCTCACATAAAATTTCATTATCTTGCGTGGACAATTTCTTCTATTTTTGTAATCCTTGACAATAATTGGGGGAAAACTTTAGATATCGCCCTTTATTCAGCATACCATCGAGCAAGTGGGAGATAATTTACATGTGAGGAGCACCCAACAAGGCCGAGAGCGAATTGTCACTTCATAGGCCCATGAGATGGGAATTTCTGTGTCTTCTGATGTATCACCATCAGGCTATCGGGGCAATGAGGGTGTTGAAGTGTGGAAAGTGGCAGGGAGTCAAGAGTCGGGACTGATGATCAGTTGATCAGTATTTAGCTCAAAAATCAAAGTGCTCAAAATTGCTCAAAACATGAACGACCACATCTGTCTTGGTGATATGATCCCAACGCAACTCGTTTCACTCAAAATGGAGCTTGTATGAGAAAGATATCGCATTCTGTCCGCTTTGCCAAACAGAGGAAAAAAAGTATAGTCACTGCATAGTCAGTAGTCCGTACTACTGACGTGGCAGGTGACTGTGCAGGTCAAAGGTTTGGTTAATAGCCAGTGAGATCATGCCAAGTGGCGCAATTCAATTATTCTATATTTTGGTGAAATGGGGTTTTCTTATTAGACAGGGGAGGACCAATGAGGAGGAGACATGTGGCAAGCCTAGAGGCTGCCACGTGTCCCTCCCCAAAGGCCTGGCAGAATCAGCGCACATTGCAAAATTTTATGGGCATGTCGGTGGAGTCAAACCCACGACCTCGCCCACACAAGCACAACACCTTACCGCTATAGCACACTATGTCTCTTAACATATATGGGTTGCGCATTTTCTTTAAAGACATTAAGTTTGGCGGTTGGGGAAGAGAGGACCATCCCTCTCCACATGTGACCACACCACGAAACCGGAGGCCAGCAGTTACGCTAACCATGCAAATTAAGCGAGGTTAACAACTAATTAACCCATACTTATCAATAATTAATGGTGGGTCTTAGTTGGCATATCTTTTGGCAGGTCCGACAAATCAACCTTTCTCCAAAATTGGCAGGGTTAACTGGAGTTTCTCCAGATTTAGTGGATATTTCCTAGGAAAAATTGAAGAGGCCATAACTTTGGCATTATTCGACCAATTTTGGCTCAGAAAAAATCATTCCTAGATGATTTCGATGTTCTAAGCACATTGAAGTGGGTTTCAGGAGAAGTAAGTCATTGTAAACAACATTTTTTGCCATTTTGAGCTAATACAGAGGCCCAAGCCATGGAAGCTGGACCAAGGAGATGTAGCCTAGGAAGGGTGAACTCATTTATCAAAGCATTACGTTAAGTGTTCATTTTGATGGTTTGTTGTATATTAGTTTTTTGTTGTTCAACATTTTATTTACATGTTATTTTGCTCATGAATTTGACATAAAACTTGAAAAATTTACCTATTACATTCACAAACACCATAAGGAAACCTATGCACATGAAGCAAATGATGAGCAATTGTTTTTTATTCTGAAGTTGAAATTAGCACAGTAAAACTAACATTCAATAACAAATCAAGTTGGTATCAGAGAAAAGGTTATTTCCTTGATTGCTTGAGTTTGGTGCAAGTAGGGTTTTAATGGTTGCAAATTTGTGATGCTTACAAGGTTAAAGTCGTAGAGAGGAGAATGGAAACTATTGGTTGCAAATCCTAAGGTAATTCCTAGAAGAAGGAGAGCCACAAGGCCACAATCTCCGCCCAAAGTTTCAATCCCAGCTACACTTGAAGCACCTCAAGTTTTACCTTCAGTTGAGATTGAGGAGGTACAAGCAGTACCAGAAGCTGAGCTTGAATCCAAAGCCATCATGTCTGGAGCAAGAAAGACTGAAGGTCTTTCAGAAGAGGAAGCATTTAAGAAATATTTATATGATTTAACTGACATGGTTAGAGTCCTCTATGAAGAGAGGAATACTAGAATGGATGGAGAGAGTTCTAAGTCCCCACATGGAGAGGGAAGCTCAGAAGATAAAAAAGATGAAAAGAAGGATTCAAATGGTGATGGAGGAAAGCCTCCTCCATCTCCACCATCTTCATCATCTTCATCACCCTCATCATCAAAAATAGCATTATCTTCCACTTCCACCACAAAAACTGTTCATACTCATTCACAAAACCCAAAAGGAAAAACTCCCTTACTCAAATTGGAAATTAATTTTGAAATTACCATGTACAATGGTGAGGTAATGTAGAGAAGATAGACAATTGGATTCGACAATTATAGGTTTATTGCAAAATTCAGAACCTTCAAGAAGATGACATAAAGATTCAGTTGGCTTCATTGAGGCTAAAAGGAGCAACACTAGTTTGGTGGGAAGCAAATACTCAAGAGGAAATGTGAATTCATGGTAAGATATCCATTTATTGGGTTGAATTTGTTTCTTCAATTAAAAGACAATTTTATCCTTTAGCTTACATGCAAAAAGCCATTATGAGTTGGCAAAATTTTAGGCAACTCAAGGGCCAAACAGTTCAAGACTATACCCAGGAGTTTAGGAAAAGGGCTTTGTTGTTAGGAGTAAAATTGAATTCCCAAGATACACTATTGAAATACATTGGGGGTTTACATTCCTACTTAAAACACATTATCCTTATGTTCAATCCAAGCAATTTAGATGAGGTATAAGTGCAAGCCACACACCTTGAAGTAAGAGGAAAGAACATCCAGGAAGCGGGTAGTAAGAAGAAGCCATTCAAGGGTAAGTAGAATGAGAAGGGTGGAAAATGGAAAGGAAATAATAATGCAAGTGTAAATAAAGAAGGGGATAAAATTACGTGCAAACATTGTTCCAAAGAGAGGCATGATGAAGCCCACTGTTGGAAATTACATCCCGAACTAAGGCCTAAGAAACCAAACAATAAGGGGAAACAAAAAACAACCACTACCACACAACATGATCTTGGATCCGATTCCGGTGATGAGACCAAGATTTCATCCATGGTCACAAAGGGAAAAGAGGCTATATCAAGCACTAGTTCCTCACATAGTCACAACAACACTCCAAATGAAGAATAAAGGATAGAGTTGTTCCATGTAAGGGTAATCTCAAACCATACAAAGATTGATGCATTATTTGATAGTGGGTCACAATCGAACTTAATTTCAGAAGGCTTGGTCAAAAAGCTTAACCTTGAAACTATACCTCATCATAAGACATATCCTTTGGGTTGGATATTCAATAATGAAAATTTACAAGTTACTAGGAAATGCTTATTCAAGTTTTCCATTGCTGGAAAATTCTTTGATGAAGTTGAGTTAGATGTAGTTCCACTTGACATCTCAGGAATTATTTTGGGAAGCCCATATTTGTATGATAGGAAAGCGGTATTTTATCACTATGACAACAAATATAAATTACTCAAGGATGGAGTGGAGTATATTGTGAGAGCCCATTGCAAAAAGTTAAACATTTCTTTTGTTAATGCAGGGTAGATGAAGAGACTAGTAAATGCAAGTAAAAATTTTGTGCTTCTCATGATCAAGAAAAATAATGGTCTAGATTATGAATCTTTTGAAGGTTGTGATGATAAGTTAAAATATGATTTGTTTTATGTGGTAAGCAATCATGGCGAGATGTTTCAGGAACCAAACGGGTAACGTCCCAAGAGGGGAATTCAACATGAGATACAACTGCAGTAGGATGTTCCACTTCCAAACATTGGCATGTATCGCATGTCGATCATGGGGAGCATGGAAATCAAGAATAAAATTCAAGAATTGATGAACAAATGTATCATACACCCATCTACTTCACCATGTGGTTCACCAATTGTCTTGGTGCCAAAGAAGGACAGGACTTGGCGCATGTGTGTGGATTTCCGTGCATTGAATAAGATAACAGTAAAGAACTATTATCCAATCCCAAGAATTGATGATTTGCTTGATCAATTGAGGTATGTAAAGTATTTCACTAAGTTAGACTTACGAAGTAGTTATCATCAAGTTAGAATAACTGAAGAAGACAATTGGAAAACCACATTTAAAACTAAACAAGCATTGTTTGAGTGGCTTGTTATGCCTTTCGGTCTTACAAATGCCCCAGCTACTTTCATGAGAGCTATGAATGATGTATTGACCCCATTTATAGATGATTTTGTCATTGTTTACTTAGATGATATTCTCATATTCAACAAATCCATAGATGAAGATGTCATGCATGTGAACAAAGTACTTGATGTCTTGAGAAAAGAACATTTATTTTTAAAGATGTCAAAGTGTGAATTTGGCAAGACTTCTTTAGTGTATTTGGGACACATTGTTGGAGGAGGTGAGTTGAAAATAGACCCCTCTAAGGTTGATGTTATTGTGAATTGGCCCAAGCCCAATATAGTTACAGAGGTAACAAGCTTTCTAGGGGCAACACAATATGGAGGAAATTTATTGCTAATTTTTCTTCCATTGTAGCTCCACTACATGCATTGACTAGTGCCAAGAAATTCTTCCATTGGGGAGATGTACAGGAAAAGGAATTTGATGCTTTAAAACAAAAGATCAGTTCAACACCGGTACTGGCTCTTCCAGATCTTAGGTAGCCATTTGAGATTCAAACATATGTTAGTGATTATGCCATGGGAGCGGTTCTCATGCAACATGGTAAGCCCATTACATTTCATTCTAAAAATTTTAATGGTGTTGTGACTAAATATCCCACTTATGACAAAGAACTTTACGCATTGGTATAAAGTGTTAAAAAATGGAAACACTACTTGATGGGGAAGGAGACCATTATCCATACGTACCATCAACCATTACAGTACTTACAGTCATAGTGAAAGTTGCACCAATCACGACACTTCATATGGATGGGTTTTCTACAACAGTTTCATTTGGTTATCAAGTACAAAAAGGGAATCTACAATAAGGTAGCTGATATGCTTTCTAGGTCTATTGTAAATTCATCTATTATACTCAAGCACAATTTTGTTTTACATGAAAGTTACATTGAGCAATATTCATATGATAATGACTTTCAAGATTTGTATGCAAGCTTGAGGAAAGGAAACCAAATTGAAGAGCTAGATTACCATGTACATAACAGTTTGTTGTATCACTTGGGTAAGTTATGTATTCCACAGGGAGAAAAAAATAGTGTCATAAGGGAGGCACACACTTCATTGATTGTTGGACATTTTGGTGTAGGCAAGATAGTAGTGAATCTCCAAAGGTATTGTTATTGGCCATGCATGTTTGATAATGTATCTCGTTTCATTAGGGGATGTTCTTTGCGCGCAATAAGTAAGCCTAGCAATAGGAAACTAGGATTGTACACTCCACTTCCGATACGTTCACGTCCATGGGAGGGTATCTCAATGGATTTTGTAGGAGGTCTTCCATTGTCAAGGAAAGGTCAGGATTGTTTGTATGTAGTTGTAGATAGGTTCAGCAAGATGTGTATTCTAATGCAATGTAAAAATCAAATTCCAACTGAAAAAACAACTCATCTTTTCTTTCAAAATATCTAGGTATATTTTTGTCTTCCTACTTCGAATGTAAGTGATCGAGATTCTTGATTTGTTGGGAATTTTTGGTCAAATTTGTGGGACATGATGGACACTAAGTTGAAGAAGAGTACAAACTTTCATCCACAAACAGATGGACAAACTGAGTTGGTCAACAGGACATCCATTCATCTTCTTAAAGGATATTGCAGCAAACATTCCAAGTTGTGGGATGAACAGTTGCATTACATACAACATGCATACAACAGGGCAAAGCATTCTTCTACAAACAATCACCATTTGAGGCATGTTTTGGGTACTTGCCAAGTTCACCATTGGACTTCATCTTTGAGAAAGATGTCGCTATTGATGGTCATAGCAACATTGATAAGGCAAGGAAGTTAATTGAGCAAATTCAGTTGATACATCACACAGTGCAAGAGCAACTTGAAAAAAGTCAAAGCAACTACAAGGCAAGACATGACAAACACTGTGTCGATCATAAATTTCAATTTGGAGACAAATTTTGATTATATATTAGCAAAGATAGACTTCAAGGGGAAGGTAAAAAGCTGAAGCCAATCTGTTATGGTCCTTTTAAATTTCTGGAAAAGATTGGTAATAATGCATTTAAGCTAGATTTGCCTCCTTATATGCAAATATACTCTGTTGTTAATGTTGAAAATTTGAGATTGTTTGAGCCTCCTTTGATTGATGATCAAGGAGATAATGTTCAGCTGCCATCAATAGATGATTTCTCGCTAGAATATCTTGATGAAATTTAGCAAGACCTCATACTTGACAGAAGAACCAAAACTTCAAAGAGAGGGAATATCAAATACCTTCGAGTGGAACTCAAGGGACAAAATCCTTCTAAGGCCAAATGGATGCATATTGAGAAGGTGAGGGATTTGTACCCTCACCTGCTAAACAATTGATAGTATCTTTTTGGGTCCAAAAGGCTCCCAGTGGGGAGGAATGATCAGGTGATCAGTATTTAGCTCAAAAATCAAAGTGCTCAAAATCACTCAAAATCTAAATGATCGCGTCCATCTCAGTGATATGATCCCAACGCAACTTGTTTCACTCAAAACAGAGATCTTATGAGAAAGATATCATGTTCTGTTCGCTTTGCCAAACAGAGGGGAAAAAAGTAGAGCCACTGTACAATCAACAGTCTGTACTGCTGATGTGGCAAGTGACAATGCAGGTCAAAGGTTTGTTCAACAACCAGTGAGGTCATGCCAAGTGGCTCATTTCAATTGGTCTACAGTTTGGTGAAATGGTGTTTTCTTATTGGACAGGGGAGGACCAATGAGAACGAGACATGTGGCAAGCCCGAAGGCCGCCATGTTGAAAATGCAACAAGATGATGGAGCTTAGTGGAAAGGAATCGCCTTCACTAAGTGGGCCCGCAGGCTATTTTTGGCACAAAGTCTATTTTTAAACATATGGATCATGGTCTATGAGTTTCATGATTCTATTTGTGTATGATTGGTCATGTTGGTAAAAATAGATGGACTTCTATTTTTAGACATATGGGCGGAGTCTATTTTTAGACTGCCAGGCTAAAAATAGAACAGTCGAATATTATTAACTCTTAATAATATTTGTACTATAAACATTATCTTATCCTCTTGGAGCACTTCAGTTCGAGCTACAGATGTGGCACATGCAGCTGTCAGAAGGAAATACGCTTTTCTTATGAGTCAGTTGAGCTATTGCATGGTGGACTTCAGTTAGAACTGAAGTGATTGAGTTTGGTGGAGTTGATTGAGGAGTTGATGGAGTTGTGTTCAGTTTGACTTGGTTGAACTAGTTGTATTTAGTCTAACTGCAGAATAAAATAGTGATGAGTGATGTGAATTAATTGTTAATTAATTCACTAATTATTAACTCATAAATCAACTAAATAATACATCAGTTAACTCAGTGCATGGATAGTTCAGTGGAGACAAGTGTTAGAGGTGAGTGAAAGGGCAAGACAGCTGTCAATTGTGACTATAGTTGTGCATGAGATTTGTACATGCATGGATTGAGCAATTTCCAATGAGGATTGCGTGGTTCAACCAAGGAAATACGAGTTTGCTTCAGCCATTCTCATCTATTCTCATGCAGGATTGCGCAGTGGAGGCAGGCAAGCAGCAGAGGAGATTTGAACCCGTGATTGATTCAGATCTGAGTTAGTTTGTGTGTAACAGGTGGAGATAGTACTGAGTACTTGCGAGGAGTATTGTATTATGTATTGTTACATGTTCTCAATCAATATAATATACAGATAGTTGGGGGTTTTCAGCTGTATGCTTTCCCCGTGATATACCGTGTTGATATGTGCGATTGATGCTTCAATGTGCGCATGCGATTGTTTCTGAATATTGCAAATTGATGATCAATAGTAGAGGAGGTTATGTATTATGCATGCATTCCGCAAATAGTGTATAATCAGGATAATCTCTATGAATAAGTTTTATATTATTCAAAATTTCTACATGGTATCAGAGCTAGATGATTTGTAGAAAAAGTTTCTACATGGTATCGGAGCAGAGTTGATCATTAGATCTATTATTCAGAAAGTGATTACATTTTATTTCTTCAGGCAGAGTTTGTAATCGGGCCAGGTAGCCTCTAGATTCATCCTTCTTTTGGAAGGTGATATATCCGGTAAAAACCCATACAGTCAATCTCTGTACGAGAAATACTTTGTTCTCACGAATTTTAGATCAGAAGCGGTTGAGTTTTGTGCTGGTGGAATTCGAATTTGTAGCAGTGTTTTCTTGGTGTCAAAGTTGAAATGTCTTTCAACGGATTGTGATTAGAGTATGCTCTTGAGGGCAGCTCGAATTATATTGCATGGAAAGACAGGATGGAGGCGGTGTTAGATGACAATGGGCTAAAGGAGTTCATAGAGGCTTAGGTCCCAAAGCCTACTGATGCTGCTGAAGCTGTGGCTTGGCAAAAGAAGACAAAAAAGTGTCAAAGGATTCTGTTGGAGGGCGTGAAGGATCACATTGTATCCAACCTACATGGAAAGGCTTCTCCATACTTGATGTGGAAAGCGTTGACAGATTTATTCCAAAGCAAGAGCGACCAGAGGAAGTTGGCGCTCAAGGATAAACTCAAAAACATTAAGTGTGAGAATGGAGACAGTATGCCAAAGTATCTCACGAAGTTCACCCAATGCCAGGATGAGCTGGGAAGTGTGGGGGTGACTGTCGATGATGAGGACTTGGTGAGCTTGCCTCTCCTTGGTCTTCCGAAGAGTTGGCATTCCTATCAGGACTCTGTCAATGGTCGGGAGAAATTTCCAGGATGGGAGAGACTTTGGTCGGATCTTGTGCAAGAGGAGATCAGGCGGATTACTAGGGACGGATCTTCATCAAAGGCATCTGATGAAGAAAATTGTGCTTTGGCTGCCAAAGCAAAGAAGGGGAAGGAGAAGGGTTCTCTTTCCGAATCCAGTTCTTCCAATGATGGGAAGAAGGTTGAAAAATCGAAAGTGCGATGCTTTCGTTGTCATGAGGTGGGCCATTATGCTGCAAATTGTCCACGGAGGAAATCCAAGAAGGGATCTGGGGAAGAATCTGAAGGTGAGGCACTTGCTTCACAGTTTGAGTTGGATTTCACACTCTTCGCATGCATGGTTTCATCCATGGTGGGAAGTGGTTGGTTTCTTCACAGTGGAGCTTCTTTCCACATGACTGGTGACAAGAGTTTGTTCAGTACTTTGGAGGAGAAAGATCTCCAGATACTCATAGCGATGGGTAATGATGAGAAGTATAGTGTCTCAGGTGTAGGCACGGTTATTTTTCAGAGGGAGCATGGAGCTCGCCTTACCTTGACCGATGTCAAGTATGTACCAGGACTGAAGAGAAACTTGGTGTCGATCGTGATACTGGAAGACAGAGGCTATGATGTAGTCTTCAGTAAGGGAAAGGTTCTCCTTAGACACATCATCACTAGATAGGTGAAGCAGATTGGTTCACGGGTCAAGAACCTGTATGCTTTTGAGGTTCAAGATGCATGCAAAGCCTTGAGTAGCGAGGCAAATGATGGAGACTTGGTGGTTGAGAGGGAGCGTATATTACCTCTCAACATGCAGAGCTAGAAGAAGTCTCAGACGATTGTGGAGAAGCTACGATTGGTGCAGCAGCTTCAGGAAGTTGTGGAGCAGCCACAACAAGGGAAGCTGAGAGGAGATCGAGTAGAGACATCTACTCATGCAGAGACCTCCAGTAGGGGGAAACTTCGAGCCAGGTGGGCTGAGGGATCACATGCAGCCATACCTCCAGGTAGGAGGTGGGGCGATATAGATTGATCGTCCCAAGGAGGAGGGGCAGGATCCTTGTGTTACACTAAAATTTGTCACCATGGCTATCTATAGTTAGTATGGCTCTATCAACTATCATACTATCCTCCTTGGCAAGTCTCATACCTCTGCTCCTCATGTCAAACCCCAAGAAAGAGAGAAAGTCCTTTAAAAGTCAATTAACTCTGGTTACGCAATTTCTCTTAGCCTTACCTGCGTGTACACACCTCCAGTTCATAAAACCTGCGTACTTGTACGCTCTGTATGTAAAGGGCTAGGTGCGTACTCCTGTAAAGGTCAAAAGGCGCAAGTTTCACTTCAAAAAAGTTACTTGTGGTCATTTCTAGAGCATTCTAGAAGATGGTTTGACGTGGATTGAGCGCCTCCAGATGGTTCATGCATCCCTATGTAAGAGGAACTTATCTCATGAAGAGGGGAGCTATCCCATTGAAAGAGGGGCTTATCCCATTCATGGTGGACCTGATTAACTTCCTCCAAAGCACTATAAATACAGGCATTGGGCCAGAGGGAGGAGAGGTTGAAAGCTGAACATTCCTAAGGGTAGATGCTGCTGAGATTAGGACTCCCTTATAGAGCTTGAGAGGAGAGATTCCCATCCTTTCTTAGCTTCATTTGGAAGTGGGTGAGCTGATCAAAGTAAAGGAAAACTCTTGCTAGACCCTGGGAGGGACCTGCACAACAGCAAGGCTCAGGTTGTAATGGTTTCTTTTGTTTCCACTTAATAAAATTAAGCTCATTTTTCTCAACAAGTTGTTATACATGATTTGTTTCATATACTCCTTGGTCTGTATGATGAATATGCGTTATTTTATAAGTTATTCAGGTGCTATGTAATCTTTTGGCTTGTTAGTGAATGCAGGTTTCGAAGAGAAGGAGGAGCTCATCCGGATCGGCGAGGCTGGACTACTACAAAGTGTTGGACTAAAGGTATGTTATAAACACCTGATTACTTGTATTCTAAATGCATATTTAGAGAAAGGTAGTGTCTACTTGTCTTGTTTATCACTAGAAAGCCTTAGCTTCTAGGGAGGTCGGTTTTGTCCACAAAATTGACTCTTTCCGCATGACAAAATGGCGACCATAATGGGGAACTCCATTGATGTGAATGATTTTTCCTTTGTGTGAAACTTTGATTTGAGATAAGTTGTTTTCTTTTTGGTTTTTGGTTGTCTGACTGTGTATTTGGGTGGCTTAGCTTAGGGTTAAATTAGATTTTAGTTTTTCTTGGTTTTGCTAGAAGTACGCAGCCTCTGCATTAAGCACAGTGCATACCTGTACGCACTGCAGCTTTGTGCACAGAGCGTACATGCACCTGTGCAAACAGGTTGCCTGCGTACCCTGTCAAAACTGAGAAAATTTCAATTTTCTCCTTTTTGCCTCTTAGATTTTGTTTATAAGTTGTTTTTACCACCCAGATCCACTGGTTACCTACCATAAATCTTCACCTAAGCTGGTTTCATCAGTGTCAAGAGTTTTAGTGAAATTCGTAGAGGTTCTAGCCTTAGGGTTTGATTTTTGCATTGGTCCTGTAGTGACTTTGGCTTTAGAAGTCGTAAAACCTTGGATATCCCTGGTCTTTGCAGTCTTCTTAGGAGTCGGACCTTTCATAAAATCTACCTGTGTGAGACACCTACCTTTGTTTTGTCTCTTTTCCGAATCTCGAAAAAGTTTGTTGATTGAATTGTGAATTTCATTTTAAGAAAAAGAACAAAAGATTTTGATGTTTGTTTTTGGCTAGTTTTTTATTTGCGTTGACTAGTCCTTAGTTAAATCATGACTGAGTAAAACATCCTGGGATCATACTTTGTAGGTTTTGGCCTCATTAGATTTACTTATTAGGTGGATTTCTTTTTGATTTGCTTTTAAGTAGAATTGATTTGATTGTCATAGATTTTTTAAAGGTTTGATTTTTGATTTTTAAATGCCTTGTTAAGTAGGAAAAAATCCAAAAATCTCTTTTGAAGAAAAAGTTTGCTTAGTGGCATTTGAGTCTTTGTAAAGAAAATGAATTTTCGCGAAATAATTAGTGGTCATGTGTTGTATGCTTTGGAAAAGATAAAGAGATTGTTTCTTTGATTTTCATTGCCAAGAAAGTTGTCTTTATATCAATTTTGCATTCTCCAACTCTCTTAGCTAGGGAATTCATTGAAAAAGAAAATTAGTATAAATCATCCTAAGTGCATCTTTTTAGTGGATTTGAGTCGAGTCTACACACCATCAGTTTCATCTCCGCTACCTTTTGTCTTAAAGAAAAGCCATAAAAATTAACGCTTAAAGTAAAATCAACTTAGTAACTTTTTATTTACTAGGGCTCTGAAACACCAATATAGATCAGGCTAGTGTCTTGGAGTAGGAGAGTAATTAACTCTCCAAGACAGTAAAACAAAACAAGTAGCTTATCTTGTGGTAGGATAAATCCAACTGTTTCATTTGTACTCTGGGAAAGCTCCTATTAAAGGAGAAGCACGAGACCGTGTCCAAACCAGTGAGGGGATCAATCCTCCTTCATTGGGAAAGACGCCAGATACGCACGTACTACAAACGGTAAACCTCGGATTATTGTCGAGGAGCCTGGGGTCACTTGTCGGTAAACCTTGGATTATTGTCAAGGAGCCGGCAAGGGGATTGAGCTTGTTACTCTGCCCTTGCGTGCTATCGGGTCGTAGACTGTTCCCCCAGGTATATTTGTTGCTATTGGTAACCTTAGTGACCATTATCTTTAGGATTCTACCCGAGGCGACGGTGGAGGGAAGATCCCACTGTACCTGGAGCAGACGTCGGCTAAACTCACTTGGATTTTTCGGGGGGTTCACTTCACTCGAGACGGTTAATTTGGAGGAACTTGTGCCGGTCTATTCATTAAGCAGGTTTCCGTGGTAACTGTTCCACCCACCACTTCTGTACTGAATTCGGCGATGTTGGGCTTCATCACCAACTAGTGTTTTGGGTCCGGAAGGTTACTGTTTGTGTTTGGTTTGACGCCCTAGATTCTTTAGGCGTGTGATTCGAATTTGTTTGGTTCTTTAGAGACTTTATGCGGTTTGCTTTGAGATTTTACTTTGTTTGCGTGTGCAGTAGTTAAAAGTATTTAACTGTGGCTGAATTACCGAGACAGTCCCGTCGACTTCGGGGCCAGTCTCCTGAGATTGTTACCGTGGCCGATTTGTTGAGGAAGTCCCGTAGACTTCGGGGCGAACCTCCTGAAGACGTCCCGGGTCATTACGAAGGTTTGAAAGTCCTTGTAACTCCTCCTAGTGGCAGTAAAGTAGGTTCACCTGAAGAAGGAGAGTCTTCGTTGGTAGTCCATCCAGATTACCAAAGTCTATAAACAGGTTATAATCCTGAAGCTGTTGCAGTTTCTGAGCTTGCTGGTAGTTTTTCATCTACTAGTGATATAGGCGAAGAACCTGAAATATCTGAACCTGTTACTCCAACTTCTAGTGTTCCTGATTCACCTAGGGTAGAAAGAGTCATCACCGAAAATCTTCCTTCTGGTTTGATAGCTATTGAAGAACTTGCTCCAGAAGAAGAAATAGGCGTCCTTATCCCCGAAGATCAACCTACTATTGATCTAAGGGAGCGTGAATCCATTTTTTACAGTCCACCTAGAAGTACTACTTGGTATCTTTCGTTAACTAATTATTTGGACAACTCAGGGATAAGTTTTTCTCCACCTCGTACTCCTTATCCACCCGGAGGTATTTATACTCCTGTAAATATGTCTAGTCAGTCGTCCGTGTTTACTCAATCTCCTGAATCTTTCTTGTACGGCGGTCCTTCTGTTCCTGCTGGGTATCAGTCACTTTCTGGTACTTTTGTAGGAGCATCTCCTCAACCCATTGGACATGGGCTATTAACTGGAAACAATGGTAATAAACCGTTGGGCGTAGGAGACATTTACATGATGTCAGGTTCAATTCCCAGTTCTCAACCTCAAGGTGGCCAGTTACCGCCTGGGGGGCAACCTCAAGGTACACAAATTGCGTCTGGGGGGCAACCTCAAGGACAGTATGTACCCATGGTACAGTACATTCCTCAAGGTCAACCCCAGCCTCAATATGTACCCCAAGGCCAACCTCAGTATCAATTTATGCCTCAAGGTCAACCCCAGTATCAGTACTTACCTCAAGGGTATCTACCCCAAGGTCAGTACTTGAGTCAACGTTATCAACCACCCCAAGGTCAATCTTATCAAGGTACGGGAAATGTACCTTTCAATTATCAATCCTACCCTCAATCCGGTTATGGATCTCAATATCCTCAACCTGTCATGGGTCAATACCCCGGAATAAACATAGTGTGGGATCCATCGCAAGTTCAACAGGTGTTGCAGCCAAGCGTACAGTTGTCATCTCAAACTGGACAACCTTTAGTTTCTGGTCCACCACAGCAACCAGTCCAGTCTAATTTTCAAACTTCTGTACCTTCGTTAGTTACTCAGTCGCCCATTGCACCTAGTACTCCATCTCAAACGACTGCTGCCACTACCGCAACATCTGTTCCTTCCACCACACATACTTCTGGAGTATCGACAGCTCCGGTTTCTACTTTCTCTGCCACTACTCCTCAGACATCTTTACCATTGTCTCGATCCACGGTTCAAACTACGGTTCAGATGCCTGTAGGACAGCCTGGTTTAAGTACGGTTGTCACTAGTCAACCAGAATTCTTTTATCAACCGTACCAGGGACAGTACCAATACGGGCCTGCTGTCCAGCAACCGGTTTACCAGTATCAACCGTATCCTGGGTACACTTATCAACAACCACAGCAACCCCAGTACAGTCCGGTTAATCCTGGTTTTCCGGGAGGATACAATATCCCGAATGCGATTCCTATTCCAAGTTATCCTGGATATCCTCCTCCTGGGACTGGTCTTGTGACCCAGAGTTTTAGGGATCCTAATCGGCAATTACCGTTTATCGCAACTTTGGATTTACCAGACTTGACGCGCCTAATGAACGATCCAATCAATTATCTTCCGTTTTGGCCGCCAATGGCAAATAAGTTGCCCAGTGACATACCCAAGTTCGAAGGTAAGTCTGGAGAGGATCCGTCAAATCATGTGATGACTTACCACCTCTGGTGTGCCTCAAATTCCATCTCGGATGATTCGATCAGTTTACGTCTTTTTCAGCGTACGCTCATTGGTCTCGCGGCCAAGTGGTACATTGAGTTACCACGGGCCTCTTTTTATAATTTTAGTCAGTTAGCTACCTCGTTCTTAACTCATTTTCAGTTGCCGGTCAGATATGATAATGGCACCAAGTTATTAACTTCATTAAAACAGTCGACATCCGTGTATATTTCCGATCATATTCATGAATGGAGACGTCGAAGGCGATTAGTGAAAGTTTTTATCCCGGACCAAATCTTAGCTGAATGGTTTGTTAAATCATTATTACCGAAGATTACTGAAGACGTAGCTAAGGCCGGAGTAGTCACTGAGGAGCAAGTAATTTCTCAAGCGCAGTACCTTGACTTAGTTTATACTCAGTCGGGTACGTTACACGAAAAGATCCCAGATCTTCCAAAGTCAAATCAAATCGCTGCTGCTCCTTCGGGATCTCATGTTGCTGACGGCATGATTGGTACGGTGAATACTAAAAGCAAGAAGAAGTCTTCAAAGAATTCTTCGCCCATTATAACCTTACCAGACTCCCCGACAGGAGAATCTTCTGCCAAAGTTTCCGCTGATATTCACGCTGTAGAGTCATCTACGGCTAAATCAAAAAACGGTGGGAAAAAGAAAGGCAAGAAGAAGAATAAAGCAGACAAAACTCCAAAGGAGAAAACAGAAAAGTCGGAAACCAATGACGAAAAGTGCAAGCCTCGATATCCTTGTCTTATTTGTGAAGAAGATCATTTTACAAGAGATTGCCCTCATCGGGCCGAGGTTGCGAAAATCGTCAAGGGTTCCCAAATTCTTGCTGTCTTGAAGGACCCATTTCCGAAAGATAGCAAAATGATAGGTTCTTCCTCGAGTGCCACTGAAGAACCCATATTGATGATTTCTCATGTAAGGATTGCGACTCGGTCACACGATTATGGTAGTAAAAGTCCTGTTGATGGATCGAAAGAAGCAGAATCTTCTCAGTCAAATCCATCAACCTCAGCTCTCGGTTCCGATCCACTACAGATCGAGAAACCTAACCCTGACTTAGTAATCAAACCACCCGCCAAGGGTGTACTTCGAAGGTCTGCTTTCAATCCACATGCGAGAGTGGCCCAGAATTACAACATTGTTGAGGATTTAGCTGTTTCACCCTCAGCAATGTCGGCTTTAGAAGTGCTGCAATCATGCCCAGCACAACGAAAATTACTTTTGTCGGCTATAGGAGCTGTTGATGTTCAGGACCCGAACCTAATAATCTTTGATCTAGAAAATAGTACACCGCGTTTACCTCATCAGATGGCTTTCCAGATCCCAGTGATAGTAAAAAACAGACCTATTCATCGAACTATAATTGATGAGGGAGCTTCCACGTGTATTATGTCGATACAATGCTGGAGATCGCTTGGTTCTCCTTCACTAAATCAATCCCCGACAATTCGTAAGGCCTTTGATGGCCGTGGGTTCCATCCGTTTGGCATTCTACAGGATTTGCCTATAGGGGTTGAAGGAAAAACCGTTAGTCTGGATGTGGAGGTGGTTGATGCCCCTCTAGACTACAACCTTCTCTTGGGTCGAAGTTGGTCTTACGCTATGACAGCGGTCGTATCATCGGTCTTCAGAGTAATAAAATTTCCACATAATGGCAAGATCGTGACCATAGACCAACTGGCTTACTTTTCATCCGACCCAGCCTCTTCAGAGAGTATCCAGCATGTCGGTAAAACGACTATCCCTTATAAGGATGTTGGCGTAGGATTAATTAAAGATGTCGGTTTACTGGGAACTTTTCCTTTTCTTCCGATCAACGTCGTGTCTTCGTTTGCATCCATTCATATGATTACATTAGATACCATTGTTTACGACGATCCTTGGATCGTTCCTTCTGAATCTGAAATAGACTCATTTGGTGATCCTATGCCTTTGAGTCCATATGAAATTGCTTACGAAGCCGTGCAGTCTTTTACCGACTCGCGTTCAACCAAAATCGACCAAATGAATGTGGTCCGTGAGGAATCACTTTTCACGTCAACCTCGGAGTTAATAACATTTCCCGAAGTTGTGTCATCTGACGAACAACTTTGTGAAGTCCTGTGTGTAGACGATTTACCATGGGAGGATCTCCATCATAGATCTTCGTTTTTACCTGAGGATGATCGTTTTGAAAACGATTTCTCATCAATCTTTACAGCTGAAAATTTCAAGGAAGCTCAAAGTCCAATGAAACATCCTGATTCAGAGCTGAATTTGGGAAACATCTCTCGCACTGTTCCCATTGACATTTCAGTCAAGCCCGGAATTGTTGAGCACATTCATATAGGTGCCTCGTGTTCAGATGACGAAATTCAGATATACAAGGCCCTATTTCAAGAATTCCGCGACGTGTTTGCCTGGTCCTATGAGGAAATGCCAGGAATTGATCCCGCAATTGTTGTCCATGAGATTAAGACTTACCCGGACGCTAAACCCATCCGGCAACGTTTGCGTCATATTCACCCATGAAAAGCGGCTGCAATTAAAGCAGAAGTTGAGAAGCTGTTGAAAGCAGGTTTCATTTATCCGATCCCGTTAACGGATTGGGTATCGAATATTGTTCCGGTTAACAAAAAACAAGGAACAATAAGAATATGCATCGACTATAGGGATATCAATCGTGCTTGTCCCAAAGACAACTATCCAACACCCTATATCGATCAAATAATTGATGATTGTGCCGGCAGTGAAATATTTTCCTTTATGGACGGTTTTTCCGGTTACAATCAAATCAATATTCTACCTGCCGATCAACCAAAAACGGCTTTCATTTGTCCATGGGGGACATTTGCTTATTACAAACTACCTTTTGGGCTTAAGAATGCCGGAGCCACTTTTCAAAGGGCGATGTCTTATGAGTTTCATGACATCAAAAACATTGTGCAACCATATCTCGATGATTTGCCCGCTCATTCATTACATCGAGTTGATCACCTTGTCCATTTACGAGCAATATTTATGAGGTGTAGGCATTATCGTATACGGTTGAACCCACACAAATGTGTCTTCTGTATAGGACTGGGACGATTGCTGGGATTTGTAGTTTCAAAAACCGGCATTCGCGTCGATCCCTCGAAGGTAGAAGCTATCATCAAATTTCCTCCTCCTTCGAGTCTTCGCCAACTCCAAAGTTTGCAGGGGAAAGCAAACTATTTACGCCGATTCATTCCTAACTACGCCGAGGTTACAAAAGGTTTTACACGGTTTTTGAAACAGAACGCTCAATTCTCTTGGGATGAGATAGCTCAGCAATCTTTTGATGCACTTAAACACGCGTTGACCCATGCACCGTTGTTGCATCCTCCCAACTACAACCAAGATTACTTTTTGTACCTCGCCGCCTCTCATTCCACTATTGGAATGGTGTTAGTTCAGGAAGACGAATTCGCAATGGAACATGTGATATATTATCTTAGTAGGACGTTAAATCCCACTGAGCTAAAATATTCGCATGTGGAGAAATTGGCCCTGGCAGCCGTTCAGGCTGTCCAACGTTTTCGTCACTACATTCTTCTCCGTAAAACTACAGTTATTTCGGATTGCAACCCTATGATCTACATTTTGACTAAACAATTGCTAGGGGGCAAGTACTCTAAATGGATCGTTATCCTGCAAGAGTTCGACTTAGAATTTGAAAAATCTGAGTCTAAGAAATCTTTAGTTTTTGCAGAGTTGATGTGTGATTTCCCGCGTGCTGACACAGAAACTGTGGTAGAGGAACCCATTGTGGACGAATCTTTGTTTCTCATCAGCACTTGAGATCCGGGGATATAATCCTCTATCTCCAAACCCAATCCTTTCGACCCGAAGCTTCAAAGTCAGAACGTCGGAAAATTCGATTCCAGTCCCAACAGTACAAAATTATCGGAGATACTCTTTATCGCCGTGGGGCAGACTTGGTTTTCCGACATTGCTTAACTCACGAAGAGGCAGAAAGGGTTTTGAATGACTGTCATTCTGGAGCGTGTGGCGGTCATATGTCTGGGTATGCCACAGCCCAGAAGGTGTTGCGTGCTGGCTACTTCTGGCCATCCATGTTTAAAGACTGTATTACTGCGGTCCGAAAATGCCACAACTGTCAAGTGTTTGATCGCAAGATGCGCGCATCACCTACTCCTCTCCACCCTATAATTGCCGTTGGTCCTTTTGCCAAATGGGGTATCGATTTTATTACATGTAACCCTCACTCGGCCGGGGGGCATGCGTATATCATCCTTGCGGTTGATTATTTTACTAAGTGGGCCGAGGCGATGCCTACATTCGAGGCAGACGGCAAGACAGCTGCAATTTTCGTATTCAATCACATTATTGCTAGGTTTGGTGTCCCACAAGCGATAGTCACTGACCATGGGCGCCATTTTCGAAACATTATGATGACAGAATTTACAGGCCAGCTTGGTTTGCGTCACGATAGCTCAACTCCTTATTATCCACAAGCCAACGGTCTGGTTGAGTCCATCAACAAAGTTTTAGTTATCATGATACGACGAATCATTGGTATTCATCGGTCGAATTGGCACAACATGTTATTTTCCACGCTTTGGGCATACCGAACCTCAGTGAAAACATCAACAGGGTTCACTCCTTTCCAACTAGTTTATGGTTTGGAAGCTGTGCTGCCCATTGAATGCGAAATCCCGTCACTTAAAATGGCTGTCGAATTACTTCCAGCTACTTCCGAAGAGGAGAAGCGCTTATTATACTTAGCTCAATTAGATGAGACTCGACGCGATGCTTAACTGGCAATCGAGACTCATGCAAAACGAATGAAAGCTCAGTATGATCGAAATGTGACCCCTCGAAATTTTTCGGAAGGAGACCTAGTGCTATTGTATGATCAAGCTAACGATAAATTAGGCGCTGGAAAATTCGTTCCTATGTGGCATGGGCCCTACATTGTTAAGCGAAAGCTAGCAAAAGGGGCCTATGAGCTGGTTGACTTTGACGGGGACTCTTTGGGTAAACCCAGAAATGGACTTTACCTAAAGAGGTATTATGCTTAAATGATGGGTGTGGAGATTTTAATTAGGTTAGTTAGGTTAATTTTTCTTTCTAGCTGGTGTGTTTGTTAGTTTAGACAGTGTGCTTAGCTTAGAAAGTGTGTTTTTCGTCGTTATTCTGCTTATCTTGGTTTTACCCTTGATGTTTGCAGATGTCGATGCCTCTCCAAACATACATTGGATTTGCTGATGGTGCTTGTCGTAATACACGGAATATCTCTTCCGCAACTTGGGTTATTTATTCGCCCTCTGACGAGTTAGTTTCTATGCATGGGGTGAGCCTCGGTCAAACAACAAACAACATTGCAGAATACAGTGCAGTGATTGAGTTATTGTCTGAATCTATTTCATTTGGGATTCGGAGTTTGATAGTGAGGTTAGATTCCGAACTCGTTGTATTACAGCTTAATAGAGTATATGCCATTAGAAATCCAGTGTTATTAAGGTTATTTTTGAGAGTGCGTCTCTTGGAACGTGAATTTGATTACATTGAATATCAACATATTCCAAGGTCCTTAAATACATTAGCAGATGCAATTGATTCTCGAATGTTAGACAGACATTTGCGATAATCATACATGTAAATTTAAAAACATTTAATCACACATGTTTAACAAGATAAGCCGGTAATAATGATATATATAGATAGGAGTGTGTCAAAAATACATCGTCTTCGATCATAGGTTGCAAAACACCTTATGATCGACAAAAATGATAAGTACAAAAAACCAAAATATCACATGTGTCTACAAAAGTGACCATCCAATCACTGGTGATGATCTCTATACGACACCACTGCACGGGCTACCCTACACAAGAACCTTCTAAAAGGTCCTGGGACTCCGACTACATAGCGCTGAAGCCTGATAGGAATATCATCTATAGTAGTCTCTGGTATATCTGTCGTCAGACGCTCTAGGTCTTGTTCCAACTCAGCTAAGGTCTCTGTAGCCTCGTTCTGTGGGACCGGTACCGGTGCAACTGGTTGTCTCCTCTCGAAAGGCCGGAGATTGGCTGGACGCTGTGGGCCTACATCTGCATTTTGAAAATTTTCACTGTCAGTTTTGAGACGATATAAAAACAAAAAAGTAGATAATTTAAAAAACTTGTGAAAAATGAAGTACCTGTGTCATCCCACTATTCTCCCGGTGGAAGAATCATGTCCGGATCGCCACGAAAATCGACTCCGGCATAAGGAAAATCCTGTATCGAGAAGACCTGGTCCTCTAACCAGTGAAAGTACTCCGGTCTAAATCGGACAACCTCCGTGCCCTCGTCAGGATGACGGGCCATCACCGCAACCCATCGCATCAACTTAGGCTCTCGGGGAAGCCCAGCCTCAACAGTGAGCTACTGCGGGATCAGCATCAGAACCCTCTCTAGAGCAAAACTCACAACTAAAGGCCCATAACCAAAAGTCTTCAGTTGCCGTTTTTTGCCCTAGTCAATTGGCCCTTTAAATTGGCTAACACAGCATCACACCAGTTGAAAATGGTGCCCTGATAGCAATCAATCGCCATCCGCATTTGGGACCCGGTGGCAATGTGCAAAGCGGCAGCGCCGCAAAGTCTGGTAACTGTAAAGGCAATTACCATAAGTTCAGGTCGGGATATCTTTTTAATTTCTATCCCCCTCTCCTGGTTTTGATTATTGCACCACTCTAGACGGAGACTAACGATGGACTGGCCACCCGGCCTAGTCCCGGACAGAGTCAATTGTTCGCCCCTCTTGGGCAAACCAGTGAGAAAGTAAATGTCTGAGGGCTCTATCTCGAGCTGGTGCCCTCCAATGTAAAAGCACTGATCCTGGACGTTCCACCTTTCGACCAGCCACTCTAGAAATATTACCTGGGCCCTCATGCCAGGTATGGCCCAGTATTTGTAAAGACTGCATGCCTTCAAAGCATCAATGGAAGGTTGGTGATTAATGGCGGCCAAATCAACATCTTCATGTTCTCTTTCGCGCCAATCAAGCATGGTGGGCAATCTACACACCATAAAACATCTGTTAGAGTCCATAAAATTGAAATTTTTTGGTTCATTTTGGAGAGAGGGGTTTGAAAACCCACTCCGCGGTGTACGCAACCCGCCTTTAGAGACAGAGCGTGTGTATGCAGGTTCTCTTAAGGCAAGTTGCGTACACCCGGCATTTTCCCAACTGAGAAAATGTCGGGGTACGCAGGTCACCAGTGGAGCACCTCCGTACCCTGAAAAGCGGCCCTTGAAACCCCAAGGCCTCCAAAAAATTAAACTAAAGCTTAAAAACAAATTCTAAACGGATGAAAATGCAAGAGAGGATGTTGTAGAATACCTGATGAGACGACGTTCGGTTTCGACGGTCGGATTCTCCGCAATGACCACGGGAAGTTTCTTGCCAAAAGCCCTTTTTCTCTCCTCAACAGTAAAATGGTAAAACCCCTTTTTATAGGTTTTTTGAGTAAATGAATGTTAAATTTGTTTATTTTCCACCATGAAAAGGTATTTTGCAAAGTATTTTTATCTATCTTTAAACAGGTATGAGTAATGTGTTGGTTTTTGTGCAGGATAAAGGATTTTCAGGGAAAATTGTCATTTTTCACAAACAAAAACATCAGAGTCATCTTTTAAGCCCTTTTCTGACTCCTAAAACATGAAAAGATTGCCGAGCGTTTCTTTTACACTCGTTAAAACGGAATTAAAAGACGGTCCCCTTATAGCCCTTTTCTGACCGTAAAAACAGGAAAAGATTGCCGGGTTTTTGTTGTTTCAACCTCAATATTGGAAATAAAACGACGTGTCCTTGATCGCTTTTTACTTTTCAGGTCAAAGACACTAACTATGAAAGTACTCCTTGGTCGTAAAAAACCAAGCGGTTCTCTCAAGTATTATTTTATACTTTTTCGGGCTTGGGAGACACAAATTTACGAAAAATTTCAACCCTGGAGTCTTCTTAAGTTTTTCAGACTCTCTAGAATTGAAAAACGCCGAGTTTCTCCTATACTGGGCTCGTTAAAATTTCACAGTAAAGGACCTATTCAATTACAAACAGGAACGGACCACTCCTTCTTAGGGTTCGAATCTAAACTAAGTTGGACTCATCCGAAGGATGAGCTTATAATCAAGCATATGTTATCCTCCTCAAGCTTGTAAAAAATAAAGAGGTACTTGCCAGAAATGGTGGGGGAAAAGAGAGAAAAATGAACCTATTTGTTATCCTTTGTCTCAGAAGAAACCTTATCACCACTCTTGAACACGACACTTTTCATTCACTTGGGTTGGGAAATTCTTTGCCTCACAGTTGATTGAACCACATTGAAAGTCTTCAGCCGGGTATTAACTTTGGGTCAAATGTCACCAAGCCATTTGTTGTGTCGTTATGTGTTCAAGAGGTCGCTGCAAATAAACCATTCATCTGCAAAATACCTGTCATCCATCTTGACCATCCCTGAGTCAGTCCTTACAGCTACATTTCTTCAACTTGATTTATGATTTCGTGTTGTGGGCTTGCCTACGATGGATCGCTTTCTATCGACATTAGCACATTATCTAGAAAGATGATATAGAAATTGTCAGTACCTTGAGATCCGCATGCATCAATGGCAGATTTCTCGCCTTTGACGACAGTTTACATCATTGACTTTCGATCGAAGGATTCTGTGACATGTTCGACATCAACACATTCATTCACATCTCATGGATTGTACTGGGTACTTTGAGAACCATTGACATCACTGGTGGTCTCTCTCACACTTGTTAACAGTTTACATCATTGACTGGTAATCAAGTGGTTTCTACCATGCTCGACATCAACTCATTTATTCGCATGGATAGAATCGTACTATTTCGGGAAGTAGAAATGAAAACCCTGGATCTAGTTTCCACCATCCAGGCTGCGAGGAGTTTTGTATTCATTGTATAGTAGACTAACTATAAACAGATGGTTGCGTCCATACTGTGTCTACATGAGTCTATGATTATGATGTACTGCGAAATCATTCCTGTATCAGAGCAGTAGTTAGTTTGCTAGTTAAAGTTTTTAATCTGAGTATGGGAATGCCTACCTCAGCGATGATATGATCTCATACATGTATTTTGTGTTGAATACTTGCAGGTTCCAACCAGGCTCTCCACAAGATAATCCTTGAAATGATAAAGTACTTCACCCTTCCTAGATGATATGAAACCTTAAATCTACTACAGGCTTCGCACTTTAGGGGGCAATCTGTTACACTAAAATTTGTCACCATGACTATCTACAGTTAGTATGGCTCTATCAACTATCATACTATCCTCCTTGGCAAGTCTCATACCTCTACTCCTCATGTCAAACCCCAAGAAAGAGAGAAAGTCCTTTAAAAGTTAATTAACTCTGGTTACACAGTTTCTCTTAGCCTTACCTACGTGTACGCACCTCCAGTTCATAAAACCTGCATACTTGTATGCTTTGTATGTAAAGGGCTGGGTGCGTACTCCTGTAAAGGTCAAAAGGCGCAAGTTTCACTTCAAAAAAGTTACTTGTGGTCATTTCTAGAGCATTCTAGAAGATGGTTTGACGTGGATTGAGCGACTCCAGATGGTTCATTCATCCCTATGTAAGAGGAACTTATCCCATGAAGAGGGGAGATATCCCATTGAAAGAGGGGCTTATCCCATTCATGGTGGACCTAATTAACTTCCTCCAAAGCACTATAAATACAGGCATTGGGCCAGAGGGAGGAGAGGTTGAAAGCTGAACATTCCTAAGGGTAGATGCTGTTGAGATTAGGACTCCCTTATAGAGCTTGAGAGGAGAGATTCCCATCCTTTCTTAGCTTCATTTGGAAGTGGGTGAGCTGATCAAAGTAAAGGAAAACTCTTGCTGGACCCTGGGAGGGACCTGCACAACACCAAGGCTCAGGTTGTAATGGTTTCTTTTGTTTCCACTTAATACAATTAAGCTCATTTTTCTCAACAAGTTGTTATACATGATTTGTTTCATATACTCCTTGGTCTGTATGATGAATATGTTTTATTTTATAAGTTATTCAGGTGCTATGTAATCTTTTGGCTTGTTAGTGAATGCAGGTTTTGAAGAGAAGGAGGAGCTCATTCGGATCGGCGAGGCTGGACTACTACAAAGCGTTGGACTAAAGGTATGTTATAAACACCTGATTACTTGTATTCTAAATGCATATTTAGAGAAAGGTAGTGTCTACTTGTCTTGTTTGTCACTAGAAAGCCTTAGCTTCTAGGGAGGTCGATTTTGTCCGCAAAATTGACTCTTTCCGCATGACAAAATGATGACCATACTAGGGAACTCCATTGATGTGAATGATTTTTCCTTTGTGTGAAACTTTGATTTGAGATAAGTTGTTTTCTTTCTGGTTTTTGGTTGTCTGACTGTGTATTTGGGTGGCTTAGCTTAGGGTTAAATTAGATTTTAGTTTTTCTTGGTTTTGCTAGAAGTACCCAGCCTCTGCGTTAAGCACAGTGCGTACCTATACGCACTGCAGCTTTGTGCACAGAGCGTACACGCACCTGTGCAAACAGGTTGCCTGCGTACCCTGTCAAAATTGAGAAAATTTCAATTTTCTCCTTTTTGCCTCTTAGATTTTGTTTATAAGTTGTTTTTACCACCCAGATCCACTGGTTACCTACCATAAATCTTCACCTAAGCTTGTTTCATCAGTGTCAAGAGTTTTAGTGAAATTCATAGAGGTTCTAGCCTTAGGGTTTGATTTTTGCATTGGTCCTGTAGTGACTTTGGCTTTAGAAGTCGTAAAACCTTGGATATCCCTGGTCTTTGCAGTCTTCTTAGGAGTCGGACCTTTCATAAAATCTACCTGTGTGAGACACCTACCTTTGTTTTGTCTCTTTGCCGAATCTCGAAAAAGTTTGTTGATTGAACTGTGAATTTCATTTTAAGAAAAAGAACAAAAGATTTTGATGTTTGTTTTTGGCTAGTTTTTGATTCTGCATTGACTAGTCCTTAGTTAAATCATGACTGAGTAAAACATCCTGGGATCATACTTTGTAGGTTTTGGCCTCATTAGATTTGCTTATTAGGTGAATTTCTTTTTGATTTGCTTTTAAGTAGAATTGATTTGATTGTCATAGATTTTTTAAAGGTTTGATTTTTGATTTTTAAATGCTTTGTTAAGTAGGAAAAAATCCAAAAATCTCTTTTGAAGAAAAAGTTTGCTTAGTGGCATTTGAGTCTTTGAAAAGAAAAGGAATTTTCGCGAAATAATTAGTGGTCATGTGTTGTATGCTTTGGAAAAGATAAAGAGATTGTTTCTTTGATTTTCATTGCCAAGAAAGTTGTCTTTATATCAATTTTGCATTCTCCAACTCTCTTAGCTAGGGAATTCATTGAAAAAGAAAATTAGTATAAATCATCCTAAGTGCATCTTTTTAGTGGATTTGAGTCGAGTCTACACACCATCAGTTTCATCTCCGCTACCTTTTGTCTTAAAGAAAAGCCATAAAAATTAACGCTTAAAGTAAAATCAACTTAGTAACTTTTTATTTACTAGGGCTCTGAAACACCAATATAGATCAGGCTAGTGTCTTGGAGTAGGAGAGTAATTAACTCTCCAAGACAGTAAAACAAAACAAGTAGCTTATCTTGTGGTAGGATAAATCCAACTGTTTCATTTGTACTCTGGGAAAGCTCCTCTTAAAGGAGAAGCACGAGACCGTGTCCGAACCAGTGAGGGGATCAATCCTCCTTCATTGGGAAAGACGCCAGATACGCACGTACTACAAATGGTAAACCTCGGATTATTGTCGAGGAGCCTTGGGTCACTTGTCGGTGAACCTTGGATTATTGTCAAGGAGCTGGCAAGGGGATTGAGCTTGTTACTCTGCCCTTGCGTGCTATCGGGTCGTAGATTGTTCCCCCAGGTATATTTGTTGCTGTTGGTAACCTTAGTGACCATTATCTTTAGGATTCTACCTGAGGTGACGGTGGAGGGAAGATCCCACTGTACCTGGAGCAGACGTCGGCTAGACTCACTTGGATTTTCCGGGGGTTCACTTCACTCGAGACGGTTAAAGTGGAGGAACTTGTGCCGGTCTATTCATTAAGCAGGTTGCCGGGGTAACTGTTCCACCCACCACTTCTGTACTGAATTCGGCGATGTTGGGCTTCATCACCAACTAGTGTTTTGGGTCCGGAAGGTTACTGTTCGTGTTTGGTTTGACGCCCTAGATTCTTTAGCCGTGTGATTCGAATTTGTTTGGTTCTTTAGAGACTTTAGGCGGTTTGTTTTGAGATTTTCCTTTGTTTGCATGTGCAGTAGTTAAAAGTATTTAACTGTGGCTGAATTACCGAGACAGTCTCGTCGACTTCGGGGCCAATCTCCTGAGATTGTTACCGTGGCCGATTTGTTGAGGAAGTCCCGTAGACTTCGGGGCGAACCTCCTGAAGACGTCCCGGGTCATTACGAAGGTTTGAAATTCCTTGTAACTCCTCCTAGTGGCAGTAAAGTAGGTTCACCTGAAGAAGGAGAGTCTTCGTTGGTAGTCCATCCAGATTACCAAAGTCTAGAAACAGGTTATAATCCTGAAGTTGTTGCAGTTTCCGAGCTTGCTGGTAGTTTTTCATCTACTAGTGATATAGGCGAAGAACCTGAAATATCTGAACCTGTTACTCCAACTTCTAGTGTTCCTGATTCACCTAGGGTAGAAAGAGTCATCACCGAAAATCTTCCTTCTGGTTTGATAGCTATTGAAGAACTTGCTCCAGAAGAAGAAATAGGCGTCCCTATCCCTGAAGATCAACCTACTATTGATCTAAGGGAGCGTGAATCCATTTTTTACAGTCCACCTAGAAGTACTACTTGGTATCTTTCGTTAACTAATTACTTGGACAACTCAGGGATAAGTTTTTCTCCACCTCGTACTCCTTATCCACCCGGAGGTATTTATACTCCTGTAAATATGTCTAGTCAGTCGTCCGTGTTTACTCAATCTCCTGAATCTTTCTTGTACGGCGGTCCTTCTGTTCCTGTTGGGTATCAGTCACTTTCTGGTACTTTTGTAGGAGCATCTCCTCAACCCATTGGACATAGGCTATTAACTTGAAACAATGGTAATAAACCGTTGGGCGTAGGAGACATTTACATGATGTCAGGTTCAATTCCCAGTTCTCAACCTCAAGGTACACAAATTGCGTCTGGGGGGCAACCTCAAGGACAGTATGTACCCATGGTACAGTATGTTCCTCAAGGTCAACCCCAACCTCAATATGTACCCCAAGGCCAACCTCAGTATCAATTTATGCCTCAAGGTCAACCCCAGTATCAGTACTTACCTCAAGGGTATCTACCCCAAGGTCAGTACTTGAGTCAAGGTTATCAACCACCCCAAGGTCAATCTTATCAAGGTACGGGAAATGTACCTTTCAATTATCAATCCTACCCTCAATCCGGTTATGGATCTCAATATCCTCAACCTGTCATGGGTCAATACCCCGGAATGAACATAGTGTGGGATCCATCGCAAGTTCAACAGGTGTTGCAGCCAAGCGTACAGTTGTCATCTCAAACTGGACAACCTTTAGTTTCTCGTCCACCCCAGCAACCAGTCCAGTCTAATGTTCAAACTTCTGTACCTTCGGTACTTACTCAGTCGCCCATTGCACCTAGTACTCCATCTCAAACGACTGCTGCCACTACCGCAACATCTGTTCCTTCCACCACACTTACTTCTGGAGTATCGACAGCTCCGGTTTCTACTGTCTCTGCCACTACTCCTCAGACATCTTTACCATTGTCTGGATCCACGGTTCAAACTACAGTTCAGATGCCTGTAGGACAGCCTGGTTTAAATACGGTTGTCACTAGTCAACCACAATTCGTTTATCAAGCCGTACCAGGGGCAGTACCAATACGGGCCTGCTGTCCAGCAACCAGTTTACCAGTATCAACCGTATCCTGGGTACACTTATCAACAACCACAACAACCCCAGTATGGTCCAGTTAACCCTGGTTTTCCGGGAGGATACAATATCCCGAATGCGATTCCTATTCCAAGTTATCCTGGATATCCTCCTCCTGGGACTGGTCTTGTGACCCAGAGTTTTAGGGATCCTAATCGGCAATTACCGTTTATCGGAACTTTGGATTTACCATACTTGACGCGCCTAACGAACGATCCGATCAATTATCTTCCGTTTTGGCCGCTAATGCCAAATAAGTTGCCCAGTGACATACCCAAGTTCGAAGGTAAGTCTGGAGAGGATCCGTCAAATCATGTGATGACTTACCACCTCTGGTGTGCCTCAAATTCCATCTCGGATGATTCGATCCGTTTACGTCTTTTTCAGCGTACACTCATTGGTCTCGCAGCCAAGTGGTACATTGAGTTACCACGGGCCTCTTTTTATAATTTTAGTCAGTTAGCTACCTCGTTCTTAACTCATTTTCAGTTGCCGGTCAGATATGATAATGGCACCGAGTTATTAACTTCATTAAAACAGTCGACATCCACGTATATTTCCGATCATATTCATGAATGGAGACGTCGAAGGCGATTAGTGAAAGTTTTTATCCCGGACCAAATCTTAGCTGAATGGTTTGTTAAATCATTATTACCGAAGATTACTGAAGACGTAGCTAAGGCCGGAGTAGTCACTGAGGAGCAAGTAATTTCTCAAGCGCAGTACCTTGACTTAGTTTATACTCAGTCGGGTACGTTACACGAAAAGATACCAGATCTTCCAAAGTCAAATCAAATCACTGCTGCTCCTTCGGGATCTCATGCTGCTGACGGCATGATTGGTACGGTGAATACTAAAAGCAAGAAGAAGTCTTCAAAGAATTCTTCGCCCATTATAACCTTACCAGACTCCCCGACAGGAGAATCTTCTGCCGAAGTTTCCGCTGATATTCACGATGTAGAGTCATCTACGACTAAATCAAAAAACGGTGGGAAAAAGAAAGGCAAGAAGAAGAATAAAGCAGACAAAACTCCAAAGGAGAAAACAGAAAAGTCGGAAACCAATGACGAAAAGTGCAAGCCTCGATATCCTTGTCTTATTTGTGAAGAAGATCATTTTACAAGAGATTGCCCTCATCGGGCCGAGGTTGCGAAAATCGTCAAGGGTTCCCAAATTCCTGTTGTCTTGAAGGACCCATTTCCGAAAGATAGCAAAATGATAGGTTCTTCCTCGAGTGCCACTGAAGAACCCATATTGATGATGTCTCATGTAAGGATTGCGACTCAGTCACACGATTATGGTAGTAAAAGTCCTGTTGATGGATCGAAAGAAGCATAATCTTCTCAGTCAAATCCATCAACCTCAGCTCTCGGTTCCAATCCACTACAGATCGAGAAACCTAACCCTGACTTAGTAATCAAACCGCCCACCAAGGGTGTACTTCGAAGGTCTGCTTTCAATCCACATGCGAGAGCGGCCCAGAATTACAACATTGTTGAGGATTTAGCTGTTTCACCCTCAGCAATGTCGGCTTTAGAAGTGTTGCAATCATGCCCAGCACAACGAAAATTACTTTTGTCGGCTATAGGAGCTGTTGATGTTCAGGACCCGAACCTAATAATCTTTGATCTAGAAAATAGTACACCGCGTTTACCTCATCAGATGGCTTTCCAGATCCCAGTGATAGTCAAAAACAGACCTATTCATCGAACTGTAATTGATGAGGGAGCTTCCACGTGTATTATGTCGATACAGTGTTGGAGATCGCTTGGTTCTCCTTCACTAAATCAATCCCCGACAATTCTTAAGGCCTTTGATGGCCGTGGGTTCCATCCGTTTGGCATTCTACAGGATTTGCCTATAGGGGTTGAAGGAAAAACCGTTAGTCTGGATGTGGAGGTGGTTGATGCCCCTCTAGACTACAACCTTCTCTTGGGTCGAAGTTGGTCTTACGCTATGACAGCGGTCGTATCATCGGTCTTCAGAGTAATAAAATTTCCACATAATGGCAAGATCGTGACCATAGACAAACTGGCTTACTTTTCATCCGACCCAGCCTCTTCAGAGAGTATCCAGCATGTCGGTAAAACGACTATCCCTTATAAGGATGTTGGCGTAGGATTAATTAAAGATGCCGGTTTACTGGGAACTTTTCCTTTTCCTCCGATCAATGTCGTGTCTTCGTTTGCATCCATTCATATGATTACATCAGATACCATTGTTTACGACGATCCTTGGATCGTTCCTTCTGAATCTGAAATAGACTCATTTGGTGATGCTATGCCTTTGAGTCCATATGAAATTGCTTACGAAGCCGTGCAGTCTTTTACCGACTCGCGTTCAACCAAAATCGACCAAATGAATGTGGTCCGTGAGGAATCACTTTTCACGTCAACCTCGGAGTTAATAACATTTCCCGAAGTTGTGTCATCTGACGAACAACTTTGTGAAGTCCTGTGTGTAGACGATTTACCATGGGAGGATCTCCATCATAGATCTTCGTTTTTACCTGAGGATGATCATTTTGAAAACGATTTCTCATCAATCTTTACAGCTGAATATGTCAAGGAAGCTCAGAGTCCAATGAAACATCCTGATTCAGAGCTGAATTTGGGAAACATCTCTCGCACTGTTCCCATTGACATTTCAGTCAAGCCCGGAATTGTTGAGCACATTCATATAGGTGCCTCGTGTTCAGATGACGAAATTCAGATATACAAGGCCCTATTTCAAGAATTTCGCGACGTGTTTGCCTGGTCCTATGAGGAAATGCCAGGAATTGATCCCGCAATTGTTTTCCATGAGATTAAGACTTACCCGGACGCTAAACCCGTCCGGCAATGTTTGCGTCATATTCACCAATGAAAAGCGGCTGCAATTAAAGCAGAAGTTGAGAAGCTGTTGAAAGCAGGTTTCATTTATCCGATCCCGTTAACGGATTGGGTATCGAATATTGTTCCGGTTAACAAAAAACAAGGAAAAATAAGAATATGCATCGACTATAGGGATATTAATCGTGCTTGTCCCAAAGACAACTATCCAACACCCTATATCGATCAAATAATTGATGATTGTGCCGGCAGTGAAATATTTTCCTTTATGGACGGTTTTTCCGGTTACAATCAAATCAATATTCTACCTGCCGATCAACCAAAAACGGCTTTCATTTGTCCATGGGGGACATTTTCTTATTGCAAACTACCTTTTGGGCTTAAGAATGCCGGAGCCACTTTTCAAAGGGCGATGTCTTATGCGTTTCATGACATCAAACACATTGTGCAACCATATCTCAATGATTTGCCCGCTCATTCATTACATCGAGCTAATCATCTTGTCCATTTACGAGCAATATTTATGAGGTGTAGGCATTATCGTATATGGTTGAACCCACACAAATGTGTCTTCTGTATAGAAGTGGGACGATTGCTGGGATTTGTAGTTTCAAAAGCCGGCATTCGCGTCGATCCCTCGAAGGTAGAAGCTATCATCAAATTGCCTCCTCCTTCGAGTCTTCGCCAACTCCAAAGTTTGCAGGGGAAAGCAAACTTTTTACGCCGATTCATTCCTAACTACGCCGAGGTTACAAAAGGTTTTACACAGTTGTTGAAACAGAACGCTCAATTCTCTTGGGATGAGATAGCTCAGCAATCTTTTGATGCACTTAAACACGCGTTGACCCATGCACCGTTGTTGCATCCTCCCAACTACAACCAAGATTACTTTTTGTACCTCGTCGCCTCTCATTCCACTATTGGAATGGTGTTAGTTCAGGAAGACAAATTCGCAACGAAACATGTGATATATTATCTTAGTAGGACGTTAAATCCCACTGAGCTAAAATATTCGCATGTGGAGAAATTGGCCCTGGCAGCCGTTCAAGCTGTCCAACGTTTTTGTCACTACATTCTTCTTCGTAAAACTACAGTTATTTCGGATTGCAACCCTATGATCTACATTTTCACTAAACAATTGCTAGGGGGCAAGTACTCTAAATGGATCGTTATCCTGCAAGAGTTCGACTTAGAATTTGAAAAATCTAAGTCTAAGAAATCTTTAGTTTTTGCAGAGTTGATGTGTGATTTCCCTCGTGCTGACACGGAAACTGTGGCAGAGGAACCCATTGCGGACGAATCTTTGTTTCTCATCAGCACTTTAGATCCGTGGTATGGGGATATAATCCTCTATCTCCAAACCCAATCCTTTCGACCCGAAGCTTCAAAGTCATAACGTCGGAAAATTCGATTCCAGTCCCAACAGTACAAAATTATCGGAGATACTCTTTATCGCCGTGGGGCAGACTTGGTTTTCCGACGTTGCTTAACTCACGAAGAGGCAGAAAGGGTTTTGAATGACTGTCATTCTGGAGCGTGTGGCGGTCATATGTCTGGGTATGCCACAGCCCAGAAGGTGTTGCGTGCTGGCTACTTCTGGCCGTCCATGTTTAAAGACTGTATTACTGCGGTCCGAAAATGCCACAACTGTCAAGTGTTTGATCGCAAGATGCGCGCACCACCTGCTCCTCTCCACCCTATAATTGTCGTTGGTCCTTTTGCCAAATGGGGTATCGATTTTATTACATGTAACCCTCACTCGGCCGGGGGGCATGCGTATATCATCCTTGCGGTTGATTATTTTACTAAGTGGGCCGAGGCGATGCCTACATTCGAGGCAGACGGCAAGACAGCTGCAATTTTCGTATTCAATCACATTATTGCTAGGTTTGGTGTCCCACAAGCGATAGTCACTGACCATGGGCGCCATTTTCGAAACATTATGATGACAGAACTTACAGGCCAGCTTGGTTTGCGTCACGATAGCTCAACTCCTTATTATCCACAAGCCAACGGTCTGGTTGAGTCCATCAACAAAGTTTTAGTTATCATGATCCGGTGAATCATTGGTATTCATCGGTCGAATTGGCACAACATGTTATTTTCCGCGCTTTGGGCATACCGAACCTCAGTGAAAACATCAACAGGGTTCACTCTTTTCCAACTAGTTTATGGTTTGGAAGCTGTGCTGCCCATTGAATGCGAAATCCCGTCACTTCAAATGGCTGTCGAATTACTTCCAGCTACTTCCGAAGAGGAGAAGCGTTTATTATACTTAGCTCAATTAGATGAGACTCGACGCGATGCTTAACTGGCAATCGAGACTCATGCAAAACGAATGAAAGCTCAGTATGATCGAAATGTGAACCCTCGAAATTTTTCGGAAGGAGACCTAGTGCTATTGTATGATCAAGCTAACGATAAATTAGGTGCTGGAAAATTCGTTCCTATGTGGCATGGGCCCTACATTGTTAAGCGAAAGCTAGCAAAAGGGGCCTATGAGCTGGTTGACTTTGACGGGGACTCTTTGGGTAAACCCAGAAATGGACTTTACCTAAAGAGGTATTATGCTTAAATGATGGGTGTGGAGATTTTAATTAGGTTAGTTAGGTTAATTTTTCTTTCTAGCTGGTGTGTTTGTTAGTTTAGACAATGTGCTTAGCTTAGAAAGTGTGTTTTTCGTCGTTATTCTGCTTATCTTGGTTTTACCCTTCATGTTTGCAGATGTCGATGCCTCTCCAAACATACATTGGATTTGCTGATGGTGCTTGTCGTAATACACGGAATATCTCTTCCGCAGCTTGAGTTATTTATTCGCCCTCTGACGAGTTAGTTTCTATGCATGGGGTGAGCCTCGGTCAAACAACAAACAACATTGCAGAATACAGTGCAGTGATTGAGTTATTGTCTGAATCTATTTCATTTGGGATTTGGAGTTTGATAGTGAGGTTAGATTCCGAACTCGTTGTATTACAGCTTAATAGAGTATATGCCATTAGAAATCCAGTGTTATTAAGGTTATTTTTGAGAGTGCGTCTCTTGGAACGTGAATTTGATTACATTGAATATCAACATATTCCAAGGTCCTTAAATACATTAGCAGATGCAATTGCTTCTCGAATGTTAGACAGACATTTGCGATAATCATACATGTAAATTTAAAAACATTTAATCACACTTGTTTAACAAGATAAGCCGGTAATAATGATGTATATAGATAGGAGTGTGTCAAAAATACATCGTCTTCGATCATAGGTTGCAAAACACCTTATGATCGGCAAAAATGATAAGTACAAAAAACCAAAATATCACATGTGTCTACAAAAGTGACCATCCAATCACTGGTGATGATCTCTATACGACACCACTGCACGGGCTACCCTACACAAGAACCTTCTAAAAGGTCCTGGGACTCCGACTACATAGCGCTGAAGCCTGATAGGAATATCATCTATAGTAGTCTCTGGTATATCTGCCGTCAGACGCTCTAGGTCTTGTTCCAACTCAGCTAAGGTCTCTGTAGCCTCGTTATGTGGGACCGGTACCGGTGCAATTGGTTGTCTCCTCTCGAAAGGCCGGAGATTGGTTGGACGCCGTGGGCCTACATCTGCATTTTGAAAATTGTCACTGTCAGTTTTGAGACGATATAAAAACAAAAAAGTAGATAATTTTAAAAACTTGTGAAAAATGAAGTACCTGTGTCATCCCACTGTTCTCCCGGTGGAAGAATCATGTCCGGATCGCCACGAAAATCGACTCCGGCATAAGGAAAATCCTGTATCGAGAAGACCTGGTCCTCTAACCAGTGAAAGTACTCTGGTCTAAATTGGACAACCTCCGTGCCCTCGTCAGGATGACGGGCCATCACCGCAACCCATCGCATCAACTTAGGCTCTCGAGGAAGCCCAGCCTCAACAGTGAGCTGCTGCGGGATCAGCATCAGAACCCTCTCTAGAGAAAAACTCACAACTAAAGGCCCATAACCAAAAGTATTCAGTTGCTCGTTTTTTGCCCTAGTCAGTTGGCCCTTTAAATTGGCCAACACAGCATCACACCAGTTGAAAATGGTGCCCTGATAGCAATCAATCGCCATCCGCATTTGGGACCCAGTGGCAATGTGCAAAGCGGCAGCGCCGCAAAGTCTGGTAACTGTAAAGGCAATTACCATAAGTTCAGGTCGGGATATCTTTTTAATTTCTATCCCCCTCTCCTGGTTTTGATTATTGCACCACTCTAGACGGAGACTAGCGATGGACTGGCCACCCGGCCTAGTCCCGGACAGAGTCAATTGTTCGCCCCTCTTGGGCAAACCAGTGAGAAAGTAAATGTCTGAGGGCTCTATCTCGAGCTGGTGCCCTCCAATGTAAAAGCACTAATCCTGGACGTTCCACCTTTCGACCAGCCACTCTAGAAATATTACCTGGGCCCTCATGCCAGGTATGGCCCAGTATTTGTAAAGACTGCATGCCTTCAAAGCATCAATGGAAGGTTGGTGATTAATGGCGGCCAAATCAACATCTTCATGTTCTCTTTCGCGCCAATCAAGCATGGTGGGTAATCTACACACCATAAAACATCTGTTAGAGTCCATAAAATTGAAAGTTTTTGGTTCATTTTGGAGAGATGGGGGTTTGAAAACCCACTCCGCGGTGTACGCAGCCCGCCTTTAGAGACAGAGTGTGTGTACGCAGGTTCTCTTAAGGCAAGCTGCGTACGCCCGGCATTTTCCCAACTGAGAAAATGTCGGGGTACGCAGGTCACCAGTGGAGCACCTGCGTACCCCGAAAAGCGGCCCTTGAAACCCCAAGGCCTCCAAAAAATGAAACTAAAGCTTAAAAACAAATTCTAAACAGATGAAAATGCAAGAGAGGATGTTGTAGAATACCTGATGAGACGGCGTTCGGTTTCGACGGTCGGATTCTCCGCAATGACCACGGGAAGTTTCTTGCCAAAAGCCCTTTTTCTCTCCTCAACAGTAAAATGGTAAAAATGAAATGGTAAAACCCCTTTTTATAGGTTTTTTGAGTAAATGAATGTTAAATTTGTTTATTTTCCACCATGAAAAGGTATTTTGCAAAGTATTTTTATCTATCTTTAAACATGTATTGGTTTTTGTGCAGGATAAAGGATTTTCAGGGAAAATTGTCATTTTTCACAAACAAAAACATCAGAGTCATCTTTTAAGCCCTTTTCTGACTCCTAAAACATGAAAAGATTGCCGAGCGTTTCTTTTACACTCGTTAAAACGGAATTAAAAGACGGTCCCCTTATAGCCCTTTTCTGACCGTAAAAACAGGAAAAGATTGCAGGGTTTTTGTCATTTCAAACTCGATATTGGAAATAAAACGACGTGTCTTTGATCGCTTTTTACTTTTCAGGTCAAAGAAACTAACTATGAAAGTACTCCTTGGTCGTAAAAAACCAAGCGGTTCTCTCAAGTATTATTTTATACTTTTTCGGGCTTGGGAGACACAAATTTACGAAAAAGTTCAACCCTGGAGTCTTCTTAAGTTTTTCAGACTCTCTAGAATTGAAAAACGCCGAGTTTCTCCTATACTGGACTCGTTAAAATTTCACAGTAAAGGACCTGTTCAATTACAAACAGGAACAGACCACTCCTTCTTAGGGTTCAAATCTAAACTAAGTTGGACTCATCCGAAGGATGAGCTTATAATCAAGCATATGTTATCCTCCTCAAGCTTGTAAAAAATAAAGAGGTACTTGCCAGAAATGGTGGGGGAAAAGAGAGAAAAATGAACCTATTTGTTATCCTTTGTCTCAGAAGAAACCTTATCACCACTCTTGAACACGACACTTTTCATTCACTTGGGTTGGGAAATTCTTTGCCTCACAGTTGATTGAACCACATTGAAAGTCTTCAGCCGGGTATTAACTTTGGGTCAAATGTCACCAAGCCATCTGTTGTGTCGTTATGTGTTCAAGAGGTCACTGCAAATAAACCATTCATCTGCAAAATACCTGTCATCCATCTTGACCATCCCTGAGTCAGTTCTTACAGCTACATTTCTTCAACTTGATTTATGATTTCGTGTTGTGGGCTTGCCTACGACGGATCACTTTCTATCGATATCAGCACATTATCTAGAAAGATGATATAGAAATCGTCAGTACCTTGAGATCCGCATGCATCAATGGCAGATTTCTCGCCTTTGACGACAGTTTACATCATTGACTTTCGATCGAAGGATTCCGTGACATGTTCGACATCAACACATTCATTCACATCTCATGGATTGTACTGGGTACTTTGAGAACCATTGACATCACTGGTGGTCTCTCTCACACTTGTTAACAGTTTACATCATTGACTGGTAATCAAGTGGTTTCTACCATGCTCGACATCAACTCATTTATTCGCATGGATAGAATCGTACTATTTCGGGAAGTAGAAATGAAAACCCTGGATCTAGTTTCCACCATCCAGGCTGCGAGGAGTTTTGTATTCATTGTATAGTAGACTAACTATAAACAGATGGCTGCGTCCATACTGTGTCTACATGAGTCTATGATTATGATGTACTGTGAAATCATTCTTGTATCAGAGCAGTAGTTAGTTTGCTAGTTAAAGTTTTTAATCTGAGTATGGGAATGCCTACCTCAGCGATGATATGATCTCATACATGTATTTTGTGTTGCATACTTGCAGGTTCCAACCAGGCTCTCCACAAGATAATCCTTGAAATGATAAAGTACTTCACCCTTCCTAGATGATATGAAACCCTAAATCTACTACAGGCTTCGCACTTTAGGGGGCAATCTGTTACACTAAAATTTGTCACCATGACTATCTACAGTTAGTATGGCTCTATCAACTATCATACTATCCTCCTTGGCAAGTCTCATACCTCTACTCCTCATGTCAAACCCCAAGAAAGAGAGAAAGTCCTTTAAAAGTCAATTAACTCTGGTTATGCAGTTTCTCTTAGCCTTACCTGCGTGTACGCACCTCCAGTTCATAAAACCTGCATACTTGTACGCTCTGTATGTAAAGGGCTGGGTGCGTACTCCTGTAAAGGTCAAAAGGCGCAAGTTTCACTTCAAAAAAGTTACTTGTGGTCATTTCTAGAGCATTCTAGAAGATGGTTTGACGTGGATTGAGCGCCTCCAGATGGTTCATGCATCCCTATGTAAGAGGAACTTATCCCATGAAGAGGGGAGCTATCCCATTGAAAGAGGGGCTTATCCCATTCATGGTGGACCTGATTAACTTCCTCCAAAGCACTATAAATACAGGCATTGGGCCAAAGGGAGGAGAGGTTGAAAGCTGAACATTCCTAAGGGTAGATGCTGCTGAGATTAGGACTCCTTTATAGAGCTTGAGAGGAGAGATTCCCATCCTTTCTTAGCTTCATTTGGAAGTGGGTGAGCTGATCAAAGTAAAGGAAAACTCTTGCTGGACCCTGGGAGGGACCTGCACAACACCAAGGCTCAGGTTGTAATGGTTTCTTTTGTTTCCACTTAATACAATTAAGCTCATTTTTCTCAACAAGTTGTTATACATGATTTGTTTCATATACTCCTTGGTCTGTATGATGAATATGTGTTATTTTATAAGTTATTCAGGTGCTATGTAATCTTTTGGCTTGTTAGTGAATGCAGGTTTCGAAGAGAAGGAGGAGCTCATCCGAATCGGCGAGGCTGGACTACTACAAAGCGTTGGACTAAAGGTATGTTATAAACACCTGATTACTTGTATTCTAAATGCATATTTAGAGAAAGGTAGTGTCTACTTGTCTTGTTTGTCACTAGAAAGCCTTAGCTTCTAGGGAGGTCGGTTTTGTCCGCAAAATTGACTCTTTCCGCATGACACCTTGAGGTACCCAACCTCTTGGATGAGACCTTTCTATGGGAGCCTCGATGTGGAGTAGCAAGAACTGACTAATTGGGTAGAGATACATGCAGATTGAGTGGCAGAGAGAGCGATAGTGCAAGGAATCCCAGGACGGTGCATAGCTAGTAGGCTGCAGCAATGCGAGAGGCACAAGTGTTTTGCACAGTGCTAGGTGGCACAGAGAAGTGTGCAATGGTGCGAGATGCATGGAGATGTTGTAGTAGTGTTATAGACATTTTTGTGCCTTACAGCATTGAGCATGAAATCTCCATAATCTAAGGGATCCAAAGTCCCTAAACATGTTGTTCCTACCCCTAGAGGAACAAGGCTAACAAACCACAGCAATTCACAGAAGTTCTCCACCAGCAACTGCTCAAAAACAAGTCAATTCAGGATCATTTCAGTGGCTACACTAGCTGTTTGCGCTGAATGTCAAAGCCAACACTGGCTACCTGCGTTGAATGTCAAATGGAACACTGGTTACCTGCGCTGAACGAGAGTGGACATGTGGCAAGCTCATTTCTCAAGGTGTCAAAACCCAGGAAGCTTCCAAAATGACACTTGCCTCAGGGAATTCGACTGGTGATGAGTAAGAGGTTCCAAATCTCCAAGTGGAAGCAAGAACCTCCAAGTGGAATCAAGAACTGACAAAGGGAGAGGACACTAGTCAGATCTCAAGCTGACTCATCCTCTCTCCAAACATCTATATATGGATCTCTCCTCCATGAGATCTAGAGGCTGGAATTTTGTTATTGCAAAGAATTGTTGTTGGTTTGAGACTGGAACTATTGGGTGCTTAATGCTTTGAAGGGGGTGAAGATAGGAATTCCATTTGCTGGGAAGGAGATGCTGGATTGGAGCCCTCTGGTTGTATCTCTTCCTGAACCTTGTTATTCATCAATAAAGTTATCTTGGTTTCTCTTATATGCTGATGTATTCTTGATGTATGATTGCATTAGTATGTTTAGTTTATTTCTAATCCTGAACTAGTTATGAATATGAATCCATGTCTTGTGTAGTGTTCTCTTCTTGTGATCTTGTAGAAACCTCTTGAAGCTGGGCGAGCGAGAAGGCAAGTAGTTGGGAATCCTCCAAGAGAAGAGAGACCGGATCGAGGGACAAACGGAAGACACCGGTTAGTCCATCTATCTCTCTTCATTCTTAATTCATAAAGGAAGAAATACTAGAATAGCTGTCTTTGTTTGTTGCTAAGGCACTGTCACACCTTAGGTGGATAGGATCGTCCTGCATAGGCATTTTTCCCCACAACAAATTGGCGACTCCGCTGGGGAGATTTGTTTAGTCATTTTATTTGTGTTTCCATCATTGTTTGTTTCATAGACTTGACAGCAACAATCGAACTGCATCTGCTTTTCCCGGATGCAAAGTAGACAGTTGCTGCTTTGATCCAATCACTGGACTTGTCTATGATCTAAACAATGGACTCACAAATGATTTGATGATCCTTTGTGATAGATCTTAGTACTCCCTCAAAGCATCCCTTTGATTGTACCTTGCTTGTTGCTTTTATTTGGCCTGAAACAGTGAATTAAATAGCAATCTGTGACCGAGAACCTGTGAGAAACGAGAGTTTCTCCTTCAGCGCAGACCCAGTGAAGGTATTCTGCATTTCAACGCAGGTCCCGTGAAGGCTACCTGCGCTAAATGTCAAAACCCCTGTGTTGAGGTTGCGCTGAACCAGTTTGCCCTTGTGCAGCTGGGGTTCTCTGCTCTGTTTTGCCTTGTTTTGATCTCTGATTTTTGCAGCCTGTAACCAGCATAGGTACCAGTCTGATAACTCCTTTTCTCTGCTTAGATTCCGCCTCCTTTTGTACAAAAAGACTGTGAGTGTTTTTATGTGTTTGTGGCGTCATTCGCAGTTTTCCTTTGCATGAGTAAAATAGTCATCCTGTAGCCCTTGATTCAGATCTGTTGATTGTGATCTTAGGAGAGAGTTCATTGGCTGTTTGCAGTTGATTATACATTTGCTTTTGCTTATTGGTTTGAGTTTGTCTCTTTTAAGTGTCGAAACAAGTATTCATTTCGAAAATCGTTAAGTGTTGTAATCTCTTCTACCCTCTCTGATTTCGAAAAAGTAAACTTGTTTGTATTGGTCATTTAAAAGCAAATTTGAAGTTGTGCAAAAAGCTTTCTTTGTAGGCATCAATACTAAGAAAGCGGAAAACAAACACCTGCATTGTGCATTTGCATCTTGATAGTTTGCATGTCTGATTTAGGAAAAGTGCATTAGAGTGTGCTGATTGCTCTTTGAGAAAAGATGGTGTCTTTCTTTTCCCTTAGTAGCTAGGATTTTCAAAGTTGAAAATATATAAAGCTTGCTTATCATCTTTAGACTGCATTTAGGAATTTGTATCATACATCTCGTGGTGAACCTTGAAAGGCAAACTTTAAAAAGATCAACCTAAAATAAATTGAATGAATTTAACAACGCTTTGCAACATAACGCACAACATAGAGGTCTAGGCTAGAGACGTGTTCCGGCGTCGTAAAGCCTGGTGACTGTCGATCTCGTGGATGGTGGGTGATTCCTCCTGAGGGACGACAGCGCCAGTACGGATTGTGCTCCCACGTACCGTCGCGTATATATTGGGAGACCCATATAGGCATAAAACCTTTATCCTTAGGAAGCCGTGTTGGCCGCCCTACTGATCGCAATGCACTGAACACAGCATTCAGGAAGATCGACCACCCGTACCCTAAAAAGTATTCTGCGGTTTTGCGAAAAGTTTGGCACACCCTCTGCCTAGAACTCCAGAGCAGTTCCTTTTGGCCTTTTTCAGACTCTATAACGGAAAAAGTCCATCCGAGCATTTGTCACTTCGGGCTCGTTAAAACATCGAAGGATACTAGAGTCATCTTTAGCTTTTTCTCGACTCTTTAAAATTGAAAAAGCAAGTTGTGTCTAAAGCGTCGTTAAAATTTATTTTAAACGGAACAATCACCCCTATTCCTGCGTTGATCTTTAGGTTGAAAAAATGGAGCACACCAACCAAGGAATTCCCCTTGGTGGAAATCCTAGTCCCTTCTCCTCTTGGGGAGATGTTGGTGCGCCCCATATGGCCACATTGTCGCTTCCAGGACTGACAATTGGCCTGCCGGTCTGGCTCTTTTCAACCAATGTTGTTCAAACCACCACTATTCCTGAACAGTCGAGTCAACAGTTAGACCAGACCAGAGTTGCCCACCAGCTTTCTACTTCATCTAACTCTTCCTCTCCTCCTTCCTCTTCGCTTGACGGAACTGGTAAAACAAAAAACCAAGTTCCTAAGGAGAAGAAGGAAAAGAAGAAGAAAGACAAGAAGAAGAAGGAGCCAAAAGCGACTGGGGGCAAACAAGTGTCGTCTGACAAAAATCCACACACAGCACTGACAAGGCCTAAATTGCCATGTGTCATATGCAAGGGAGACCACTTCCACAGAGATTGTCCCTGCATCCCTCGGATACTAAGGGACTGGTCTCCCCGTTTGCACAATTCGGTAGCATCAACCTCTGATAACCATGTTGACTGCTCACCGTCAACTAGTGAAAGTGAAGTCCCAAGACAGAGAGGGAAAGCTAGATTTCCCTGCAAACTGTGTGAAGGCGACCATGCCATCCACCGTTGTCCCTTCTTAGACGAGGCTAAACGAGTTTTGGAAGATCGCCCGATTTTACGAGCGCAACTTCCTCCTGGATATCAAAAACTCCTGCCAAGTCCTTCACTAGTTGAGAAACCGGTTGGCCCACCCAGGTGGTCAGCCGAAGCACCTATCATTGAAGATGAACCGTTTGGATCCATGCCTGACGAAAGTCAAAAGGTTGAGACGGCAGTTGACCCGGTTTTGCCTTCAGAGGCTCTATCTTCGAATGATACCATCACAGAGGAGAATAAAGACGACACCGTCCAAATTCTCTTCATCAACACAGACTCCGATGAACAAGGGGGCAATTTGCCCATTCCTTTGTCGCAGGAAGGAACTTCGTCAGAGTCATACCCGGCCGTCTACTCGGTCCCACCACCAAGCAACCTAGTTGTCTCGTTCGACTGGAACCAACTAGGCAGACCCCGGTTGCCAGCAAGCATACCATTCAGAATTATCGTTCAAATATACAGAATGGTAATGGCTGGCACTATCATTGATGAGGGGGCATCTGTGAGTATCCTTTCCTCTATTGCTTGGAAAGCGCTTGGTTCGCCAGCGCTTGTTGCCTGAAATGAGAAATCTATCAGGCTTTGATAAAGGAACCAGTCGACCTTTAGGGATCCTCCCCAATGTGCCCATTACATTGAAAGGGAAGACCGTTCAAATGAATGTGATGGTCGTTCAAGGACCCTTGGATTATAACCTACTCCTTGGACGGGACTATATATATTGCATGGGAGCCATCGTCTCCTCACTCTTTAGAGTAATGTGTTTTCCGCATGAAGGAAGAATGGTCAAGCTCGTGGACCAACTTTCGTTTCCCGGATCACGCATCGCAAATAGTCATGTACCATCCCTAAATGGTCTATTCACGCAAGAAGTGTCTCAACCCACGGTCCGTCCTCCTGATGAGCGCGAGTAATCCGGGAGGATATGACTGGAACCCAGGGGGCATGCGTCCTGGTCTGCTTCGGCAGGAAAACTTTGGGTATAGAGTAGGTTTCCGCGGGAGAATATGACTAGTCTGTACCCCGTCCGTCTAGGAAGAGGGTTATTCTAGAATAAGATTCTTTTGTCAAAGTTATGTGAGTTGGCGGGCATCGTCGCTCACCTTTGTCTATTTAGGTAGACATTGCCGAGGAAGTGTTTTGTTTGAAAGATTAACGAGACAATCTTTGGGTAACCTGAAAGAGGTAAGCTTCTCTCATTAAAACAAATGTTTTGGCGGAAATGAAGTAGAGGTAACCTTGAAATCGTACTTTATGCCTGGGGGCATGCAAACCTTTTGGAGTGCAAGCAAAGAGCGGTTATTTATCTGTTTTTTGGGTTAGCCGTTTCCTAACTTGCATAAAGAAAGGATGCGGAGCAAAGCTTAGTGAGATGAAGCTCCATAAAAAATAGAATCTTGATGAGACACTCTTATCATATGACTGGGTATTCGAGCAGTTTTAGCACAAAGTTCATGCTCGTTAAAAAATAAACGCAAGATCCGAGCAGTTTTAACGCGGACTTCATGCTCGTTAAAAAATAAACATAAGCAATGAGCAAGTGTTTCCACCAGCGTTTAAGCTCATTTTAAAATAAAAAATGAACCTACCCGGTAAATAACCACTGTGAATGTAATATCATTAGCCATTAAAGCCTTGGTCGTGTTTGCACCGTCACCTCCACTTTCCATTGGCCGATCGTTCACCTCCATATGATTGTTTACCCATTTTGAGGAACAGCTGCGAAGAGTGATTTCACCTAGCCATCCTTGTGACACTGCCGTGATTGGAAAATTCCAACCTGTACCTGGAATCAGCTGCTAACCCTGTTTATCACTCGTTCCTCAAAAGACGAGTCTTCTTTAAGCTCTTTTCAACTGACTCGTAAAATATGAAAAGATTGCCAAGTCCTTGGCCTTCCAGCTCGTTAAAGGGACAGGAAGTGCTATCCCTCCTCTAGATTTTAATCTTTTTGGACTTGAGGGATTATTGCACAAAAAGATCGAGCGCTTGTTTTATTCGGCTCGTTAAAACTATCGAAAACTCATCCCTTCTGTATTGTTTTATACTTTTTCGGACCTAAGGGATTAGATGACGAAAAAGGACTTTTGGAGTTAACTTTATGTATCTTTTCAGACTCTCTAAAAATGAAAAGAACCGAGTTATCTTTGTCGTTAGACTCGTTAAAATCATTAAATAGCGACAAACTTGTCTTTAAACGAGAACGAGTTTCACTATCGCTAGGCTCGTTAAAACATAGCGATGGGCTTGCCCGAAGGGCAGGTTATAGAACAAGCATATGTTATCCTCCTCAAGCTTGACAAAAATAAAGAGGTACTGGTCAGCAATGACTGGGGAAAATTTGGGAGAAACTAAAGAAAACTTTGATGGTAGCAAGTCGCTCTTGAACATGACACTTTTCTTCCGTACCACAATCGGGTTGGGTTGTTTCATTCACCGGTCACATCCATGGTCTCGCCATACCATCCATATTTGGGGTAATGCTACCGATCCATCGCATCAGTGTCGCCACATGTTCAAGAGAAGTCGTTCAGAAAAGTAAACCGTGTCCCATCCACTGCCATACATCATCCTTCATCCTTTCATGACCGCCACCCTGAATCATATGTCACAGATCGTTTTCACCTCCATTAAAATCATTAGCTCCGTTCCGTGTCACTGATGTGGGATTCATTAAGGCCCTCCTTTGACGGATCGCTTCTTGTCGACATCAGCTCATTATCCAGGAAGTTGATCTAGGAACAACCCCTTCAGTACTTTGAAGCTTGCATGCCTCAATGGCAAGTTTCTCACTTCCGGCGACAGGTATACATCAATGACCTTCGACCGAAAGATTTTGCGTGGTGTTCGACGCCAAGTCCTTTATTCACACCACGTGAATTGTACTGCAGTACCTTGAGGGTCATTATCATTATCGGTGATTCCTCTCGCGCTTGTTAACGGTTTACATCATTGACCGGTAATCAAGCGATGTCTTTCCATGTTCGACTTCAGAACATTTCTCACATGGATCGACTTGTACTTAGAGTGAAGATCGAACGAGTTTGAAGACCCCGGATCTAGTTTCATCCATCCGGGCTGCGATATATATTCAGGAAAGATAAAGACATTGACATGTACATCATTGCAGCAGATAATCATCCTACTCAAAGGATGATAATTTCATCAAAATTATCAGTCTACCATCAGACGATTGTCTGTTCTATGTACAGAAAAATGAATTTATAAAGCTGAGCATGGGAATGCCCGCCTCAGCTAGATCATGAAAGCAGTATGAAAAATAATGTATTGTATTGTATCTTATTACAGGTCTCCTCCCAGCATTGGATGAACTTCGGATCCCCCTGATAAAGCATTTCACCCGATAAACAACCTCATACTTTAGGGGGCAACTGTTATAGACATTTTTGTGCCTTACAGCATTGAGCATGAAATGTCCATAATCTAAGGGATCCAAAGTCCCTAAACATGTTGTTCCTACCCCTAGAGGAACAAGGCTAACAAACCACAGCAATTCACAGAAGTTCTCCACCAGAAACTGCTCAAAAACAAGTCAATTCAGGATCATTTCAGTGGCTACACTAGCTGTTTGCGCTGAATGTCAAAGCCAACACTGGCTACCTGCGTTGAATGTCAAATGGAACACTGGCTACCTGCGCTGAACGAGAGTGGACATGTGGCAAGCTCATTTCTCAAGGTGTCAAAACCCAGGAAGCTTCCAAAATGACACTTGCCTCAGGGAATTCGACTGGTGATGAGTAAGAGGTTCCAAATCTCCAAGTGGAAGCAAGAACCTCCAAGTGGAATCAAGAACTGACAGAGGGAGAGGACACTAGTCAGATCTCAAGCTGACTCATCCTCTCTCCAAACATCTATATATGGATCTCTCCTCCATGAGATCTAGAGGCTGGAATTTTGTTATTGCAAAGAATTGTTGTTGGTTTGAGACTGGAACTATTGGGTGCTTAATGCTTTGAAGGGGGTGAAGATAGGAATTCCATTTGCTGGGAAGGAGATGCTGGATTGGAGCCCTCTGGGTTGTATCTCTTCCTGAACCTTGTTATTCATCAATAAAGTTATCTTGGTTTCTCCTATATGCTGATGTATTCTTGATGTATGATTGCATTAGTATGTTTAGTTTATTTCTAATCCTGAACTAGTTATGAATATGAATCCATGTCTTGTGTAGTGTTCTCTTCTTGTGATCTTGCAGAAACCTCTTGAAGCTGGGCGAGCGAGAAGGCAAGTAGCTGGGAATCCTCCAAGAGAAGAGAGACCGGATCGAGGGACAAACGGAAGACACCGGTTAGTCCATCTATCTCTCTTCATTCTTAATTCATAAAGGAAGAAATACTAGAATAGCTGTCTCTGTTTGTTGCTAAGGCACTGTCACACCTTAGGTGGATAGGATCGTCCTGCATAGGCATTTTTCCCCACAACAAGTAGTGCAGATGTCAGAGAGGGAGCAATTTTCAAAAGTGAGTAGAGCTTCAGCATTAGAGTATGTTCCTAGCCCAACAGAGTGGTCAGTTGGGAGTGTTTTTGTTCCAAGTGTTGTTGGAGCAAGTGGATCGGGCAAATGTGTTGCATGCAGAACATTCCAGAGTTGCAGGATAGGGATTGCAGATAGTCCATATTTTGTTGAGAGGGAGTGTTGAAAATGCAACAAGATGATGGAGCTTAGTGGAAAGGAGTCGCTTTCACTAAGTGGGCCCACGGGCTATTTTTGGTGCAAAGTCTATTTTTAGACTATGTCTATTTTTAGACATACGGATCATGGTCTATGAGTTGCAGAATGCTATTTGTGGATGATTGGTCATGTTGGTAAAAATAAATGTACTTCTATTTTTAGACATATGGGCGGAGTCTATTTTTAGACTGCCAGGCTAAAAATAGAACAGTCGAATATTATTAGCTCTTAATAATATTTGGACTATAAACATTATCTTATCCTCTTAGAGCACTTCAGTTCGAGCTACGGATGTGGCACATGCAGCTATCAGAAGGAAATACACTTTTCTTATGAGTCATTTGAGCTATTGCATGGTGGACTTCAGTTAGAACTCAAGTGATTGAGTTTGGTGGAGTTGATTGAGGAGTTGATGGAGTTGTGTTTAGTTTGACTTGGTTGAACTAGTTGTATTTAGTCTAACTGCAGAATACACTAGTGATGAGTGATGTGAATTAATTGTTAATTAATTCACTAATTATTAACTCATAAATCGACTAAAGAATACATCAGTTAACTCAGTGCATGGACAGTTCAGTGGAGACAAGTGTTAGAGGTGAGTGAAAGGGCAAGACAGTTGTCAGTTGTGACTATAGTTGTGCATGAGATTTGCACATGCATGGATTGAGAAATTTCCAAAGAGGATTGCGTGGTTCAGCCAAGGAAATACGAGTTTGCTTCAGCCATTCTCATCTATTCTCATGGAGGATTGCGCAGTGGAGGCAGGCAAGCAGCAGAGGAGATTTGAACCTGTGATTGATTCAGATCTGAGCTAGTTTGTGTGTAACAGGTGGAGATAGTACTGAGTACTTGCGAGAAGTATTGTACTATGTATTGTTACATGTTCTCAATCAATATAATATACAGATAGTTGGGGATTTTCAGCTGTATGCTTTCCCCGTGATATGTTGTGTTGATATGTGTGATTAATGCTTCAATGTGCGCATGCAATTGTTTCTGAATACTGCAAATTGATGATCAATAGTAGAGGAGGTTATGTATTATGCATGCATTCCGCAAATAGTGTATAATCAGGATAATCTCTGTGAATAACTGTTACATTATTCAAAATTTCTACACGCCATGTGTCCGTCCCCAAAGGCATGGTAGAATCAGCGCTCATTGCAAAATTTTATGGGTAGGTCGACGGAGTCGAACCTGTGACCACACCCACATAAGCGCAACACCTTACCGCTAGACCACACTATGTCTTTTAACATATATGGTTTGCGCATTTTATTTAAAGACAATAAGTTTGGTGGTTGGGGAAGAGAGGGCCAACCCCGCGTGCTAGCCCTCTCTACATGTGACCACACCACAAATCCAGAGGCCAGCAGTTACGCTAACCGTGCAGATTAAGCGAGTTTAACAACTAATTACCCATACTTATCGCTAATTAATGGCGGGTTTTAGTTGGCAGATCTTTTGGCAAGTACGACAAATCAAGCCTTTCTCAAAAATTGACGGGGTTAACTAGAGTTTCTCCAAATTTAGTGGAGATTTCGTAGGAGAAATTGAAGAGGCCATAACTTTGGCATTTTTCAACCAATTTTAGCTCAAAAAAAGTAATTCCTAGATGATTTTGTAGGAATTTACAGGGTAAGTTCCTCAGATAGAACACCAAAGGACACCGCTCACAAACAGATCACAAATCAGTACACCAATATTCTTGACGTGGTTAAAAACCTCAAAAAGGGAAATAGTCCATGGCCTGAGCAAACATAGCCACTCCAGGTAATTTATTAATGTAAAAGAAATAAAATTTACATAAGCTTCTCTCATGAATGGTCACTTTACAAATGACCCTCCATGCTCTTTAAATAGAGATCATGGACCAATCGGGTGTTAAGCAATGGATCAAGTGTTGGTAATACCAAGGAGAGAATGAACCGTCGGATCACTTCATGTCTAGAATATATCGCGACTGTCGGATTGTAAGTTACAAAAGTACATAGTAAAGAAACACACTTTACCTAACTCTACACTAGACCAAGTTATACTTAACTATTCCCTATGTGTCAGAAAACCCTAATAAATTTCGATGTTCTGAGCATATTGAAGTAGGTTTTAGGAGCAGTAGATCATTGTAAACAACACTTTTTTCCATTTTGAGCTAATACAGAGGCCCAAGCCATGGAAGGTAGACCAAGGAGATGTAGCCCGGGAGAGGTGAACTCCTTTATCAAAACATTGTGTTAAGTGTTCATTTTGATGGTTTGATATAGATTAGTTTGTTGTTGTTCAACGCTTTATTTACATGCTATCTTGCTCATGAATTTGACATAAAACTTGACAAATTTACCTATTATATTCACAAACACCATATGGAAACCTATGCACATGAAGCAAATGATGAGCAATTGTTTTTTAATTCTGAAGTTGAAAGTAGCACAGCAAAACTAACATTCAACAACAGATCAACTAAGGTCTCATTGCTTGGTCACAAGGAGCTATCGACTATTGTTCTGGTAAAGGGGAGAAACTCCAGTTGTTATTTGTAATGTGAACGAATCCAACCCTAGTTGTGAAGGCACACGAGCTAAGTAGCACACAACACATGGTAAGTGCACTTGTGGCATTGCAACCATGGTTGTGGGAATAGTCGGGCAGTTAGCTATTGTCTTAGACAAAATCAGGGAAGACATTCAGACAAAAAGGTGAAGTGAACTAGCTCTCCACCAGAGAAGAAGAGGGTTTTATAGACTAGAGCATGGTTGTTCATGAGAATGAGAAGAGGTGAGGAAGAAATTGTTGTTAGCATCAAAATGTTTGGCTAGTTGTAATAAGGCCTGAAGAGTAAGTAACCCTGGGATAGATTCCACTCTGGTGGGGTTGGGATGTCTTCCCCTATTGTGAAGTCATAAGTTATTAGTATATCTGACTTGTGGTGGGGTTGGGATGTTTTCAACTCTAACAAAGTCATAAGTTATTGGTATATCAGAGTTGCGAGCTATTGAATATAACCTTGGTATTACAATGGTTCAAAAAAAAACTGATTATGGGTCTTTGCCCAAATTACTCCTATCGATTACCAAATCACCATAATTAATTAAAAACAAAACTACATTTTAACTTTAACTTTGAATAGAAAGTATACTATTATATTTTGGCATGCAATCTCAACCTAATTAACCAAATTAAATATTCTCTTTTATAAATAAAAAATAAATAAGATTAAACATTTTATTTTCATAAATAAAAAATAAATAAACTTTTAATCACCTCTTTATCAATTTGGTAAGAAGTAAGACCATGTAGATTTCAAAAAATGTAAAAACCACTTTGAAATATATATATATATATAAAATACAAATCAAAGTCAAAGAATATAAATAAAAAGCAAAAGGAGATGAAAGAAAATAAATAAAGCATTGACCTAAAATGTTTATGAATTTTATTGAATCTGGACATTCATTTTAATATAACAAAACTTGTTCCCATAGTGCTTTGATATATATTCATTTTAATGTAACAAATCTGGACTTTAATGAACGCTCACCTTACTTCAAGAAGACTACATTTCAACATAGCCAAGAGAATTATTGAAAAATAGAAGTTGAAATGTTACTTAATATTCTAAATATCATTTTAAGAAGCAAACGCAGAAGAGCACATTAGCAAACAAGGTTAGGTAATTGCTTTATCATAATTTCAAATATTTCTCCTTAATCTTATAAAGGCAGTGTAGTCGAATGCATTGCAGAGCAAAACAATTAAGATGGTTTAGAGCAAACCAATTAAGATAGTTTGAATTTTTTTTTTTTAAATTTGATGAGGGGTTGAGTTTAATGTTTTTGAGTTTATTAGGTAGTTTATTAGTGATTCTTATATTATGAAATATTATTTAAACTATTAAATTAAGGGATTTGTTGTATAGAGAGATATATTCTATAGTTTAGTATGATTTTGATGTGTAAGTATATCACGTTTTCAAGAAATAATAAAAATAATTTTGGCGGCTTAAATAATAAAAATAATTTTGGCTAATGTAGAATTTGAAGAAAAATTTACACCTCGATGAATCTAACCTACTTAAAATTCAAACCATATATTAATGTAGGTTTTCATCTTCTTAGATTAATATGTGCTTTATTTGATGTTTGTACATCTCTAAAGTTGTGTTCAATTGCAAATAAGATTTATCAATTTCACTTATTGATCGGTCATGCAATTTTTAACTTTGTCTATTAACATTTTAGACAATTTTCTGGAAGGGTATTAAGTAAACATGAGTTTCAGTTAGGCGTTTAAATTACTGAGAAGGTTTTCTAAAGAATTGTAAACTCCTGACATTGTTGAATACAATACAAAAATTTAATGCTGATTCAAAAACTCTTCAAAGGATTGTAAACTCCTCACGTTGTTGAATACAATACTTAATATAATTTACTGCTGTATGTAGCCAATGTGAAAGCATTATAAGTCGATGCAAAATCAGCCTGTGAAATCATAAACCAACCTAACCTTGATTTAGGTTTGAATTTTAAGTAACTTTTTGTGAAACCAGCATTGCAAAACTAGTCCCTACTCCACAAAAAAATCATGAACTTTATCAATAACTTAAAGGCATATTAGTATCTTTAAAAGAATCAACCAACCAGGCACTGACCTTTAACTTCAAGGTGGCATTAAGGTGCGGTTCAAGAACTTGCCAGAGCTGTTCATTTGTAAAAAAGAGACTTATATTATGTTAAACATTGTTGTTTTAATATTCAAATTCCAATTTTAACAGTAGTCATGATCTCATCTCTGCAAATAAGACCTACCTACCATAGGCAGCATTTGTGGATTTTGTATAAGACAATTGAAAAGATGGTAACAAAATAAAACATAACCAATGTGTTCCAAGTTTGAAACTTTTTTGACTTGAATTGGATCAGTTGGAGCCAATCTGCAGGCTGCTTAACTTACTAGTCTGGTAGTATTTCATCCCTTATTCACTATTAATATTTTCTGTATGTATATTAGTGTGTAGTAGTTGACATAAAATCATTTTCTTATTCGTTGGGGTGCAACTGGATTTGACATTTGGGTAATAATGCAGTATGACCTTTACAACCATAGTTTCACAACAAGACTCACACCAGATTCAAGAAGGCAAGTTCAGGACTTAAGAATATCATTGCAGCCAACCTGATTTGGGCTTTGGCTGCTACCCCTATCAACATCGGGTGAGAGTAGAACCCAAGAACTGTAGTTGGCAATTTGAGACTTGCCCTTTGCCCACATATTCATGATTCATTTCCAGACTCCAACTACTAGTTTTCTGGAAAACAGTTCATTCTTTTCTAAATCCATCAAGAAAGAAATATTTCTCAATGTAACAGATATCACCAAGATGTGTACACTATATATGTGTGGGGGTGGTTATGATCTTTCTCTTTGCCACATAAAATGTGCATAGCTCCCAAGGATAGTGATGTCATTAGGATCTTCCTTCAGAGCTGCATTGAACACTTTCTCTGCTTCATCTTCATCTCCCACCAAAGTCCATAAAAATTCAGCATACTCTCCCAACAATTGAGGATTGATTGACTCCATTTCTAGGGCTTGCTCATAGTATTTCTTTGCTAGATCCTTCTGCATCCATACTTTATATAAATACCGTGCAAAGTCTCCTTGAAAATGGCCTTGTGGATTCATTTTCATGCCATTATAGAACTCAATTCTAGCGTTCAATGCTTCCATGGCATTTTCATAAGGCAGCCAACCATCAGGCAACATTGCAGCAGAGGAAACACTGTCCGTAAAAACAGGCCTACAACCGTGGTCTGTGCATTCAACTCTGCCTATGGGTGCAATAGCTTCAAACCCAATCCCTCCTGAAACTCTATCATAGGTGTCATTGAACTGAATGTCGTGTTTACTGTCATTCACATCCTCCTCCTGTTGATCACCATTGTTCAAATTACTAATTGCCAGTCTTGGTAGGCACCGGGCTTTCTTTTGCACAGCGAACCCTGATAATTTCTTGAGGGTATTCCTGATCTCTGTACATAATTGAAATGGCGGACCCCTAAAAACCTTGCCTGACAGAATGTTAGTCCCTGCCATCTACAACACAACAGATAATGTCCAGATAAAAAATAGTCTGAAAATGACCTTTTAGCACCAATCCAATAAGGCCAAACTTAATGCCTTCATTTAAGATTAACCAGTCAGACTGACCTTATGAACTTTCAATGTAGACCAATGACTTTTTAGCACCGATCCAATAAGGCCAAACTTAATGCATTCATTTAAGATTAACCAGTCAGACTGACCTTATGATTTCAATGTAGACCAATGACCTTTTAGTACCAATCCAATAAGGCCAAACTTAATGCATTCATTTAAGATAAGTCAGACTGACCTTATGAACTTTCAATGAAGGGCAAAACCCAGGAAGACTGATCTCAATCTCTACCTGAGCTTAGGTAAGACCTTTCAGAACCTTCTAAAAAGGGCATTTACCCATTTGGACTGCCTTCCTTGAGCCAGCATGAAATTCACAACTTCGGGGATTGGACGAACCCGTGCTTCGAAGTGCCCACTGTATCAGATTATGGATTATTTCAAGCAAACAGACAACCCAACACGACATGGAAATTGACAGAACAGGACAAAAGTAGCAACCAACAACATGTCAGAGCAATACATATTAAGGACCGAACTGATCAGAACAAACGATTCTTATCTTCAACGTTTAGAAAAACACATGGAAAATACCCCGTGGAATATAGTTTTGGTACTTTTGTGGGAATTTAATAAACAGAAAGCCCAGATTTCTTTTTTCTGCGAATCATCAGAAGGGATGAGGAACTCTCCATTGTTCTCAGCAGACAGGGCATTAAGTTGTTCCAGAAAAGTGGAGGAAATTTTCTCAATGTTGTTTGATCTCACTTGGGATTCTTTGCTTATGTTCATTTCTTCAGAAAAGAACATGAGTATGCTGCTAATTATTTAACATCATGAGAATTTGGCTTTGGATAACATGTTTCTCGTGTTGGACAGGATTTTTTTCTTTGCTTGCTCTGTGCTGTGCAAGTTATTCGATCGTACAAAAGAGTCTTTATGTCGAACCAGGATCACGGGACTTACGTTGATGTAAAAAGCGTGCAAAAAATTCTAATCCAAGGGAATTATCAATTCGTTTGTAGTACAACCAGGCCACATTTTTGCTGGGAAAATAGTAGAAGGTTGGGAAGATTCCCACAAAAAAAATTAAATTTGGGAAAAATCCAAGTTACAGAACTGTATTTTTATGATGCTGAATTTATTTGCAAAAAAAATGCAATTTAAACAAATACTATTCAAACAAACACAAACACTCTCTGAAAATTAACTTACCAGTTAAAATTGTGACCTCGGTAAACAGGCAACCCCGTTAGTTCCCTCAATCATGTTGATATTGACAGTCATAATCATGAGTTGGTCAGTAAAGCGTGATACCAAAATATCCAAACCGAAATAGCATATGGGAAAATTTTATTTACATTGATTTCAAAATTAACTCTAGTGTGATTAGGTTAATCCCTGTGTGAGGTGGAAAGGGATGTGATGCATGGGGCTGGTGTCATCTGTACCTTCAGGGCTGATGCAAGGGGACGTGCCAGGCAGCCACCCCCTAGGGCAGTGTAATACCATAAAGTGGCAATGAAATAGTCAAGAGTGTTGTTTTTTTGGTCTAATGTTGCATTCGTCGTTCATGATTTTAACTCTGACAACGCTCCAATCTATTTTTATGATTTCCTTGGCCTTTTGAGCTTCGAAGACTCTACTCTGTGATGTTTTGACTAATTGAATGGTCTGCTTCAATAATGCAATCTCCAAGCTTTGGGTTATAGGTTTGGATGTCTTTTTCGCATGTCACTGTTGATTGGGTTAGTATAATTAGAAGGGAGTTGTTTTTAATATCATTTTTTGGAAGTTTTTCGAAGGAATTTATTGAAATCACAAGCTTGATGGGTAATCATGTGCAATCAAAGTGCCCTAGGGGTTTTCTAGGGTATTGAATCCATATATACAGTAAACCACTAGTTTAAATAACACAAATCAATATTTCACCTAAAAATTTTCCACCGAAAAGTCCAAAAAGTCGCACTAAAGACAACTCCAATTAGAAGTTTTAGAGATACTTTTTTTTGTTGGCACATTTTTACCTATTTCTCTCTTATTTGTGAACACAGTTCTAGTTTTAGTTCTGCAAAGTCCCTCTTGCTTGGTATGCTTGGTTTAGTGTTTTTGTTGCGCTTTCACCATCCCCCTCCCCCCAAAAAAAACCTCAATGACCTTGCCACCCTCGTTATCGCCTTGCTTTCTTTGCAGTCCTATCACCAATTCAATGTTTCCATCATATCACTATAAAGAGCTAAATGTTGTAGGAGAGCGGCTTATTATGCACAGCCCTAAGGGGTTGTCGAGCTTGCCAGTGGGCAAAAGCTTTGCCCACTCCCAAATGCCACCTGACATTCAAGTCGAGCTCACGGAGGTGGTAAGAGATATTGTAGGAGAACAGGCTTGTTTATCTAATACAAACAAGCAGTGGAAGTTGTTGCTTCTGTCCTGACACTGGTCATAATCACAGTCGACGCAATCAATACATGCAAACAATAGACATATACTCGCATATGAAGACATTGTTAGGAAGTGTTTTATTGGATGACAAGGAAGCATAAGAGGAAATTCTCCTTGTGTCGGATGAATTTAAGGCGTTAATGAAATGTCTGGAATGATGCTTATAAAGAATAGAGGTCTAGCTCAACTTCCTTTCGAGTATCTCTCTTGGAAAAGACAAAGCACTCATTGAAGTTGAGCCCTTTGACATGTTTCCATCCTCATGATCTAGAGTTATTTGTCTAGTTTTACAATTGGTTTTTTTGTTTCTACGAACATTTAGTAACTAGGCTAGACAATGAAGGTCTACATACCATACATTCAACACTTTTAGTTATATTTTTTAATTATCATGTATGGTTATTAAAAAAAACTTACAGTTTTTCCACTGGTTTGATTTCCCCAACTGCAGACAAGAGCAAACCAAGGTTGTATTTTCCATCTTATGCTCATAAATCAATAAAATCATTAATTTACCAAAAAAAATATGAAACTTTCAATGTGGTTAATAATCTAAGAGTTATAAATAATAATAATAATTTAAGAATTAATATCAATATCATTATAACATTAATATCAGTGCTAATCTATAATTAAGATGCTGAGTTAAATGATCCCGTGTATGAATAATGTAAATCTACTAAGGATATTTCTAGTGTGTAATTCAAAGTTGAAGGATGCTTATTGAATATGTGTGTGAGCCAATGGTGAACTAGAATTGTGGTGTGGTTGTTATATTTATCTGGTTTGTTTATATTCATATACACACCTAAACAAAGATGAAAAATATAAAATATAATATTCAAAAAAATTGTTGGATGAAACAAACGAGGAGACCATAATACCATGAAGAAAAAGAAAAGGGGGTCCAAGCTCGATAACTAATCCATAGTTACCTAACTTTCTTAACTTTACCTTAATCTTAATTATCATGTGTTTTATTTAAATCCAACAATTATTTGTCACTAAAAAGATAATCATTAAAATGCATATGGTGTTTGGTGGGGAAGTCTACTTCACATTGTTTCAAGTGCATGGTAGTAAAACATTATTAAAGAGTATAAGGGGCTCCATCTTAATGGAAATTAGAACCTCCTCTACTCTTATGTGTTCTCTTCCATTTTAATCAAATTGACTTATACTTTTGTCTTTTTACCATTGTTATCATTCTTCTCACATATCAAATCAATTCTCTCACACCAAAATAAATCATTGAAACTTCATGCTTGAGATTGAGATTCAAACATGTGAATCACTAAATAGAGCTAAGAAACAAAAGATGGTGAAATAGATCACGCACTAAAAAGGAGCATAAAGGATGGGTTGTTTAGGAAACCTCTCTTTTTTCCTATATATTATTGTTCAAGGCATGTTTAGAGTTAAGGTATAATTTTTCCAGGTCATTTCATAAGGCATACAATAAATTGGACTCTTTTTACCCACCCAAGAAACATTGGAGTACTAAAGTTTAGCATGCTCATAATTTTATCCCATTTAATTTGGTTTTAAACATGGTATTTAAGGTAAAACATGCTCTAATATTCTACAATACTACAATACTTGCATGCAACACCAAGTTTGAGATAACACATCCATATAAATTGGGTGAGATATCCATGGAAGTAATTGCATGAGGCATTAGACTCTATATTTAAAGAATTAATTAATGATTTTAGAACATAATTATATGTTTCTTCTTCTTCTTCTTGATTTCTAATAAATATATCAATCAAAAACACAATATTTTATTACACTTAAAAGAATTATATATAATTTTGAATTTCTTATCTAAGATTAAATTTGAACATTCTCTGTGCATACAATTTGATAGTTATATTGATCCTCTCCCACAATGTTGGGTCCCTATAATACTAGTGATTACCCCATTACTATTGTAGTTGCATCCCTTATTAATGTTGTTGTGCCCCTATTATCCCTAAATTGTTATTACTGTGCCCCATAGAATCCCTCTATTGTTATTTTTGTGGCTTTATATTATTATTGTTAGGTCGGATGGGTTATAATGTGACTCCTTAGACTTCTATATATAGAAAGGAGGTTTTGTCATTTGAATCACCGAAGAATTGTTCATTTATGTAATGTAAAGGAGGTTGCCCCCTCGAAGAGGCTGAATTCTAAGGCGTTGATCTATCTTTTCTATCTTTTCTTGAGCTGGTTTCATAACATTTGGTATCAGAGCTTTGGATTCTAGGGTTTCGCTGCTACAAACAGGTCATCGTGGCATTTTCGCTATAACTTTTTTTTTGCGATGATTCAGAAGTTGCAAAAAAACCATTTCAGAAGAAATCGCGCTGAACCTCGGGTCCGAATTTCAGAGTTTTTCGCGCTATATTTGCGGAGATATGATCTGAGGAAGTTGGTCTTTTTGCAGACTCCTGAATTACATTCCAAACAGGTGACCTGGGGAAAATAGTCATAACTTTCTCTCTGGGGATCAGATTGAAATTTCGTAGGAAGGTACAGAAAGAGGACGGACTGTAGTTTCTTGTATGCATTTTTCATATCCATATGTATATACCTGATGGTCTTGATATGAAGCTAAACACACATAATCAAACCTTGTACAAATCCCCAACAAATTTTTATCAAATATAAATCTTGTCAGATGCATTGATTTTGAGACGATTATATAGTCATGTGTTTGTAACTTGTAATTTATCATGCTAACTCATGGGATGTACCCTATTATCTTTCATGACAACATCGTTGTAAGACCAAAGAGGTGTGAATCAAAAACCTTGTGGGTCATGCAATGATAATGTATATGGTATCCCATATGTATGATGGTTAGCAATGCTCAATCCCTTTAGTATCTATTCTCAAGTCCTTTTATCTTGGATATGATTAGAGGCCATGAGGTGGATATGTTGGGACATGTGGTTTATGGGAGTGATTGGTTTTATAGGGGTGATCGCACTATGTAGTAGTTGTCCAGCCCATGTCAAGAGAGAACCTATGTTTTTCCACATGTTCATGTGTCATAAAGTCTATATGTGACTCCTTGGTTGTGGTACAGTATAATTCGATTTCGCCACATGGTCATCTCATAGTTCACAACATTACATGATTTATGAGGCACTAGACATATCCCAATACGGTGGGCTCCCGACATCAAAATTCAATAACGGGTCAAACTAACCTACATAATGCCTACTTAATAGGCCACATTAATATTTTGGCAAAAAATATATTTCTCATGTGTAATTCAATTGTTAAAGGGGACATATGCATAAGAAAAAAGGCGGCATAGTGTGGTCAATTGGTCAAAGTGCATGGACGTTGGCTATGTTAAATTGAAACCTAGAGTCATAAAGCCCAACACATCCCTCTTAAATCAAAACCCTCTACAAGTTATGCATGACTTGGGTTGGTCAAACACTAGCCAAGCCACATGAGGGTAACAAAGATACACATGAGCATTAAAGATTGATCAAAAGAGGGTTTGTTTACTATCCTAAGGTGAATGTTTGGTCTTCAAAACCTAAATGTTTGCCTCATTTACCTCAACATTCCATTAGCCATGAATGTCGAACCCTTCCTCTCACAGACTAGGACACATCTTCCAAAAAAAATTGGGTAATAAAAAGGTGATGTTACCAAAGTGTGATACTAAAATATCCAAACTGAAATAGAATATGGGAAAATTTTATTTACATTTATTTTAAAATTAACTTTAGTGTGGTTAGGTTAATCCCTGTGTGAGGTGGAAGGGGATGTGATGCATGGGGCTAGTATGTCATATGTACCTTCAGGGCTGATGTAAGGGGACGTGCCAGGCAGCCACCCCCTAGGGCAGTGTAATACAATAAAGTGGCAATGAAATAGTCAAGAGTGTTGTTTTTTTGGTCTAATGTTGCATTCGTCGTTCATGATTTTAATTCTGACAACGCTCCAATCTATTTTTATAATTTCCTTGGCCTTTTGAGCTTCAAAGACTTTACTCTATGATGTTTTCACTACTTGAATGGTCTCCTTCAATAATTCAATCTCCAAGCTCTGGGTTACCAATAGGTTTGGATGTTTCCTTTCACACGTTACTGTTGATTGGATTAGCATAATTAGAAGGAATTTTTTTTTAATATGATTTTTTGGAAGTTTTCACAGTGGGTTTTTCTGGTGTAATTTGTCTAAAATCTGGAAGGAATTTATTGAAATCACAAGCTTGGTGGGAAATCCTGTGCAATCGAAGTTCCCTAGGGGTTTTCCACGGTGCTGAATCTATATATACAATAAAAAAACTAGTTTAAATAACAAAAATCAAGATTTCACCTCAAATTTTTCCACCGGAAAGTCCAAAAAGTCGCACTAAAGACAACTCCAATTAGAAGTTTTAGAGATAATTTTTTTTGTTGACACATTTTTACCTATTTCTCTCTTATTTGTGAACACTATTGAAGTTCTAGTTTTAGTTCTACAAAGTCCCTCGCTTGGTATGTTTGGTTTAGTGTTTTTGTTGCGCGTTCACCATCCCCCTTCCCCCCAAAAAAAACTCAATGACCTTGCCACCCTCATTGTCGCCTTGCTTTCTTTGCAGTGCTATCACCAATTCAATGTTTCCATCATATCACTATAAAGAGCTAAATGTTGTAGGGGAGCGGCTTATTATGCACAACCCTAAGGGTTTGTCGAGCTTGCCAGTGGGCAAAAGCTTTGTGCAACCTATATCACTCCCAAATGCCACCTGACGTTCAAGCCAAGCTCACAGAGTTGGCAAAAGATATTGTAAGAGAATGGGCTTGTTTATCTAATACAAACAAGCAGTGGAAGTTGTTATTTATGTCGTGAAACTAGTCATAATCACAATCGACATAATCAATACATGCAAACAATAGACATATACTCGCAAATGAAGACGTTGTTAGGAAGTGTTTTATTGGATGACAAGGAATCATAAGAGGAAATTCTCCTTGTGTTGGATGAGTTACGATCGTTAATGAAATATCTGGAATGATGCCTATAAAGAATAGAGGTCTAGCTCGACTTCCTTTCGAGCATCTCTCTTGGAAAAGACAAAGCACTCATTGAAGTGGAGCCCTTTGACATGTTTCCATCATCATGATCTAGTGTTATTTGTCTAGTTTTACAATTTTTTCTTTTGTTTCTATGAACATTTAGTAACTAGGCTAGACAATGAAGGTCTACATACCATACATTCAACACTTTTAGCTATATTTTTTAATTATCATGTATGGTTATTAAAAAAACTTAAAGCTTTTCCACTGGTTTGATTTCCCCAATTGCATACAAGAGCAAACCAAGGTTGTCTTTTCCATATTATGCTCATAAATCAATAAAATCATTAATTTACCGAAAAAAAATATGAAACTTTCAATGTGGTTAATAATTTAAGAGTTATAAATAATAATAATAATAATAATTTAAGAATTAATGTCAATGTCATTATAGCATTAATATCATTGCTAATATATAATTAAGATGTTGAGTTAAATGATCGCATGCATAAATAATGTAAATCTATTGTGGATATTTCTAGTGTGTAATTGAAGGTTGAAGGATGCCTATTGAATATGTGTGTGAGCCAATGGTGAACTAGAATTGTGATGTGGTTCTTATATTTATTGTGGTTTGTTATATTCATATACACACATAAACAAAGAGGAAAAATATAAAATATAATATTCAAAAAATTGTTGGATGAAACAAATGAGGAGACCATAATACCATGAAGAAAAAGAAAAGGGGGTCCAAGGTCGATAACTAATTCTTAGTTGCCTAACTTTCTTAACTTTACCTTTTTCTTTGTTATCATGTGTTTTATTTAAATCCAACAATTATTTGTCACTAAAAAATTAATCATTAAATGCATACCTTTTTCTTTATTATCATGTGTTTTATTTAAATCCAACAATTATTTGTCACTAAAAATTTAATCATTAAATGCATATGGTGTTTGGTGGGGAAGTCTACTTCTAATTGTTTCAATTGCATGGTAGTACAACATTATTAAAGAGTGTAAGGGGCTCCATCTTAATGGAATTTAGAACATCCTCTACTCTTATGTGTTCTCTTCCATTTTAATTCAAATTGACTTATACTTTTGTCTTTTTACCATTGTTATCATTATTCTTACACTTCAAATCAATTCTCTCACACGAAAATAAATCATTGAAACTTCAAGATCATTCTCATGCTTGAGATTGAGATTCAAACACGTGAATCACTAAATAGAGCTAAGAAACAAAAGATGGTGAAATAGATCACACACTAAAAAGGAGCATAGAGGATGGATTGTTTAGGAAACCTCCCCTTTTTCCTATATATTATTGTTCAAGGCGTGTTTAGAGTTAAGGTATAATTTTTCTAGGTCATTTCATAAGGCATAAAATAAATTGGACTATTTTTAACCACACTAAAAACATTGGAGTACTAAAGTTTGAAATGCTCATAATTTTATACCATTTAATTTGGTTTTAAACATGGTATTTAAGGTAAAACATGCTCTAATATGCTACAATACTTACATGCAACACCAAGTTTGAGATAACACATCAATATAAATTGGGTGAGATATCCATGGAAGTAATCTTTTGCATGAGGCATTAGACTTTCTATATTTCAAGAATTAATTAGTGATTTTAGAACATGATTATATATTTCTTCTTCTTCTTCTTAATTTCTAATAAATATATTAATAAAAAACTGAATATCTTATTACACTTAAAATAATTATATGTAAGTTTCAATTTGTTATCTAAGATGAAATTTGAGCATTCTTTGTGCATACAATTGGATAGTTATATTAATCCTCTGCCACAATCTGTTGTCTCACTTCAATGCCTTATACCACCACAATTTGCAACTGCCACCCCCTTTTATCACCACCATCAAGTATATATATTTGGCGTGTGGGGGTGGTGGAGGGGGTGAAGGCACAACCCCCTGCCATTACCATGAGACACACACACACACACACCAAGATATATGTATACTAGTATATATACTCAAGGTTGATGTAAGAAGATATCAATGGCTGAAATTATGGGAGTAACACTACCTTTTCCAATCACCATGGTTTTTCTAGGGCATTGGAAACTAATTTGACAAGAGAAGGAAGAGAGTTAATCATGTACATAAGACCTAAAGAGAGTTAATCGTGCATTTATTTATATATGGATTGATAAGGCTTAAAGAGAACTTTGGATAGAGTGAAGTCCATACAAAGCCATTATGGAGTGGTGTTTAGTCAATTTAATGTCTTAAATTGCTCTACATAAATTATCAATCCGGGTATCGTAAACTGATGAAGTGTGGTGCACTATATGTGCTTAGTTAACCTTTCTCTTACTTCGTTGTTTTATAGTTTATGTTCAACTCTTCCTAAAACTCTGCTTCAAACACATGTGCTGTGTAAAGCACGATTAAGAAGTAGTCAGAAATAAGTCCAAAAAGTAATCAAGCTCTAAGGTGACAAGTAAGAAAAACCACTTCAAAGACCAGTTATAATGTTAAACTCTTCCTAAAACTCTGCTTCAAACACATGTGCTGTGTAAAGCACGATTAGGAAGTAGTTAGAAATAAGTCTAGAAAGTAATCAAACTTTTAAACTTGCAAAGAAAGAGCTTGAAAGAAATAACTTGAAATGAAACTGAAAGCAAAGAACTTGAAATGACTTGAAAGTAAATGACCACTTCCAATGGCACTAGACACCATTCATGCTGCTGCAAATAAAAGAAAAGAAAGTCACTTTTAAAACCAAAGATAAAGATTATCTCTCTCTAACTCGATGCTTCTAAGCACATGTACTGTGTAAAGCACGGATAGAAAGTAGCTTAAGTTTAATTAGAAAAGTGAGAAAAATCTGCTTTAAAGACTAATGATAATATTTTGCTCTTTCTAATTCTCTACTTCAGCCATATGTACTATGCAAAGTATGATTAGAAAGTAGTGAAAGATTAGTCTAAGAAGCACTTAAAACCAAAAATCTACTTTAAATACTAGTAATAATATTTTGCTCTTTCTAACTCTCTACTTCAGCCATATGTACTATGCAAAGTATGGTTAGAAAGTAGTGAAAGAACAGTCTGAAAAGCACTCAAAGCCAGCTGCAAGTTAGTGATATTTTGATCCTTAAAAGATAACAGTTTATGATAAAAGATCATTCATGTGTTAGCAGAACTTTGAGAAATAAGACTAAAAATCAGCTATAAAAACAAAGGCAGCAGCTTGAACCTGTCAACTTCAAATACCATTAGTTTGTAAAGCAAATACATAAACATAAAAACAAATCCCGGGAGAAAATAAAATGCAATAATTCAAACTGTACAAGGCAGGGGCCCCCTTCTACCTATGAAATCAAAGCATACTTAAAATTGCATGAATGAAAATCTAATCTACCTTACATTCTACAAAGCAATATTTACAAAATGAAATCTAATCTACTTACATCCTAATATGCTCCATGACATCTACTTCACATCTCCTTCCATGTTGAGAACATCAAAGCTTTATTCAATTTCTTCAAAAGTGCAAAGTACAACAAAGCTCTCCAAAGAGAGACTAAAAAGAGACTAACTAATGAAGGAGAGAGACCTCCTATTTATACAAAAAGATGAGAGCCATCTCATTAATGATAATCCATGAATCTCTCCCTCTACCTCTAGAGTCCTAATCAAAATAGGAACTGATAAGACACATGTCTTTTAGAGTTACAATACAATTAGGAGATGTGACACATATCCTCATGATCCCATGATTCTTTCCAACCAAATTCGAATTTGGCCTTAGAGTGCCACATAAGGGCCTTCTAGAAGTCTCCTTTCAACCTACACATGTCAACAAACTCAACCCATTTGTTAGGTATAAGCATATGCACATTATTTTCTAATGTTTAACCACAAATTCACTTAAAAGGCTTAGAAATAATAAATATTGGAAAAACATAAAGGTAGCCCAATGATAATGAAAGTGGGATGAATGTGGTGACATAGTAGTGAAATGGAGGTGAAATGGAGGTGATATAATGGACAAAATAGTGAAAGTGTAATGGAAATGAATGACATTTTCAAGACTCAACAAGTGGTGCCTTAAATCTAGCAACAAGAGCATGAGTAAAGTTATTATAGCAATAGTCCACAATACAATATAGACTAGGTACTGGTAAATTAGACAAACTAGTGGAATTGTGGAAAATTTGAGAAGACAATGATGGATCTAGGGATATCCATGTTTTAGAACATACTCAATATCCTTTGTCTTTATCAGTGGGATATGGTAGGCGTGTTTGGCTAGGGAAATAGGGAGTATTTTTGTTGATCTAGTATACCTAAATCTTTGAGTTGCCTTGAAATCAAAGAAAAGGGTTTCAGTTCTAATATTGAAATTTTAGGCATACATCAAATGTGAGCATGTTGAGACTCTAAAATATCTACAATCAAAGAATACGCTCATTCTTTTCTATTTGCACAATATCCATATCCATTATTTTATTTGCCATTTCTATTACAAGTAAAGACAATGTCGATTCACCAAATAATTTCTCTTTTAAAATGCACTTTGTTGAATGAATACTTAATTAAAATTATTTTTCATTTTCGTATGAAGCTAAACACACAATAAAACCTTTTACAAATCCCCAGCAAAAAAAAAAAATCAAATATAAATCTTGTCAAATGCATTGATTTTGAGACGATTATATATTTATGTGTTTGTAACTTGTAATTATCATGCTAACTCTTGGGAGGTACCCTAGTATCTGATGAGCCCCAGAAATGGGTAATTATATGGGCTCATTCTGCCTCTTATTTTGACTTAATCCACTATTCTCATTAGTTTATTGCATGTTTTTTATTATATTTATGCTAATAGAGTGAATTGGGTTAGTCATTATACCAAAATGTCTAATGTGTGCTTGATGCAGATTTTTGGTCAATTTTGAGACAAAATCAAAGGTTTAATGAGCATTTGACAACCAAATTCGGGGAAGAACAAGGGAGAGGATTTGTAGGAGGGTGTCCCCTTCATTTATGAACCCTTACCTTGAATTCTCTATTAGAAACTCAGAGCACAAAGGCCCACATTGATGATTCCAAGGGGCAGCCGAGCAAGTCAAGTGGGACTATTGTTTATCTTCAGTTCTAAGAAGTCGAGTTCCTTGATTTTAGGAGGACTGTTGGAAGTCCCCATTTGTATAAATAAGAAGGCTTAGGGCCTCAATTTTTTTAGTTAGATGTCAGCCATTTCATAGTATATTTTCGCACTTTTGTGCAGCCTTGTACTCAACTCATTTTTGAGCTGTTTTTGAAGATAGTTTTGTGATGTAACTGTTACTATTTTTTGATCAATGAAGATGAATCCAGTTTTGAACCAGCATTGATCTTTTCTAGAGGGTTGAAGCTCTTGGGTTAGGGCCCAAACCAAGTTCCCAGCACCTCCTTTGTGTATTTATATGCTTTTTCTTGCATTCATAAAGATAATTTCTGTTGTTTAGGTTAATCTCGCTTTGTTAAATTAGGTTGCTTTTGATGGTTAGAATAGTTGTTCTTGCTTCAAGTTGCTTAAGTAGTTTGTTGCAGTAACAGAAAAGGATCCAAAAAGGCCACCAATAGGTCTTGATCTCCTTTCTCCCTCCTTGGGACCATGATTTGAGGTCAAGGCACTACTGTTGCCACCAAAAATACAGCTTTTTCTCTTCCAATGCAATTGCTAGTGTGATATTTCGAGTTGGAGAAGTTGATATTAGTTTGGATTCACATGCTTAGATCATTTCATGTTCATTTATCATGGTTTTCTCGCATAATCTTTTGTTCAGCTTTTTTCTGGGTTTTAGGTCAGAATTAGGTTAAGATAGACAAAACTTTATTTTTTGGTTCTTGCTTTGGTCAGTTTTGAGAAGTAAGTGTGAAGCTCTCTTGTAGAACATCCCAGCTTATCATTCCTCCATAACATAGCCTGTACCAATTCATCTCTCAAAGATTTTCCCACTCTTTCACCATATTTCGCCAATCTTCCCTAATTCCTGCATTTTTCCATAAAGTTGCTTTCTTGCCTTTTGAACAAATCCAACCATCTCCTTCATTCATGATCTTCATTGACAGAGTCCTAGTCCCCCCAACACCTTCATCCAGACTTCATTCCCATTTTCCCATCATTTTTCCGCCTTCAAACCTCCAAAAACCACTTTCAGCCTCCTCCTATAGATCCTCTTGTAGAATCTCCTGTAGATCCCCTGCAACCTCTTGTATAAGTTCATGCGAGTGATTTTTCAAAGTCTGGTTGCAATGGAAGTCTCCAGAAGGGTGCTAAGTACTTCTTAGGACCTCTCCACACCTTCCTCACCTTTAGTAAAAGTCAACTCCATCTTCCTTGGCCACCAAACCTCTGCACAATCACAACCAATCAAACCATCAGCATAATAATTCCACATAAAAATACTCAAAAGTACAAAAAGATGATTCCCTCTCATTTCTCTTCAAAAGTAGCTTGAATAAATGCAATTTACCTTTCCAGTAGTCAATGGCATCCATTTCAGTAGTTTCTATCTCTTTTCTTGCAAAATTAGGGTTTGCTAGGGTTTGCATTTCCTTTCAGTTTTCCTTCTCTTTCTGCAAGTAGAATAGCCTCTATAGAGTTAGCTTTCTTCCATCACAGTAAAAAATTCTTCTGAGAACTTATAGAAGTTGGCTTAAGATCCTAGCGAACTTGCGCTAGCTGATCAAGTGATAGCCTGCAGTAAGAGCTAGTACTTGTGCATACAGCACCGTCGCTTCCAAGTTTGTTACGAACTACTGGGTTGATAAAAGTAAAGAAGGAAGCCCCAGGAGTTGCAACATTATTGCTGCAATACTGGAGCTCACCACTCTTTTTGGCACTGTTGCCGGGGAAGCGTCAGAGTATTTTGTGATTACTACTTTTCTTCTCTTTTCTATTACAACATTCTGCTAAGTAGTTTATTTCAGCAAAATTAGAGTAGTTGTTTCATTTCAATTCTTCACTTTCCATTCTGCAGAAGTAGATTAGACATTTCCTTCTTTCATTTCAATTCTGCAATTTCATTTCAGCAAGCGTAGATTAGACATTTCTTGCTTCCATTTCAATTCTGAAATTTCATTTCAGCAAGCGTAGATTAGACATTTCCTGCTTTCATTTCAATTCTGCAATTTCCATTTCAGCAAACGTAGATTAGTCATCTCTTGCTTTCATTTCAGCAAGGTTTATTTCAGTTATTTGAAATTTGTTGTTCAATCCATTTCAGTTTGTAGGTACAAGCAGGAAAAAAAAAACAAAAATCACCCAAAAAGAGATTTCCTTTCATGCCTCGTAGGAATAGAGACAATTCAGGAAAATTCCTACCCAACACCCCCACCACATCACTGAGTCACCCTTCTCTCTTCTTTGGTGGCAGTGATCCAGAAGAACCTACAGGTGAACCTCCAGAGATATACGAAGATCCTATAACAGAAGAAGAGCAAGAAACCATTCCTCCTGAGACCATCGCTGAAAAAAAAAGTTAGAGGAAATGGGGAAAGAATAGAAGGTGCCTTTCCTATCCGAGAGACCAATGGGGACACAAAAATGAAAAACATAAGCCCCTCAGCCTTACCTCACTTCCATGGACTCACTACCAAAGATCTTGATACCTTCTTTTTTGAATTTGTTGTCCTTTGTCGAACCTATGACTATGCAGAAGACAAGCAAAAGTTGAAATTATTTCCTTCCACCCTCAAGGATGTAGCCTTGCGCTGGTTCATGGGGTTACCAAGAAACAATATCACAACTTGGGCTCAGATGCAGCAAGCCTTTAACAACAAATACCGGGACTACTGTAGGTCAAAGGATACCAAGGAAGAAATCTTCTGAATGACCATGGGAAGCAATGAATCTTTAGAAGACTATGAAGAAAGGTTTCAACTCAGTTATAAAAGGGCCAGGTGCACACTTGACCCTGAATCTCTGAAGTTGGTTCTGCACAGAGGAGTCCTTGAAGACCTTCTAGATACCCTCCATTTGCTGGCTGGGGGAGACATCAATCAACTACCTTACGATGACATAAATAATATGTTTAGAAACCATTCCAGGTTAGCGAGAAATAGAGGTAGGGGAAGTCAACCTTTAGTCAGTACATCCTCATCTAGTTCATCCCTTAGAAACAAACTTGAGAATCGGCTGGAAGATTTCAAGAGCGAGGTGAGGCAGTCTCTTGCCATGCAGATGGATACCCTGCATATCAAAAGGAAACAAGAGGAAGCCAAGAGGACTTTAGCCATCTTCTATCCCAGGTGCACTAGAAAGCATCCTAGGAACGAGTATCCACTGCACTCTATAGAGGTGTGTGTAGTTTGTGAAGAAGACCATCCTACGAACCAGTGCCCTTTCTTGCCCGGAATCAAAGCTGAATATCAGGGGGCTGAAGGAGCCATTGAACCAAAGGAGACCTCATGGACCTAGATCTTACCAACATGGAATGCAAGGGACATCCGAGAACTATTACAACCCCAATCAAGCCCCTTCCATGCCTTCTTGGGGCCCCCATGCTCATCCTTCTTAGTCCACACCCCCTCCTTGGTCATATCCTCCTCAGTACCAGGCTCTACCAGTTGCTCACTCATTTCACTCTTATGCTCAGCCACAGCCTTAGTGGAATGCACCTCATCAGGGGTGGAGGCCCCAGTATAACTCTCCTCCCGCTCTTTTGCCTCCACCACCTGCTCAACCACAACCATTACCTCCTGCTCCACCAAGACCACCCCAAATACCTGCTCAACCAAACCCAAACCCTAACAACAGACAGGCCCAGTAGGTATATAGTGGAGAAACATCATGCCCGACCTATGCTGTGGAGATTCAGGAGATTAACCTACGATCTGGGAAGGTTATCCTAGATAGCCAACCTCCTCCTAAGGAGGATGAGGAAGAAAAATAGGAAAGTGAACCAAAAGTCAATCCACCCTTTCCTGAGAGACTAACTGGAACCACACAACCGACCCCAGAAGAAACTGAACTTCTGGGAGAATTGGAACAGTTATGTGTAAAGATATTGCTTCTCCAAGCCATAAAGGATGTGTCTATATACAACAAGATGATCAAGGAGAAGTGTTTCAGGCACCCAAGTAGGCGAAAAAGAGATGCCACAACTATCAATGTCATAGGACAAATGTCCGACCTAATGTTGGGGCAGGTGATCTGTCTGAAATATCTAGACCCTGGGAGTCTTGTAGTCGATGTACACATCAATGGCACCATAATCCCCCATACCTTGACTGATCTAGGGGTTTCCATTAATGTGATGACCAGGGATACTATGCTCAAACTCAACCTTCAAGGTTCCTTGAGAAAGACCTCAACAGTACTACAGTTAGAAGACTGCTCCACCGTGACCCTTGAGGGAATTGTGGAAGATGTAATGGTCTCTATTGATTCCTGGGAGTACCCTACTGATTTCTTGGTTCTCCAACCAAAGGAAAATATCACTGGGTATCCTATCATCCTGGGAAGACCTTGGTTGGCTACTGAAGATGCCTACATTAGTTGTCAAGCTGGGAACATGACAATCAAGAACAAGCATATGTCCAAACGGCTAGTCCTCTATCCTCTTGCCCAACCTCTACTAGAACATGATTGACCTCTCTGGTTGGAGGAGGAAGATGAGGATGAAGTCTATTCCACACCATTGTGTACAGTAGAGGCTACCATGGGGGGTCCACAAATCGAGGATGATATTATTGAAAACTTGATTCAGAATCCACCCCCCAATGTGTTTCCATTAGAAGAGCTGGTGGAAGAAGCCCAAGCTAACCCTTTGGTTGATCTCTGTGTGGCTGATCCGACCTCTCTCCGAGTTAAAAATGTGGAATTCGGCCCAAAAAAAACCTTGAAGATCAACTCATCCCTATCCACCTCTTAGGAGAAAGAACTGTCTAGCTTATTGAACAACCACTTGGATGCTTTTGCCTGGAGCTATAAGGAGATTGTTGGGCTCCAAAAATGGAACTCATTACCATACATTTTTCACCTATGCTTCCATTATTTCGCTCACTATTCATCACCTTGTCACTCCATTTTCCCTACTATTCACCATTAATGGGTCTCATTTATATTTTCCAAATATTGTTTATTTTTAAGCATTTTTGAAAGAATTCTTGATTAAATATTAGAAAATAATATATTTTACTTTATATATGGAAAGTGGGTTGTTTTGGTGACATGTGTAGGTTCCAAGGAAGCTTCCAAGACACCTTTATGTGGCCTTGAAGGATCAAATTCGAATTTGAGAAGATAAACCTCATGGAGAAGATCATGGACCTCATGGAGGAAATCATGGAGGATAGGGTTATGTGTCTAGATGGTTGAGAAATGTATGGAACTAAAAGAGAGATTAATGGATCATCATTATGAGTTTGTTATCTCCTCTCATTGTATAAATAGGAGTACCTCCTCCATTCCAAAAAGAGGGACTCTTAGAGCATTGTATCCAACTTATGATGGCATAGAATAAAGCTTCATTTTTCATACATTTCCATTTTGTAGTTTTATTTCCATTATGTAGTTTTAGATTTAATTTTCCTTAATGTAGTATATGGAATAATTTGTCTTGTTCTTAAGAGAATTGAGCTCACTCTAAAAGGATGAGAGAAACATGTTATTTCATATTAGATCTTGTTTCATTTCATTGTTTAGATGTTCAAGGATTTGATTGGTGAATGAGTTTTGAATTAAAATCTTATCAGCATGTGAGAGAACAACCAAGGGTCTAAGTTAGACTCTCTCTCTATTTGATTTGCATGATAATTAAAATTCATTCTTTTGCTTTTATGTTTCAAGTATCATATGAGGAGATACCAAGAGTCTAAGTTAGGCTCTCTCTCCAATGATTTATATGGTAATTGAAATTCATTCTTTTGTTTTCATTTCAAGTTTCTAGTTTTATGTAATTAATGATTTCTCTATGATATTGTAGGGAAGGACAACCAGGACCTCCTTAGTTAGGAGCCTCTTCCATTGCATATTGTATTGAATCTTAAATAATTTAGTTAGACATAGAGTTAATTGCCTACTCCTGCATATATTGTGCTAGCATCATCACAAGCTTACGAGTTTCCCTGGTCGATAATTTATGCAGCAATTTAAGTCCAATGAATTGCCCAACATTTTGGCGCCGTTGCCGGGGATGGTGCTAAGGGATTAGGCATTAGGAATTTAATTCAGTTCTAGTATTTTTCTTTAAGACAAAATAATTTGTGAGACCTGGTGACAGCAGGATCTTCACAAAGGAGTTTAAGTTTGAGTTTTCTGATGTTTTAATATTTAGCTAGTTTTAAATTCAATCATTTTTTAAACCCCCGTGCATGAATAAAAACGAATCAATCGATTAGTATGCTCTCTTCCTGCACTTCGTGCGATCAGGAAGATCAGAAAATCTATTGATTTCGTTCGAATAAAAATACTCTTGCTGGAGAACTAATTTGCAAAAAGACAATATAGAATTTTGTGAATGAAAAAAAGCATCTTTAAATTTTTAGATGCAATTTAGGTTTTTAAAAAAAAAAAAAAAAAAAACTAATCATTTCTTTGTTTTTTAGATGTTAAAAAAAACTAACCATTTCTTTGTTTTTTTAGATGTAAAAAAAAACAAGAAACCAGCAGCAAAACATTAAATAAATAAATAAAAATTAAATAAATAAAAAATAGAAAAAAATTCCCATGTAATAATATATATATATATATATTATTAAATTTTTTTATTTTTTTTTTCATTCTTTTGTTCTCTGAAGGAAATGCCTTGGATACCATACGCCTGGTTGACGAGATATTTATCAATTCAATCAAGGATGCTGGACTATATGATTCAATTTGGTACGTTCTGTTTGGATTTTTCTTTCCCATTTTTTAGACTAAATTTTTTTTTGTATTTATTGTTATATATTATATTTCTTTTGATTTTTTTTATTTATTTTGATTTACATTTATAAATGTTGGATTTCTTTTGATTTGGATTTGTATATTTTTGTTTGTTTTGATTTATAAAGGTTGGATTTCTTTTCATTTATATTTGTATATTTTTAGTAATAATTTTTTTTTTGATTTGTTTTGATTTACATTTATATGTTTTTAGATTTGTATTTGTATATATTTAGTTATATTTTCTTAATAATTGATTTGTTTTGATATATATATTTAAGTAATGTTTGACTTGTATTAATATATATTATGATTGTATTAGTATATTAATTATATTAATATGTTATAATTATATTAATATGGTTAAAAAAAATCAAAACAACATTTTTATTTTACATTTATTTTTAATTAAAAAAGAAAAAAGAAAAATGGATTTTCTTTAAACAAAAAAAACAAAAAATAAAAAAAAAATAAAAATAAAAATAAAAAATACTAACTTCATTTTAGTGATAGTTTATTTTTAGGTTTTCCTAAATAAATTTTGTTGATTTTACAATTTCAAAAGAAAATTCAACTTGAATAATAAATTTAAAAAATTTATGTTTTTAATTTATTGTTTAAAAAAAAAAAAAGTAATATCAACATACAAAAAGGATGTTTTCATTTATTTATTACTTAAAAAAAAAACAAAAAGAATAATTCACAAAATTCACGCAGATATGAAAATAAAAAAATAGGATACTTGGAGACACATTTCGAGAATCGATTGGAGGATTCTTATGACGATAAATAGCTTCATGTTGGCATTAAACTCATAATAGCTTTCTGTTGAATACTTTTATATGAAATACTAACATGAAGAACACAACAGATCTTTCTAATGCCAATCTTTTTGCCAAACATATTTCGTCTAACATCAACAGGGAGTATTACTTTTCCATGGTTATTTTAAGAATGGATTGATTTTAATATCATGATTAAGTCAATTTCAAAACTTTGATTGTCCTTAATTTGTTTTATTTGGTATAAAATTTTTGCGTAAGAATCATGAAGAAACTGGCCATTTCTTCAAGAGCACACTTATGTTTTCTTTGTACCTAGTTTTTTACAGGTTACAAGATAATCAAGTGATCATAAGGAGATTACATTGTGCGCACAATTGGTCTTCCAACGACTAATTTCATGAAACGTTCTAAAGACAAATCCATGTCCAGAACCATTATTTTGCACTCCCATTTTGCAAAAGATTTTCCACCAATTGTCCATGTCCATAAAGCATCCCATTTCCATATCCACTTTTCACAACAAGAGTTCTTATTCATACACCATGCATTTCCTTATTGTCATTTTCCATGTCATTACCATTCCCCTTCATCTCCGCAATAAAACCCTGCTTGAGTCAAAGTCCTAGAGTCTAAGTATCATTGAAAAAACACCTAGAGGCTTGCATGCCTTAATGGCAAGTACTCTTGCCAATAAACAATGGGAGTACATTAATATCCCTTGTTCGTTGGATCTTGTAGGTGACTCGACCACGACAAATTTATTCGTACCTACAAAGATGTGTTAGGCATCCTGACTCTCATTGGAATCAATGGTGGGAGCTCTTGTGTTGGCTAGGGGCATTCATTAACGGCCACTAAGTCAACAACTTCTTGCTATGTTCGACATCGACACATTTAATCACATAGTAAGATTTGTGCCATCGAGCGTTGAAGACTTGAAGACCCATATTTTGTAGCAGATGAAGCCAATTTCTTTTCATTGTTTTTCAGTTTGCCATCACTTGAGGAAAAGTCAATCAATAAGGCTGGGAGGGAAATGTAACTTATATATTTTATATACCTTCCAAGCCTTATAGATTTTCAGCCATATTTAGCAGACTCATCAGATTCATCATCCAGCAGCAGAAGATCCAGCAGCAGATACGACTTTCAGCCATTTTTAGCAGACTCCTCGGATTCATCATCTAGTAGCAGAGGGTCCAACAGCCGATACGACAACATAGACCCATCTTTCATCCACAACTTGAAGAAGAAGCTTCAGATCAGAATTGTGGCAGTTGAACATGCATGATTCATCCACTTCCTTAGGTAAGTAAGGTATGATGTTTTCTAACCTTTAATCTTGAAATTCTTTCTAGATGCTAAAATGATGATATTTGGAAAATATTCCACTATTTCACTATTTCCTTTCTCATTTAAAATTGCCAAAAACCATCAGTTGGGGAGGGGGGAATTTCGCACTTCATTCTTTTTCATTCATATTACATCTTAACCCACATAGTCTTCTCACAATAAAAACTACTACAAAATGATGAGCATATGATTGATCTCAACAAAGTAAATAATGATTGTAAACACAAGAACCAATCATTAAAAAGAGATCTCAACAAAGTAAATAATGATTGTAAACACAAGAACCAATCATTAAAAGAGATCAAAGTAAATGATGATTGTAACACAAGAACCAATCATTAAGAAGAGATCAAAGTAAATAATGATTGTAACACAAGAACCAATCATTAAAATATGTCAATGCTTTGCAAACAAATAAAAGTTATCCAAAGATGTGCAAAGTTAAAAGGAAGCTCATTTAAGAATCAAATCAAATAAGTCATTGTAGTAGCTTGCATGAGGACATGCAAGAACTTCAGTTGGGGAGTATGTTGGGCTCCAAAAATGGCACTCATTACCATACATTTTTCACCTATGCTTCCATTATTTCGCTCACTATTCATCACCTTGTCACTCCATTTTCCCTACTATTCACCATTAATGGGTCTCATTTATATTTTCCAAATATTGTTTATTTTTAAGCATTTTTGAAAGAATTCTTGATTAAATATTAGAAAATAATATATTTTAATTTATATATGGAAAGTGGGTTGTTTTGGTGACATGTGTAGGTTCCAAGGAAGCTTCCAAGACACCTTTATGTGGCCTTGAAGGATCAAATTCGAATTTGAGAAGATAAACCTCATGGAGAAGATCATGGACCTCATGGAGGAAATCATGGAGGATAGGGTTATGTGTCTAGATGGTTGAGAAATGTATGGAACTAAAAGAGAGATTAATGGATCATCATTATGAGTTTGTTATCTCCTCTCATTGTATAAATAGGAGTACCTCCTCCATTCCAAAAAGAGGGACTCTTAGAGCATTGTATCCAACTTATGATGGCATAGAATAAAGCTTCATTTTTCATACATTTCCATTTTGTAGTTTTATTTCCATTATGTAGTTTTAGATTTAATTTTCCTTAATGTAGTATATGGAATAATTTGTCTTGTTCTTAAGAGAATTGAGCTCACTCTAAAAGGATGAGAGAAACATGTTATTTCATATTAGATCTTGTTTCATTTCATTGTTTAGATGTTCAAGGATTTGATTGGTGAATGAGTTTTGAATTAAAATCTTATCAGCATGTGAGAGAACAACCAAGGGTCTAAGTTAGACTCTCTCTCTATTTGATTTGCATGATAATTAAAATTCATTCTTTTGCTTTTATGTTTCAAGTATCATATGAGGAGATACCAAGAGTCTAAGTTAGGCTCTCTCTCCAATGATTTATATGGTAATTGAAATTCATTCTTTTGTTTTCATTTCAAGTTTCTAGTTTTATGTAATTAATGATTTCTCTATGATATTGTAGGGAAGGACAACCAGGACCTCCTTAGTTAGGAGCCTCTTCCCTTGCATATTGTATTGAATCTTAAATAATTTAGTTAGACATAGAGTTAATTTCCTACTCCTGCATATATTGTGCTAGCATCATCACAAGCTTACGAGTTTCACTGGTCGATAATTTATGCAGCAATTTAAGTCCAATAAATTGCCCAACAGAGATGAAGGCAGTCCACCCTTCAGTCTGTACTCATCACATTTACATTAAAGAATATTGTAAGCCGGTCAGGTAGCCTCAAAGGAGGATGAGTACAACCCTTAAGGACATTGTCAAAGAAGAATTGCAAAATTTGCTGGATGCAAGATTCATTTATCCCATCTCTGATAGTGAATGGGTTTCTCCATTGGTGCTAGTGCCAAAGAAAAATAGGAAGTGGAGAAACTGTGTAGATTATCGGGAACTAAACGAGGCTACCAAGAAGGACCATTTCCCTTTACCTTTCATAGATCAAGTGTTAGATGGCCTGGCAGGGAAGAAGTTCTTCTCCTTCCTAGATGGGTTTAGCGAGGAAAACCAGATCCAAATCAGCCCGGAAGACCAAGATAAGACCACTTTCACTTGTCCTTGGGGTACTTTTTCCTACCGGGTCCTTCCTTTTGGGTTGTACAAAGCTCTCACCACTTTCCAGAGTGCAGTACCAAGCATATTTGCTGAACTGGTTCATGATTCAGTGGAAATCTATATGGATGACTTTACCCCTTATGGTTCTAACTTCTAGGAAGCTTTGACTAACTTGGGAAAATTTTTAACCAAGTGTATTGAAATGAACCTATCCCTCAGTCCTGAAAAATGCGAATTCCTGATGACTGAAGGGACCGTGCTAGGTCATACAATTTCTCAGCAAGGATTACAGGTGGATCCCAACAAGATTGCTATCATTCAAAGGGTCCCACCTCCTCAAAAGGTAAGAGATGTTCAGAGTTTTCTAGGCTTAGTAGGGTATTATAGAAGATTCATTAAGGATTTTAGTAAGCTAACCTCTCCGTTGTTTAGTCTTTTGGGGAAAGATGTTGAGTTCATATGGACTAACAACTGTCAAGAGGCTCTGGATGCCTTGAAAGATAAGCTGGTAACTACCCCAATTTTGAGAGGTCCAAACTGGGCCCTAGCTTTCCACATTCACACAGATGCCTCGAAAAAAGTGATAGGAGCAGCCTTAGGGCAGGTTGAGGAGAAGCTACCTTATGCCATATACTTTTTCAATAAAAACCTATCCAAGGTAGAATTAAACTACACTGTAACCGAAAATGAGCTCCTAGCTATATTCCATTCCCTAAAAAAGTTCAGACACTACATCACCGGCTATCAAACATTCATACACATTGATCATGTTGCAATTAGGTATTTGATGAATAAACCAGATGTAAATGCTTGTATCATTAGATGGTTACTTTTATTGCAATAATTTGATTTGACCATTGTTGATAAGCTGGGTAAGGAAATTGTTGTTGCTGATTTTCTACCTAGACTAGATCTGCCTGCAGGTGAAGAAGGAATGGTGGATGATCAAATGCCAGATAAACACCTATTTGATATTTCAGTACTCTCTCCATGGTTTGATGATATAGCAAATTATTTGGTTTCAACACAGTTTCCGCCACACCTGTCCTCAAAAGAGAAGAGCAAGATCGTGAGGAAAAGTACCCCATTCACCTAGATTGGAGGCAATCTCTTTAAACTTGGCCGAGATCAGATCTTGAGGTGATGTGCGAGGGAGGAGGAATTTTTTGACATCCTCCTAACCTGTCATGATGGGCCCTGTGGGGGCCACTTTGCAGCAAGGAGGACTGCCTTCAAAATTCCGCAAGCAAATTACTATTGGTCCACTCTTCATCAAGATGTCAGGAGATATATCAGCCAATGTGACCGATGTCAAAGGATGGGGAAACCTACTCCAAGGGATGAGATGCCCCTGCAACCTCAAGTGACTTTTGAGCCATTTGAGAAGTGGGGCATGGACTTTGTGGGTCCGATCAACCCTTCTTCAAAACAGAAATCTTACATCATTGTGTGTACTGATTATTTGACAAAATGGACAAAAACCAAGGCAATAAAGGCAACAATAGAAGAAAAAGTAGTTGAGTTTTTGAGGGAAAATATCTTCTACAAGTTTGGCTATCCAAGAGAGTTAGTCATAGATCAAAGAAGTCAGTTTACCTCCAATTTGGTTGAAGACTTGCTCACACATCACAAGATTAAGCACAGAACTTCCACCCCTTATCATCTACAAGCAAATGGACAGGTGGAAGTCAATAACAGAGCTTTGGAAGGAATCTTGACTAAGGTAGTGAGCAGCAACAGAAAAGATTGGGTAGATCGACTGGTTGAGGCCACCTAGAAAACCACCACAGGGTTTACATCCTATGAGCTAGTCTATGGGAAGAAGGCTCTGCTGTCAATAGAATTTGAATATAACACATTAAATATGGCAGCTCAACTAGACCTAGATCTCAGCCATGTACAAAAGGAAAGATTGCTTCAGCTAAATGGATTGGATGAACAAAGAATGCAGGCCCTACTCCACTCAGAGGTAGTCCAACTTCAAAGAAAAATATGGCATGACAGACACCTCAAAGAAAAACAATTCCAACAAGGAGATTGGGCACTGCTATATGATTCGAGATATAAAGATTTCAAGGGAAAACTGAGGACAAGATGGCTGGGCCCATACATAGTGGAACAATGCAATGACAATGGTTCAGTCCTGATCCAGACCATAGATGAAGAAGCCATCCCCATGCTCGTCAATGGGCATAGATTGAAGATCTACAGGAAGCCCCTTTCCAAGTAAGAGTTCATTGAGAATTTGGGTAAAATAGTGTTGGTAGTGGAGCAGGTCCCTGTCTCCACTCCACCCACACCCTGAGCAAAAAAAATAAAAAAAAAAAACAGAGAAGGAATAAAAGATCCCTGGGTGAAAACGTCTTGGAGGCGCCCAGGGCAAGCAATGAGGGTGAAAACCTCCTGGAGGCATCTCAGTTGTCTCAAAAGAAAAAGAAAGAAAAAACAAAAAAAAAACCTAACTTCTTTTGAATGAATTGTAAGTTGCAGGAGGGTCACACAAGAGAAAAAGGCATGGCTAGGCTACATGCACCCTTCATAGTCCATCCCTCCATCATCATTATCCTTTCCCAAGCCTTGGTCTCATTTGTTCTGAAAATTTTGCATCCTACAGGAAACTCTGTGTATCCTACAGGAGGCTCCTACAGAAACTACAGAAAGGCCAAAATCAAGTTCAGAGAAGACCCTGAGGGCTGGAAATTTGTCTAGAAGGACTATGCCTCCCTGCCACCATCCATTCGCCTAACTTTCCATTCCATCCCTGCACACCCACATTTCCATTTGCTTTTTCTTTCCCTGCATAAAGAAATACAAAAATTTTATTTTTTTTTTCATTCTGTAAACACAAAAAATGATGAGAAATAAAGCAGCAACGTTCTTTGCTTAATCTAACCTGATGCCTCCCAGCTGCTATTTCTTTCATTCATAACCTTCTTCAGCTGTCTTTTTAGCCCCTGCTCAAGCATCAGCCTGAATTTCAGAAGGAGAAGCAGCTACAGGAAATCCTACAGGATTCCTATAGCAGCTGATCCCTTTGAAAAACAAACTCCAGAGATAGGGTCAGTGTAGCCAGGATGTATGAAGCATGCAAGGAGCAGAGCTTGATCGAGAAATCACCAGCATAAGTGAAAGGCTGAGCATGCAAAGCACCAGCAACAACAACAACGAGGAAATGAAGTGCCAAAGTCCGAAGCATGCAGAACACAGCAGCGACTAGCAGGTAAGTGGCTAAACCTATTCCTCGTTTGCATGAATATTATTTAGAACCAGCATAAACTATTGGAATGGTCACGATTAAACGAAATCGGTGGCCAGCTAACTGGCCACCCTAGTTCAATTCACACACCCTTGTGGAGTTCAAATGAGCCTCGTCCAATTCAAACCACAGATCAGATACGCAGTCAGCACGTGTGGTCGTCAACTCGGGAAGAAAAAAATTCAGAACCAGTAGTGGTGGCGGCGTATAACGGGAATAAGGGAGGTGATGGTGGTCAGGTGACATGAAGAACCATAATGACACTGATGTAGGACCAATGGTCTAGATGGGGATAACATACCCATCCGGCCACCTCACCTCGTCATCACAGATTACGCCATCAGTTTAAGTACAATGCAATCTAAGCCTCTACCACCTTTTGTTTGCATTTGCATCGACGAGTTCTCAACTGCAGTACTCATCTACCACCTTCAGAACAACGAACCAATCATTTTCTGCCAGTTTTTCAAAACCCTCCTGCCTATCGGGCTCTACAGGAGCACTGCTGCATTCTACAGGAGTAGGAACACCGTCTACAGGAGGCTTTCTACAGGAAGGCCAGAGAGCAGCTCTGCAGTAGAAAAAGTCAGAATTTCTGTCAAATTCGAGCTTGGAATGAGGTAGGCTCGAAAACCTGCTCTACATACGATATATCTATATAAGGTGGTGGATTAAGAATAAAGTATTGGGTTGAAAAAGAAAGGAACAGAGAAGCTCTAAAGTCTACCTGTGTTTTTCTACGTTCTACACAGTCTCTCCATTTTCTTCTTTGCACTAAAAGTTTGTCTTTTTCCCTGTAAAAAAAAGAGGTGCAACCATAGGAAATCAAGCCGGTGAAAAAGTGTGAATTTGCATTTGGAAGCCTGTTTATTTTGTGAGAAAGAAGAAAAGCACTGTTTTATATACTCTCTGTTTTGTCAAAATATTGATTTCCTCAAAAAAAGGAAAAAAACCCAAGAAGTAAATTAAGTTTAAGAATAGAGTTTGAAGGGAAGGAAAGTTGCAATTTGTTAAAAAGGAAGAGCACAAAAAAAAAACTCTCTCTCTGGTTCCAGAAAGAAAACCTCAGTTGTTCCTCTGTTTCCGGGTTTGAAATTTGCTGCCTTCCTCCTCACCTGATATATTCCAGCAGTCTCTGAACATCATCACTTACACAATCCCCATAGCCTGGGATATTTTCAGGAACATGACTAAAGAGGATGATATAAAAACTCTCATTGATGACCTTAGTCCATCTAGAAGTGAAGAGGAGGAAAAAAATGGGAAGCTGAGAAGGACATCCATGGAGAAGAACGGAACATTCAATTGGAAGAAGAGGAACCCCACACAGAAAAAGAAGAAAAACAGAGAGGAGAAGAGAAACATGACACCACCAAAGATGAGCCTAAAGTAGAGAAGAAGACAGAGTCAAAAGCAGAAAAAGGGAGAACCACAACAGAGAAAAAGAAGAGGACAAGAACTGAAAAGAAGAATCCTAAGACAATTCAGAAAAATATTGCCACAGGAAAGACAAAAACTAAACAAGCATAGGAGAAAACAAAATCAGAGACAACAAACACAAAACAAGCAGAAACAGGAAAAATAGCAGATGAAGAAGAAGAAAGACAACAGTGGGAAAAGTTGGATGCAAAAGCTGGTTTCCATGATAGGGAAGAGGATCTCATATCTGAGCTATGGAATTTCAGGGAGGCCATCAAGGCCATCAAGGATGAAGAGATGGATAAGTTGCTCAGAGGATGAGCAACACCTTCAATAAGGGGGTGATGATGAGCTCCAGAAATGGGTAATTATATGGGCTCATTCTACCTCTTATTTCAACTTAATCCACTGTTCTCATTAGTTTATTGCATGTTTTTTATTATATTTATGCTAATAGAGTGAATGGGTTAGTCATTATGCCAAAAATACTAATGTGTGCTTTATGCAGATTTTTGGTCATTTGTGAGACAAAATCAAAGGTTTAATGAGCATTTGGCAACCAAATTCGAGGAAAAACAAGGGAGAGGATTTGTAGGAGGGTGTCCCCTTCATTTATGAACCCTTACCTTGAATTCTCCATCAGAAACTCAAAGCACAAAGGCCCACATTGATGATTCCAAGGGCCAACCGAGCAATCCAAGTATGACTATTGTTTATCTTTAGTTCTAAGAAGCCCAGTTCCTTGATTTTAGGAGGACTGTTGGAAGTCCCCATTTGTATAAATAAGAAGGCTTAGGGCCTCAGTTTTTTTAGTAAGATGTTAGTCATTTCATATTATATTTTCGCACTTTTGTGCAGCCTTGTACTCAGCTCATTTTCGAGCTCTTTTTGAAGACAGTTTTGTGATGTAGCTGTTATTATTTTTTTATCAATGAAGATGAATCCAGTTTTGAACCAGCACTGATCTTTTCTAGAGGGTTGAAGGTCTTGGGTTAGGGCCCAACCTAAGTGTGCAACACCTCCTTTGTGTATTTATATGCTTTTGCTTGCATTCATAGAGATAATTTTTGTTGTTTAGGTTAATCTTGCTTTGTTAAATTAGGTTGCTTTTGATGGTTAGAATAGTTGTTATTGCTTCAAGTTGCTTAAGTAGTTTGCTGCAGTAACAGAAAAGGATCCAAAAAGGCCACCAGTAGGTCTTGATCTCCTTTCTCCCTCCTTGGGACCATGATTTGAGGTCAAGGCACTAGTGCTGCCACCAAAAACACAGTTTTTTTCTCTTCCAATGTAATTGCTAGTGTGATATTTCGAGTTGGAGAAGTTGATATTAGTTTGGATTCACATGCTTAGATCATTTCATGTTCATTTATTATGGTTTTCTCACATAATCTTCTGTTCAAAGTTTTGTTCAACACTTTTCTAGGTTTTAGGTCAAAATTAGGTTTAGATAGACAATACTCTGTTTTTCGGTTCTTGCTTTGGTCAGTTTTGAGAAGTAAGTGTGAAACTCTCTTGTAGAACATCCCAGCTTATCATTCCTCCATAACACAACCTGTACCAGTTCATCTCTCAAAGATTTTCCCACTCTTTTGCCATATTTCACCAATCTGCCCTAATTCCTGCATTTTTCCATAAAGTTGTTTTCTTACCTTTTGAACAAATCCAACCATCTCCTTCATTCTTGATCTTCATTGATAGAGTCCTAGACCCCCCAACACCTTCATCCAGCCTTCATTTCCCTTTTCCCATCATTTTTCCACCTTCAAACCTCCAAAAACCACTTTCGGCCTCCTCCTGTAGATCCTCCTATAGAATCTCCTGTAGATCCCCTGCAGCCTCCTGTAGAAGTTCATGCAAGTGATTTTTCAAAGTCTGATTGCAATGGAAGTCTCCAGAAGGGTGCTAAGGACTTCTTAGGACCTCTCCACACCTTCCTCACCTTCAGCAAAAGTCAACTCCATCTTCCTTGGCCACCAAACCTCTGCACAGTCACAACCAGTCAAACCATCAGCATAATAATTCCACATAAAAATACTCAAAAGTACAAAAAGATGATTCCCGCTCATTTCTCTTCAGAAGTAGCTTGAATAAATGCAATTTGCCTTTCTAGTAGTCATTGGCACCCATTTCAGTAGTTTCTATCTCTTTTCTTGCAAAATTAGGGTTTGCTAGGGTTTGCATTTCCTTTCAATTTTACTTCTCTTTCTGCAAGTAGAATAGCCTCTATAGAGTTAGCTTTCTTCCATCACATTAAAAGCTTCTTCTGAGAACTCATAGAAGTTGGCTTAATCTCCTAGTGAACTTGCATCAGCTAATCAAGTGACAGCCTACAATAAGAGCTAGTACTTGTGCATACAGCACCGTTGCTTCCAAGTTTGTTACGAAGTACCGAGTTGATAAAAGTAAAGAAGGAAGCCCCAAGAGTTGCAGCATTATTGCTGCAATACTGGAGCTCACCAGTATCTTTCATGACAACATTGTTGTAAGAATAAAGAGGTTTGAGTCAAAAACCTTATGGCTCATGCAATGATAATGCATATGGTATCCGATACGTATGATGGATAGCGATGCTCAATCCCTTTAGTCTCTATTCTCAATTCCTTTTATCTTGGATATGATTAGAGGCCTTGAGGTGGATATGTTGGGACATGTGGTTTATGGCAGTAATTGGTTTTATAGGGGTGATCGCACTATGTAATAGGTGTCCAACCCATGTCAAGAGTGGACATATGTTTTTCCACATGCTCAAGTGTCGTAAAGTCTATATGTGACTCCTTTGTTGTGGTATAGTATAATTCAATTTCTCCACATGGTCATCTCATAGTTCACAACATTACATGATTTATGAGGCACTGGACATATCCCAATATGGTGGGCTCCCGACATCAAAATTCAATAATGGCTCAAATTGATCCACAAAGCGCTCATTGAAGTGGAGCCCTTTGACATGTTTCCATCATCATGATCTAGTGTTATTTGTCTAGTTTTACAATTTGTTTTTTTGTTTCTATGAAAATTTAGTAACTAGGCTAGACAATGAAGGTCTACATACCATACATTCAACACTTTTAATTATATTTTTTAATTATCATGTATGGTTATTAAAAAAACTTACAATTTTTCCACTGGTTTGATTTCCCCAACTGCAGACAAGAGCAAACCATTGCTGTCTTTTCCATCTTATGCTCATAAATCAATAAAACCATTAATTTACCAAAAAAAAATATGAAACTTTCAATGTGGTTAATAATTTAAGAGTTGTAAGAAGAGCTTCGGTGTAAATCACATATAGAAAGAGATCTTTGTCGACGCGTTTCGAGCCAGCAAGTGTGGCTCATCGTCAGGACAAGTTGAAGAAACAAATCCAGCTTTGCAAGTTAAATAGTCTGAGCAGGGCCTCCAACAACTATCTAGATCAACGGCTAGATTTGACCAAGAGACAGTCAAAAAGTCAAATTGATTATTTAGAGGAAGACAGTTAATGACCATACCTATAAATATATTAGAATGGGGTTACATTATTAATTTAATAATTAAAATTTTTTATTAAATGAGAAATAGTTATAATGGAGACCTAACATTTATATACCTAAGGTCCATGTAAGTTAATCGTTTAATAAAATATAAATAAAATAAGCAATTAAATAAATAATATAAATTAGTAGATTAAATAAATACTAAAAATAAAAATGAAAATAATATATATTCGTTAATATATAAATTGTAAAATAACACTATATAAAAGTTAGTTACGAAAGACAATAATTAAATAAATTAAGATATAAAATAATATAGATTAGTTCTGAAAGACATAGTAAAATATATACTATATAAAATAATAATAATATATAAAAGCTACTTACGAAAAAAATAAAAATAAATAAATAAATAATAATAATAAATAAATAAATAATAAATAATAAATAATAAATAATAAATAATAATAATAATAATATGTATTTGTTAATAGATAAATAAAATAAAATAGATATATATATATATATATAAACTGTTAAGATTATGAATACCAATATCAATTCGGCAAAGGCGAGAAAGGAACGATATAACATATAAGGAGAAGGATCAGAAAGAGGAACGACAAAAGCGAAAAAGATGAAGGGGGGGGCGAACTAAGATGAAAGGGCAGGGATCCAACACCTACTGATATTTCAACCGTCATCTCTATTGAGATTGTTAGGTCTTCTTTCAATCTCAATAGCTTCCCTGAGTTTACGATGAAGTTTAATCTACTTATTTATATTATTTATTTAATTGCTTATTTTATTAAACTATTAACTTACATGGACCTTAGATATATAAATGTTAGGTCTCCATTATAACTATTTCCCATTTAATAAAAAATTTTAATTATTAAATTAATAATGTAACCCCATTCTAATATATTTATAGGTATGGTCATTAACTGTCTTCCTCTAAATAATCAATTTGACTTTTTGACTGTCTCTTAGTCAAATCTAGCCGTTGATCTAGATAGCCGTTGGAGGCCCTGCTCAGACTATTAAACTTGCAAAGCTGGATCTGTTTCTTCAACTTGTCCTGACGATGAACCACACTTGCTGGCTCAAAACGCGTCGACAAAGATCTCTTTCTATATGTGATTTACGCCGAAGCTCTTCTTACAATTGTTATGGATCACAGAAGTCTCAATTTAACAATTTAAAAGTTATAAATAATAATAATAACAATAATTTAAGAATTAATATCAATGTCATTATAGCATTAATATCATTGCTAATATATAATTAAGATGTTGAGTTAAATGATCCCATGTATAAATAATGTAAATTATAATCGAAGGTTGAAGGATGCCTATTGAATATGTGTGTGAACCAATGGTGAACTAGAATTGTGATGTGGTTGTTATATTTATCGTGGTTTGTTTATATCCATATACACACATAAACAAAGAGGAAAAATATAAAATATAATATTCAAAAAAATTGTTGGATGAAACAAATGAGGAGACCATAATACCATGAAGAAAAAGAAAAAGGGGTCCAAGGTCAATAACTAATCCTTAGTTGCCTAACTTTCTTAACTTTACCTTTTTCTTTATTATCATGTGTTTTATTTAAATCCAACAATTATTTGTCACTAAAAAATTAATCATTAAATGCATACCTTTTTCTTTATTATCATGTGTTTTATTTAAATCCAACAATTATTTGTCACTAAAAATTTAATCATTAAATGCATACCTTTTTCTTTATTATCATGTGTTTTATTTAAATCCAACAATTATTTGTCACTAAAAAATTAATCATTAAATGCATACCTTTTTCTTTATTATCATGTGTTTTATTTAAATCCAACAATTATTTGTCACTAAAAATTTAATCATTAAATGCATACCTTTTTCTTTATTATCATGTGTTTTATTTAAATCCAACAATTATTTGTCACTAAAAATTTAATCATTAAATGCATATGGTGTTTGGTGGGGAAGTCTACTTCACATTGTTTCAAGTGCATGGTAGTAAAACATTATTAAAGAGTGTAAGAGGCTCCATCTTAATGGAATTTAGAACATCCTCTACTCTTATTTTTTCTATTCCATTTTAATTCAAATTGACTTATAGTTTTGTCTTTTTACTGTTGTTATCATTATTCTCACACTTCAAATCAATTTTCTCACACTAAAATAAATCATTGAAACTTCAAGAGCATTCTCATGCTTGAGATTGAGATTCAAATATGTGAATCACTAAATAGAGCTAAGAAACAAAAGTTGGTGAAATATATCACGCACTAGAAAGGAGCATAGAGGATGGATTGTTTAGGAAACCTCCCCTTTTTCCTATATATTATTGTTCAAGGCGTGTTTAGAGTTAAGGTATAATTTTTCTAGGTCATTTCATAAGGCATAAAATAAATTGGACTATTTTTAACCACACTAAAAACATTGAAGTACTAAAGTTTGAAATGCTCATAATTTTATACCATTTAATTTGGTTTTAAACATGGTATATAAGGTAAAACATGCTCTAATATGCTACAATACTTGCATGCAACACCAAGTTTGAGATAACACATCCATATAAATTGGGTGAGATATCCATGGAAGTAATCTTTTGCATAAGGCATTAGACTTTCTATATTTCAAGAATTAATTAGTGATTTTAGAACATGATTATATATTTCTTCTTCTTCTTCTTAATTTCTAATAAATATATCAATAAAAAAACTGAATATATTATTACACTTAAAAGAATTATATATAAGTTTGAATTTGTTATCTAAGATGTAATTTGAGCATTATTTGTGCATACAATTGGATAGTTATATTAATCCTCTGCCACAATATGTTGTCTCACTTCAATGCCTTATACCACCACAATTTGCAACTGCCACCATCTTCTATCAATACCATCAAGTATATATATTTGGGGTGTGGGGGTGGTGGAGGGGGTGAAGGCACAACCCCCTGCCATTACCTTGACACACACATACACACATCGAGATATATGTATACTAGTATATATACTCAAGGTTGATGTAAGAAGATATCAATGGCTGAAATTATGGGAGTAACACTACCTTTTCCAATCACCATGGTTTTGCTAGGGCATTGGAAACTAATTTGACAAGAGAAGGAAGAGAGTTAATCATGTATATAAGACCTAAAGAGAGTTAATCATGCATTTGTTTATATATGGATTAATAAGGCTTAAAGAGAACTTTGGATAGAGTGAAGTCCATACAAAGCCATTATGGAGTGGTGCCTCAAATCTAGCAACAAGAGCATGAGTAAAGTTATTATAGAAATAGTCCACAATACAATATAGACTAGGTACTGGTAAATTAGACAAACTAGTGGAATTGTGGAAAATTTGAGAAGACAATGATGGATGTAAGGATATCCATGTTTTAGACCATACTCAATATCCTTTGTCTTTATCAGTGGGATATGGTAGGCATGTTTGGCTAGGGAAATAGGGAGTATTTTTGTTGATCTAGTATACCTAAATCTTTGAGTTGCCTTGAAATCAAAGAAAAGGGTTTCAGTTCTAATATTGAAATTTTAGGCATACATCAACTCGGAGCATGTTCAAACTCTAAAATATCTACAATCAAAGAATACACTCATTCTTTTCTATTTGCACAATATCCATATCTATTATTTTATTTTCCATTTCTATTACAAATAAAGACAATGTCGATTCACCAAATAATTTCTCTTTTAAAATGCACTTTGTTGAATGAATACTTAATTAAAATTATTTTTCATTTTCGTATGAAACTAAACACGCATAATCAAACCTTTTATAAATTCCCAGCAAAAAAATTCCAAATATAAATCTTGTCAAATGCATTGATTTTGAGACGATTATATATTCATGTGTTTGTAACTTGTAATTTATCATGCTAACTCCTAGGAGGTACCCTAGTATCTTTCATGACAACATCGTTGTAAGATCAAATAGGTGTGAGTCAAAAACCTTATGGCTTATGCAATGATAATGCATATGGTATCTCATATGTATTGTTGGCAATATGGTTCATGGTTCAGGTGTTGTCCTTGATGGCAACCCATTCAGGTGGTAGATCGTTGTTCTTCATGTCAGCAGCAAAGATTGTTGATCACCTCTTAATTTATTGAAATATTTAAGAAGGACGCAGGTACATCTGTCAGATAGTGCGTACCCGCAGGTAATCCATGCATAGACCGCGTCCAGGGACGCAGTCCAGCCGTTCAGAAGGTGCGTCCACCCAGTGCACACTTTTTAAGGCAGAGAAAAGCACACGTGGGGGTTTCTTGTGATTTACTCCTGGTATCTAGCCGACGGTATTGTGTTTTTAAGGTGTCGGCTCGTGGTATTGTTCCTTGATTTGAGGAGGAGCTTGCCTATATAAAGCAAAGGAGATCATTTGGTTTGGGCAAGTCTTTGGTTGAATATCTTATTGGGTGAGATCTAGTCTAAATCTAAAGAAGGCGAATCTACTGAAGGACTAAGATCTCTTTGGCGCAAGATCAGATCTGTAGATCTGACTGTTTGGGTTACTCTTAAGGTCTTGAAATCATTCATATCTGAAGGTACGCAGGTTCAGTGAAGGCCAAGTGCGCCGGGACGCAGCGCAGCAGAGAGAGACCTGCGTGGGGACGCAGGGCAGACGTGGCTCAGGTGCGTCCGGGACGCAGCTCAGTAACGGGAGATCTGCGTGGGGACGCAGGACATACCAGGTTCAGGTGCGTCCCTGAGGTAAAAAGGCGCGGCGCGATAGTGTCTCTGGGTACGTCTTTGGGGTAACAGGACGCGGTGCGATAGTGTTCTTGGGTGCGTCCTTGTAGCAAAAGGACGCAGTACAGTTGAAGGAACAGTGCGTGGGCACCCAGCGCAGCAGAAGGATATCTGCGTGTGGACGCAGGGGAGCAGAAGGTTAACTGCGTCTGGTCGCAGGCCACAGAAAGGAAAACTGCGTCTCTGTTCTGTTGATCATATTTCTCTGTTGATAAGGTGTTTTGGGTTAATTCTGTTATTGTTGATCTGATAACTGTAGTAGACAGTAACTGTTATGTACTTGATGATCATTTGATGCTTTATAGAGAGTTGTAGCTCTCTGCAGGTTGCAGCCTGCGTACTGGTAAAGGACTGCACCAGTACAAAATCATTGTAAAAGGAGTTTCTAATTTGAAAGAAGATAGAGACATATTGCAGCAGGTGGTTTTCACCCACATTGGGTTTCCACCTTACATCTTGTGTTCCTTGGTGTGACTATCTGTTTTCTTTGCTCATGCTCATTATTTTATGGTACTGATATGCAAGAATAATTCAAAGATCAAATAAAGAAGATTTGTTAAATTGCTAAATAATACTGATTCACCCCCCCCCCCCTCTCAGTATTATTTCCAACAATTGGTATCAGAGCAGGTCCTTCAGAGAAGCTTGATCGCTTGAAGGTAGATCGTTCATCATGAGCAACTACGAGAGAGAAGCATCAATCAGGCCACCAGTTTTTGATGGGACAAACTTCAACTATTGGAAGGTAAGAGTTACTGCATATCTTCAATCTCTTGGTACAAAAGTTTGGGACATTGTAGAAACAGGCTACGCTTTTCCTTCAGCTACTCCTCAAGATCCAGCTGAGAAGAAGAAATATGAAACAAATGCAAAAACAGTCAGTACTCTATTAGGAAGTATATCCCAAACAGAATTCATGAAGGTAATGCACTTCAAATCAGCAAAAGAGATATGGGACAAAATGGTCACGAGCTATGAAGGAGATGAACAGGTAAAGCGAGCTAAACTTCAAACCCTCAGGATTCAGTATGAGACTCTCAAGATGTATAATGATGAAAGTGTGGCTAATTATTTTCTTCGGGTAGATGAGATTGTTAATTGTATGAACAATTTGGGTGAAGAAATAAAAGAGGCTATAGTAGTTGAAAAGATTCTAAGATCATTATCCCCCAAGTTTGAATCTAAAGTATCTGCAATAGAAGAAAAGGAAAATCTCCGAATTCTCACTATGTCTCAGCTACATGGAATTCTAACTGCTTATGAAATGAGAAAGGGAGGTCCATCAGACAGAAGGGAAGCTGCTTTCAAGGCATCAGGAAAAGAAGATTACTATGAAACAAGCCATGTTCCAGAAGAAGAGGAAGAAGAATCAATTTTTGTCAGAAATCTTCAAAGGGGTTCTGGAAGGTTCAGAGGTAAGCTACCTTTCAAATGCTTTGTTTGTGGAAGAGTAGGTCATTATGCTGCAAAATGTCCCTATAAGGATAAAGGTAAAGAACCTGCTAGATGGAACAAGAAACAAAGTACAAATAAGAAAAGTTACTACACCCATGAAGACAGTGATGGTTTATCAAACAGTGATGAAGATGAACAAGGTAATAAATATAAGTTGTTAATGGCATTTAAAGATGATGATTATGAGGATGCTGTAGATGTGAATAACCTCTATGATGAAATTACTAGACTCAAGAGATGTATAGAAGAAAAGAATGTGATCATTGATACTCTACAATTTCAAATTGATGAAAAGGAAAAACATCTTGAAAAACTAGAAGGTGAAATTGTTGGTCTCAGAAAAGAAATTGAGAAAACAAAAGCTATTAATCTTAAGTTTGTCAAAGGATCTGAAACTTTGGATGAGATTATCAATGTGTAGCGGTCTCCTCTAAACAAGACAGGTTTGGGTTATAATGGAGAAACCTCTCAAGCATCCACCTCAAAAAGTTATCTTGATGCGGCAAGAAGAAATGAGCAGAAGAACAATGAAGATAATTAGGTGAAGCAGGGACTAAATACAAACAGAAACTATCAAGGGCAATCCAGCTTAAGGGTGAACAAAAGCTACAACCAGCCACAGGTAAAATCTTCTCAGTTTGGTTCAAGAATAGATGAAAATAGAAATTACAATCAGTTGGCAGGTAGATTCAATAACCGCAGAAGCTTCTTCAATGGAAAATGCTTTTCTTGCCATAATTTTGGTCACAAAGCAGCTCAATGTGTTGCATATAAAACAATCATGACTAGGGAAGCTCAAAAACAAAGAAGCATGACAGGGATTACAAAAAGGACCTATAACAACTTTTCGGCTCTTGAAAATGAAGTTGAATGTTCCATTTGCAATAATTTTGGTCATGAAGACTCTGAATGCAGGAGCAGGTTTCAGGAGAGAAAGGAACAAGAGCGGAAAAAGGAACAAGCCTCAAGCACCAAAACATGGAGAATAAAGGAACCTCAAACAGAAAGATGTGGGATAGCATTCTATGCAGAGGGACAGGAAAATCTATGGTACATTGACAGTGGATGTTCGAAGCATATGACAGGTGAAAAAGAAAAACTTGAGTCTTATTCTACGTTAGAAAAGGGAAAGAAAGTCTCTTTTGGAAATGATACTCCTGCAACTATAAAAGGAAAAGGTATTGCTCCTTTAAAAGAAAATATCAAGGCTGGAAATGTTTTGTATGTTGATGGATTGAAGCATAATCTACTAAGTGTCAGCCAGATGTGTGATCAAAGAACCGAGGTTATATTCAGATCAAATGGATGTCTTGTTCGTGATCTTGATACAGGTAAAACAATGCTCAAAGGCAAAAGAACTCCAAATAATCTGTACATATTTAAAGAAGGACAACAACAATGCTATCTAAGCAAGGATGAAGAGCACTGGTTATGGCATCAAAGGTTGGGACATCTAAGCTTCTCACAAATAAGGAAAGCATGCAAATATTAGGCAGTTCGCGATCTTCCAGATATCAAAATTCCTTACAGCACCATATGCAAATCATGTCAGTTTGGAAAACAAACCAGAACTAACTTTCCAGAGAAAGAGGGATCAGCTAGCATGCCTCTTGAGCTAGTACATACAGATACATGCGGCCCTTTCAGAAAAAGGACACCTCGAGGAGAAGAATACTTGATATTATTCATTGATGATTTCTCCAGGTTTGTTTGGTTGGGACTTATGAAGCACAAAGATGAAGCATTCGAAAAATTCAAATCCTTCAAACCTTTGGTTGAAAATGAATCAGGTCACAAAATTAAGTGCCTCAGATCCGACAGAGGTGGGGAATTTACTTCAAATGAATTTTTCGATTTCTGTGAAGAACATGGGATAAGAAGAGAATTCTCTACAGCAAGAACTCCCCAGCAAAATGGAGTTGTGGAAATAATGAACAGAACAATCCAACAAATGGCTCGTGCTATGCTTGATGAATCAGGAACTCCCGCAACTTTCTGGGGTGAAGCTGCACATGCTGCGGTTATTATTCTCAACAAAACAAATGTCCGGGTAAATAGCACTCAAACTCCTCATGAGCTCTGGAGTGGTAAAACTCCTTCGGTAAAGCACTTCAAAATCTTTGGGAGCAAATGCTACATCAAGAATACTGATGAGCAGCTTGGCAAACTTGAACCTAGAGCAGATGAAGGCATTCTTCTTGGTTACTCTCCACATAGCAAAGCATACAAGTGCTACAATAAAAGACTTGGCAGAATTGTTGACAACATTGATGTGGTGGTGGATGAGAAGGGATACATTCCTAGGCAAGTGCATCGGGAAGATATCGAAGAAGATGAAGGCTACCCTCAAAGACAAAATGATGAAGAAGAAGAACCTCAAGAAGAACCTCAAGAAGAACCAGAGGAGCAAACAAGAATAGAAGAAAAGACTCCATCCAGATATGTTCAGAAAAACCATCCAGAATCTCAGATTATGGGACAGAAAGAAACAGGTGTACAAACTAGAAGAACAGTTGCAGAAGCCTCAAGCTATTTGGCATTACTCTCCTCGACTGAACCACAAAATTTGAAGGAAGCATGCAAAGATGAATGTTGGGTGAAAGCAATGGATGAAGAACTTGAGCAGATCGAAAAGAACAACACTTGGGAGTTGGTTCCTAGACCAAAAGATAAGAATGTTATCGGGACAAAATGGGTCTTCAAAAACAAATTGAATGAAAATGGAGAAGTAATTAGAAACAAAGCCAGACTTGTTTGTAAAGGGTACGCACAGCAAGAAGGAATAGACTTTGAAGAAACTTTTGCTCCTGTTGCAAGACTTGAGGCCATCCGAATGTTCCTTGCTCTCTCAAGTTTTCAAAACTTCAAAGTATTTCAAATGGACGTGAAATCAGCCTTTCTGAATGGAGACTTGGAAGAAGAAGTGTACATTGAAAAGCCAGATGGGTTTATTCTTGGAAATGATCCAAGCCTCGTATGTAGATTAAAAAAGGCCCTCTATGGTCTCAAACAAGCTCCAAGGGCTTGGTACTACCGCTTGGACAAATATCTTCATCAACAAGGATTCTCAAAAGGTTCAGCAGATAGCAATCTTTATATAAAATTTGAAAATGAAAAGTTGCTAATTCTTGTTGTGTATGTAGATGACATTATTTTTGGCAGCAATGAAGAAGCTATGAGTCAAAGCTTTGCCTCAGTCATGCAGAAAGAATTTGAAATGTCCTTACTAGGAGAACTGACATATTTCCTTGGTTTGCAAATCCAACAAAAGGAAGAAGGAATCTTTTTATCTCAAACCAAGTATCTCAAACAGATTTTGAAGAAATATGGCATGGAAGATGCAAAACCAGTATGTACACCCATGGTCACAGGATGTAGCCTCAGTGCAAATGATGAATCTGCAGCAGTACATCAACCAACCTACATATCTATGATTGGAAGTTTACTTTATTTGACAGGTACCCGACCAGATATCATGCATGCAGTTGGAATAGTTGGAAGATTTCAAGCAAATCCGAAAGAGACTCATCTTCAGGCAGTGAAGAGAATTTTCAAATATCTTCAAGGGACTCAAAATTATGGCTTATGGTATCCTAGAGATACAGATCTTACACTTCACGCTTATACAGATGCAGATTGGGCCGGAAGCGTGGATGACATGAAAAGCACAAGTGGTGGTGCGTTCTTTATGGGTTCCAGACTGGTATCTTGGTTCAGCAAGAAACAGAGTTCAATTGCCTTGTCTACAGCTGAAGCAGAATATGTTGCTGCTGCATCTTGTTGCACCCAAATCCTTTGGATGATGCAGACATTGCAGGATTTTCAAATCACTTGTACTCCACCAATCCCTATCTTATGTGACAACACAAGTGCAATCAGCATCTCAAAGAATCCTGTTATGCATTCAAAAACCAAGCACATACCAATCAAGTATCATTTTCTCCGAGAATAAGTACTTGAACAGAAGGTCAAATTGGAGTATGTTCCTTCTAAGGAACAAGTTGCTGATATTTTCACCAAACCATTGCCCAGGGACACTTTTGAGTACCTCAGGCAAAAGCTGGGGGTTGTTGATGCATCATCTTATTGTTGAACCTCTTCTTATTGGTGATACAGGCTCAGGGGGAGCACATAATGCATTGTTGGCATTATGGAGGATGGTCAGAAGGAGATCTTGGAAATTGTTGCAATATGTCTCTATCTCTTTCATGGTAGATTATGATTCGTCACTGCAGATCTGGTTCATATTCAGGAGGAGCATGATCTTAGGGGGAGCATACCCTTTGCCCTTGATGTCAAAGGGGGAGAATGAAGCTGAAGATTATGAGGTTGCCATCAAGTCCAAAGGGGGAGAGTGTTGGCATTATGGTTCATGGTTCAGGTGTTGTCCTTGATGGCAACCCATTCAGGTGGTAGATCGCTGTTCTTCATGTCAGCAGCAAAGATTGTTGATCAGCTCTTAATTTATTGAAAAATTTAAGAAGGACGCAGGTACATCTGTCAGATAGTGCGTACCCGCAGGTAATCCATGCATAGACCGCGTCCAGGGACGCAGTCCAGCCGTTCAGAAGGTGCGTCCACCCAGTGCACACTTTTTAAGGCAGAGAAAAGCACACGTGGGGGTTTCTTGTGATTTACTCCTGGTATCTAGCCGACGGTATTGTGTTTTTAAGGTTTCGGCTCGTGGTATTGTTCCTTGATTTGAGGAGGAGCTTGCCTATATAAAGCAAAGGAGATCATTTGGTTTGGGCAAGTATTTGGTTGAATATCTTATTGGGTGAGATCTAGTCTAAATCTAAAGTAGGCAAATCTACTGAAGGACTAAGATCTCTTTGGCGCAAGATCAGATCTGTAGATCTGACTGTTTGGGTTACTCTTAAGGTCTTGAAATCATTCATATCTGAAGGTACGCAGGTTCAGTGAAGGCCAAGTGCGCCGGGACGCAGCGCAGCAGAGAGAGACCTGCGTGGGGACGCAGGGCAGACGTGGCTCAGGTGCGTCCGGGACGCAGCTCAGTAACGGGAGATCTGCGTGGGGACGCAGGACAGACCAGGTTCAGGTGCGTCCCTGAGGTAAAAAGGCGCGGCGCGATAGTGTCTCTGGGTGCGTCTTTGGGGTAACAGGACGCGGCGCGATAGTGTTCTTGGGTGCGTCCCTGTAGCAAAAGGACGCAGTACAGTTGAAGGAACAGTGCGTGGGCACGCAGCGCAGCAGAAGGATATCTGCGTGTGGACGCAGGGGAGCAGAAGGTTAACTGCGTCTGGTCGCAGGCCACAGAAAGGAAAACTGCGTCTCTGTTCTGTTGATCATATTTCTCTGTTGATAAGGTGTTCTGGGTTAATTCTGTTATTGCTGATCTGATAACTGTAGTAGACAGTAACTGTTATGTACTTGATGATCATTTGATGCTTTATAGAGAGTTGTAGCTCTCTGCAGGTTGCAGCCTGCGTACTGGTAAAGGACTGCACCAGTACAAAATCATTGTAAAAGGAGTTTCTAATTTGAAAGAAGATAGAGACATATTGCAGCAGGTGGTTTTCACCCACATTGGGTTTCCACCTTACATCTTGTGTTCCTTGGTGTGACTATCTGTTTTCTTTGCTCATGCTCATTATTTTATGGTACTGATATGCAAGAATAATTCAAAGATCAAATAAAGAAGATTTGTTAAATTGCTAGATAATACTGATTCACCCCCCCCTCTCAGTATTATTTCCAACATGTATGATGTTTACCATTGCTCAATCCCTTTAGTCTCTATTCTCAAGTCCTTTTATCTTGGATATGATTAGAGCCCTTGAGGTGGATATGTTGGGATATGTGGTTTATGGGAGTGATTGGTTTTACAAGGGTGATCGCACTATGTAGTAGATGTCTAGCCCATGTCAAGAGCAGACATATGTTTTTCCACATGCTCAAGTGTCGTAAAGTCTATATGTGACTCCTTTGTTGTGGTACAGTATAATTCAATTTCTCCACATGCTCAAGTGTCGTAAAGTCTATATGTGACTCCTTTGTTGTGGTATAGTATAATCCAATTTCTCCACATGGTCATCTCATAGTTCACAACATTACATGATTTATGAGGTGTTGGACATATTCCAATACGGTGGGCTCCCGACATCAAAATTCAATAATGGCTCAAATTGATCCACATAATGCCTACTTCATGCCACATTGAGATTTTGGCAAAAAATATCTTTCTCATGTGTAATTCAATTGTTAAAGTGGACATATGCATAAGCAAAAAGGTGGCAAAGTGTGGTCAATTTGTCAAATTGCATGGACGTTGGTTATGTTAAATCAAAACCTAGCCTCATTAATCCCAACACATGCCTGTTAAATCAAAACCCTCTACAAGTTATGCATGACTTGGGTTGGTCAAACACTAGCCAAGCCACATGTGGGTAAAAAGGATACACATGAGGGTTAAAGATTGATCAAAAGAGGTTGTGTTTACTATCCTATGGTGAATGTTGGTCTTCAAAAACCTAAATGTTGGCCTCATTTACCTCAACATTCCATTATCCATGAATTTTGAGCCCCTCCTCTCACAGACTGGGACATATCTTCCAAAAAATATTAGGCAATAAAAATTTGACGTTACCATCCTAGTGATAGTATAAGTTAATTCGAATTTATGACAAGTTGAACAAACCTTCATCAGACAATGTTGTAAGTTGTTCGACAAGGTGACATCACCCATTTGGGTCATTCCACGTTATATCTAAGATGGCTATTAGATTATGTCATGCATACATGGAATTTAAGGTGGGTCGTCGTCATTTCCAAGTTTGTTGTGGCCTTCTAAATATAGTTGTGGGTAAAATATATTTCGAAGGGGATTGAAACCCTCATCAAGTGAGCTATGAGATGATGAGCCCCAAAAATGGGTAACTTATTGGGCTCATTTTGCCTATTGTTCTCCATTAATCCACCATTCTTCATAGTTTATGTATGCTTTTGAAGTATGTTTATGTTAATTGAATGAGTGAGAATAGTCACTTGACCATGAAAGCTAATATGTGTTTGTTGCAAATTTTTGGACAACTTTTGGACCAAGGTCAATCATTTATGGGCCATTTGACAACCAAATACGAGGGGACAAGGTTGAGGATTTGTAGGAAGGGTGTCTCCTGCACTAAATGGCCCCTTCCTCGAGTTCTCCACCATCAGCTCGGAGTTCAGCAGCCCACCAAAGTTGATTTCCAAGGGCAGCCGAGCAGCTTTTGTGAAGTGGCTATGTACTTGCAGTTTTGAATAGCCAAGCCCCTTGAATTAAGGAGGACTGTTGGAGCTCCTCGTAGTGCATAAGTAGGAAGGCTTCCAACCTTCGTAGTTTACTTTTTGAACATTTGTATTTTGCACTATAGTGCTGCTTTGTTTCTCAGCCCATTTTGGAGCTTCTGTTGTAACACATTTTGGACATGGTTGTTTTTTGAGTAATGGAAACCAGTGTCAAGTTGCATCAGTTCTAAGCTTCTTTTCAGGAGCTTGTAGCTCATGGGGTTGGGCCCAACCCAAGCACTGGGGCCTCCTCTATGTACTGTTAAATGTTTTTGTTGTCTTCATAAATAATTTCTAATAGTAGATTAGAATCTTGCTGGGTTATCTAGGTCATTTTTTATGATTGAAAGAGCTTTTCGTGGTTCAGAGTGATTTGATAGGTTGACAACAGAAAACATCTTCGAAAAAGGCCATCAAGCAACCCTGGATCTCACCTCTCCCTCCTCAGGACCATGAGCTGAGACTCAAGTGTCTTGCTGCCACAAAAACACTATTTTTGCTTCTTCATGCAATTGCTAGTGTTAGTTTCTTAGTTGCAAAAGTTGATACCAGATGTGATTACATGCTTAGATCCATTCTTGCTTGGTTTTCATAAGTTATTTTACATAATTTTCTACTAATGGATTTCTGTTCATCATGGGTGCTGGTTCCTAGGTCAAATTAGGTTAGAATAGTTAGATATTTGGTTTGCATGGTCTTTGTTTGGTCAGTTTCAAGAAGTAGTGTGCAAAAAACCTATGATACCTCCTTGCCTACCCTTCCACCATCAGTGCAACCTGTTCCATCCCCTAACTCAGATTATTTCCCTTCGTTTGCCACATTTTCTCAATTTGACCTCATTTCCATTTTTTGTGCAACATTTCTCTATCCATCCTTGAACAAATCCACCCATCCTCATCACTTCTCAGCTTCATTTGCCAGGTTCTAAACCTCTTTACACCCTCATCCAACCTCCATCTCCACTTCTCCACCTTTATTCCACCTTCAACCCTCCAAAATCTCCTTTCGGAACATCCTGTAGAACATCCTATAGAACCCCTGCAGACTTCTTGTAGAAGATCACGAGAGCGATTTTTCGAGATCCGCTCACAGTGAAACTCTATGGAAGGTTGTTAGGGAACCCTTAGGCCCTCTTCTCACCTTCCCAACCTCCTGCAAGCGCCCTCACCATTTCCTCCCATCAATCAACCTCTGCACAGTCAAAACAGTTAAGCACATGCATAATAATTCTACAAGATTACTCAAAAATACAAAAAGACATTCCTTTTCAGATTTCACTACAAGAGTAGCTTAGTCACATGCATTCTACATTTCTAGAAGTCAATGGAATCCATTTCCACTAGTTTCATCTCTTTTCTTGCACCGGTAGGGTTAGTTTATAAAACTAGGGTTTGCTAGGGTTGTATTCCTTTTCCACTTTCAGCTTCTTCCTGCAAGTAGACTAGCTTCCTTTGAGTTAGCTTTCATCCATCACCGTTAAAAGCTTCTTCTAAGAGCTCATAGAAGTTGGCTTAAGCTCCTAGCGGACTTGTGCCAGCTGATCTAGTGACAGCCTGCGGCAAGAGCTAGTACTTGTGCATATAGTGTCGTCGCTTCCAAGTTTGTCACGAACTACCGGGTTGATAAAAGTAAAGAAGGGAGTCCTAGGAGTTGCAACATTATTGCTGCAATACTGGAGCCCACCACTATGGGGGCATTAAAGCTAGATATTGGGCTCTCTCGTAAGTCATTGGGCATTTTTTATTATTATTCATGAGATCAAGTTCTTAGGAGGTCAAATCAAGTAGGGTATTGAATTCCCAAGTTAAATTTGTGGTCAAATCAATTTTCATGCAAACAAAATCGACCCTATTTGTGGGATAATCTAATTAGAGAATATTATTCTATTATGTGAAGTGACTTAGTCTCCAATTTTTTTATGACAGGTCATGTTATTTATCATTCTATGGATGGAGGAAACCGTTTATTACACAGACATATCATAAATTATATATCCTTTTCCCATTTGAGGTTGTTGTTGAATTGTGAGATCATTTATCCCATAATAGAAATCATTTTCCAAGTGCAAACCTTTTGTGTGGATTGATTATTGTATGTTTCCTCTTCTTATTTTTATGTTCCAATAGTTGTTCATAGAATAGATACAAGTATTCCATATTATTACAAGGAAACTAGGTTGATCCATTCAGGAACAATGATCACATGGAAAGGGAGATCAGGGTGCTAGAGTTCATCTCTTCCTTTGTTGGTACTAAAAGGTAATCAAAACCAATTGTTGGACAAACCCTTATCAAGGATTCCTTTAGCAAGGGTGAGATCCTATTTGTTGCTATAGTTGGCCCATTCAATTGGGGACATTCCAATGGAGAGAATCTTTCTAGCAGGATTCAAAGCTAATACAATTGTTACCTACTAGAATTGGGCACACTAAACATTAGAATCCAATCCATTCTCTTGTCCAAGTTGCATAACTTATTTAGAGGGAGTTGTCATCCCAATATAACATTTGGAGGGTAAACAAGGAAAAGATAAGCCTCACTACAACAACCATGCTTAAAAAATTATTAAACTCACTTTTCTTTTTTTGGTTTTATAAAAATAAAAAATATAGAAATATATTAAATTTCTAGCTTGTGCTCAAATTTTTACTTCACTAGTTAGTAGAGTTTGGGGTTTTTAGATACTAGCTATTTTATTTACCCCAATATAGTTTACCCTCTAATTATCTATAATTTTAATTTTTTATTTCATGAAGGTGTTATAAGTATTTTGCAAATCTACAAACTATTTGAACAATAAATTTACATGAGAGATGACAAAATCCCCACACAAAGGGAGAAACCAAGTAACCGTCTATCACTTGAAAACTTTTTCTTTTATTCCTTGTTCAATATTGTAACATTATTATTAGTTTAAAAATATACATTTTCCAACCATTACAAGTTTATTTGACTTGTTGGAATAATTTTTTGGGTTTTGATCCAAGGGGGATTCAACCCCAAATCACTACAAGTGGTTTTGAGATTATTGAAGACTTTAAAATACTTATATATTTGAAGTGTTGGGTGATTTTTATCATTACTAATTTTATTCCCAAGCATTTCCACCCACAAATCCATTAATTTAATGTGTTTCCACTCTTGTGGTTGGCCTCAACAAGTCATTTTGCTTTTTTTTTTTTTTTGCATTTTCTCTAGTTTTGCATGTATCCAAAGTGCACTACAAAAAATAATTACCTTTTTCAATTACCCATAATTAACTTAAGCCAAATAATTCCCCAGCTAGTAAGAGCATATACCACTCAACTTTGTGTTGCTTATATAGTTATTTGTTGACGTCAGAATGATATTCTACTTATTGAGTTGTGTTATTTATACATTTAATTTCATTCACAAATCACTAAAATTTAAAATTAACTCCTACCTTAGCCTTAGATACCTATACTAGGCACCGATCTTTTCATTTTGGTGGAGATAATTGTGCATGTAGGGAAGCCTCTCGTAGCCTTTTGTAGGATTTGGGCTTAAATAGTTTGGACTTGTGTTGAGGTAATAGTGAGCACTTTCCAACCACCTAGTACCTCATGAGGACCTTGGCGAGATTGCTAAACCTGATTCGTAAATTGTAGTGGATATTCCACTGGACAATTTGTCACAACTCATCTGATAAAACTATACTTAAATATCTGAAAATTTACAATATTAGGGGTTCTTCCTCTTTAGATGTCTATATTTGTAGTTTATTGTTTATTTCACATGCATGAAAATTAAAATTTATGCAGACAGTAGAGAACATCGAAATAAAAAATCACAAACTACATTTGAAACAAGATATATCCTGAGAAACCCATTCAGGAAAAACCCAAGTGGGAGGTGAGGTTTCTATGCTCTCTTTCTTTGAATAGGAAATGGTTGTGATCATAAATAACTAAGGTACAAATCCTCTCTATGTGCTCTCTCACTATCCCTCTTGTCTACTTTTATAGTGGCTCGGTTTTAATACAACTCGATAAGCTAATAATGGTTAAGTTTGACTCCCTCAACTCTTAACTAGAGTTACAATATGGACTCTTTTAAAGTATTCTTCATCATTATCACATGGCTAACCCCTTTTCCAAGAGTTATGGGTGCTGAAGTGGCATCCTTTCGAAATTGGTGGTGAAAACAAAAAGGTTAAATTTCGAGTGGCATAAATTTTTCATACAGGATTGAATTGAGGCGATTCTTGTGCCATTGGAAAGGTATTTGTGTGTAGAATAGAAAATAAAGGTGCTACACTTAGGTGAAAAAAAATTTACCCCCAAAAAATGTCATTCCTCGAAATGCTCCTGTAAGGTTTCATACCCCAATTTTCCAAACTAGGTCCCCCCATAAAAATGGTTTTGTGAGTCGCTTCCTCCACTTTTCCACTCTAGAAACATCAATATGGATGAAAAACGTTATCATGATCCAATCCATATCAAAATAAGTCAATAACATTTTTCATAATCGTTTATAGGGAGGAGGTCATTAATCCAACATTCAACAACAATCATCTTGGTAAGTTGTGTTGTTTGTATCTTGATGTTATAATTTTTGTTATTGCTAACTTGCATGATGTCACCTAGGGAGTCCACTTGAAAAAATCATAAAATAGATACATTACAAGAATTTGTTCTCCATGTTGAGAAATGAGGTATGTATTGGTAACTTAATTGTGGTATTCTTGTTGATATTTTTCTTTGAATATTATCATTTTAGCCTTACTTCCAAATTTTAATGACTAATGAAAATTTGGAGCTACTTCCATGGTTAGTAGTGTGGTATGATCCAGTTGACTTTTCAGGTGTGATGATATTCCCCCCACAATCACTTATATGGGTCAAAAGACTATTCCATTTACCATGGATATGGGGAATCAATTAAGAAGCACCATTTTTTCATTTATCAAGTACTACAAGAAAAATGACTTCCTTCATGAGGATATCATGATGATGAAATACTTATCCATAAACTTGGAAGATTTTACAAAGTTTTGGTATGAAAGCCTTAGAAATGGCAATTTTGCATCTTTTTTGGAATTATTGGAAGACCTTTTTGCAAGTTGGGACTATGATTAAGAAATTTATATTTTCCTTGTTTGAGAAATAGAAAGGTTATATGTCAGGTAAAATCTTCTTGAAGGTCGTACTCCTTCACCTATATATGAATAAAAAGTAATCAAACAGGTCATTCCAAATCCTATGAGTTTACTAGAAAAACAAATCAAGCAATTACAAGAATCCATAATTCAAAATAGACTTCCATGCAACAAAGGATCCTAGAGTTGGAGAAATATTATGCATTTAAAGAATAAGTTCTCCATGGAGAGGCTCAACCTTCTCCTCCCTTCCTTGAATCATTATTGCATTATTTATAAAATGATTATGAATCGATGGACTTAATGGTGCAAGAAATGGATGAGAAAAGTGGTAAATAGGATCTAGTTGAAGAAGGAAAGCGAGAGATCACATGTATCCATAACAAGATTGAAGAAATCAATAAAAAAATCATAACTTAATCGCACCCATAACCATGTCAGGGAAAAGAACGACTTCTTTACCTTGAAAATCTAATGAACTCAGTGACAAAGAAGACTTTACAACAGTGTTAAGTATGTAACCTCAACAAGAGAATAGTAGTGAAGAGTCCCATATTAGAGAGGATGACAAAGTTATGGTGTATATGAAGAAGATATTTTTGATCATACAACTAAAGAAGATGAAGACTTTGAGGTAGGGAGAAATGATGAAGAATTTTCTCATCCTTCCATCAACATTTATGAAAAAAATGAAGAACGCCAATATGAGGAGAGCCTTGATGTCAGGATCATTAAAGAACCCACCTTCTCTCCTTCAAATTAAATAACAAGTTGAACATAGCCACTCCTTTCCAAATAATTGATTTTTCATGACACTTTTCCTAGTGACTTGGAAGAGGATGGTTCAAAAACAAAGTCTATATTTTAGGAGGATTGTGACAGAAAGGATATTGGTAGCTTTAAAACTTTTCTTCATTATGGGATTCATAAATAGGATACAAGATGCTTCTACTTTGATGGGGATCCCATTTATGACATAGACACTAAGGGATGTCAAATCATAGAAAAGTTTGGCCACACGAGTAATTAGTTATTCCATGAATCATGAGCGTCGATATCAAATCATGATAGAGGCATATGTGGAGGTGAAGAAAGAGGATTTATATAGTCATGATATAACAAATATGTTCAAGTCATGGATCTATTTGATTTATAGCTCTTAGTTCTATGAAGATCCATTTGATAAAAAGGATATTAATCTTGCAATAGTGAGTAGGTTATGGTCATTTCTGTTTAAGACTTTTTTCATGAACTATCAACCTCACATGCCAAAGCATTCGACCATAAGTTGTGAGTTTCCATTTTTTTAAGCTCTTATCGATATTCTCACCATACTTTTGTATACGTGACTAGATGCAACTAAGAGGGGAAACTATTTTCTTATAGGTGCTACTTGGAGCTACCGTCATATCCCTCTTTTCTTAATGATCTAATAAGTAGAATCAATGAGTGCTATAATATTGGCACTAAGATCAACGAGAATGTGAACCCTACGAGTCTTTGGATTGAAGAAACATGTAGTAGTTCAAGAGAACTATGGTATTTCTTTACATTTCTTCTACATGATGACTATCCCCTACAGGATATTATATATTTGTACTTGTAGATTCAACATCTTATGTGATATGCTAAAACATAAGACAATAATCTACTCTACTCATCAGCAGAAACAAAAATTGATCAATGAAAACACTAAGCGGAAAAGGAAGAAAACCAATCACACATAACACAATATTTTTATGGGGAAAGCAACTTCTAAAACCCCAACTATCTATATTGCATTAACTAGAATATATTAGAATAAAAAACAATGCTTGTTCAACTCGAACAATTCCTGCACAAGTAAAATCTATCTCTTTGCTTCATAAACCAGCGCAAGTCAACACTTAGCCAATTCTGTTACCTGCCAACATTAGGGGAATTTTGAGGTCTAAAATGGGCCTCATAAGAGAAATGTAAAAGCAAAATAAACTTTATAAGAACCAATAAGATTCAAGATGATGATGTCAACCATGGGGGATGATTCAACATTTTTGGAGTAAAAAAGTAAAAAGATTTAAAAATAATAAAACTACTTTTTCAACTTCTATTTTCATCTTATTTCCCCAAGGTTTTACTCAAATTTCGAGCAGAAGTATTCGCTGGATGAAAAATTTAATTCCTCATCCAATGAGTACTCATGTTGCATACTTTCAATGGACCTTACTACACAAAAAATGGGAAATACATGAAAAAATGTGATTGCAATCACATTTTTCATGTAGTAGGGTCCATTGAAAGTATGCAACATGGGACTCATTGGATGAGGAATCAAATTCTGCATCCAATTAGTATTTCCACTCGAAATTTGAGTAAACCCATAGGGAGATAAGTTGAAAATATGAGTTGAAAAAATAGTTTTTTCTTTCTTCCCTCTAAAATTTGATGATGTAATCTAATCTGATTTTATCATTTCTACTATTATTTTATAATTTCCTTACGAGGCCCATTTTAGAGCTCAAAATTCCGCTAATGGCCCCTACTTCCTTGCGCAATTCCTGAGAGAATCAACCCATATTTAATTAGGAAATTATCTCTCCATAACTGTGCAAGCCATCCATAGGCCCTCAACTGATTGCATACACCGTCTGTACAACTTGGAAAATTATACAACTAATAGTACATTGTCCCTAAAATCTAATATCAATTGGGCATTCCTCTGAATTGACATTCATGAGTTATTTATGAGTTAATCTTCAGTTAACTAGTGGAGGAGTGAAGTTGCACTGGTGCTTGTCCCCACTATTAGACCTCCTAGTAGTTCCTCCAACTGTTTGAATTAGTTTAACTGACTTTAACTCAGACTGAGTTAATTAATCACAACTTAAAAGAACTCAACCTGAACCCCTAAAATTTAGGAATCACTCTACATGACTCTAGATATACTTCCAACTCCAATTTACTGATCCAACAAAGTCAAATTAACTTAGTTAACTATTACAAGTTGCTATGAGAATAGAATTTTTATTTAATTCCTAATTTAATTCAAGGACAAATTAAATTAGGATTTCTTGTTTCTATTTTTAACACTCCCTCTCAACAAGAAATGGAATATCTGCTACCCTGATCTTGCCTCTGTGAAACTCGAATTTGCATCTTGACAAGGCCTTTGTCAAAATATCTACATATTGTTCCTTTGTGGGAATGTACTCCAACAACATAATTCTCCCCTGCAAACAATCTCGAAGATTATGATACCGAATATCAATATGCTTGGAAAGATCATGAAAAACTGGATTCTCAGAGACTTTGATACAACTATGATTATCACTAAAAATCATTGTTGGATCCATCTGTTGACCAAACAAACCAACCATAATCTTCCTCTTCCATATAGCCTCACAATTTGCTTTACTAGCAGCCATGTACTCTACTTCTATTTAACTCGGTGCAATTGATATCCATTTCATATTGTACAAAGAAACACCTGCTGACCCAATATTGAAGATCCCACTTGATGTGCTCTTCCTGTCAGGTGGACTCCCAACCCAATCTACATCAGTGAAGCCTTGAAACTTCACTCCCTATTTCTGTTTATACCAAAGACCATACTGAATAGTGCCTCTAAGGTATATCAACACATGTTTGGTTGCCTTCCAATACAGCTTGGTCGGCTTAACTAGTGCTTGACTAAGTTGGTTAACTTCATAACACATGTTTGGTCGCGTGTTCACCAAATACATGAGTGATACCACAAACTTCCTGTAAATATTAACTTGCACTACTTCACTGGAAGTAACATCCTCCTTCCTCTAGTTACCAGCTAGAGGAATCTCCATGGTTTACTTCTCTCCATGTGGAACTTCTTCAGTATCTCATTGGCATACTCTCCCTGAGAGACAATGATGTAGGAGCATCTGGACTTAGCCAGCAATGTGATTGTTTGTTCACATGTTGTGGCTAAAAGAGTTTAATTTCATGACCTGAGTGGTCAAAAAGTTAGTAGAGATGGTTGGATCTCTCGAAGATGAGTTTTACTTCATTATTGTAATAGTTAGGAAATTGTCTTATTTTAGACTAAGGCTAAGTTGTTAGTATAGGTCTGTAATAGAGCTTAAGGATAGATATTTGATTGTTAGATTGATCAAAATAGAGATCAAGTTGTTAGTACAGTTAGAATAGAGTTTGACTCATAAAATAAAGAAAATGTAATGAAAAAAGTTTAGCTGAGCTGAGATGATTGAGGTTTGAGTGAGAAGCAAGAGTTTGAGAGTTAGAGAGGGTTTGAGATTGAGAGAAAGGTCAATATATTGTTGTAATTGAGCCGAGAGGGCCAAGACTCTGTAATAGATATTATATCAATGAAATTGATTCAATGTGTATTTGTATAGTAATCCTGGTGCAAACTCTCGTTTATTTCGGTGTGTCCATGTCCAGACAGTTAACCAGGTATTTTCTTTATTTTCACATTTTACTGCAAATCTCAGTGTTTATGGGTTTTATGTGTTTTAACACTAAATTGCAGTCGTTTAGTGTTAAGGGTTAACTTTTCAATTAAACGCTAAAACCATTGATTAAGCACTTTGCTTAAGTATTGAGGTAATGCACGTGGTTATATCTGAAAGAAGGTTTTTAAATAGTGAAGTTGGTTATCAAGATGACAAGGAGTTGTAAGTGGTAATTCGAGGTAGTCACCCGATTCCACTAACCAAGTGACACGTAGCACTCGGGTGGAGAGAGAAAATTTCCTTATTAGGTGGGTATTCTCCGTGCAAGTGGTTCACGCGATATCCTTGTGAACCATTGGATCTAGTGCTTGGTTGGTCGATGGTAGAGGATCAACGGACTATTTTGTTGATCAGGTTGAGTGTTGACCGTCGGATTTGATAAAGAAGAGATCAACGGTGTGGCTTGAAGCATTGTTTATAAAACGAAAGTCAAAATGGGACCAAAGTTTTAACTAAAAAGTGGGAACCCTCCGTGCAAAGCTAGCCACGAATAGAATCTGCTAGAAGCACCGATTGGTTCTAAAGTAACCAATATTCTATTTTGAAGACTTCACCTTGTTTTCACCAACCCCCTGCGTCAAACAAACAGTTCCTCATCACCTTGTCATACTTCCATCTCCAAAAAGTAGTGCATGAGCCCCAAGTCCTTCATTTTGAACTCTCTTGCAAGATCCTCTATGCAAGACTTGATAAACTTATCATCGGCTATCATAATCAAATTGTCGACATATAAACCAGTAATAAAAGATTTACTCTCAACCACAATATGGTAAAGGTTTACATCTGCTTCACTTTTGGTGAAGCCCAAACTGGTGAAATAGCTATCGATCCTGGTATACCAAGTACAGGGTGCTTGTTTCATTTCATACGATGCTCGCTTGAGTCGGCACACATGCGACTCTCTATTGAAGGTCTCAAACCCTTCATGTTGCTAAATATACACCTCTTCCTCAATAATGTTGTTGAGGAATGATGTCTTTACATCTATCTGATGTATCTTCCATCATGTATGCCCTTACATTGATAGAATGGATTTGATTCATGAGTACCTTGCAACAGGAGAACAAGTCTCATCATAATCAATCCCCTCCACTTGAGAAAACCCTCGGGCCACAAACCTGGCCTTGTGTTTCTCCACACTACCATATGTTGCTTGATTTACCTTGTCAAGCCATTTGGAACTCACCACTGACTTGTCTGTTGGTCTTGGGACCACATCCCAAATGTTTTTCCTGACAATGGAGTCATACTCCTTAACCATGGCATCAACCCAAACTGGTTATTGCACTATTTCCTCAAAATAGGACGTCTCAATCTCTACACATCTGCTCATCATAGCCATCTAGATAGTCTACCTCTCTGGTAAACTCCTCTGCCTACGCTATGATGTGGGTGCTTCGACATTCTCTCTAGCATCATGCAATAACATGCCAACCTCTCTAGTGCACTTTCTCCCATCTCTGGAAGACTCTGCATGAGTGCATGTCTCCACTCCCTACTCCTCTGCATGTGGCTACTCCACATCATCCTGAGGTTCCTCCTTAGAGCTAAAATCTCCTCAACCACATGTAGCTGAAGCTCCCTCTCAAGGGAAAATCTCATAGTCTTCTCTTCATCGACTTTTACATCTTTGTGAACCATTATCATCTTGTTTGTTGGAAGGTACACCCGATAGTTGTGAGGTGTATCAGTGTACCCCACAAATATTCCCAATTCTGCAGTTGGATCTAGCGTTTTCCATGCATCTTTGGTAACATGGTAGTACACTGATGAACTAAAGATCTTGAAGTGTTCCACATCTGGTTTCTTCCCTGAAAAATCCTCTTCTGATCTAATCATCTCGAGAACTCGATGAGGGATTCTATTCTACAAATAAGTAGTTGTGTTGCATGCTTCAACCCACAAGTGTAATGGTAGGTGTTGATCATGCAACATTTCCTATTACGCTCCCACAATATTCTTTTTCTTCCTTTTAGCCACCCCATTCTACTGTGGGCTATGAGGTGTTATCAACTCCTGTCAAATGCCTTCTAATGCACAAACGTTTTTGAACTCATTCGACACATACTCTCCACCATTATCACTCCCGTGAGCTTTAACTTTCTTGCTAGTATCTTTCTCGACAAGTGCTTTAAATTCACAAAAATTAGCAAAATTTTGATCTTTCTTTAGCATGAATAAGATCCAACACTTACAAAAAAAATCATCAAAAAATATCACATAATACTTGTGCTTGGTCTTGGATGTTGTTGAGAATGGTCCACACACATCTGAGTGAACTCGATCAAGGATTGCCTGTGCTCGAATGTCTTTGTAATGGAAGGAATCTTTGGTGTACTTCCCCAGTGTACACCCTTTGCATGTGTCTACCTGTTGTAGTGTGCCCTTGGGAAGACCGATAGAAATTTGTTGCATGATCTTCAAAGGGCCATGGTGCAAGTGACCCAACCTCCTGTGCCACAACTCATTGATATCTCGGCTTTGCACCTTCTCTACTTTAGTGCTCAAGGCAGCACAATCTTCTACCTCCAACTTGTAGAGGTTCTTTACTTGAATCCTTATCCTCTTCACTTGTGCTGTGGCTATGTGACGAAGGAATTCATTTCCCTTACTAAATATCACATCATATCCTCTATCCTCCAACATGGCAACAAAAACCAAGTTCTTATTCAAACCCCGAACATACATAACCTATAGAAAAGTGAGGGGGGAACCAAACTCCCTCTGAAAGGTAACTGTACCAACCCCAGTTCCGTTATACCTCCCATCATCACCCATCTCGATATGCATCTGGAGATCCTTCTCCTCCAAGTTACTAAAGAGCTCTTTGTTACCAGTCATATGGAATTAAGCTCCACTGTCTAGGTACCACACACTACTCATCATCGATGACACCATACAAGTGATCAGGGTGAAATCTAGTTTGAACTGTGAAGCAAGAGCTTCACCTGCGCTCCTCTTGATGGCTTCATACCAACCTTCTTGTGTTGACTCTTTGTGGAAAAGTGTCCCAACTCATGACAATGGAAACACTTGATTTTTGACATGTCCTTCTTCTTGTCGCCCTGACATGAATCTGATTTGGAATGGGATAAATTCCCCTTCATTGTCTTTGCCTTACCCACTAATGCACAATTTTCCTCATCATCATTATTTGATGAGGATTCGTCTCTGGTGTTCTGTTGAATCACTTCCTATACCAAGTCAAACCATAATCGCTCCCACTTTGGTAGCTTCTCCCTCCCATTAATTGAGTCCCAGTAACTGTGCCAGCTCTTGGGATGTCCTAGAAAAGCTAGGCTCACCAGATCTTCTTCGGAAATAGTAACCCAAACACTTCCAAGCTCATCCTGACATTGGGTGAACTTGGCTAAGTAATTCAAAATAAATTCACCCTTCTCCATCTTGATCTTTCCGAGTTTGTCCTTCAATGCCAGCTTCCTATAGTCACTGCTATTTTGAAACAGGTCCATCAATTCCTTCCACATTGCAAATGGAGTTTCCTTACCATGGAGATTCGAGACAATATGATCTCGAACTCCTTCTAGGATAATCCTTCTCAATTTTGCCACACACTTTTTCCATTCAACCAGATCTTTAGCATCAGATGTCAGATGCTTCAAAATATCATGATCTATGAATTCCTTCAGCCCATTGTCTTGTAGCACTGCCTCCATCCCGTCCTTCCAAGATATGTAATTCGAGTTTCCCTCCAGGGCATACTCAAGTCTCAACCGATAGAATGAAATATTGCTGACTCTGAAGTATGAACCTACAAATTCAATTTCACTTGCACAACAAACTCAAATTCTCCTCTTCTATAATGTCTTCAGCTTTGATACCATGTAGATTTTTACTTATAGATTCAACAACTTATGTGATATGCTAAAACATAAGACAAGAATATACTCTACTCATCAGTGGAAACAAAAATTTATCGATGAAAACACTAAGCAGAAAAAGAAGAATATGAATGACACATAACAAAATATTGTTCGAGGGAAAGCAACTGCTCAAAACCCCAACTATCTATATTGCATTGAACAGAAGTTCTGAGAAGAAAATGTGATGCTTGTTCAACCCAAACAATTCCTGCATAAGTACAATCTATCTCTCTACTTCACAAACCATCTCAAGCCAACACTTAGCTAATTTTACTGCCTTCCAAACCCCTACTTCCTTGCACAATTCCTGAGAGAATTAGCCCATATTTAGTTGGGAAATTATCTCTCCATAAAGGCACAATCCATCCATAGTCCCTTAACTGATTCCATGCACCATCTATACTACTCAGAAAAATATGCAACTAATAGTACACTATCCTTGAACTCTAATCTCAACTGGGTATTCCTTTGAATTGACATGCATGAGTTATTTATGAGTGAATCTTCAGTTAACTGGTGGAGCAGTGAAGTTGCACTGGTGCTTGTCCCCACTACTAGACCTCCTACTAGTTCCTCCAATTGTTTGAGCTAGTTTAATTGACTTTAACTTAATTAGATTGAGTTTATTAATTACAAAAGAACCCAACCTAGAACTGTAAAATTTAGGAATCACTCTACATGACTCTAGATAGACTTCCAACTCAAATTTACTGAGCCAACTAAGTCAAATTAACTTAGTTAACTATTACAAGTTTCTATGAGAACAAAATTTTGATTTAATTCCTTATTTAATTCAAGGACAAAATAAATCGGGATTTCTTGTTGCTATTTTTAACAGATATTTCCAAGCCATGAATGAGTTTTCAACATATGATTTTTAGTTGGTAATATCAATGGTGATGATAAATTCATTTGTTGGTTACAATGGATATTTGATTTCACTTGGCATATGTTGCTTCTTTGATTAGAGTGGGGGAGGGTAAATAAGCTCTTTATTATGAGCATGAAAATAGTTAGTCAATTTTATTTTCTTGTATGTCCCTTCCTTTAATATATTTATGTGATTTCATTTAATTTGAATAGTGTTATTTCCAATTTCTTAGAATAGATTTGAATTCCCAATTTGATTTCTCTCTCTCTCAAGAAGGGATAAGACCTTGTGTGGCATTTCCTCCCTAATTTTTAATGCAAACTATAGTGAGATTATTTTAGGCATGTAGGTGTAGAGATTCTAGGGTTCTCACATCCTCATATGTAGAGTACATGTTCCATAGTGAGAGTTAATCATTACCTCTTGGGAAGCCTAGTATTTTTCATGGAAACACCATTGTAAGACCAAATAGATGTAATTCAAAAGCCTTGTAGGCCATGTTATGATTATATATGTGGTATCCTTGGCCTATGATGGCCAGCCATGTCTAGTCTCTTTAAGCTCTATTCTCAAGTAATTTCATCCGGGATAGGATTGTAGGCCTTGAGGTGGCTTTGGGACACATCATTTAGCGAAGCGATTGGTTTTGTATGGGAGATCACACTATGTAGGGATTTTCCAACCCATGTCAAGAACAAAACTATGTATTTTCCACACGGTCATGCGTCATATAATATGTATACATTTCCTTGGCCATGGTGCAATATACTTTAGTTCCTCAACATGGCATTATCACAATTCACAACATTTCAAGATTTATGGGTGATTGTGTGTATCCTAATACATTGGCCTCTTAGGAATAGAATTTAACAATGACTTAAAATTATCAGCATGATGACTGCTTGACATGCCACATTGAATTTTGGAAAAGAAAATTGTTCTCATGCATAATTCCATTGTGAAAGGGGACATATGCATGAGAAAAAGGGTGGAAAAATATGGTCAATTGATCAAAATGCATGGACATTGGCCATGTGAAATTATAATTTTCCCTTATTAATCCCAACGCATGCCTCTTAAAGAAAAAACTATCCATAAGTTGTGCATGATGTAGGCTAATTGTTGGAAAATAGGAAATTACTAAAAGGGGGGGAGGAGGTGGTGAATCTGTAATTGTGCCTTCTAACGACCAATTTTAAATTATTTTAATAGCCTTTTAACATTTCCTTTAACAATTAGTAGAGTTGTATATGTGTTCAATAATTAGCCATGAATTCAAAGAAAAACACACAAGAAACACATGTAAACACCGGATATAAGTGGAAAACCTTAAAGGGAGAAAACCATGAATTATGTTGTTGTGATGTAAATATAAGCACCCACTCCCTTTTTACATCAGCTTTTGTAGGCATTGTTGGAAATGTAGAGAATTACTAAGAGTGAGAGGGTTGAATCAGTAGCAGTAAGGTTTATACAATTCTAACATGTTTTCCAAATCATCAAATAATTATTACACCACATGAAATCATCATATCTCAATCTATAAATAACATTAAAACACAACATAAAATCAACACATCAGCATCAAAATAATCATGAACATAAGACACCAAAGATTTCTAGTGGAAATCCTGAAGGGACAAAAACCACCTGCCACTATTGCGGTACTTATTGTTGTCTTATTATTATATCAATAAAGTACTCTACATATTTTAGCTAGCCTCCACCAACTAGTAGCCACTATGTCATTAACAACATTGTTGGCCACTGCCATCTAGGAAGTATCTACTCACATGAATTTGTTGGACACCACATGTTGGAAGCCACCACTCCTAATAAGTCTCACCAACCACCATTGGACTATCGAGCCACTACTGGATGGAGCTACCACTCCAAAAATATTGTTTTTCTAGCCACCAGCAGCAAGGAGCAACTACTCCTTTCTTTTTCATCCACCACTAAATGGATTCCCCAACCTCCTCAAACTCTTGGATCCACACTTTCGTTCATTTTCAAACTAAGCTCTAAGGAGAATTAAACAATTAAACAATAACATGTCAACCCTCTATGCAATATAATAAATTTGTCCAAGAACAAACTCTGCATACAAAATGATATTATGATGAATGCACTAGGAACATAAATATACTAAATGTTATTTAATCATTCCTTACTCTATCCCCTCTCTCTTTTTATAATATGTTGGTTGAAACACACTTCTGCTACCTTCTACAATTTCTGCAAACTACTTCATATGTTCTACATAATGTTCCTCCTAGATTGCACACTCTTCTCTTCTCACACACTTGCTTGCACACTACATCCAACCAACCTCAACTCCTCAAACCATTATCCTATAAATAATTTTCTAGTGATTAAAATAATAATTACATTCTAAGTAATGGAGCACTCAACATCTTTATTCATACAATAGAATTGATCTGATATTTTGAACATTTCTCCTCCATAACTTGATCCCCTTTGATCTTCATTGAATGAGATACCTTTTCAACTTTATCGTATTCTAGATGAATAACAACCTTCCTCAAACTATTTGACCAAATACCATGTGCAAAAACCATAGAAAATGCCCTTGGAATTAACTGAGTGTACACAAAATTCGGTAAATCCACCTATAGCTATTGTCGTTGGGATAATATGGTCATCCCATATAATATTGTTGCTTGGATAATATGGGCATCCAAGTGACGTTATTTATATGTTATCTTGGTGCATAACTACCTCCATGTTGACTATGCCCCCCCTTCAAAACAAGCTCGACAATGGGATACATAGGCCCAATGTGCAATTTATGATAATCTTCATGATCAAGACATCGATAAAATTATGTTTCTCATGACTACAAAGGAGATATGGGAGAGGTTGAATGCAATGTAAGGAAAAGAAATTAGTAGCAATGGTGGAGAAAAGAAAGTATTAACAAAATATCAAGCCAAGCTTAGCTCAGTGTTGGAAAGCGAAGAAAATCTATCTTCAGAAAATAAAGATCTAAAAAATTGCTTCAAATACTTGAAGAAAGAGAACAACAATTCAAGAAAGAAATTTCTTATTTGAAAGCCCAGTTAGAGGGGGAAAGGAGAATTGAAGAGGAAGAGATTAATCAGATGAAGGAAATTAAGGAAAAATGTGAAGCACTGAGAGCTAAAGTAGATTCTACAAGAGAAGATGCCTTAACACATGAATTTTGCATCCTTTGTTCACAAAATTTACAACTTAACTTTAGGAAATTAACATGTAGACTTATTCATTGTTATAACCGTAGAGGATCATACATGAAATCCAATACAAAGCAATGAAGACATCATTACAAGGAAAACAATGCTAAGTGCTTGTTGACATCAATGCTAACATTATCCCCCTTTAGCATTGATGTCAACCTAAACCTAATATTCCCTCTGGAACCCAACCTTTTATGTTGATCTCGATACTCTATCCCCCTTTGACATTAATGGAAAATGGAAATACCAAAAGTAAAGAAAAATGCCAACAATGTGGGGGATTGAGAGAATTACACTCCCTAAAATGCTCAACACCATGTTGACTACAAAGATGATACAAACTGATATTCTGATAAGAACAAATGTCTCTCTTGCAAGATAAACACATGAAACAATGAACTTAGTTACCAAACATGTCTCTATCCCACACCATGCATCCTCTCATGCTGACCATGATCCCCCTAAACATGTAATAGAGATGTAGTCATCCTCTCTTTGTTTTCATAGAAACACTGAAGAACAATGCCAACAATGTGGGGAGTTGAGAGAAGTACTCCCCCTAAAATTCTCAACACCATGTTGAATACAAAGATGATTCAAACTGGTCTTCTTATAAGAATGAGTGTCTCTCCTGCAAGTTAAGCACGTGAAACAATGAACTCAGTTGCCAAACATATCTCTAGCCCACACCATGCATCCTCTCATGTTGACCATGCTCCCCCTAAACATGTAATATAGTTGCAATCATACTCTCTTTTTTGTTGTAGCAACACTTTCGCTTCTTTGCAATAAGCCTCCTTTCCAAGTGCAAGAGACTACTCCTCATGGACTAGGACTTCAACCAACTTTGACTAATGATATACAATGATATGCAATACAAATAAATGCTCTATGGAGAAAATACATGGTTGTGATAAGTACATATGACTAATATGACTCTTCTATAAGCATACCTATCACCAACCAATGAATCTATGGACCCAACTTACATCATTCAATCAAGTTTCCCAATGTAGCAAGGGTTATGTCAATGACATGCAAAACAAGACTTTGACACCCAATAGCCCATACATAGTTGAATTTGACAACTTTTACAATACATGCTAGACACCATGGGTCTCTATATGACCAATGGACCAAAAGATAAGACAATAATTATGCATGGCTATTCAAATGCACATACATGTGTGATCTCCTCTATGCATGCCCAATATAAAGATATGCAGCAAATACATGGAATCCATGAGCAATAATATGTGATCTTTGCAACAACAACAATAGGAGTAAAATACATGGCATATGATATCACATGGCTACTCTCAACACTTCAGCCATAAACAAGGATCTCAGTAGCAACATATGTGGAGCTCTCAACAACATATAAATGTAATCTCAATGAAGACTTTTTGCAGCATCTAAAATCCTCACAAGGCATTAAACATATCAGAAAATTAAATAACATAACATAGTGACAACAACATATATATCCTCCTCATCAGTAAAACAATATATCATCTATGAAGCTCAAGATCATAGAAGCATACTCTTGTAGCACCAACTCTAGCTATGGGAAATAAATTAGCAAGCAACAAAACATCACTGATAGCATATAAGACAATATAACAACAATCTCTCCAAAATCATATATAATTATCCAATAAAATAGTCCATTAAAGAAGTAATAACAAATAATTGATCTATGTAACAGAAATAACAACATAAGATCTTGCAATATAGCACCATCAGCAACTCATAAACCCATCATATCCTTGACCTCATTTTATGAATGTTAACACACTATCTTGTACAATGAGATAAAAATATCCATGAGGCAGCAAAAACAAAAAAAATGTAAACATATCCCTACAATAAATCAATGTCAAATAGATGCATAACAAGTTCCTCCATAATGAACACAATTCCATCAGTATTTTGGTCCATTGAAAGAAAAAATGCTCCCCCTCAATATGTTATCTTCCTTCACTCCGCATTCTTCTCTTTGAATATTTCATGCTCTAAATCCTGATCACAAAACTTTGAGAAGATTCACCATTAGTAACATATAATCATAAACAAAAAAAATGATCTTCACCAAACCAAACTACTATAAACCATGACACAACAAAATTCTCCCACAATCTGGTGATAAGATCTCATTGCATATATCAATTATTAAAAGATATGAAATATAAATTTTCTTCAAGCAAACATGTGGAAGCACATGACACTTGTGCTAAATCAACTCCTTGACCATATGCATAAGGTCAAATACATAAATGTCATGTCCTCAAAAATATCATAAGAATCAACATACAACTTCTTTAATGCTATCAACAAATATATGTGGTTGATCCAACAAATGAAAAACTGAAATAACGATAATATTTGAAATAAAACAATACTTAAAACCTCATGTAGCTCCCCTTGAGCTCATGCATCTCCTTCATAACATGCAGATTTGTGTGATATTCATCTTCATATAATCTCTCTCATATGGTTGTGCCTCAAATGGTCTACATGCAACTCAAGATGCAACCACATGCTCCCCCTGAGACCATGTAGGCCTCGGATTTTGCTGGAATTCTCTTGCTTCTCCTTATTCCTCCAAACTTTTATGGGTTGAATTTTGACATGTGCATCACCTTCTTTCTTCTTATGTGGATGGCCTTGAATGATCTTCTCTTTTTTACTAGATTTCTTATAACACAGGGAATTTTCCAATCTTTAACCTTATGGCCAATGTTGTCACACACATAACACCTTATGTGACCAAGAAACAAAGGATAAGAGCATAATATCCTCTTCTTCACATAAGTCCTGTAGTCAATAGCCTTATGGAAAAAATCATTGCATGAGAAACAATAGCCATAAAAAGTACTATTATACCTGACTATTGATGATCTTTATGATGAGGGAAATCTTCCTTGCAAATTTGCTTGAGGATGATTTTGATTTGGATGTTCCTTTTGTTGAGAGGACTTGAACTCTTTCATTCTACAATATGCTACAATATGTCTTGAGTTTTTATAGTGAAAACGTCTAACATCTCCCAAGGGTGCAAATGATATTCTTGAAGAATAATTTTACTTTGGTACATTCGTTTCCAATTTCAACTAAGTGGTTTTCTTCTATAGATCACTTTTCCATGAAACCACTTTAGCCTCCAATATTTCACGTTGGTCTTGCTTTTCTTTGTATTGTTTCCTCATTTCTTTTTCAACTTTCCTCCCTGCTTCCAACTAGGTTTTTAAGCTAATGATTTATTCTTTGAATGCACATTCCTTCTCATTAGAAATTTGCAGTAATTTATGTTGATCTTTGTTTTTAGTTGTGAATCTTTTAGTCTCAACTTCAAGGGCCACTATTTTGCTTTGTTCTTCATCATCATAATTTTCTAAACCCGATTTCTCCAAAAACAAATTACCTCCCTTTGGACTTGAAATATCGATTTCAAATTAATGATTATTATCCTCTAGTTCACTAATATCAAAAGTATCATTGTATGCAATGGGAAATGGGAAACTAGAAGTAAAACAACCATTATGTCCATAGTTAAAACAAAATGCAACACTTGATCAATTTTCATGATTGTCATATGCATCCTTGACCCATAAAAAGAGGGATTCTTCTGGATCTGAATTTTTCATGTCTTGTTTTTTTCACTTCCTTTTCTAAGATTGCCTCTTCTTGTTCTTGGTCATAGGTCCATGATTTACTCTTGAGTGATTAATCATCAGTAGAGAGAACCCACTCTGACATCACTAGTTGGAAATGTATATCACTGTGGGGGGGGCAGGGGGGTTGGGGTGGGTGAATCAATAGTGATAGGGTTTATACAATTTTAACCTCTTTTTAAACTCATCAACCAATTAATACACAACATGAAATCATTAGATCTAAATATGTAAATAACATTAAAGACAACACAAAATCAACACATCAACATCAAAATAATCATGCGCATAAGACACCAAATATTTTTGTTGGTAACCCCGAAGGGACAAAAGACACCCGCTATTGTTGTGTATCTTCTAGTTCTCTTATTATTATATCAATAAAATATTTTACATGTTTTTGGCCACCACCAACGAGGAGCCAATACCCCTTTAATATTATCGTTGGCCACCACTAGCGAGGAAGTTGTTAGGACTCCACTATGTATCATTTTTGCTATATATTTTGACACCACTCTACTCTTAAACCATGAACTTCAATGTCTTTTTCATCCACTTTATCCCAAGGTATATAGAAACCTCTTCTTTATTATATGTTTAATCTGTCTTACATTTAATTCCGCAATACTCTTATATTTTATCATTAATTGAAGTGCATTGTTGCTAACACAAGTCAAAGATCGCAGATAAGTTATATGCCTTGTTGGGAACAAGCGGTCGTTGCTGAGACAGCTGACTCCGTTGCTGAAACAGCTGACTCCGTTGCTGAAACAGCTAACTCCGTTGCTGAAACAGCTGACTCAGTTGCTGAAACAGCCGTCAAGCACGCAAATCCCGTTATGCGTCATTTGCGATTCTGGAAGAACTTTTTGTGGAATAGTAGCAGCAGCACGAAGATACGGTTACCTGGATTATCCTGAAGATAGCACTTTTGTTGTCTCGGCTGTAACAGTATCTCTTTTTGAAAGAACAGAATAGTCCTGTTTTGGAAAAGAAAACAGAATCGAGATGATGAAGATTCGCTTTCATGTAAATTGTAAAAGATGTCTCCTCTTTAAAAAGAGGAGACATCATCATTAGAGGGGGATTGATTTTGTAAGTTACAGAAGAGTATTGTGTGAGAACTAGAGCTAGTCTCCTTCTGTAATGTATCAGTTACTTTGACAGATGAATAAAAACTTCTTTTGAGCGTTCCAGTTTAATTCTTTCTCCTGGGGAATCTTGTGAGAAGGAAAGGGCCCGCCTTCCTCACAAGATTCACCCTTTTTGTTCCTGTAGTTTGTTTATTTCTTTATGTGTTTGCACTTTCCTTAATTCTGTTGTTGAAACACTAGTTACACAGTTTTGCAATACTCTGTTTCTTAGCGCTACACGTATCGAATGCACGAGTGAATGATGTTGAGAGCATGTGCTGAAGATCCCTGCATAAAGGGATAGGGTCTTGCTCCCATTGATTGCTTTCCTTTGCCTGCAGTGTGATTAGAAACAAGAGGACAAGTGCTGAAGGTTCCTGTTCCTGGGAATAGGGTCTTGATCTCTTGAAGTTACTTTTCTTACAGTGTGATTAAGTGCCGGGCAGCAGGTGCTGAAGTTCCTCACCAGGGAATAGGGTCCTGTTCCTGCTATGGTTGAATGATTTCTTTCCTTATAGATTGATTTTCTTTTGCTGTAACAGAGAAATCGTTTCTGCTATAATTTAATTGACTTCAGCTCTGATTAAGTAGAGTGTGAATTAGTAGATTAATGAATTTAACAAGTGTGTATTTCTCTTTTACTACAATATCGATTTTGCTTTTGAAATTGAGCATATCCAGTGCGTTGTTATCTTTGAAATAAAAAGACCTTCTCGGGTTGACAATTTATGAGGAGCTCGAATTGTGAAAACAATTAGAGCGACCAACATTTTGGCGCCGTTGCCGGGGAAGGTAATTATAGATTTCAAAAGCATTCATCTTTTCTTTTAATGTGCAGATTGTATGAGAGGACGAGGAAACCAGAAGAAAAATAACCGCACAGGTGGCAAGGGCTGGGGAGGACGAAAAACTTTTATTGACGAGATTGTATCGAAGGCTGAATCATCACAAAGATTAAGTTCTCGGAAATCAAAATTTCAGCGTTCCCCTCAGTCAGATTACAGAACAGAGGAAGTTGTGGGTCCTGAAAATACAGAAGAACCAGCAGTCAGTGCTGAAGAGTCAGAGGAAAGTATTAGCAGATCAGTAGAACACATTGAGGAAATAGTAGAAAGCGTTGGACGACCGGTAGAAAACATTGAAGAACCAATAGAGGATTCTGACGATCGAGAAAGTGCAGTAGGAGGGCCAACAATGGAAGATAACAATGATGCATTCCTCTTTGGAGGAGGACGTGCAGGTCCTGAAGAAGAAAGAAGGGATGAAAATTCCCTTTCTACCTTGGGATTTCCCATCAGTGATCTTCCTGCAGGAACAATGAAAAATATTCCATTGTCTGCTCTACCTAACTTTCATGGTTTATCCACTGAAGATCCTGACGAATTTCTTTTTGAATTTGATATCTTATGCAGAAGTTATGATTATGTCACTAATGCTCAAAAGTTGAAGCTGTTTCCAGCCACCTTAAAAGGGAATGCTTTAAGGTGGTTCATGAGCCTTGGAAGTTGTTGATGCCCCGAAATTCGTTGCAACAACATCGGGGAAACCACCCGGTCCGGAACTTAGTGCAGCTCCTTTTCCGTTTGGAATAGTGGCTCCGACTGGGGATAATGGGACCAGTTTCCCAAAGATTATAAGTAAACGGGATGGATGAATGATCTACGATATAAGATGATAATAAATAACTAACTAAACTATAAGAGAAATATAATAACTATAAGCTAATCCCGGGATTTATCGATTCGGAGAATGCAGCGTTTGATAATCTATGCTCAATGGCAGGCATATAGATGACACTAACAGTAAGCATAAATGTTTAAGTCATTTAAGATTGCTCTGCATAATTAGTTATGCAGAGTGATAATAGCGAATTACTGCACTCAGTCATTTATATCATTGTTACACGCATGAGTAAGAGAGATAACAAATCATAAAACATTCAATAGTGATATGAAATGATGACTTGCTGTTATATTGCATACATGTATTCAACGATAGCAAAAATAATAACACAGCAATTCATATAATAGAAAAGAGAACAGATACAGATAATAGTACCATGTAAGCTGTTTGATCAATCCAGTATATTAATCACTATGTCGCGGTCCTTCCTTTAAACCAGAAAGCATTCCAAGCAAACGACAATAGTGCACAATTTACTTAAAACAGCCTTCTAAGTAAAATTAAGAACCAATGGTCGAGTTTCAAAAAAGAATATAGACTGAAGCACAATAGTGCAAACTTCAGCCTTTAAGTATTTTACAAAATTTTACGACCCTTTCCAAAACAATGAAAGGGTCTATAAATACTATGCTAATCTAAATATCTAAATATCTAAAACTGAAAAACTACTAAATCGGCATTAACAAACATCATCTTGTATTTTGGTGATTCGGCAGTCGGCGGCGATGCTTCAGTCAGAGGTTTCTTTGCCTTTACTCCTTCGCTGACATATCGCCAGCATTGGCTCTACTTCTGGTGGAGTATTGAGGCGTGAAGTCAGCTGTGCATCATATGTGGCATCCTGAATGTCGGCAATCAGGTATCGGAGAGCATCTGTTAGACAGTTAAGAGCCGACCTTTGCGAATGTGGTTTAATCAGGAAAAGCCAGTATGCGTCGGCGGTCAAGGTATTTACTCCAGTGATTAACCGCCCTTGTTTCTCCAGATCAGGGTAATTCCTGTGCTCCAACATGTTTGCTGTTGTTATGTTTCCAGGTGTGCATTGGGAGATCATGTTTGCCAAATACAATGTATCATTGACTAGATTGATCATGTTGCTGGCAATCATTTTGCATCTCGAGGCTGCCCTTTCCGCCTTCATTACCTGTGTGTTCCATTCCATGAAGAGTATGTCCTTGTATGTTACACAGATTCGAGACAAATTTGCCGCTTTCCCTTCTGGAGTGTCTTGCCATTCAATATACTCTGTTATATCATCTTCAGCCTGATCCAATTTACTCCTGGCTTTCTCGATTTGTTCACACACTGCTGTAGATGTTTCACAAAGTGATTCAGCTTCAACAAGTTGTTGGCACAAGAGCCTGATTTGAGATATCAATGCACTGTTTATTCGAGTTGCCTCTGTTCTGAAATCATCAATACTTTGGGCGCTCTTAATACCTTCGAGCTGTGCTGATAGCTGAATTATTTGCTCGTCTTTAGATTTCATCATCAGCTCATTCGATGCCTTTAACTGAGATAATGCCCCTGACAATTCTTGTGCTTTCTGAATGCCACTTTGGTCTATCCTCTGTTTTTCAATTAGCAGCTGCTGGGTTAACGAATTATTTTCTTGTTGCTGAGCCAGCAACTGTTCCTCTAACTGTGCTGCCTTATTTCTTGCCTCTATCACTTCTGCCTGTAATGCATATATCTCATGCTCTTTAGTCTTCAAAAGAAGACTTATTTCTGAGGCTTTGTCGATAGTTTCCGCTGAATAAGCTCCCGCAAATTGCGATAGCTTTGTCAGATCTTCAGAGGGATCTGATTCTCCCTTCCAGACCACATTGCCCGTGACTGTTTGCTCAGGTGAAATAGAAGGTTGATCAAGCCTTCGTCTTTTCCTAGAGCGCCTTACAACGGCTCTATGCTTTGGGCTGTAGAAAATGTCTAGAGGAGGAATTTCCTCCACCTGAAGATCAATTTGATCAGATGGGTCTTGAGTAATTACCTCAACATTCTGTACCATGGGTGGGCTGCTGGTTCCTTCTAGAACCGGAGAAGAAGTAGTATCGGGAGCTTTATTTGTTTTGGAGGCGTCTGAGTCTTTGGAGGCTTCCTTACCACTTATAATGGAATCGAATTGGTTCCATTCTTTAATCAATTCAGGATCAACAGAGATTTGCTTACTCTGTTCTTTCTCTTGTTCAATCCTCTGCTGTTCCTCGAATGCCTTCCGCTGTTGCTCCTCTTGTGCTCTTCGCTGCTGTTCCTCCAATTCCCTTTTCTGCCTATCTTCCAGTTCTTTCTTTGCTTTCTCTTCTTCTTCTCTTTTCCTCTGTTCTTCTAGCTCCTTTTGCTTTCTTTGCTCTTGTTCAATTTGTGCTTTTTGCTGCCTTTCTATCTGTTCCCTTCTATGCCTTTCTGCCTGCAGCTTGTTTTGCCTTTCCTCCTGTTCTTTAATTGTAACAGGAGGTGAATTTATTTTCTGCTGATCAGGCTCGCTTGAGGATGATGTTGGGGTTGTGGATAATAAATCTAGAGGCAAAGTTTGCAACCTTTGCTTTCTAAGTTTATTAAATTCAGTTAACTCCACATCTTCATATCTCATTGCAGCAAGTTGTTTGACTTGGCTTATTGAATCGGCACTCATGAACAGGTCGTCAAACTGATCCTCCTGATGGACAACCTTTGACAGTTTGGCCTGTTCCAAGGCAATGAAAGCAGTCTTTTTTGGATCGTAGAGTCTATTTGGAATAGAAGCTAGAGATATCATTTGGAGTTTTGCTGCTTCCTTTTCTGCATGTTTGTAATTCAGCAGCGTATAAACTCCAATTCTTAAAGGAAAAGAGGGCCATCCTCTCTTCTTCTCCTCTTTGAGAGTTTGTGTGACACCCTCAGACATGATCTGATAGGAGATTTCCCGGGCTAACAATTTATCTGGGATGTACAGGGGGAGAACATGTGGCCTAGCCTTGCTTCCAAAAACTCTAATATAGGAAAAATGTTCTTCGCCGAACCAATGGGCTACGGCTGGTAGGTCAAAAGAAGCTTCATAGGAAATTCTAGGGATAGGTCTGTCAAAAATAGAATAGTGAACGGGAACCATAAAACCATTGCAAATTTGATACAAATGGTCTTTGTGGGAGGGTTTCCACAATTTCCGATGATACAAATGAATAGGTGTTGGGTCATGGGTGGTCCATCTCCAACCAAGGACAGGAAACTCAGAATTAAAACAAAGGGTATCCATAATGTAAGCAGAATAATAAAAGGGTGGGATTTTTCTCTCAGTGACTCTGGTTTTGGCCCTAAACTCACGAATAGCTATGACCAACTTATCAGACAGAATAGTGGCCCAATCCATGATTATACTATTTACGGCCGCTTCCATTAAGGGGACCATATCAATATGGATATTAGCAGAGTCATGAAATCCCCACAATCTACACATCATAATCCCAGCATAGCAATAAGGTGAAGCCAAAGAAGCATTGGAGTACTTACCCGACATATCATGCTTGTGTTTAGCTGGATTCTGCCTCCAATCTCGGAGAGGTTCGGATGGTGATTCATTCTCCTTCGCGAATTTCTCCAAAAAGGCTCTATTATAGACTAGCTCGGGTTCAGGCAAATGATACATCCGTCTCAAGTCGTCAGGCTTGAAGGAACCGAAAATCCTTCCATCCTTAGTATGGAAGGTTCTATCAGTGAGAGTAATTTCTTCAATTGCCCAACGTACCACATCAGTATAAGGCAAGACTTGTTCTCTGGCTGCTATTCTGTGCAGAAAGGAGTCAGCCAAATCTTTAAGAGTTGCCTCAGACTTTCTTAGTTCATCCACACTAGCCTCCGTTACTGTCTTTTCTGGTTGTTCTGCTTCTAGCAAATTGTATGTACCTTGCCATGTAGTGCCAGGAAGACCAGTGCATGTAGTATCTGAGATTAAGCCTTTCTTTGAAACTATAGCAGCTTGGCCTGAGACAGGTGTCGCAGTAGACCCTGCCACCTTCTTGAATTTCTTTCCCATCATATTCAGACTTCTCTCGACGGTTGAATTCTACACAAATGCAAGAGAAATCGTAACAAAGAAATAACAATGACGATCCATAACGGGATAGATATATTATTTGAAGCGTGGTGAGATTATTTCTAAAAGTGGCTGCGGATCTAATGATTTGAGAGGGCACCGCAGATGCAATGATGGTGATTTTACAGCCTGCAGCTCCATAAATGACCATTACTTAAGTTATTAAACCGAATGACCCCTTAAAGCGTGCAACAGATTTTTTCAAAGGTCTAATCGTAATTGTTCGTTAATTCGAAGGGGCAAAGCTTTAGATACGCATGCATTACCTTATCCCTTTACTTAACGGCATTTTGAAATTTGTGCTTTTGTCAAATCGGATTTAAATATAACTTTAAAGCTTTGAAATAATCACCTTTTAGGAATTCAGGTCATCATTAAGAGTCATCGCATCGCATCGGGGGTGTGAGTGACATTATCATTTGGGAAAGATCTTGGCGAATGCCGATTGCGACATTGCATCATATTTAGCGTGCGAACATAATCCCTAAATGTATATCAATTGATTTACCGACTACCGATAGCGATATCTTATCGCATCGGGAAAAGATCTGAACGTCTTATGAAGATGTATGGGATTCTTCCGACTGCCGATAGCGATATCGCATCGGGTCGAAGTTTAAAACACTTTTCATAAGAAGCAGCGCCGATAGTTGATCACCGATATTGTGTCGCATCGGGAAAAGACATGTGCTTTTTCTGTGTGTGCATTGGCTATCGCCGATGGCCGATAGCGATATCGCATCGGAAAGAACCAAGGTAGCAAATGATCTTGCGATTGCTTTTCGGACTTAACCAAAAATTGCTTATTATTTGTTCAAAAAGGCTTTATATTCACAAATTCATTTGATTATCATACCTTTTCTGAACAAATTCATTAATGCCAATTAAAATTTTAAAAGGGACCCATTTCATATGTTAATTGTTTGTGATAAAAATGTTATGAAATGGGGGGTTGTTGTAGGACACAACAGAAGTCAGGTAATCACAACATGGGAACAAATGAAACAAAAATTCCTGCTTAAATATCAAGACTACTGCCGGACGAGAGAGAAGAAGGATGAACTATTCAATATGGCACAAAAGTCGGATGAAAGTTTGGAGGACTACATAGAAAGGCTGCAGTACAACATACAGAGATCCGATCATCCGGATATAAGTAAGGAAATTCGTAAAACAATATTACTTAGAGGTTTAAGGGATGATTGTTTAAATATGTTAAATATGCTTGCTAAGGGAGACATATCTAAAGAATCATATGATGATATTTGTGAACTTGCTAAAAGGTGCTCTAGGGGAGCTGCAAGAAACAGAATAAGAGATTCCACCTATTCAAGGGTGCAGAAATCAGCCAATGGAGGAGAAACAAGAGCAGAAATAGGTAATTTACTTGAAGAATTTAAAACCGAAATGTTAAGTTCTTTTGCTTCGCAGATTGACACTTTGCAGGTTAAGAAGAAGCAGGCCGAAGCAGAAGCAACTCTGGCTGTCTTTTGCCCGAAATGTAGAGACAAACACCCACTAAGGGAATGCCCAAGAGATAAAATACCAGTTTGCACCCTTTGTGAGAAAGATCATGAGACAGAACAATGTCCATCTCTACCAGGAATAAAAGCAGCGTTGCAGCCAACGGAAGAAGAAGCTGAAGCAGTTTACCTGCTAACTCAAAGAAGACAATGGCAACCTAAAGGGCAAGGTACGAACTCTGGTATGCCATTTAATCGTTGGAACAATTATTATGCTTTTGGCCAAACAAGTTACCCCCTCTTCAACCAAATGCAATACCCACTTTTCAATCAAATGAATTTCCCACCCATGCAAATGCAAAACCCTCCCTTTGTTGACCCTTCAATGTGGACTCCTTGGCCTCCACAGCAGCCACCTCCTTTCAATCCTTGGAACCCAAATTGGAATAGTCAATCACTCCCGTACCCAAATCAAGTGCCTCAATTCCAACAATCACTCTCTCTGCCATCAAATGCTCCGCCAAACAACCAAATGAGACCCCAACTACCTGTGCAACCAAATCCTAACCCCAATAATAAAGTTGTGCAAGTCATTGATATTCAGAATCAGTCTATATTTCCTACTATGCAATGTAATGATATTCATTTGAGATCTGGAAGAATAGTAGAGCCTATTATTGATGACATAACTGATTCAGATAAAAATGAAACCGAGAAACAAAAAGAAGCTCAACCACCTCCTAACAAAAATGTGGAATTAACAGAACCACCATTCCCCGAGCGTTTGGTTTTAACCAAAACAGCTGAAACACCTGCTTTTAATTTTATGGGGGAATTGCAAAATTTGTATATTAAAATTCCACTTTTACAAGCATTAAGAGATGTACCAATTTATGCCAGAACAGTAAGGGATATTTGTGTTAAGAAACCTGGTAGGAAAACCAAGGATCCCCTTACAGTACATGTGATGGGAGACTTGTCTGCATTAATGTCCGGAAAAGTCCCTCCTGTAAAATATGGTGATCCTGGCCATCCTACTGTCACAGTTCAGATTGGTAAAGCAATGATTCCCCGAGTTCTGGTAGACTTAGGTGCAGCAATTAATATAATGACTCTGGAAACTTCACAATTGTTACAGCTGAATAACACAATCAGAGATACACCCACCATCTTAGAGTTAGCTGACCGTTCCACAATTAAACCAGAAGGGATTGTTGAAGACCTACTCATTTCAGTTGAATCCTGGAAATATCCAGCTGATTTTGTTGTATTGCAGACTAAAACAAAGCTGGGGGACATCCCTTAATTCTAGGAAGGCCATGGTTGGCCACAGCTGATGCATTTATTAGTTGCAGATCTGGTTCAATGACAATTTCTAATGGTTATGAAACAAAACAATTAACTCTTTATCCTCACGCTACGCCAGTAGTCAATAATGAAGATTCTATATGGATGGATTATGATGATAATGCTGTTCAGCCTATTCTAACTATAGGACAAGCTTTAACTCTTAAAGACAATACAGAGGATGAGATAATCAATAATTTTATTTGTGAACCTTCTTCTGTCATTGCTGAAACACACAATCAATTAACTGCAATTTTTGAAACTGATGCACAAGAAAAGATTGAACCTGAAGATTCATCTCAAACTTTAACCACGATCTCATCTAAAAGCATAACAGTTGAAATTGAACCCGGCAAGACATTAAACATAAATCCTGATCTAACAGATGCTGAAACACAGCAACTAATGAAGTTATTACACGAATATAAGGAGGCATTTGCCTGGGATTACACGGACATGAAAGGTATTTCTTCTGAATTATGTACTCACCGAATTTACATTAAAGAGGGATGCCGACCTGTTTGTCAACCCCAAAGACGAATGAATCCTAATTTACGAGAAATTGTTAAAGAAGAACTTCAAAAACTGCTTAACGCAGGATTTATATACCCCATATCTGACAGTGAATGGGTTTCCCCGTTAGTAATTGTTCCTAAGAAAAACGGGAAATGGAGGGTATGTGTCGACTATAGAGCTTTAAACAAAGCTACTCAAAAGGATCACTTTCCCTTACCTTTCATTGATCAGGTGTTGGAAAGTCTTGCAGGGAAGAAATTCTTTTCTTTTCTAGATGGATTCAGTGGGTATAATCAGATAAGAATTGCACCCCAAGATCAAGACAAGACCACTTTCACCAGCCCCTGGGGAACTTTCGCCTATAGAGTTCTTCCATTTGGGTTGTGCAATGCACCAGAAACTTTTCAAAGAGCTGTTATAGGAATTTTTTCCGATATGCTGAATGATTGTATGGAAATATTTATGGATGATTTTACCCCCTATGGTGTGTCTTTCGAAGAGGCATTACAAAACCTTGAGAAAGTACTTAAAAGATGTATACAAGCTCACCTCTCCTTAAGTACCAAAAAATGCCATATGATGATGAGTGAGGGAATAGTGCTTGGACATTTTATTTCATCTCAAGGTATTCAGGTAGATCCATCTAAAATATTGGTCATTCAGAATCTTTATGTTCCTAAAACTCAAACTGATGTGAGAAGTTTTCTAGGACATGCTGGTTATTACAGGAGATTTATTAAAGATTTCTCTAAAATAGCTTCTCCATTATTTGTATTGCTTATGAAAAATGCTGAATTCAAGTGGACTAATTCTTGTCAGAAAGCTTTTGAAGAGCTGAAGCATCAGTTGTCTACTGCTCCTATTTTGAGGGGGCCTGACTGGAATCTCCCGTTTCACATATCTTCTGATGCTTCAGACATTGCTATTGGAGCGGTTTTGGGACAAGAGGAAAATCATCTTCCTTATGCTATATACTTTATCAGTAAGAATATGACTCCTGCTGAGCTTAACTATACAGTTACCGAGAAAGAGTTCCTTGCAGTAATCTATGCCATTAATAAATTCCGACACTATATCACTGGTTATCCTACTTTTGTGCACACTGATCATTCAGCTATTAAATACTTAATGAACAAATCTGCCACAAATGCTAGAGTTACCAGATGGCTATTACTATTGCAGGAATTTGATATTACAATTGTAGATCGGCCTGGTAAAGAAAATGTGGTGGCTGATTTTCTTTCACGGTTAAAAACTGACAATGATATTCCAGTAGATGATAGTTTTCCTGACGAATATTTGTTTGCAGTTTCTGCTCATTCTCCATGGTATGCAGATATTGCTAATTATTTGGTTGCAGGAAAACTACTAGCACACCTGTCATATAGAGAAAAGAGAAGAGTTGTTCAACAAAGTGCCAGGTACAGCTGGATAAGCGGGTGTCTCTTCTATACTGGGCTTGATCAGGAGATCCGAAGATGCATTAGCGAAGATGAAGTGTATGACATATTGAAAGCTTGTCATGATGGCCCTTGTGGAGGCCATTTTGCTGATAAAAGAACAGCACATAAAATTCTGAGGATGGGTTACTATTGGCCCTCATTATTCAAGGATGCAAAGAAGTATGTAAGGGCTTGTGACAGCTACCAGAGAATGGGTCAACCCAATCATAGAGACCAAATGCCATTAAAGCCCCAGGTAGTTTCTGAACCATTTGAAAGATGGGCCTTGGACTTCATAGGACCCATTAACCCTCCATCCAATCAAAGAACCTATATATTAGTCTGCACAGACTATATGACTAAGTGGGTGGAGGCCAAAGCACTTATTAGAGCCAATGAAGAGGTTGTTCTAGCTTTCTTATTTGAAGAGATTTTCACTAGATTTGGAATTCCCAGAGAGCTAGTTACTGATGGAGGACCTCCATTCAATTCTCATGGTTTTAAATCTACCCTTCACAAATATCATATTCAACATAGAATGACTACACCATACCACCCCCAGGCCAATGGGCAGGTGGAAAGCACAAACAAAGTTTTAGAGGCCATTCTAACTAAAACAGTGAAGGACAACCGAAAGGATTGGTCCCAAAAGCTCCCTGAGGCATTATGGGCTTACAGGACTACTTGGAGAAACACTACAGGTTTTTCTCCCTATGAATTGGTTTATGGTAAAAATGTTGTTTTTCCTGTGGAATTTGAAATTAAAACTTTAAGGACTGCTTTAGCTGTTAATCTTGATTTGAATGATGTGCAGACAGCTAGATTGCAGCAGCTTTTGGAGTTGGATGAAAAGAGATTAGATGCCATTCATCAAACAAACATGATTCAACAACAAAGGATGAAGTGGCATGACAAAATTATCAAACACAAGCAGTTCCAAAAAGGTAATTGGGCCTTGTTGTATGACTCTCGGTTTGAAAATTTTTAGGGAAAGCTACGTACACGTTGGCTTGGACCATATGAAGTAGATGATGTTTTTCCAAACGGAACCATTCTGGAAAAAGCAATAAGGAGGACAGATTCATCATGAGAAGATCTGAAGCTTTAAATCAAGAAGCTTCTTCCCATCATTTTACCCTCTTTCCTAAAGCAATATCCCTCCATACCCACATTATTTCTATTATTCCCACTCCCACCACCCCTGAAATATCCTCCTTCAGTCAGTATTTCCCACCCCTTACTGCCGAAATAATCCCTTTATCAAACATTTTCTCCATTCACAGACCTAAGTCATTTATCCCATTTCTCTGATTTTTCCCGTTGCTAAAACATCTGTTTCAGCAACGTATCATTGATTTTTCCCGTTGCTGAAACACCTGTTTCAGCAACGTATCATTGATTTTCCCCGTTGCTGAAACACCTGTTTCAGCAATGTATTATCGATTTCTCCCGTTGCTGAAACACCTGTTTCAGCAACGTATCGTTCATTTTTCAGTTGCTCAAACACCAGTTTCAGCAACTTGTTATCATCAAAACAGTATCCCTCTTTGCTGTCATATGAGCTTTCTGGTTCTCCACGATTATACTTCAGATCCTTTTGGTGAAAATTTGTTCAGCACGTACCAGATTCAATTACACTCCCGTTCTAAAAATCTACAAATTCTTCCATGTACATTAAAGCTATTTTGAAGCAACCGACACTTCGAATTATTAAATCAAAGGTAAAATGTAAGGTATAAGGTTTTAATGTAATTCGGTTAAATCATATTAAAGAGAGGATTTCATTTCATAATGATTGCATACCTTTACACGTCCAATCATTATTACACCATACGTAGGGGGGGGAATTCCAAAAATAGAATAATCATTTCGCATGAACCAAGCTGCCGTCCGTTGTCATATCTATTTCTGCCGTCATTTAGACTATGCAGCCTCTGTTGCAACAACTAGCGCGATCAGGGTCTGTGTTTACTGTGTCGGTGCCTCTGCGGAAAACTCAAAGCTACAGCCATGGGAGGGTCGGCCGTTAGACATGAGCCCGGCTCCATAAGTCTTCTTCAATTGTTTCCTGAAGTTTATCAGATCTTCCAACAAGCAGGATGGACAGTATATTTTGAAAGGTTGGGGGAATTTAACCATGAAAAAGTATTAGAATTTGCACAAAACCTTGAAGACAATTTTTCAGTGGTCCAAGGGGTTCGCATTTCAGTGACAGAGGATGACATAGTTCAGGTATCAGGGTTGCCAGCTGAGGGTACTCGCTGGTTTAGCAGGAAGCAGGTCGTTCTTAACGCGCAGCAAGAATTTCTGCACCCGGACGAGCAAGTGGAACCCAGAGGCCGCGGGGTTAGTCTGCACTCACTTCCTCAACCATGGCCATCAGTGGCAGAGTTCATCAAACACTACTTAACATGTGAGGGGCGTTATCAGGTAGTGTACAATCATGATTTTGTTTTGATGAATCACTTGAGGAATGGACGACTGATTAATATCCCCTATTATCTGCTTGATTGTATTAAAAACATGTCTTATTATTGTAAACGAGCTAAATCTCCAATGTCATCCCTTACCCATCACCGGTTATGCCAGTTGCTGATACAGAGGGGTTTTGCTCAGCAAAATCCCCCTCTGCACGCCCCACCTGAAAGTCCCCAACCGCCCGAAATCCCTCAACAAACCCCAATATCCCAACCACCCGAAAATTCTCAGGATATTCCGGAAATTCCTCAGCAGGACCAAACGCCCCAACCATCTGAGAGTCCTCATGACATTCCAGAAATTCCTCATGAAGAACAACAGGAAGAAATTCCGCATTCCCCAGTTGACCCAACCCCGAGCTCGCCTCATTTAGCAGAGCCAACTGCCTCCACTATTTCGGTCCCTAGTGACGACTCTCTAACACCCCCTTCCTCACCCGTTAAGAAAAAGAAGAAAACCTCAACAGTCGCAGGCTCCAGACCACGGACAAGGTCCACATCTCAAATTCTTACCCCTCCGGAAAACCCTGTCCCCAGAAAGAAACCCTCCCTTTCAAAGAAGAGGAAAGGCAGTAATTTTGCTGCCTTCCTACCAAAAAGAAAAAGGAAAACGACTGTTGAGACAAATTCCACCTCCATTTTCCCTGACCCTGCCACTATTCTACTAAAACCTTTATCCCCATCCCAAACTTCCCAACCTGTCTCGTCCGAAGGCACTGCCCCACAAGAACCAGTGCCCCGGGATAATATGACATTGTTTATGGGCCAAGAAGTGACTGCTCCACAAGAACCAGTCACTTGCCCAGTGACTGAAACACAAGAACCAGTCACTGAGGCACAAGAATACACCAAGCAGGACGATAGTGGGAAATGCCCAGTGACTGAAACACAAGAACCAGTCACCTGCCCAGTGATTGAAACACAAGAACCAGCCACTGGAGCACAAGAACCCATTTCTAGCCCGGTGGATGAAACACAAGAACCACCCACCGTGGTTCAAGAACCAGCTACCACTGTGCATCAACAAAATATTCCAACAGAGCCAATCAGCACACAAGGTTCACATACTATGACATCTCTACTGGAGGAAAATGAGTTCCTGAAGTCTGAATTAGAAGCTTACAAAACTGAACTAACCATGGCTCGAGAGGCTTTTGAAAGAGAACTGAATCTCCATACATTAGCACACGTAGCCTCGATGCAAAATAAGGAGCCATGTATGGAATATATGTGCAAGGAATGTGGCAGCATTTATCAGGATGCAGGCTACAAAGTAGTTAAAATTCAGCTCCCTGAAACATCTACGACAGGTGGAATAAAAGAGGAATGCCCTACTGCTCCACAAGAACCAGTAGGACCCTCTATAAAGCAAGAAGAAGAAGAAATCAAACCACAGATATCCCATCCTTTGCAGGATGATGCAGCCATCCCGACAGAGGAAACAATGCCCCAACACATTACTTCTGATGCAGCCATCCCGACAGAGGAAACAATGCCCCAACACATTACTTCTAATGCAGCCATCCAGACAGAGGAAACAGTGTCCCAACCCACTACTTCTGCCAAGACACAGACTCTGCCATGGAATCAATTGGAACAGATGAACAGATGGAAGAAGCAATATGCTGAAGAACAAGATATAATATTACGACAGCATAAGTTGCAATGGCAGAACCATGTATATGCTAACTGGGATAGCTGGGACCAAATAATGCAAGAGCACAGGGAGTATAAAAAGGAAGCCAGACAGTCTAAGGCAAAGATAGCCTTGATGTTTTCATTAGTGCGGAAATTGATGGTTACGCGCAAACCCTCTGTAAACTACTCTCTCTTTCTTTCTGAACGATTAGTTTATTTCCAATTAAAAGCGATAGCAAATGGCAGACCATATGAATTAATGACTTCAGAGAAATTTGTTGAGACCTTTAAGGAGGCCCCTGAAAGTGACCATCATCTGCTGTGTGAACTCTACCTTCATAATGAGGCCATTCCTGAAGATAGGAGAGTTAATCTTATTCCAATTGCAGGAGATATACAAATCAGGGCATTTGCTTCGTTTTTGTCTAACCAGCTCACTTGGCAGACTGCGTTCACTGCAAGCAGTCATAATGAGGAGAATAAACTCCTGTGGATTAGACCAGAGCCTGTAGGCCCAGCCACGTTTATAGCACAATATTATGAATTCCTGCAGAAGCCAGGAATGAACGAGTACATGCAGCAATTACAGGCTTCAATACTTTTTAAGTGTCAACAGCACATTAGAATGAAGGGTACTGCTGCATTGAAGGCCAATGATATCTTTTGGCAGCAGTCATGTAAGGAAAGACAGGATTATCATCCTTTTAACCCTCTCAATCTTCAAGCCGCATTATCCAGGGTCCCTAAGTACATTGATTGCATTCAACATTGTGGAGTAAACTGGATCGGGTATCATTTCCGTTTTCCAATTTTATGGCTGCCTTCAGACAAGTATCAATGTCATTACCAGTTGACTGACAGAGAGGAAGCCTTGGCATGGCAACATTTGCAGACCGACAGCGGGTTCCGAGCTCCTACAGATGCCACCTTCTCCAGCTACTGCTTGAGTAATTTGCATGCTCAGTCCCAGTACTCAGACTCTGATTCAGACTAGGGGTTGCCTGAGGACATGCAACATTTTTAGCTGGGGGGGATGTTAGGACTCCACTATGTATCATTTTTGCTATATATTTTGACACCACTCTACTCTTAAACCATGAACTTCAATGTCTTTTTCATCCACTTTATCCCAAGGTATATAGAAACCTCTTCTTTATTATATGTTTAATCTGTCTTACATTTAATTCCGCAATACTCTTATATTTTATCATTAATTGAAGTGCATTGTTGCTAACACAAGTCAAAGATCGCAGATAAGTTATATGCCTTGTTGGGAACAAGTGGCCGTTGCTGAGACAGCTGACTCCGTTGCTGAAACAGCTGACTCCGTTGCTGAAACAACTGACTCCGTTGCTGAAACAACTGACTCAGTTGCTGAAACAGCCGTCAAGCACGCAAATCCCGTTATGCGTCATTTGCGATTCTGGAAGAACTTTTTGTGGAATAGTAGCAGCAGCACGAAGATACGGTTACCTGGATTATCCTGAAGATAGCACTTTTGTTGTCTCGGTTGTAACAGTATCTCTTTTTGAAAGAACAGAATAGTCCTGTTTTGGAAAAGAAAACAGAATCGAGATGATGAAGATTCGCTTTCATGTAAATTGTAAAAGATGTCTCCTCTTTAAAAAGAGGAGACATCATCATTAGAGGGGGATTGATTTTGTAAGTTACAGGAGAGTATTGTGTGAGAACTGGAGCTAGTCTCCTTCTGTAATGTATCAGTTACTTTGACAGATGAATAAAAACTTCTTTTGAGCGTTCCAATTTAATTCTTTCTCCTGGGGAATCTTGTGAGAAGGAAAGGGCCCGCCTTCCTCACAAGATTCACCCTTTTTGTTCCTGTAGTTTGTTTATTTCTTTATGTGTTTGCACTTTCCTTAATTCTGTTGTTGAAACACTAGTTACACAGTTTTGCAATACTCTGTTTCTTAGCGCTACACGTATCGAATGCACGAGTGAATGATGTTGAGAGCATGTGCTGAAGATCCCTGCATAAAGGGATAGGGTCTTGCTCCCATTGATTGCTTTCCTTTGCCTGCAGTGTGATTAGAAACAAGAGGACAAGTGCTGAAGGTTCCTGTTCCTGGGAATAGGGTCTTGATCTCTTGAAGTTACTTTTCTTACAGTGTGATTAAGTGCCGGGCAGCAGGTGCTGAAGTTCCTCACCAGGGAATAGGGTCCTGTTCCTTCTATGGTTGAATGATTTCTTTCCTTATAGATTGATTTTCTTTTGCTGTAACAGAGAAATCGTTTCTGCTATAATTTAATTGACTTCAGCTCTGATTAAGTAGAGTGTGAATTAGTAGATTAATGAATTTAACAAGTGTGTATTTCTCTTTTACTACAATATCGATTTTGCTTATGAAATTGAGCATATCCAGTGCGTTGTTATCTTTGAAATAAAAAGACCTTCTCGGGTTGACAATTTATGAGGAGCTCGAATTGTGAAAACAATTAGAGCGACCAACAGAAGTCTCTACTCACGTGACTTTGTAGGCCACCACCTACTGGAAGCCACCACTCCAAATAAGTCTCACCCAACCACCATTGAACTATCCAACCACCCTTGGATGGAGATAACCACTCTCAAATACCATTTTAATAGCCACCAGCAGCAAGTAGCAACTACACCTTTATTGTTCAACCACTACTACTGAATGTGTCTGTCAACCTTCTAACACTTTTAGAGCCATGCTTTCATTAATTTTCAAACTGAGCTCCAAGGAGAAATACATAACTCAAAAATATTATGAAACTAACTCACAAAAAGATATAAAAGATAGATCAACGCCTTAGAAATAAGCCTCTTCGAGGGGGCAACCTTCTTTACATTACACAAATGAACAATTCTTAGATGATTCAAATGACAAAACCTCCTTTCTATATATAGGAGTCTAAGGGGTCACCATATAACCAAAGCCGACCTAACAATAATAATATAAAGGCACAAAAATAACAATAGCGGGATTATATGGGGCACAATAATAACAATATGGGGACAATAGGTGCACAACAATAAAAATAAGGGATACAATGACAATAGTAATGGGGAATCACTAATATTATAGGGACCTAAAATGCCCCTCTCCTTCAAAAAAGTGTTGTCCTCAACACTTGAGTAGTTATGGATGCTTCTGTATAAAATTATCATCCTCCCATGTGGAATCTTCAATGGGTAAGTTCTTCCACTTTATGAGATACTCTGAAATTGATCGATTTCATAGCTGTCGATTTCTTGTTTCTTTAACTTTTTCAGGTTCCAATACAATTTTTCCTTCCTCATCAAGTTCTGGCAATATTGTTTGAACTAGAAGCTTGTCACCTATAACCTTCTTTAAGCATGAAACATGGAAAACTAGGTGCACTCGAGAAGCTGCAGGAAGCTTCAATTTGTATGCCATAGTACCTATCTTTTGCAACACCTTGTACAGACCATAATACTTTGGTGATAATTTATTATCCTTCTTAGCTTGCTTGAGGGGCCTTTGTTTATATGGTTGTAGCCATAGGAATACCCAATCACCTACATCAAAACTTCTTTCGTTGTGATGTTGATCTACCTGCTGTTTCATCCTATTCTGCACCAAGGTGAGGTTATCCTTTAAGAGTTGGAGAACTTGTTGTTGATGCTCGATGTGATATTCCACTACTTGAAACTTAGAATTTTCTCTTAAATATGATGCGATGAATGGTGGATGATATCCATAAAGTGCCATAAATGAGGTCACTTTTTGTTGCAGTATGGAAGGAAGTGTTATACAACCATTCAGCCAGAGGCAACCATTTGACCCATTGTGTCTGTTTATCAGATACAAAGCAACGAAGATATCCTTCTAAAAATTTGTTTACTATCTTAGTTCACCCATTAGATTGAGGATGATAAGATGATCTATGAGCTAACTGAGTACCAGGACAAGAAAATAATTCTATCCAAAAATTTCCATTGAAAATGGGATCTCTGTCGCTTAATTAATATTTGGGTTTCCATGTAGCTTTTGAATTGTTTCCATAAATGCAGTAGAAATTGTACTCGCTTTAAATGGATGAGATAATGCACAAAAGTGTGCATACTTGGTAAGTCTATCAACTACCACCATGATAACACTCTTTCCTTCGGACTTGGGTAAACCTAAGATAAAATCCATTGAAACCTCCTCCCAACGTTGGCTTGGATTGGATAAAGGTTGTAATAGTCCTGGGGTCTTAATTGTTTCAAATTTATTTTGTTGGCAAACCAAAAATTCCACCACAAACTTTTGAATATCCTATTTAAGGCCATCCCCAAAAAAATCCTTCTTAACCCTGTGGTAGGTTTTTATAAATCCTGAGTGCCCTCCTAAGGGAGAGGTGTGCAATTCCCTAAGAATCTTTCATTTGAGTTGAGAATTCTTACATAGGTATAACCGATCCTTGTACCATAACAAATCATTTTTCTAGCTAAATGTATCAGATGTATTGGGATCTTGTTGTATCTTTTGAATGAGTTCCCACACTTCCTCGTCATTCTTCCATTCATCCCTTGCTTCGTTTATCCAATCTGGTTGGATAATAGAAATGGCGTACAACAATGCTTCCACATCCTCATCCTTTCTTGAGAGTGCATCTGCCACAACATTTTGCTTCCCTTTTTTGTAGATGATTTCAAATTCATAACCCAACATCTTTGTGACCCATTTGTGCTACTCTTCTGAAGATAATCTTTGTTCTAATAAGTATTTTAGACTATCATGATCTGTTTTTACCTTGAAGTGTCTTCCCATTAGGTAGGGTCTCCATTTCTTAAGTGCATGTAGTATTGCCAACATGTCCTTATCATAAATAGCTTTGTGTAAATACTTTCCTTTGATTGGACGACTTTCAAAAGCAATGGGTCTTTCTTCTTGAATTAAAACAACACCAATTCCATTTCCTGAGGCATCACATTCCACAATAAAGGTTTTTGTGAAGTCCGATGTAGCTCAAACTAGTGCTTGGTACATTGCCTCTTTAAGATGTTCAAAGGCCTTTGTTGCTTCTAGAGTCCATAAAAATGCATCTTTCTTCAATAATGCTGTTAGAGGTGTTGCTATTCTCCCATAATTCTTAAAAAACTTTCGATAATACCCCATCAGCCCGAAAAATCCTTGTATATGCTTTATGGATGTGGGGATTTTCCATTCCTTAATGGTTTTAATTTTTCTAGGGTCTACCTTAACACCTTCATGAGATATAATATGACCCAGATATTCCACCTCTTATACTTCAAAGAAACATTTGGAGATTTTTGCATATAGTTGTTTCTCCTCCAATATTTTGAGCACCATGTCAACATGTTGGACATGATCCTTCTAGGACTTGTTGTACATTAGTATATCATCAAAAAATACTAACACAAATTTTCTAAGGAAGGGTTTGAAAATGGAATTCATCAAACCTTGAAATGTAGAAGGTGCATTAGTATGGCCAAAAGGGATGACCAAAAATTCATAATGACCCTCATGAGTTCTAAATGTTGTTTTTGGAATGTCTTCAATCTTCTTTTTGATTTGATGAAATCCTGAACAAAGATCCAACTTGGTGAAGTAAATTGATCCATGCAATTCATCCAATAATTCATTAAAGACAGGAATGGGAAATTTATCTTTAATAGTGAGCTTGTTGAGCTCCCTAAAATATGGACACATGTGCCATGATCCATCCTTCTTGTGAACCAATACTACTGGAGCAGAGAAATAACTTTGACTAGGTTGAATTATACCAGCCTCTAACATTTCTACAACCATAAGTTCAATTTCACTCTTTTGGACATAGGGATATCCGTAAGGCCTTATGTTTGGAGGAACAATTCCTAGGATCAAATTAATAGCATGATCATGATCATGAATAGGTGGGAGGCCTTTGGCAGCTCAAATGCCTTGGAATGATTGTCCAAGACTTTTTGGATACCTGGAGAAATGGATGATTTCGATGTGGGAACCTCTAGTAAACATAATTGTGTAATTATGCCTCGTTGTTCTTTCTTTAGAATCTTTGTCATTACGTTAGAGTTGATTATCTTTCCTGGTTTCCCTGCGATACCCCTTAATTCAACTTCCTTTCCTTCTGAAGAGAATTTCATGAAAAGTTTTTGGAAATTAAAAGCTATTGTACCCAAGGATTGTAGCCATTGGACTCCTAGTACAACATCAGCACCACCCATTAGAATGGAAAGCATCGGGCTATTCAATACATATTATCCCATGGATAGCTTGATATTACAACACTTTCTTGAGCAATTTATGGTTCCTCCTCTTGCAACCATCACTTGAAACTGCGGTGCTGGATATAGGAATCAATTCAATTCCTTGGCTATCTTACAATGAATAAAGTTATGGGTACTTCTCGAATCAATCAACACTATTACCTTTTTCTTCTTGATATGCCCTTCTATATTGATAGTTTGAGGAGTGGTAATTCCAACCAATGCATTACAAGATGTGGTTGGATTCATTTCTTATTTTTCTAGGGTTTGTTCCTGGTGTATATCCTCTTCTTTTGATGTTTCTTGTTCCTTTTCTTCCTCCTCTTCACAATCTATGTAAAATAATTTATTCTTGGCACACTTATGAGTTTTAGTGTATTTTCTATCACAATTGTAACAAAGCCCTTTTTCTCTTTTTTCTTCCAATTGTTGTGGTGTCAACCTTGTAGGTTGTGGATGGCTAGGGGCAGAAACACTTCTATATTTATGATTGTGGTTGGTAGGCTTCCTTGTTTCCATAATTTTGCTTTCCATTTTTCTTGCCAACCTGAATGCCTTCTCCAATGAATCCCGTTCCCAAAGGCGAACCTCATGTGGGATGTTATCTTTTAAAGTACCTATGAAAACATCAATCCTATTCTCCTCTGGAATATCTTCTACCCTTATATTAAATTTTTGGAAGTCCTCAATGTGCTCCATCATAAAATCCTTTTGTTTGAGATTTATCAATTGGCTAAAAAAAGTGTTGATTTTTGTATCCTCATAATGTGTTATCATTTCATTCGTAAAAAATTACCAAGTGACAATTTGTTTATGAGAGAAAAGCCATCGATACCATACAAACTGATTTGGTTCCAAATATAAAGTTGCAATGCGTACCTTTTGTGTGTTTTTCACATTATGGAGATCAAAAAATTTCTCCATCTGTAGTATCCATGTTTCGGGATCCTTGCCATAAAACTTCCTCATATCAATCTTTGGAACATGGTGGTTCTTCGATCCAATGTTAGAGTCTATGAAATCATGATTAACATTTATTTTGTTCTCATCATGAGTTTCCTTTACTACCCTTTCGCCATTAGTAATCATTTCTTGTAGAAACTTTGTCAAATTTGTCTTCAAATCTATCTTCAAATCTTCCATGCCTTTCTTTAAATCATCCATCTTAGCTTCCATGCCATCCATCTTAGCTTCCACATCATTCATATTAGCTTCTACGCCTTTCTTTAAACCATCCATCTTAGCTTCCACGCCATACATCTTAGCTTCTACATCTTTCTTTAAACCATCCATCTTAGCTTCTGTTACTTTTTGTGCAAGTGAAATTTGTTGCACTTGGTCTCGTAATTTTGATATATCATGTTGCATTTCTTCCTCTTTTTCATGATTCATGCTATATCTTTTAGGTTGCTTACTAGGTGTTTCCATTTTCTCTCTTGAGGGCATCACTTACCAATAATAATGCTTCACTATGCCCTTTGAATTCCTTCAAACTAATTTTTCAAACCAAGCTTATGCAAAAAAAAATTAAAAAAACTACACACATTTTTTCACTTTGTAGGAGCTCGATATTGAATCTGATGTATCTCTGTAATTTTGGATCTCCAAGGTCTGAAATTTCTTCCTGTGGTAACCCTTTGAGTAATATTTCTAATTCCACAAGTCTTATCAAGATTGGATTCTCCAACGAAGAGTTATGCCAAATCTCCCATGATGACGTGAGTATAGACTGGCTCAGTAGAGCTAACTTGTACGATGTGCCGCAGGTCACTGTTTTTAATCTTAGGTTCTGATAATGATACCCCAAAAACTACAGTCTGTCCTCTTTCTATTACTTCTTATGAAAATTCAATCTTATTCTCATAGTGAAAGTTATGATGATTTTCCCAAGGTCACATGTTTGGAATGTAATTTGGGGGTCTGCAAAAACCCTAACTTCCTCAGATTATATATCCGAAAATATAATGATACAAGATCTTAAATTTGTGTCAGAGGTTCAGACCGATTCCATCTCAAATGGGTTTTTGTTTTTGCTTCTAAAAAATTGTAGTGACAAAGTTATAGTGAAAATTCCACGATGACTTGTTTGGAGCAGTGAAACCCTAGAATCCAAAGCTATGATACCAAAGGTTATGAAATCATCTCACAAAAAGATAGAAAAGATAGATCAATGCCCTAGAAATAAGCCTCTTCGAGGGGGAAAGCTCCTTTACATTACACAAATGAAAAATTCTTAGATGATTCAAATGACAAAACCTCCTTTCTATATATAGGAGTCTAAGGGGTCACAATATAACCAAAGCCGACCTAACAATAATAATATAAAGGCACAAAAATAAAAATAGTGGGATTCTATGGGGCACAGTAATAACAATATAGGGACAATAGGGACACAAAAATAACAATAAGGGATACAACGACAATAGTAATGGGAGAATCACTAGTATTATAGGGACCTAACAAAAAACATGTCAGTCCTCTTTGCAATATAATAAATTTTTCCAAGAACAAATTCTGCATACAAAAAAATACTCTGGTGAATTCATTAACAACAAAAATACACTAAATGATCTTCAATCACTCCTTACTCCATCCCCTCACTCTCTATAAAAGATGTTGCCTAAAATGCGCTTCTACAACTTCTGCAAACCACTTCATATGTTTTTCATAATGTTCCTCATAGCTCGCACACTCTTCTCTTCTTACACACTTGTTCAACCACACACTACATCCAACCAACTTCAACTCCCCAAATCATTCTCCTATAAATAATTTTCTATAGTGATTAAACTAATAATTACATTATAAGTAATGGAGCACTCAACCTCTCTGTTCATACAATAGAATTGATCTCATATTTTGAACATTTATCCTCCATAACTTGATCCTCCTTGATCTTCATTTAAAGATGGATATTTTCAAATTTGACCATTTTCTATATGAACAATCTTCTGCAAACTATTTGACCAAATACCATGTGAAAAAACCATAGAATATGCCCATGGAATTAACTAAGTGCATGCACAATTCAGGAAATCCACCTACAACTATTACCACTTGGATAATATTGGCATCTGGGAATCTTAGTGATGATGTTACTATCTTCACTTGGTGCATAATTGCCTCCTAGAGAAGATTTCTTAAATCACGAAGTTTGCATCCTTCTTTCACCAAATTTACATCTCAAATTCAGGACATTAACATGTAGACTCGGAAACTATTATAACCATTGAAGATCATACATGAAACCCAATGCAAATCATAGAAGACATCATTACAAGGAAAACAATGTTAAGTGCTTGTTGACATCAATGCCAATCGGAACCCACCTATAGTAGGCTTCAATCCCTCTGCTAGAAGCACACACTTCCCCTTCTTACAAACTCCAATATGTTCTCTTCAGGCTGCTACTTGAAAGGAGATACCTAGCCCTGGATAAAATTAAAAAATTATTTTGTTGGTTTACTTGGTCTTTGATTTATAAGTTCTTCCTTTCCTTTAGCTATGTTTTGTACTATGTATCTACCCCTTTATGTTATTTTCTCTTCTATCTCACTTATGCTTCTCTTCCTGATCTCTATGTTTCTCTCTCTCTTCAAGTAATTTTTTAATCGGGTCTCGCCAAAATTCAACTAGCTAGTTGTTCTCTCTTCAAAAATATAAATTTTTGTATGTTTGTATTCCAATGCAAGGATTTGAAGTGATTCAATTTGTCTTTCCAGCTTCACATTGGGGTCCATTCATTTTCAAATTCTCTCTCTTGGAACCACATTATCATAGCCATCGAATTCAACAAGAGGGAAAGAACCTTTTTTTTCAAGTTTCAGAGTCTTTAACATTAGGAGACTTTTCAAATTCCTTATCATTAATGATCACATTGATATGTCTCTTAACCTTAAGGAAATCAAAAAAATTGTGATCATTCTTTTCATTTTCATCTAGAGTTTTGTCACAATTTCTATCTTACTGATCTTCTAGTGCAACAAAGCAAGAAGAATGTGGCATACCCCTTTCATATGCCAAGTCTTGTAAGCAGGCTGCAATACTAGTGGATGATAACTTTGGCATGGTGCATGAATGCTTCATTATCCATATTGAGGGTAGCTTGATTTCTGTCATCCATATCTATCATTTTATCATGCAAGACCATATACCTTATATCACTAAGGAGCACCATATTTATATCATGCTCCTCATTGCAACTATATTCATTTGAATTGTCTGTGGAATCTGAACAACAAGTACCCTTAGATACCTAGTTTCTTGACAGTGATAGAATTTATTATAAGGTTGAAAATGGCCACGGGTTGCTCACATCCTACCTTATCTTTGACAAAACTAGAATTTTGAGTTGATTCAATTCTCCCTCGTCCTCTATAATGTGAAGATCCAATAGCTTAGATAAAATGATAGGCTAGTCACTTATTAGATGCTTAACCTCAATTTGGCTTTAGTTTGTGATCCATATGTCCATTAATTGTGCTTGTTTCTTGTCAATTCCCTCTGCAAACTATTATTTAAGCTCATAACCCTTTTCACTTTTTTAACTCAAGAAAATATAAATATTCTTATTGTACCTCCATATATTCCATTTTAGGGTGGAATTCCCAACTTCATATTTTCTTTTTGTAACATGCTTGGAGTTTTTACTACTGCTAATCATCAAATCTACATTAATAAATCATGTCTAGACAGGATCGCGGGAAAAGAAACCTAGCAGTAAGATGCTTGAGATAGACTAAGGAATTTCATATTTTTTTATAAATAAGTAGTGTTATAAATCTACAATATTAGTCAAATTACAGTTGGAAATATAGGTTAGCAAACCTCATGTCCCCAAGTGGAAATGTGTGGATGTATTTCCTTACAACTCGGATCCTAGGTTGCAATTGGAAATAGTAAATTATTGAGGATGGTTACTCAATGGAGCTAAGTTGTCTTCTTCTTAATTTTTCATACTCCCCATCTTTTTGAAGAAGCTCATCATGGTTGCCCATCTCCAGAATTTTCTCACTTTTCATCACTACAATCCTATTTGTTGTGCATATTGTGGACAACATACATGTAATAAAAAGGGCAATGCATTTTCTCGTGCCTATTGCTTTGCACAATTCTTTTAATTTCTTACTTTACATAATTATCATTCTTTGCATCTAGAGCATTGGTTGCTTCATCAAGGAATAAAATTGTGGGTTCTCTTAGAACTATTCTAGCAATATCAATATGTTGCTTCTCACCCCACTAAGATGAGCATTACCAATAAGAGTTTTCTAACCATCTGGCAAGGACATTATGAACTCATGGGAATCCACATGTTTTGTATCCCATTCTATGTCCCTTTGACTGACTTTCTTTGCACAATGATAGCTTATATTCAAAGAAATATCGATGTAGAAGAGGCATAAATCCCAGCTCACAACTCCAACTTTCAATTTGAACCACTTCACATCAAGCTCATTCAGAGGAATACCATCGATCAAAATATTTAGAATTCCAAACATCATTTCCCAAACTTTTTTGGAGTGACTCAATCTGCACAGGAGATGAAGTTACAAGAGAATTTTGGAAAACATACATGGTTGTGGAGCTTGGATTGAGTCTTCGTCCTGCAAATTCATCTGGGGCTCCATGAAGTCTTAGAAATTTCAAATTGGAAAGATTTCCCAACTTTATTGGGATGGATTTTTCACACTAAAAACTTTTTTTGACATTAATGATGAAATCAGAAACAATATCCCCATTTGTCAATGATGGAAACACTAAATATTGCTTCTTCATTGCTTAGTGTTTCTAATTTGGTTCTCCCCGTTTTGTCATGAGATTTTTTTCTCCTTATTTCTCCTAGATATATGCACCATTTGTAATGTTTTTTTATTGCCTCCCCCTTTGACATCAATGGCAAGGGGTCAGTTTCTAATGAAACAACTTGTGAGGAAAGTCTAGGTTTCCTTTGAATTTTAACTACTATAGCATACAATAGTTCCACACTTGTAATTTGTAATTTCTTTGGCATACTATAGGTCTTCACTTGTAAATTGAAACTTCTATGGCATCTTTTGACTTGTCATAATCTCATACTATGTAACACAGGCTACTAACGTAAATTATGTAATGCAGACTGCTAATGTAGACTATGTAACGCATATACCTACTAAAAGAGACTATGTAACGTAGACTGCTAACACAGACTATGTAACATATTTGAATGCTAACAAAAACCACAGATATGCAGACAATGTAACACTTCCGCTATTCGAAAACTCACATATGCTAAGTATCTTTTATTGTTGTAACTTGTTTCTTTCACATTGGATGCACTAGGGTTTAGTATTTTATCACTTATTGTGAATGCGGTGTCTCTCCCTTTGCTCATTCATTCTCACGAAGCACAAATATGTGATTGGACTACTAATTGTGACCTATAAAAATGACCTTGAGGTGGCAGGAATATTCTAGACCTATGTGTCCACTCTACCTTGGAATTTGAATGAATTGGTGGCAAGAAACAATTATTTGTAACTGTATTCAATGGCAACCAAATTATGGGTTTCTATGGTGGTCAAGTGTTGGCCTTCTAATGGTTTAAATAAATTGATAGTTCTATACATGCTGAAAATGGCTTGGCCTCTATCAATTTGCATGAGGAAAATGTTGAACAGTATGATGCGTCTTTGATGAATAGTCTGAGGAATAATATGATTCTTCTCTACCAAAACTTTTGATTTTTTTTTCACTTCATTTGGCCAAGGCTAGAAGTGCAAAAAATACTTGTTTTTTCCCTTGATAGGCAATGTATACAAAGGACGCAAGGATTTCACACTTGTGCTCTAGAGGGTTTCAACATTAAAATTATGTTATTGCTTGGTTGTGCCATAACTATCCTTCACAATTCTTCTTTCTATAGTGTGCTTACCAATAGGAGTTTGTGCTCCACCCTTTGATGTTATATCATATTTTTCATAGACCTTTTGTGAGAATAAAACAATGTCACCGGCACAAACATCCCTCGGTATTTGACTTTGGTTTCTTCATATTCCCACTATGACTAAATATGCCTTATGTTTGTTGTTACTTTTGTGTAAATATATAGGAATCCTTGTTGTTGTTAATAATATGCCTCAATTTGTAATATGTAGAAATTATTGTTGTTGTTCTTGTGATTGTACAAGACTATAGAATCTCCTCCTTATAATCCTTCATTTTTTCAATCAACCAATAGTCCTTAAATGCCCCTTTTTGAAATCAATAAATGAAAAGAAGGAGAAGGGACTATTCCCAATTTTTTCCTTAGATATTCCAAAGGATCTCTTGCCAAAGGCTTGGTGAATATATCATCTATTTGTTCTTTAGTTGATATATACTCTAAATTTACAATTTTCTCAGCAACCTATTTTCTAAGGAAATGATACTTGATGGCAATGTGATTAGTTTTAGTATGTAGGACTAGATTCTTGGATATGCTTGTTGCACGTGTATTATCACATTTGATAAATATTGGTTCATTGTATGTTACCTTTATGTCTTGAAGAGTTTGTTTCATCCAAAGTACTTGTGTGCAACAAGATGCTTCTACTATGTATTAAGCTTCAGTAGAAGACAATGATATTGGGGTTTTCTTCTTGCTCAGCCAAGAAATCAATGATTCTCCTAAGAAAAATGCACCACAACTTGTACTTTTTTTATCAAGTGTGTAGTTGGCCCTATCTGCATTTGTGTAGGCTATCAGTGAAATGTCTTTTCCTTTTGGATATCACAGTCCATAATCTATTGTGCCTTTTAAATATATGAAGATTCTTTTTGTTGCTAAGAGATGGATTTTCTTTGGAGTTTATTGATATCTTGCTACTAACCCAACTTCTAGCATTATGTTCGTTCTTGTATTTGTTAGGTATAATAAGTTCCGATCATAGATCTATATAAATTTTGATCAACTTCCAGTGAATCACCATCCTTTCTTATCTTTCACCCAACAATCATGGGAGTGGTGACAAGGGTAAAATCCTCCATTCTGAACTTTTTCAACATTTATCTTAAGTATTTCCCTTGTGAGATGAACATACCTTCTAAGTTTTGTATGATTTGTAGACCAGGGAAGAAAGGGAGTTCTCCAATAATTGACATTTCAAACTCATACTTCATTTCATTAGAAAAAGATTGGACTAGGAAGTTTTTGTTGCTTCTAAATATTATGTCATCAACATATACAACTACAATCAAGGGTTCTTCATCATGTGCAATTTCTTATTAGTTGTTCCTCTCTTGCAACCTTGTTTTTGAAGATATTTTTCTAAATGAGAGTATCATGCTCGTGGTGCTTATTTGAGACCATAGAGTTCCTTCTTTAATATGAAAACTTCATTAGGATTATCTGATAATTGGAAGCCTTCAAGTTGTTCTATATATACTTCTTCTTCAAGCTCTCCATTAGGAAAGGAAAACATCACATCCATTTGATATACTTTGAATTCTTTGTGATAGGAAAAGGTGAGAAACATCTTTATTTCTTATATTCTTGCCACTAGAGGGAAGGTTTCTTCAAATTTTAATCATTCTACCTATGCATAGCCCTTGTGTACCAACCTTACTTTATTTTTGATGATATGCCCTTGTTCATTTATTATGTTTTTGAAGGTCCACTTTGTGCCTATGATGTTTTTGTCTATTGGTATTTGTGTTAGCTCCCAAGTCTCATTCTTTTCTATTTGGTCCAACTCTTCATTCATTGCATCTATCCAATTTTCATCTTTTCTTACTTGAAAAAAGTCTTGGATTCAGTCATGAATTACATGTCAATCTGAGCTTCATCTGATGTATCAACAAGTTTTCTTCTTGTTTAGATCCCTACATTCTTGTTACCAATGATTTGATTTCTAGGATGGTTCTTTTTTACGTACCTCAAATGTGGTTTCGAATGGGTCTCTGCTTCCTCATCATCTTCAAATTGTTCTTCCTCTTCTTCATTGATTGGTTGATCAGAGGGATTGATAAATCTTGTTTTCTTTCTCTTGATAGGTTGTTTCTCATCAACTTTCACATCTATGCAGTCAAGTATCCTATGCGGTCTTTTATTATAACACTTGTACCCATTGATTTTGTTAGAGTACCCTAAGAACATTCCTTCATCTTCGCGATCATCAAACTTTTCCAATTTCTCATCATTGTTTTTAATATAACATTTATTGTCAAACACACTGAAGTGTTTGATTGATTTTGGTTTTCCATGCCATAACTCATAGGGTGTTTTGTCACGGTTAAGCCTAAGATATGCTTTGTTTAGTATGTGGATTGTTGTGTGAATGGCTTCTTCCCAATAGGTTTGTGATATGTTTAATTCCTTCATCATAGCCCTAGCCATTTTTTGCACTGATCTACTTTGCATTTTAGCTACTCCATTATGTTGGGGGGTGTCTGCAATGGTATACTATATCTTTATTCCATGTTCATCACTAAAATATTCAAACTCATTTGATATAAACTCTTCTCCTCTATCTAACCATATTTGCTTTATCTTGAAATATGTTTGGTTCTTTTCCAATGCTTTGAAGACCTTGAATTTCTCAAATGCATGTGATTTATCTCTTAGAAAGGCTACCCATGTTAGTCTGGAAAAACCATTAATCACCAACATGAATGAATGCTCACCTCTAATTTATTTTGTTCTAGAAGCTCTACATTGGTCCATGTGTACTAGTTGAAGTGGCTTGCTAGTTGATAGTTGATCTTTAGTCTTGAAAGGAGCATTAGCTTGTTTCCCATTTGACATGACTTGCAGATAGGGTTTTGTGGCTTGGAAATTTTGGGAATTTCTCTTATAGCTCCCTTTTTTTTTTAGTCTGATGATATAAACAAAATTTAGATGCCCTATTTGTAACCACCCCTCCCACATTTACCCGATTTTACTAGCCCACTAGGGTAAACATGAGACGAGGAGTTACTATGACATGACCTAGCCTCCAAGATCCAATTATAGAGGTGGGGCCAACAAACTAACAACTCACAACATTCCTTAGGGATATAGGAGACGCAGGGGACAAAGGACCACCCCAAGTGACCAAACCCTATGTTGAGGCTCTTTTCACTACGTTAAGCCCACAACTGCATGCACGACAAGGCTTGGGTGTTGTTATTGGCCTCCAACCATACGCATAACACTACCTCCATGTGGTTATAGCCCAACATATCCAATTCAGAGGGTGCGGTCCCGATATCTGAGCCACTTTTCTAGGTCATCCTCCAGACCACTACCCAGAATTGCTTGTAACTTGTCAAAATGATAAATGACATAATAAAAAATATTTTCATACAAAAATTGAACAAGAATTGACCTAGGACATGCTTAGTCCATTATATACATTTCATCAAACACATGGAAAACATGTAAGCTATAGGTCATGAATTCATATCTGACCATATTAGTTTGAGATTTCTTCGAGAATCACCAACAAGGTTCTATTGCCTCTCCACATAGCTACAACAACACTTATTAGTCCATACATTCATCAACCAATCAATAACTAAACAATTCATGATAGGAGCCATTGATGGTACACATCATATAACCAGAAAATAACCAGCATAGGAATCAGGCAACTCAACCACAATATCACCAACATAATCATACATCAATCATAATATAATAATAGCCCTTATTAATATATGAAAATACCAACCAATTTAGGGACTTCCATGTACCACTTGACCATAGATTAGGCTAAACCAAATCTCTCTTTCAACCAATCACCCACTGCGACGTATTCCAAGTATGAATGTGGGATCTCATGGAATTAAACAAGACAAAACCAACCAAGACTTCCAGAGGCCAAACCACCTCAACCCTCAACCACAGTCATCCCACCTCTATGGTCAAACATCACTAACACCAACCAGATTGGTCTCTACCCAAGTTATCCAAGGCTCCAGGTACTATTAACTCAACCCACAACCTTCTAGGGATCAAGAGCGTTTTTCCAACCCAACCCTAAGGACTAGTAACACAACCCACCAAGGGACCTAGAGTGTTTATCCCAACCTGGGCTCTAGGATTAGTAACTCAACCCAAGCTGTTCCAAGGCTTCTAGAGCATTTATTCCAACCCACTAATATAAGTGATCTGAGCACGAATCATAAAAATAATAAGTGGAAAAACTCACAACACCATGGCTATCCAGGAAATGGAAAGTCAAGGCTAAAACCATTGTCAATCCAAGAAAATCACAATGCCACCAAAAATCAACAAGAAAATCACACATGCAACCTGTTACCTGCAAAGTAATCTAGATGTAATTTTTGATCTAGTTGCTCCCTTATGCTTTCCTACTTTCCTTTGCCTTCTTTCTCCAAACCCATTGTATGCCAAAGTGCTATGAGAATGATCCAAGAATACTCTAAGTGTGCAAGTGTGAGAGAATGAAATGAGAGCTCCCAAAACTAAACTAATAAAAATGTTGTGAATTATTCATCAGAAGACATTTTATTATTGAGGCCTCTATTTTCTTCATTTTCCTTCATTCTCCTCTAATTTCCCTCTCATGCAAATATGTGTCTCTTCACCTTCCATTCCCCAATTTTCCTTTATTTCATAAATAAAATGCCAATTATTTCCACTTTTCCTTTCACAATTTCTATATCCATAAATTAATCACAAGTGATACATATCACTATGATTTCCCAACATTCAAGTTGGAATACATGTCCCATGACCTTGGTATTATTTTATTTACATGGAAAAACAACCAGGGGTTGTTACGAACCCCTCCCCCTTGGGGAAACACTGTTCTCAGTGTTCAGTGACACCTATGACCAGTAAACCGCTGGAAAAAAAATAGACTACCCATGGAGCTTTATAACATAGCTCGATACAATATTTACAATGAACAACCACTAAAAACCATGACTAATATGACAAACATGACAATCATACCTCTTATTTTATATTACTAACATTGCTCATTGTGGTATCTATAACAACATCTATATAGACATATACATATACCAAAAACTCATTTGCTTGAACCAACAAATAATGAATGATATAAATCTCGTATGTGAGCATCCATATCCCATGTAGCTTCATTGGGTGCAATGTGCTTCCACTCCACTTTAACCTCCTTGATTTCATTGTTCCAGAGCATGATTTTTGTCCACTGCAATATGCATTGTGGTTATGGCTAGAATTCTCCCTCTGGTTCCACCCGCAATACATACCAATCAATCACATGATCATCCTACACATATCTCATAAGCAATGAAACATGGAATGCCTCATGGACTTTCATTATCGGAGGCAGTGAAAGTCGGTAGGACATTATTCCAATCCTCTCAAGGATCTTGAAAGGCTTGGAATACCCAAGTTACATCTTGGCACATGATCCAATCCTCAAGGATATTCTCTTGGGCTTGATGTGAAATTAAACATGCTCCCCAACCTGAAACTCCTTAAATACCGGTGTTGATCTGCATAACTCTTTTTCTTGTCCTATGTTGCCTTCAAGTTCCTTTTAATAACCTTCATTTCCTATTCCAACTCTGCCAACATATCTAGTCCAATTAATACCATGCTCATTGGATCACTCTAGTTTATAGGAGTATTATAATTCCACCCATAAAGTGCCTCAAATGGACTCATCTTCAAGGAATATTGATACCCATTATCATACGTAAACTCTACCAATGGAAGATACTCTTCCCACTTCTTCTATTGATGCATGACGTACATCCTCAACATGTCCTCAAGAATCATGTTAACCATTTTTTTCTGCACATATATCTGCAGATGATAAGTTGTATTGAAGGCCAAATTTGTCCTGAAACATGCAAACAACTCCTTCCAAAACATGTAAGTGAACATGGAATCTCTATCTGATATGATCTTCTTGGGAACATCATGCAACGTTAGCATCTATATGATGAAAATATGAGCTACCTCACTAGTTGAATTCGTATACTACAATCAATTGAGCTACCATAACCTATCAACCACAAACATGATGGAATCATGTGGTCTCGATATCCTTGGAAAACTTGTAGTAAAGTTCATGGAAATGAACTCCATTTTCCTCTCTAGAATCGAAATCGATTGCAATAAAACACCTCAATGCTTACAATCTACTTTTACTTGTTGACAATCTAAAAAACTTGCAACAAACTCATCCACCTCTTTCTTTAAGTTTGGGCAATGATATAATTTCTTAAGTGTTGTCAATTTTTCAGATATCTCGAGTGACTTGAATATGAATTGACATGAAACTCCCTGAAGATAATATTCTTTAACTCACTGTCATCTCGCACATAAATCATTTTCCTGAATCTAACCAATCCATCTGCTGCAAGATGATACTCCTCATCCCTATTACCTTCACCTTGTTGTTGTAACATGCGCCTCAACTGTTGGTATGTGTCATTACGTTGTCTTGCTTGCAAGATCTGCTCCTGCGAGTCTCTCTTATGAGAACTCACTGTTGTAATATGATTCAACTGCACTGTTCTACTAAGATCTTCTGCAACCCTATTCTCCTTTCCCTTGATGTACCTGATCTCAAAGTCAAACTCACTGAGAGTAGCCAACCATCTAGCTTGCTTGGCATTCATATTAGGTTGGTCAAACAAGTACCTTAGCCCACTATGATCACTCATTAGAATAAACCTCCTGCCAAGAAGATAATGTCTCCACATATTCAAGGCATGAATGATAGTTGCCAACTCAAGATCATGAGTCACATAGTTCTGCTCGTCCTGATTCAGCTTCCTTTACTCATATCATACTACTTATCTTTCTTGCATCAGGACTCCGCCAGTTCCTCTCTTGCAATAATATGTACATACCACAAAATCTTTGTCTGGATCTGCAATATTCAAGGTCAGAGCATTTGTAAGAAACTGCTTTAGCTACTCAAAACTAGTTGCACACTCCTCAATCCATTCAAAATTCTTTCATTTTCACTGTAAAGATGTAATATGATAGGTAATTTGTGAGAATTTCATGATGAACCTCTTGTAGTAACTTGCTAATCCCATGAATGATCTGACCTCATCCACATTTCTAGGAGTTGACCACTCCATGATAGATATGATGTTTTACGGTTCCACTACTATACCTTCCTTGGAAACAACATGTCCCAAGTAATGAACTTCAGTTTGAAAGAAATTTCATTTGTTGAGCTTGGCAGATAATTGATGCTCTCTCAAAAATTTTAACATTGTTGGTGTAACATGCTCTGCATGATCTTCCTCATTCTTATAATATATCAGTATGTCATCGATGAATACTATAACAAACTTGTTTAGATAAGTACATAACGCATTATTCATCAAATAAATGAAAGTAGATGGAGCATTATTAAGACCAAAATAAACTACTACAAACTCATAATGCCCATACTTGGTATGGAATGTGGTTTTGTAGATGTCCTCTTCTTTTATGCATACCTGATGATATCATGTTTTCAAGTCAATATTCAAGAATATTGATGCTCCCTTCAACTGATCAAAAAAATCATCAATCTGCGGCAAAGGAGACATGTTCTTGATAGTCACTTTGTTCAATTGCCTGTAATCAATGCATAACTTGAGAGTTCCATCCTTATTCTTCATAAACAATATTGGTGCACCCCAAGATGACACACTTGGCCTAATGTATCGTTTACCAAGCATTTCCTTAAGCTGCAACTTTGATTCCACCAACTCTAGAGCGCTCATATCATACAGTGCCTTCGATTCTAGTGCTTCTCCCAGCATTAACTCGATATAAAAGTCCACTTCCCTATGAGGTGGTAACTTGGAAATATTTGTTGGAAATATAGCCTGAAATCGCTACAAATCTAGATACCTCTTTAAGACTTCAGCATCATCAACATCCTTCCCTTTGTCACTGTAAATATGAACTACAAACAACACACACACTTTCCTGATACCGTGTTTTCCCTACATAGTTGTAACCGTTCTCACTATTGTAGGCTTCTTCTTACCATGCAAGATTATTCACTCTCCATCATCATCTAAACACGCAATAGATTTTTCATATCAATCTACCTTAGTCTTGTGAATGTACAACCAATCCAAACAAAAAAGCATACAGTATAATACCAACAGGATCACATTTAGATGTGTTGATGTAGACATATTGTTTAGTTAAAATGCACAAGATCTCACCCAATGATGAACTCTTTTCTTGGTCCCTGTAGCCAACTACTCCAACCAATATTCTGCATGCACTTCTTTATTCAAGCAACACTTATCCACTAGTTCAAGACTAATATAATTATAGTTAGATTCAAGGTCAACCAAAATATAAACATATTGATCACAAAGCTTAACTTCCATCTCAATAATAGATGTTTGATGATCAGCTTGCATATTATCTAATTTTGCATAAACCTGAGGAATATTATGTCCAACATTCCCAACTTTATGTGCCTCCTGAGCACTTTAAATTTGAGGTATTCCACCCTGATGTTGTGGAAAACATCTCCTATGATGATCCTAGCACAAGTACAACAATGCAAGGGCTTCTTTCCATCACTTGTTCTACTCCTCAGACTAAAATCCCTGTCGTTTGTTAACTACACTGAATTTCTTGTATGACACTGCATTCTCTTTGTTACCTACATCTTGATGCATTTCTCACTTATTATCCCAGTTTCCTTTAGTCTTATCATTACCTTTCCAACCTTGCTTAGCCTTTGACTTATGCTTAGACTACTCATAAAAATCATTCAATTCCCCATTTACCTCCTCCAATGTCCAAGTCTCATCATACTTAATCTAATCCTTAAATTATAATGGATATCCACTAACAAATTTTTGAAGGTTTTCCTTCTCATCCTTAAGATATGGTACATACCTCAAAAAATCTAGAAAATTAATCATATACTCTTTATTTATCATATATCCCATCTTAAATTCATAGAACTCCTTAACCTTACCATCACAGTATCTCTGTGACAGATACTTCTTTCTAAAATTTATTTTGAACTCATGGCAAGTCAACTCCTCTATCTAGATGCCTTTGACACACTTCACATATTCCCACTAGATGTCTACTTTTCCCTTGAGAATGGAAATAAATATCCTGGATTTCATATTCTATGAATAATCATGCAATTTGAATAACTTCTCCATCCCGAGTAGCCATTGTTGGCTTAAGGGGTCCTAACCCAGGGTCAGAGTTAGTTGCGCCAACCAACAAAACCCTATACTGTTGGCCCTTTCAATAACAACCTCTGTAGCATAGGCTATAGTCTCACCCAAAGCAGTATTGGGGGATGCTAGAACCAGGTTTTTGCATCCAGAGACCTGTGTGATGTGGTTCCTTCAGCCCCAGTGCTTAGATCTTTCTTCGCGTAGCTCTAAACCTTCTGACTGTCAACTACTGCAATTCTATCAAAATGACCTTCAGATCTTCACGAAGGTACTGGATTGTACTTTTAATGTATAAAAGATATGGGTTTACTACTTTCGCAGTCAACTTTATATTTTGAAGCCTTTATGACTTAGATCAGTCGTCGTGCAAATCTACCTCTTTCCGAATAGTTAACTATAGCAGATCTATCTAACAATTTCCCAACCTTCGTGAAGGTAGTTAATCATACTTGTCAGGCATAAACATTATAGATTCAACAATTTCGCGCAATAATAATACAATAATTCATAGAAAATAGATCATTAAGAGAAGATGCATAAAATTAAACAAAAATAAAGAACAAGGCACATATGCATTAGATTTGATCCAAAACACTCTTTATTAGGTTCAGAATTCAATTACAAACTCTTTCCACCCTGCGCACTTAGCTACAAGGGCCCGCACACTCAACTGCAGAGCCTTCCCCCTTCGCCTAAGTATAGGAAATAGACCTTCCCTACCTTGTCACCTTGCCCTTATAATGATTCTTCACAAAAATATGATACTTAGACTCGCTATGACTCAACTATTTATACCCTTTTCATTACAATACCATGGCTCGTGGACCATTGGTGAGTCTCAAAATCATCCTATCACTTACCCATACAAGGGGCTAATGCCCCTTTGACTCTTACTTAGCTTCACACTCTGCTTCCACATTTCGTGGAGAATTTACATTTTTTTTTAAAACTATTACACAAAATTGACTTAACTGAAAACAAATTGACCCTAGGTACCCCATCCCAACAACCATGTTTCTTCATCTTCTGGTTTCTCTAGCTCTCCATCAAATATAGTGGGTTTGGCTTTCTTGAATTCATCCGGCAAGTATTAATTCTCACTCCTCCTATAAGGATGATAGTGATGATGACCATGATGTCTCTCAGATCCAGAACTAGAATAGAACCCATAACCATTACCTCTCTTCTCACGTGTATCCATCCATCTGCCACCTCCAACTGTGTCATCCCTGTCTGACCTATGTCCTCCATGAGACTTGCTACCATATGCCCCATTTGTCTTTCCTCTTGTCCATAATTGATCCATGGTTTTTCCTATCTATGTGAATATTATAAACTCTTAATGATCATTTCATCGACCTCTGATTGCTTTTCATGTGCCTTGGAAAGTATTTCATGTGACAAAATGATATTTTCATTATCTGCTTTGCAACTTTTTATTTCTACCTTTAAACTTCTCAAGGTATATGTTATGTCTAAAGAGTACTCATCTCTTTGGTTCGCATTTGATCTATAAGGAGAGTCACGTGAACTGTAATCCACCATTCTTCTTTTCATCTTTGATCTTCTATTTCCTACAAACATGTCATGTTAGATTAAAAAAATATATACATAATAAACATACCTTAGTGAAGTTCAAGGGAGGATATCTCGTCTACACAATCAATCTTTATTAGCACAACATATGTATATACAATTAAATCAACATATCGATCATCTCAACTTCGACATCATCAACCTCTACATGACAACACCAGCTGTGACAATGACCATCACGAGAAATAACCAACATGCATGCATGGAAAACACATAGAAAATCAGATATGCATGCATAACAATCACATTTACCTTGGGGTCTAGTGCTACAACCTCGCTCTGATACCACCCTTTAGTATCAGATATCACCGAAAGAGAATGAAACTCACTTTGAAACCACCTTGTAACCACCCCTCCCAAATTTACCCAATTTCATCAGCCTACTAGGGTAGTCATGAGACGAAGAGTTACTATGACATGACTTGACCTCGAATCTCACGTTATGGAGGTGGGGCTGATAAAATAACAAATCACAACTTTCCTCAGGGCTAGAGGACACTCAGGAGCCAAAGGACCACCCCAAGTGACCAAACCATGATCTCGGGCTCTTTTCACTGCCCTAAACCCACAACCACATGCATGGAAAGGCCTAGGTGTGGTTATAGGACTCCAATTGCATGCACAACATTTCCTCCATGAAGTTATAGCCCAACATCTTGAATTCAGAGGGTGCGGTCTCGCGTTCTAAGCCACTTTTCTAGGCCAGCCTCCAGAGCACTACCCAAAACCACCTATAACTTATCAAAATGATAAATGACATAATAAAAAATATTTTCATACAAAACTTGAACAAGAACTAACCTAGTACATGCCTAGTCCATAGCAAACATTTCGTCAAACACATGGAGAACATGTAAGCTACATTCATGAATGCATATCTGATCATATTAGTCTAATATTACTTTAAGAATCACCAAGAAGGATCCATGCCCTCTCCACATAGCTGCAAAAAAACTTATGGTTCCATACATTCATCAACCAATCAATAACTAAACAATTCATGACAGGAGCCATAGATGGTACACATCATATAACTAGCACATAACCAGAAAATAACTAACATAAGAATCATGGCAACTCAGCCATAATATCACCAACATAATCACTATAAGTATACATGAACCATAGTAGAATAATAACTCTTATTAATATATGAAAATACCAACCAAGTCAAAGACTTCCACATACCACCCAACCATAAATTAGGCTGAACCAAATCTCTCTTTCAGCCAATCACCCTCATGTCATATTCCAAGTATGAATGTGGGATCTCATGGAATAAACCAAGACAAAACCAACCAGGGCTTCCAGAGGTCAAACCACCTCAAACCTCAACCACAATGATCCCACCTCTATGGTCATATGTCACTAAAACCAACCATGTCAGTCTCTACCCAAGTTGTCTATGGCTATAGGAACTAGTATCTCAACCCACAGCCTTTTAGGGCACCAAAGATTTTATCCAACCCGAATCCAGGGACTAGTAACTCAACCCAAGTTGTTCAAGGGCTTCCAGATTGTTTATTCCCATCCATAACCATAAGGAACTTGAGCACCAATAAGAAAAAACAACAAGTGGAAAAACTCACAACACCATGGGTATCCAACAAATGGAAAGGCAAGGCTAAAACTACTACCAATCCAGGCAAATATCCATGCCAATGACAACAAATCACATGCATATACCATGCATCCAAAAATTAGCAAGGAAATCACACATGAAACATGTTACCTGCAAAGCAATCAAGTTGTAGTTGTTGATCCAATTGCTCCCTTATGCCTTACTTCTTTCCTTTTCCTTCTTTCTCCAAATCCAATGTATGCCAAAGTGCTCTAAGAGTGCTCCAAGAATACTCTAAGTGTGCAAGAGTATGAGATAATGAGAGAATGAAATGAGAGCTCCCAAAACTAAACTGAAGAAAAGACTATGAACTGATCCTCAGAAGCCTTTTTATTATTGAGGCCTCCATTTTCCTCATTTTCCTCTAATTTCCCTCTCATGCAAACTTATGTCTCTTCACCTTACTTTTATCCTATTTTCTTTTATTTCATAAATAAAACTACAATTATTTCCACTTTTCCTTTGCCAATTTCCATAGCCATAAATTAATCACAAGTGATACCCATCACTATGTTTTTCCCAACATTTAGGTTGTAATACGTGTCCCATGACCTTGGTCTTATTTTATTTACGTGGAAAATCAACCAGGGGTTGTTACAATATCCTTCTATGCCACAACCATCACTCATCTTTCTTTCCTAAGTGGAATTCTTATTTTCTTCCTTTAGAACATATACATTGTTTGTTTTTTGTATTCCCTTGGTCAATATATTTCCTATTTTAGCTGAATTTATTTCACATTAGTGAGCCCTAAAGATGACATCATATCCTTTGTCACACATCTAGCTCACACTCAGCAGGTTAAGTTTCAGTCCATTCATAAACAATACATCTTGTACCTTTCCTCTGCCATTAGTTGAGATTATTGTACATTTTCCCATTATTTTTCCTGGTGCATCATTGCCAAAGGTGACATTTCCATATTTTTTTCATTTAAAGATAGGAACTTGCTCTTATCTCTAGTCATATTCCTAGAGAAATTACCATTGTCTGTTTTGGCTCTAAGCATAAAGAACAAAGGCACACTTATTAGTTTTTTTCTCTTCCTTTTTCCTTTTGCACAACATGTGTTCATATGTCCTATGATTACTTTGAGATTGTGGTTTGAAGTTTCTGACTTGAAATTCATAATATTTATGTGTAAGTTTGTGGCAATAGTAGCATTCCATGACATTATAAAGAGGGGCAAATGAATTGTTGTTCCTACTTATGTTTTTTCTTGTATTTACAAATTTGTTGTTGATTTCATTTACTTTCTAACCCTTTTTTTCATTCCTTTTGATATATGCTCAGAAGTTCACAACCTTGTGACCAAATTTTTTGCACAAATAACAATATCTATAGAAGAAGTTTGCATACCTAGGCAAATATGGTGCATTTGAATATGGTCTTCTTAACATCTGATAGTTTTGTCTTTTGAATAAATAAGGCTTCTAGTCACTTAATGCCTACTTGACAAATATTCTTGTCTATTGTTGTTGAGTGGGATTTTTTTTTTTTGATGTTGTTGAGATGCATTGTTATCTTGTTATTGATGAGGTGTGATGTTGACATCCTTATTCTTTAGCTATTGATTGCTATCTTTATCTCATGTGATAAGTGTGATAAAGTTGTTGCTCTTTTAATCCTCTGTCTTCTTCTTAATACTTTATCCTTCATAACCCAAATCAGCTTTCATAATATGATATCTGAAAATTCAATATATCATCCAACTTTTTAGACCCCTTAATGTGTTTAAGGTTCATATTTAACTCAACCTATGTTTTCTCTAGCTTCTTTCTTAGAGAAACTACTTCTTCTTCCAGCTTTTCACATTCTTTCCCTTTCTCTTTTAACTGTTGTAATAGGATGTCTTCAACCTTTTTGGCCTCTTCTAATTCAACTTTTAACTAGAGAAGCTCTTCAGACTTAGGCTCTTCTTTAACATATTTCATCAAAATTTCCTTTTGTTTTATGTTCTTTTGTTTGAGCCTATCAATTTATTCTAGAGCATTGGTTAGTTCCCCTTCAAGATCAACTTCACCTTCTTCTTATTCACTTAACTCACACTCATTATGTTCTCCAAATTGAGTCTCTAAGTCCATAAGCATGAACTCATTATTTTTCTCTTCATTGTAATATTTATTTGTGTGTTCAAAGGAGTTGTTATCTTCTTGTGTATAAACGCTTTTCTTTTTAAATCTTCTATCATTCTTCACTCTGTTATATTTACTCTTTTCTTTACCTCTTGACTTATTTTATTCCTTCTTAAATATAAATTTTGAGGGATTATGCCCCACTCTTCCAAAATTAAATAACTTAAAACGAAGTTTGCCTTTATACTTATCCCTTTCTTTAGTCTTCTCACAAATTTTGTTTCTTATTCATTTGAGCCTGAACATGAGCACTCTTGATCTTTTGTAAATTGCTTATCATTTTTTAATGTTGCATCCCTTTTAGGTAGCTTTCCTTCTGTAATTCTCGTGTCATATGTTTTTAGAGAGTCAAGTAATTGATCCTCTATTAGGGTTTCAATGTTAGACATTTCTTCAATAGCTGATACTTTAGGATTAAACTTGTCAAGAAGAGACCTCGACACATTTTGGACTATGGTGGATTCCTTAATGGTTTCATCAATACCTCTCATAACATTTACTATTTCATCAACTCAAAGAAATAACTTGGCTATATCTTCATCATCATTCATTCTCAAGGACTCAAATTGCATTTTGTAAATTTATAATTTGTCCAATTTCACTTTACCATCTCCTTCATGAATGATTTTTAATTTATCCCACATTTCTATAGCAGTGTTACAGTGCATTACTTTTACAAAATCTAACTCAGCTAGCTCATAAGGATAGCATTCATGGATTTTTAATTGAAGGAAAATTATAGTTTATCATCTTTATCAACAACAATAAGGGATTTCTCATAACCATGCTCAATAGCACCCCAAACATATATTCCAAGGGACATCAAATATGTTCTCATCTTAACCTTCCAAAAGGTATAATAAGTACCATAAAAAAGGATATTTATTTTTTCAACACCCTTCCTGATTGGACATTCTTATGAATTAGGTCTTCCTTCAAGTCGTCAGGCTGATACAAAAGGAACAAACTATGAGACCAATTGTTGGAAACTAGCAAATTGCTGGGGGGGGTGTGGTGAATCAATCATTGTGTCTTTTAGTAATGATCAATTTTTATTATTTTAACAATTTTTTAACCTTTTCTTCAATAATTAGCAAAGTTGTATATGTTTTTAACGATTAACAATGAATTCAAATACAAACACACAATAAAAACATGCAACACATGTAAACACTAGATATAAGTGGAAACCCATACAAGGAGAAAGCCACGAATTTTGTTGTTTTGATGTAGATGCAAGCACCCACTCCCTTTTCACATCAGCTTTTTCAGGCACCTACCTACAGGAGGCTTCAACCCCTCTTTTATTTTTCAAGCTACAACTTGTTGGAAACACCCATTCCCCTTCTGCCAGGTTCCATCATGTTCTTTTTCAAGCTATTACCAGAAAGGAGACACCAATCCCGTGATAAAATTAAAAATTTACTTTGTTGTTTTACCTAATCTTTGATTCCTGATTTCTTCCTTTTCTTTGGATCTATTTTGTAATATAACCCAACGTATGTTTGTATTCCAATGCATGTATTTGAAGTGATTCAATTTGTCTTTCCAGCTTCACGTGATCCATTCATTTTCAAATTCTCTCCTTGGAACCACATTCTCATATCCATCAACTTTAACAGGTGGGAAAGAACCTTTTTTTTTTCAAGTTGCAAAAGTATTTAACCTCAGGATACTTTTCAAATTCCATCTCATTAATGATCACATTGATATGTCTCATAACCTTAAGGAAATCAGAAATTTGTTGATCATTCTTTTCATCTATGTAATAAGCATAATTTCCTCTATTGTTGTGTTGTCACTGCTACAACACCCTCCAAATTTTGGCCTACATTTAAATTTTAGAGCCTCCTGTTGATCATGTGAGCTATCATTTCTATTTCTTAAAGTGATCTAATACTTGTTCTCTAAGTTTTTAAGTCTCTTTCTAAAGAAATCAAAAGTGTCATATTTTGATAGGGGAAGTATCATTTTTTGTGAAAGGAAATTTTGGCACATCCTTAATGTTAGATGATCCAAAAATACAATCTTATCTTAGGTTATAAAATTAGAATAAAATAATTATTAATTTAAGATATTAAATTAATAATTATTATTCTAGAATGTTTAATTATTTAGAATTAGTATATTGTTGTAACTAGATATGAGCTCCAAATGTGTCGTATCTTAGGCTCTATTTTAAGAGATTTTTAGCTAGTTGGTTTGAATAGCATTTATTGTAAATGGACACTTGTTATTTAATAAGTGATCCATAATTAAAGGTAGTTAGGACATGGATCTTATAAATAGCTCATTGCAAGAGTGTTTGGATGTTCGGGTGTAAACTCTTGCAAAATCAAAATTATGTAATATTTTTTTTTTCTGATTAATAAAATTACGTGTTTGAGGACACTTCTGCCATTATTGTGGTATCGGAGCTCCAGTAATGTTGCAATGGATGTGAGGAGGAGATTCCAGCTCTACAAATTCTTGGAAAACTCCATTGAATTGTTCAACGAATGATTGGTATGAGAATTGTCTAGTTTTTGTTAAAAAGAAAAGAAAGTTTATTATGTTATTGATTTTAGATTTTTTAAATCTGAAAAGAAATTTTTTGAATTATTATCAAAAGTGTTGAATCCGTTTCTGTGGAGGTTGCTGCAAGCAAGCAAATCCATTGTGCGCTGCCGCACCCAATCTGAAAATGTGAAGAATCGGGTAATTTTGTTGGTTGTTGGTTCTTTTTTACCTTCTGAACAGTTATCCCCTCTTCAGATTCTTCGCTGTCAGATCCCTCATCAGACGGCTCATCCTCACTGTCATCATCACCACTGCTTTCTTCCATCGGTTTCCCTTTATAAAAAAAACCAATTTTCTCTGCACCATTTGTTTGCAAAGGCTTCTTTACCTTTTCTTCTTCGAAATCCCTCTCCGAATCATCACTTGATTCTGCTTTACCATTCCTTATAGCTGAAATTGAACCATTGTTTGCCAACGTCAAGCTTTTCTTAGCCACAACAACCAGTTTTCGAGTAATCCAGTTAAGATGGAGTAATCGCGTTAAGATGGAGGACATGAACTGATGTCAAACAAATGAATTAATCAATCACCATGAAGGCAAGGCAGTACACTGTGGTTGATGGGATTTGTTTGCTGGAGGAGGAATTCCGCGTCTTGAATCTGCAACTCTGCATCCAATTTCACAGTTAGACGGTGGCTCTTGGTTCGCGTTACAGTGACCGGTGGTTCTTTCTCTCTTCACAGTTAGACGATTTGCATTGGTGGTGGTTTGTGATTCGCGTTACAGTAACCGATGACATTTCTTCTGCGTTACAGTAAGACTGTCATCAACTCCAGCGTTGCCAGCCTGCGTGGAACAATGAAAATTTTTATAATAAAGATGCAGTGCTACGGGAATTGAGGCACAATATTTGTTGTTATTTATTAATCCCTCAACGCATTTGAAAAGTGCACATTTATATAGAGTTTTGATATTAAATCATGAAGCTATTCATTTAAACGCACATGCATATTATTTGCATATAAAAAGTTCATGGTTATAAAAAAAGCACGTTACTTAAGTGGATTTTGAATGAAGGTGTATGGAGAAAAGTTTTGGAAAGTTTATTGGTAAAGATAATGGAGGGATAAAATACTTTTGGAGAAATAAGGTTTTTTTTTATATATTTTGTAATTTGTAATTTGGAGAGATAAGGAATTTTCTTTTATTTGTAACATAATATTTTTGGAGAAATAAGGTGTGAGGGGTTATTTGTAAATGTTTAGGGCAGTAAATTTTTTGGAGTAATAAGGAGATTTTATTTGTAATTTGTTTTTGGAGAGATAAGTGTGGCATTGTAACTCAAAGTAATTTTACTTTGAGGGGGGGTAACAAAATTTTTTTACCAAGTTTTGCAAGAGCATTGTTGTAAAAGTCAAATTTTGAAAGTTACCTTGTAATTTTTGAGAAATTGACTAGAGCCAAGTGCAAAGCTCAGTCATTTTTCTCCTACTTCAATGACTATACGAGGGTCAAGGCCAAGCCCCGATAGATCGTGTTTTTTTGCGTGGTGTGTTGTGTTGTCCATCTTGTCATTTCTGTTCTGATTCTTGGTGCGAAGCTTCAATGTTACAATGTCTAAGTTGATTAATTTGTTTTCTGGTTTCGACAAACTTGAAGGCACAAAATCTTATAAAACATGGCACCGTCTCATCAAAAGCACTCTCATTTACAATGAATTATGGCAGGGTATATGTGATGGAGATATTAAGATGAATAAACCCACAGATGCAGCTGCACTAGCAAAATGGGAAGTTAAGAATGCCAAATCCCTAGCTCTTATTAAATCTTCTGCGAATGATGAAATGTATGTCCATATAAAAAATGCTACAGATGCATGGTTTGCTTTGAAAACTTTTAAAGACCTCTTTGATACTCAGCCTGAATCAAAGAAATTTGATTTACAACTAAAATTGTTGCAACAAAAATAACTAAAGGAGGTGATGTTCTTGAATATATCTCAAGACTTAAGAATATTAGGTAGGAAATCATTAATGTTGGTTTTCCAGCAATTGATGATAGTTTTATGGTCACAATTGTAATTGTTGGACTTCCTTCTTCCTATACGCATTTTTTGGAGACTCTACAATTAACTGGGAAATTAGAGAAACTAAAGTTTGATGAGCTCTGTGAAATGTTGACTCAACATGATAAAACCTTTGGGAAGAAGAAGAAAATTGGTGAAGATGTTTTTCTCACAGAGGCCAGCACTAATAAATCATCAAGCAGCACAAAGTCGAGGTTGAAGCCAAAGTAGAGGAAACAAATTTAACCGAGGCAATAGTTTAGGAAGGAGTAATTTTCAAGGTAGAGGAAACAACCAAGGAAGAGGAAATTTTCAAGGAAATAATAATCAAGGCAGAGGAAAATCTCAAAATAGAAGTCAAAGCAGAGGCAGAGGAAAATCTTCAGGAAGAGGAAGAGACTTAAGTCAAATTGTGTGTCGAAGATGTAAAAAAGTTGGACATTATGCTGAAGATTGTCGAACTTCACTTAATAAAATTCCCAAGTTTTAGCAGCATTCAGCGCAATTTGCAAATGATCAAGATGATCATAACTCAAAATATGTTTTTACTTCCTCACCAGTATCACAACTTTCATCCCATCTTAGAAGTGATTATGAAGATGCCTGGATCTTGGATTCCGAGGCAACTCAGCACATGACTTGTCGACGTGATTTTTTCTGGAATTTTCAAGATTGCCAACTTAACTCCATTTTTCTTGCTGATGATACAAAACATACTCCTTATGGAAAAGGATCAGTTAAATTTTTTCTCCCTGGCATTGGAGAAAAAATGATTTCCAATGTATGGTATGTGCCAACTTTTAAGAAAAATTTGCTCTCTTTAGCCACGATTTGACAAGAAAGCCATCAGGTGATTATGGAAGATGGTTTGGTCAAGATTAATTCAGTCAAACAGAACTTGAAAACTATAATGACAGGTTATGAAGATGGAAAACTGTTACGGATGAAAGGGACAATTATACCAAGGCATTCTGATTTTGTAGGGGCAGTGACTACAGGTATTTCACCTGTAAGACTATGGCATGTAAGATATGGACATTTAAATTTTGAGAGTCTTTCTCAATTGTAGAAACAAGGAGTGGTTAAAGGACTTCCCACTTTCAAGAGGGAAAATGCAAAATGTGAAGCTTGAATTTATGGCAAACAAAGTTGAGTAAGTTTCCAACAAGTTCATGGCGTGCAAACAGGCAGCTACAACTAGTTCATAGTGATGTTTGTGGACCACTACAAACTTCCTTTGGTGGATGCAAATATTTCTTACTATTCACTGATGATTTCAGCCAAATGACTTGGGTTTACTTCTTGAAGAACAAGTCAGAAGCATTTGATAAGTTTAAAATTTTTCGCCAACTTGTTGAAAATGAAGTCAAAGAAAAGATAGGTACTCTCAAGACAGATAATGGGGAAGAATTCACTTCAAATGAATTCAAAACTTATTGCAGTGAAAATGGCATAAGACAACGTATTACTAATGTTTACACTTCACAGCAAAATGGAGTAGTCGAAAGAATGAATCGCACCTTGTTAGGAATGGCGAGATCCATGTTAACTTTCAAGAGGTTAAGTCCAACATATTGGGCAAAAGCAATACATACTATTGTCTACTTAAGAAACAGATCTCCAACTGCTTCTTTAGACGGAATCACACCTTATGAAGCTTGGTTTGGTTTCAAACCTCGAGTTAAACATCTTAGAGTTTTTGGATCAGTATGTTATGCCTTAGTTCCGAAAGAAAAACGAACTAAGCTTGACTCAAGAAGTTTATTATGCACAATGATTGGCTATTTTGATGAGAAGAAAGGGTATCATCTTTTGACCAATGGAAAATTCATTGTGAACAGGGATGTCATTTTTGATGAAACTGAGAGTAAGAGTGCTGAAGAAATTGAAAATCTTCTTCACAAGTTAGAAACTAAGGGTAGTAAAAGAAATGGTAAAATGCAAAGTCAACCAACTTCACCAAATTGGTATGAACTTGATTTTCCTTCCTCTGAAGATGAGTCATCCAGTCAATCTACATCAACAACATCATCTGGGTCTTCTAGCAGTTCATCCGCATCTCCAAGCAGCAGTAGTTCTTCTGATAGTGATTCTCCAGATTCTTCACCTAAACGAAGAACATCAATTTATATTAATCCTCTTTATAATGATGGAGATTTTACAGAATTGCAAGCAAGTGAGCACCAACTACCAAAATGGGCAGTTCAAATTTTGAAAGATGTAAAGTCTGATGAGAAGAATAAAAAAGGCACCAGAAGGGCACATAGAAGTGAAGGAAATTTGGCCTTGATAGCACATGATTTTACTGAACCTTCCACATACAAAGAAGCAGTAAAACATAAAGAATGGCAACAGGCTATGGTTGAAGAATATCAAGCAGTAATTGATAACAACACTTGGAAACTTGTTGATTGTCCATCAAATTTTAAACCCATAGGATGCAAATGGGTTTACCGAATTAAGTATAATCAGAAGGGAGAACTTGAAAAGTATAAAGCATGACTTGTCGCAAAAGGTTTTGCGCAGCAGGAAGGCATTGATTATGAGGAAACTTTTTCTCCTACTGCTAAATGGAACACCATCCAATTAACACTTGCATTGGCCACTCAAAAAGGATGGAAAGTTCATCAAATGGATGTGAAAAGTGCTTTTCTCAATGGGGATTTACAAGAGGAAGTGTATATGACCCAACTACCAGGTTTTTAAATTGAAGGACAAGAACATAAAGTCTGCAAATTGATCAAGGATTTATATGGATTAAAACAAGCTCCCTGAGCTTGGTGTGCAAAGATGGATGAATATCTTAAGAAAGTTGGTTTTCAACGAGGTGAATCTGATGATACTTTGTATGTGCGACAACAGGGAAAATATCTGGTAATTCTTGTTATGTATGTAGATGATTTGATCATTACTGGCAACCATGATGATCATATTGCACAGGTGAAAAAGGAGTTACATGCAGGTTTTAAGATGACAGATTTGGGATTACTTCATTATTATCTTGGAGTTGAAGTCTTCCAACATACACATCATATTTTCATTTCTCAGAGTAAGTATGCAACAGAGGTTCTTCAACGATTTGGCATGCAGGATTGCAAGCCCGTTCTCACTCCCATGGAGCAAAACTTGAAACTGTCAATATTTGAAGGGGGGGAAAAGGTGGACAAAACAATTTACAGACAGTTGATTGGCAGCTTGATTTATTTGACAAATACTCGTCCTGATCTATCTTATGCAGGCAGTATTCTTTCACGCTTTATGCAGGAACCACGAGGCATCCACTGGAATGCAGCAAAACGAGTTCTTCAATATATCCAAGGAACAAAAGATTTTGGTCTTCTTTACACAAAGACTAAAAATTTTGTACTTGGTGGATATTCTGATGCCAAATTTTCTAGAAGTATTGATGATCGAGCATCCACATCAGGTTATTTAATGAACATGGGGTCAGCAGCAGTATCTTGGAGTTGTAAGAAACAAGCTACAGTGGCCACTTCTTCAGCAGAAGCATAGTACATTTCAGCATGGGAAGCAGCATGTGAAATTGTTTGGTTGCATAGAATTTTGCAGGACTTGGGCATTTCTCAAGCAGAAGCTACATCATTATTCATTGACAGCCAGTCAGCCATCAAACTTGCCAAGAACCAGTTTTTCATTCAAAGACAAAGCATGTGGACACCAAGTATCATCATATCAGATCTCTCATTGCCAAAGATGTCCTCAATCCAGTTTATTGTCCTTCCAAAGATTAGATCTCCGACATTTTCACGAAACCGCTTCGCAGAATAAAATTTACTAAGTTCAGGGATGAACTTGGTATCTGTTGTAATGTATCTTTGGTTCACAGGGGGGAATGTTAGATGATCCAAAAATACAATCTTATCATAAGTTATAAAATTAGAATAAAATAATTATTAATTTAAGATATTAAATTAATAATTATTATTCTAGAATGTTTAATTATTTAGAATTAGTATATTGTTGTAACTAGATATGACTCTCCAAATGTGTCGTATCTTAGGCTCTATTTTAGGAGATTTGTTAGCTAGTTGGTTTGAATAGCATTTATCGTAAATGGACACTTTTTATTTAATAAGTGATCCATAATTAGAGGTAGTTAGGACATGGAGCTTATAAATAGCTCATTGCAAGAGTGTTTGGATGTTCGGGTGTAAACTCTTGCAAAATCAAATTATGTAATTATTTTTTTTCTAATTAATAAAATTATGTGCCTGAGGACACCTCTGCCATTACTTAAGAGGAAGCTCCAGTGAATTCTCTTACATTAGTGGATCCTATCTATCAAAGGGACATGCATTGGACCCATTTTTGAAGTATTTCCCACTTTCATTTTGAAGTTGACACTTGTGTCTTAAAAGTATATCACTTGGAGGTAAGTGTTGATTTTTGGTATTCTGTATCTCGATGTCATGTGGTTGATATTTCATATGTGTATGATCATGTTCAAGACTTGTTATATGCTTTCACTCTTACCTTCTTGTCTCACTGATATCACACTTGTCATTTTTGGATTTTTAACTGTCCTCACGACTTTCTCAATCAATGAAAAACCTTTCAGTCCCCAACTACTACACATTGCACATTCCTAAGACAAATTGATGATAACTCTACCTCCTGGAACTACACACTACATAATCCTATAGGAATACCTCCTTCAACTACACATTGAGCAACTATAGTACTTAGTCATTCAGTCTTGTTGGTTTCTCTTTGCCAATGTGAAATTATGATCATTCCTTACTTGCCCTGCACACTGCACAATCACAATGGATAGTGGAGCATCTTTTGTACCCTTATAATGCTCAACTATGCAGTCCATTAAGCCTCTCCCTCATCCACTACGCACTGCACATGCACAGTGCCCAAGCATGTTTCCCTACCTCTTGGACTTGCCCAATGTGTGATCCTTCACTTGCCTCTCCCTCATCCACTGTGCATTGCACAGTCACAATGCTCAATCCCTCACTCCTTGCCACTTAACACTACACACTCCACCCAAGAATGCCTCTCTTCTCAACCTTTGTGCATTTTCCCATCACAATCAGCATGTTACATGAGAAACAAGGTAGACTAGGTGATTTCATGACTAATGTTGTCTTTTCATGAGTGAACTTCATTTGCAAGTGTTATTATCTTAGCATGTAAAGATGATGCTCAAGGAGGACATCAAGGAGATGTTTCTATAAGACACTTATGGAGGTGAGACACAAAGAGACCATCAAACAAAGAGATAAAGAACACTAAACTATGGCAGATGGATGAATATCAAGATGACATGGAAGACTCAAATATTTATAACTAGCCCCCTTTGGAGGATAAACATTAAGTACAAGAAACACCTATCATGAAGATTTGAATACAAAAACAAAGAAAATAACTTGGAATTGATACACTATAAATAAATTCTTATGTCATCATCACCAAGTCATGGCTTCTCAAAGTGTCACCACAAAAGTCATATGTTATTCATGTCTTTTGTCACAATTTTTGGAATGCAATATTTTGTTTCCGAAAAATGAGAAAAATTAAAATCTGTGGGAGCCCAAGGGTCACACATGGAATGTGAAAAGTCACTAGAAAGTCATAGTCATGTAGAATCTCAAAGGTCACATAGAAGTTCAAAAGTCACATAGAAGGTCAAGAGTCATGTGGGAGTTCAAGAGTCACAAGGGAGGTGGAGAGTCACCTCATTTGTTATAAATACACCCTCATAGCTCAAGGTAAAGGACTTTTCCCTTGGCTTCTCAAGCTAGGCATAGGAGAGAAGATCATCCTTTTAAGGAGCAAATGATGGCTTAACATTCCACTATTGGAGCTAGTAGTGTATCATTATAATGGTGTATCTTGGGACTTTCACTTAATGATTTGAAGGTCTTGGAGTTGGTGCACTTTCATGCATATATCATGAATGTCGTAAGACTATTATTTCATTGTTTGTGGTGTATTTTTCTGTTTATACATAATAATGAAAATGAACTATTTTGTTGTCTTTAGTATGCATCTTTGAATTGGTGTGTCTCTTGCCTTCATGATTGTTGTTTCTTTGTGAATTATTTTGCAGGATAATTAACAATTATTTTAGAAATATGTGTATGTATTTATTAGGATAATACTATTATTTTTCTTCTAAAGACTCGCTTTCTCTTCCCTTCTGTTAAAGAAACTTTACACACTTTGTAATTGCATACTACATAAGGATAACTTACTTTCTCATCTTGAAAGTATATGTGTACTCTCTTATGTTGTTTATTGCAACTAAGGAAAATCATTAATAATATGGAAATCATACCTATTTCTCGGATGGGGCTCCTACTCTAGACAATGTGAGGTCTAGTTGGGACTTCATATCGAGGAGACCCCCTGTATGTTGGCGGTTTCCAACACCATCAACATTTTAGCGCTATAAGGAGGGAACACTGTTTATGTCTTATAACTCACCACATTCACATAAAGAACCTTCCATTCAAGGTATCAATTGTTTGAGCCCAATTCCAACTCATATATCTAAGAAAGGATATTAATCTCACTAAGATCTGCAACATTCTTACAAAGTTACTTACGAGCAACTCCAGAGGATTTGACCTATCACTCATCAGTTTGTTAGAGCTCTTGGACTACTTCCTGTCATATCCATTCTTCCTCATAAGCAATCAAAGAAAGAGACAACCTGCCATGGCATTTTAGTTTCTTCGATGAAATATTTGGTTACCACAACCCTTGAAGATTTAGCTTAATCATTTGAAGAATATCTTCATCAAGGGGACATTCCACTACCTATTGGGGAAAATTTGGAGGCATACGGGGAGGATTTTCACTTTTCTGATGACGAACAACAAAGAGATAATGAACAACCAAATAATAACGAAAATTTGAATAGTGTCGAAGAAGACTCTTTAGAATTGGAAAGTGAAGAGGAGGAGAATGAATACATGTTTGATGACCAATTGGATTGGATGTATCCAAGGGCCTCTTGATCTTCCGAGAAACCTTCTTCGATTACTAAAGCAACTAGAAACGTTGCTTACAAAGTATGATCCAAATAAGAAAGTGAAGGCTAAATATCACATTGATGAATTTAATTACATCTAAGGATGTTAGAGGTACATTATGATGATGTTTCTTATAGATTATTTTCGTACACTCTTGAGGGTGGAGTGTCAGTATGGTACCATAGCCTTCCATCAAATTCAATCCATAATTGGAGGAAATTTATGCATTTTTTCTTAGAAATAATTGTTGATGATTAAATTCCTACCATGTTACTTAAAGAACTTGGAAGCATTAATGGGGAATAAATAAAAGGTTAAGAATTTTAATCAAATATTTATTCATATTTTGAACAAGTTCCCCATTGATCTGCAACCTCATGATTCAATTACTAAGGATTATTATATTATTTCCTTGCCCACTAACATTTATGTTTTTGTGAAGAGAGTTGTAAAGGAACCAATAGTTATTAACTATGCAGAAGCTATTATTGTTGAGAAGGACTTAAGGTATATTGGAGTCATTGTTGATCAGGAAGAGTCAAAGGACTTCAAGGACGCCAGAAAAAATTTGTAGGCCTCTCCACTAAGTCTAAAGAGAAGCATATGTTTGACATGGAAAGCTTGAATAAGTCTCTAAATTTGTTGACTAATGAAGTATCCGAACTCAAAAGGAAGTCAAGTATAATAAGTCCTTTAAGCCATACTTTAAGAAGAGCTCCAACCAATCGATTAAGTTTGCACAAATATTTAATGTTGTATTTAACATTGAGAACCTAGACATGGATAATTATTATAGATTTCATCAAGAAGAACATTCTAAAAAAACAAGCCCGCAATGGAAAAATAACATGAATTTTGTGGTTACCAATGTCATAGAAATTTTGTTAGTAAAAGAGCATTGAAAGCAGACTCAAGATACTAATGAACCAACCTTGACAAAGGAAAATACAAGTGTTGGTGATTCAATTTTCATGATTTACCTTATTTTGAATAAGGATATATGAGCCTCTAATGAGCCCCTAGTGGGTGAAGCTCGTCCACAACAAATAACTAAGAAATATAATTTGAGGAGAAAAGGATGGGTTCTTGAGCAATGTGTGAGGAAACAATTGTTGAAAAAAATCGTACTTCCTAGAAATCCTTGTCATAGCACTTAGACCAATTCTGAAAGTGCTCAACATCAAAAGAATGCTTTCAGGAATAGTAAGAACAAATATGTCACTCCTGGGGTATCAAACAAAGTTTCACCATCTACCACTTTAGCACACCCTGTCAAGGATGAATATATTGAGTATAACATCATTGAGAATATGAAGAAATCTCGAGTTGATATCTCCATCTATGAGGTAGAAAAGTTGGCAGGCCAATGTGAGTTGATCATCCAGGCATTTGCATCTCATCCTCCATTAGGCAAGACAATTTCTAATTCCCAAGCCTTGATTAGTAAGTCTCCAACTATCCTCGGATTGGTAGTTAATGCTCCTAATGTAAATTCTAGATCTACTTGCCCTTCTTTTCTTTTAACTTTAGAAATTTTCAATTATAATGTCCATCATTTCCTAGTTGATTTTGGTGCATCTGCAAATGTTATTCCTTTATCTATTGTAAATAAAATTAATGTGAAATGGGAAAATATTAACGCCGGAATCATATAACTAGATAGATCTCTATTGCGGGCAATTGGTGAATTGAACAATGTTAAAATGCACTTATCTTCTTACCATGGAGTTCACTAATGTATCAATATTGTTATCTGGACATTCTGGAAGCTTATGGATCACTTTAAAGTAGAGATTGGTCTAGAAAGTTGCAAGGATACTTCACCACTTATTAGTGACATTTTTGGTTTCATTATAAGGGCAAGAATAATCAGATTCAAGTTGAAGGTGAAAATTTTATGAAGCATATAATTAGGACACTTGAGGTACATAATGAATCTATTATTTTTGTGCAATTAATATTTAGAAATTGTTTCTTAGAATTTGATCATGGATGTTAACTTGTGTAGTCATCCCTTGTACCACCAGATACACAGTTAGAACTCCCTCCTTGTAATCTAGCTAGTGCTAATGACTTTTGTAACATAGTTTTATATAGTACTAATGTAGAAGCTAACCCAAATGTTACTAAAAGTTGGACTTTGTATTTTGATGGTTCAAAAACATAGAAGGGTTTTGGTGTTGGTTGCATTATGATTGACCCTCAAAATGACAAGTATTTGATTTCATGTCAATTGGATTTTGAGTGCACAAATAACATTGCAAAATACGAAGCACGTATACTTGGACTAAATAAAGCCATAGATATTAATGCCGAAGCATTAAAGGTAATAGGTGAATCACAAATTGTTACACGTCAGGTACAGAATACCATTCATTGTGTGTCACATAATCTTGAAAACTACCAGCAAGAGGTATGGTGTATTATATCTTTCTTTCAAGCATTTAATATTAAATTTGTTCCTAGGATTCATAATGCAATCATAAACACATTAGCTAATGTTGTTGCTAGGTTATCACCACTTAGAGATGTTTTTATATTAATATTATTTATAAGCCATCCATACTTGATAATGTCACTAATTTACATGTGTTCAATGATGACCATTAGATATTGGATTTCATGGCTAACGTTGATGTGTTTAAAGATGCAGTGATTGATGAAAATGAGCACGAAAGGGATTTGTAGGAATCAACTTAGGCACATAAAGGAGACCCATGCCTAAGGGTGTGGCATCTTTAGAGAAGCTCTATGACATACTGAACCTATTTAAGGGACCAATCAATGCAAAGACCCATAGTTCCACATTATCGCATGAACAAGTTAATTTGGGTACCAAGGAAGATCTGAAGTATGTGAACCTTGGTACATGTTCTCCCTAAGAATGACAAGACTTAGTTTGTCTTTTCAAATAGTACCATGTGTTTGCATAGACATATGATGCTTTTAAAACCTACAATACATGAATTATCCAGCACGCGATACCTATAAAGGAAGGGGTAAATCCATTTCAACAAAAGTTGAGAAAATTTCACCCTACACTTGAACCCCTGATTCAAAAAGAACTAAGGAAATTGTCGGATGCTCGGATCATATTTAAAGTTTGTCATTCTACTTGGGTTTCAAATTTGGTTCTTTTCAAAAATAAGACCGGGGAAATATGTTTATGTGTATATTTTTGTAATTTGAACCAGGATTTAGATAAAGATAATTATATCATGACATATATGGAGTATATAATCTATATGGTATCTGGATCAGAGATGTTCTTTCTATTGGATGGATTTTCTGGATATAACCAAGTTTTATTAGCGAAACCCGATAGATTAAAAACAACATTGAAGTCTAAATGGGCACATTTACATTTTGGTGAATGTCATTTGGACTTATAAATGTTGGTGCTACCTTTCAATGGTTATGGAAATTATGTTATAAGGACTGATTGGCTATAGTGTGGTCATTTACTTAGATGATGTTACAATGTTTTCAAAGAAAATATCTGACCATTTTTTTCATCTAAGGAAAATTTTTGGGTTGTGTCGAAATATGGTATATCTTTAAATCCAAAGTAGAGCATCATTGGATTTTCTGAGCAAAACCTCTTAGGACACATTATAGCTAAGAGAGGGATTAAATTTGACCCAAAGTGGATCAGTCCTATTGCTCAGATTCCCTTTCCCATGAACAATAAATCCATCTAATCCTTCTTGGGGAAAATTAATTTCCTTCGGAAGTTTATCTCTGATTATGTGCAAGTTGTTAAGCCTTTGCAAGAGATGATCAAGAAGGATGTGATATACAAATGGAATTGGAGGGAGAAAGATGTTTTTTCTTGGATTAAATAAGCAATTTCCCATGCCCCAACCTTATAAAGTATGTATTTTTTAAAATATTTCTTATTGTATATTTTTGCTTCTGAAACATCTATTACAGTTGTTCTGACTCAGAAGGACAATCAAGGAAATGAGTGACCAATATCATTTATGAGTGTTGGCTTATAGGGATAAAAATTGAATTATCCCACCATAGATAAGCAATCCTATGCAGTTTACAAGGTGGTGAAACACTTTAGGCCTTACCTATTGAAAAGTCATGTTATTATCTTTGTGCCTCACCCAGTGGTTAGATCACTCTTTATGAAACAAGAGTTGGGTGAGAGGAGGGTGAACTAGATGACAAGCCTTCAAGAATATGATCTAGAATTTAAGCCAGTTCATAAAATCAAAGGCCACAGTCTCTGTCAGCTTGTAGCAGAAGAAGTCAATTCACTAGACGAAGATTCTTTTGGATGGGAACATGAAATATAAATGTACAACATCAAGCAAACTAACCCTACAGATGTAGCCATGTCGTTGTACACTAACGTACAACAATATATAGAGAAAGGAACCTTTCGCTCACACTTATCGATGAAACATGAGAGGGTGATTCACCTCAAAGATTTATCTTATCATCTTGTGCATGGTGTGCTTTTCTAGAAGCACCACAATGGTGTCCTACTTATATGCTTGGAAGCACAAGATTCAGAAAGGGCATTAAAGGACCTTTATGATGGGTCAGATGGTGGGCACTATGCAAGCAATACTAAATCTCACAAAGTAATTTGGTTTTTTTACTATTGGCCCACATTATTTAAGTATGCACACACCTACACCTGTAAGTGTCTTGTATGTCAAAGATGTGTTGGTTGCAATAAGAAGTGAGCCACCGCATTGCATCCCATTGTCATTGAAGATCCTTTTCAACGATGGGGATTAGAGGTTATTAGAGAGATTTTTCCTCATTCATTAAAGCAACATCGATATATACTAACTACTACAGATTACTTCATTCGGTGGGCTAAATTAGTTTCGTTGAAACAAGTGAATGAGTAGGAAGTCATTCACTTCATCAAGCATAATATTATTACTAGGTTTAGCATTCCTATGTCACTTGTTTTTTACAATGAAACTTACTTTTCATCACTAAAATTTTATGATTTTGCATTGGAAAATGGTATTGTTTTAAAGCACTCATCTAACTATTACCCTAAGGGAAAGAGCTTAGTTGAATCTACTAATAAGAATTTAATTCGTGTCATAGGAAAAATGCTTACTCTAAGCAAAGGAACTAGCATAATGCATTGGTGAATTCTTTGTGGGTTGACTGTGTTACCCACAATCCATCTTTGAAGACCTCCCCTTACTTCCTCATGTATGGAAAAGAAGTTATCCTTCCTCCAAACCTATACCTCTTGACCTTACAACTTTCTCAAGAATCCCAAGGTAAACCATGTCTTGTTGTTCATAGTAGGATAGACACCCTTCTAAAATTAAAGGAAGAAAGGAATAAAACAAAAGAAAATTTTGTTGTGCACCAAAGTCATATAAAGTGTTGGTTTGACAAGAAATATGCACGAAACAAGGAGTTTAGTGTGGGAGACCTAATATTGAAATGAGATCAATCACATGAAGAGAAAGGGAAACACACTAAATTTCAATGATTTTGGTTTAGACCCTTTACCATTCATGAAAATATTAGTCACCAAACTTATCATCTTCAATCCTTAGATGGGAGGATTGATCATCTTCACGTAAATTACCAAGATCTCAAATCTTGGATTTTAGTAGCAGCCTTGCGTTGTGTGTCTACCCGTGTACATATTTTTTTCCTTGTCTATTTTTCATTCTTGTTTTGTCCATGTCACATCCTATTTTTTCTTTCTTTTCTTTTTTTTGGTTAATGTACATAAATAGGGCCTTGTGTGGAAGTGTTTTGTTGGTTCTGAAAAATGTGAATTATTTTTTAAAGGGCATTATGACATTCAACAACACTTGGCTAACTTTTGGTCCCTCTTCTTTTCTTAGGTCTGATATATTTAAGGTCAATGATGTCTAAATGGAATATATGATTCATTTTGAATGGAAATATTTAAGCAGAACTATGATGCTCGTACCTATTATAAGATCTTCATTTCTTGACTCAGTATTATAATTGAATTTTGTTTTCACCTATCAATCCTATCGAGTAGAGAAGGGAAAGGAGAAAACTAAAAGTGAGAACATCAATTTCATAGGTATATAAGAGTCTCTACAAAAGGAATAACCTTTCTTGCTTACAAATAGGTTGGGATCCCTCTTCCACCATAGTGACAAAATGTCGATAAAATTCCAATGATCATATTAAAAATAAAATAAGGGTTGGAATAAGAGAAAGGCTTCCTATGTAAGGAAGTGAAGCAAGGAACTTTGTTCGGGGTACTGAATAGGCTCATTGGTAGCGAAGCAATACTTGTGTTTCTTAAAGGTGACTCCAGAATAGTATTGAACAGGTGTGTTGGCAATGGAGCAGCACCAGAGATGGAAGTAAAATTCAAATCATCCTAAACTTGTAAATACATACTATCCTTCTCCTCAATCAAAAAAATTGATATATGGAAAACCTTGTAAATGTGTTTGATCTGAGAAATGGAATAGGATAGATTACACCTATAACCAAGATAATGGGGGAATTTGAGGTGATCCACACAGTGAATCAATATTTTTTGAAAGGCTAGATTTTGTGAATAAAGCTAGACCTGAATAGAGAAGTTGGGGTTCTTCCAGTGAATCGCCAAGTGTTTTATCTACTAAAACATCCTCCAAATTTTGGCCTACATTCAAATTTTGGAGCCTCCCATTGGTCATGTGAACTATTGGTTCTAGTTGTTAGAGTGATCTAATACTTTTTCTCTAAGTTTTCAAGTTCCTTTCTAAAGAAATCCAAAGTGTTGTTTTTTTTTGGGTGAAGTGGCATTCTTTATGAAAGGAAATTTTGGCACATCCTTAAGAGGAAGCTCTAGTGTGTTCTCTTGCCTTAGAAGATACCGTCTATCATAGTGACATGCATTGGACTCATTCTCAAGGTATTTCCCACTTTCTTTTTGCAGTTGACACTTGTGTCATAGAGGTATATCTAAAGTGTAGCACTTGGAGGTAAGTGTTGCTTTGTTGTAGTTTCAATGAATACATGTTTATTTTGGTTATTTTGTATCTCCTTTTCATGTGATTGAATGTTTATGTGTGTGCGATAATGTTTAGGACTTGTTATATCCTTTCACTCTTAACTTCTTGTCTCACTGATCTCACACTTAGTCATTTTCAGAGTTTTCACTATCCCCGTGACTTACTCAATCAATGACCAACCGTTTGGTCCCCACCTACTGCATATTGCATAGTCCTAAGCCACAATGATGATTCCTATGCCTCCTAGAACTCCAAACTATGCAATCCTATAGGACATCCACCTTCAACTGCACATTAAGAAACTACAATGTTCAGTCTTGTTGGTGCACTTTCCCAATGTGCAATTTTGATCAACCCTTCTTTTCCCTATGCATTGCATAATCACAATGAAAATAGGAGCCTCCTTTGTACCCTTACAGTTCTCAACTATGCATTGCACAGTCATAGTTCCCAAGCATGTTTCCCTACCTCATGGACTTGCCCAATGCGCAATTCTTGACTTTCTTCTCCCTTAGCTACTATCCACTATGTATTCATATGCTCAACCCCTCACTCCTTGCCTCTTGACATTGCATACTATGCCTAAGAAGGCATTTATCCTCAACCCTTGTGTATTGTCCTATCACATTCAACATGTTGAATGAGAAACAAGGTAGACTAGGTGATTTTAGGACCGATGTTGTCTTGTCATGAGTGAAATTGATTTGCGTCATATTAGCATGGAAATATGATGCTTAATGATGAAATCAAGGATATGTTGTGAGAAGACACTTATGGAGGTGAGACACAAAGAGACCATCAAACAAAGAGATAAAGTAGCAGTGAACTACAATGAATGGATGAATATCAAGATTACATGGAAGACTCTAATAACTATAACAAACCCCCTTTGGAGGATGAATATGAAGTATTGTTGGTACGTGGGATTCTAATATACCTTGGAGTTTCTACATGGTGGCCAACAAAAACCCACTCAGCATCGGCCCTTTCGACAACACCCACGAAGTGGGCGAAGTCTCACCCGAGATGCTAATGAGTGATTGTCAAAACCAAGTTTCCGCAGTCTGACAGGATTTTTTATGACCTATGACACTAGACTTCCACTAATAAGCACTTTACCATTTCTCTAATATTGCACATTGCACAGTGATTTAAGCCCCTCGACTCACCAAGCAATGCACCAAGCAGAATCGACAGCACATGGGAGGTCATAATGAGTTATATTTTCATTCATTAAGGGTTATATCAACACTTATCCAATATTAATTCGATTTATAGGTAGATAAAATTATCTATTACCATTAACCCCCTTATAAAAATATAAACATTAAACATAGTTATGAGTATTCAAAACCATGATAAGCCCCTTTAACATACATAAATCCAGTATGCATAAACAACATTATCCAATTAGACATTGATACAAATCATAAGGCACAACTCATCCATCCATTGGTTATATTAGCATAAATGAAAAAGGCATTATACACTGAGTTACATCCATCAGACCAATAGGCTCACCAACCTTTCAAATACATGTCATGTACAAACAGGAACATAACTCATAATATAAAACCCAGACATACAAATGTGCATGAGTATTACAATAGGGTTGCTTAGCAACTACAAACTTTAACATACACACCTATGACTAAGGACATGCAGACTCAAACATCACATAACAAGGAACAGGTTCCACACTTATTCTTTCTTCTTCACCCGCTCATCAAATCCATGTTCTTTCTTTAGTGCCCCTTCTTATCCTCACCTGGAATCCCTTCAAATGTTCTCGATCCTCTACTTGGTTGCTCTAGTTGTCCTAAAAACCATTGGGATATTTCCTGATCCCATATCTGAGCTAGACCATGCATAATAATGACCCTTCAAAATATGTTCACGTTGAAATGATCCACTACGCCCTTTCCCCTTCTCCTATAAAATATCTCTAGCCTGCTACCTGCCACGACATCCTTTGACGGCTCCATCCTACTATAAAATCCTAACTGTTGATATTTCCTTGTATGTGCCCCTTATCCTCAGCTAACACTATTTCCTTCTTGTGTGATGTCCACCTGCATCGCACATTACCTCTTGTGTCAGCCCTATGTTGCATTCCATCCATCTATTTTTTTCTCCTCAATATTCGACCTGTATGGTCCCACAGTTAACAAAAAAAATATGGGCTTCAACAAGCCCCCAATGCAACAATGTGGCTCATCCCAAGCCACTCATTCCTCTTTCTATCCCATGGCTTCGATAATCCTTTGTTGTTACAAAGGTTGTATTCATGCTTCTAGTATATCATCTACAAGGATGGTCAAGGAGTGTGATGGCTCTGGAGATCTTAAAACAGGCAAAAGGGTGGTTTCTATAGTCCCCCCCTCCCACGATGGTTGGCTTGGAAAAAGAATCCATGCCATCACTACTGCTTTAGGGTCATTTTCTATATTTTTTCCTAGTTTTTGAAGTTCCTTTTCTTGCTATTATACCTTCTCCTTCCTCTATCAAGTATAGACTAGGCATCAGTCCTCTAGCTTCCCCCAAGGTACTGCAAGGGTCATCATGATGGGGAATCTCATCCTTTTTCATGTAGATGCCACTCTCTCTCAATTTTTTTACAATCCCATCCATCCACCAGGGCAGGGTTTAATCCACTTATGTCCCCAATCCACCCCATAAGGTATCGGGACAAGTCCCTGTCCTGCTACTACAATCCCTCATGTGGGGATTGCCCTGACACTGCTCCGTTTCATATGCCCATAGATCCTCCCTGTATGTGGTGTCAAGTTAAGATAACTAGTAGAACCATAGTGCAACATCAAAACCATCCCTATGAGCAGAAGGGGACTTACTATGTCCAAGCTTCTTGACATAGTTGAACCACCCCCCATAGACGAACTCTTTGATTCTCACTTGACCATCTCAAGTTATTTTGATTCAACATCCCTATTCACTACTATGTCGTCCTACCATCACCAACAACTAGAAAATCCCCTCTCAATATCCCCTCCATTCACCTCATTCCTCCTTCATCTCCCTCTATGCATCTCATTGTAATATTTCTCTCTTTGTGCCACCCTTGCACCATTCCACCCTCTACATTCATGAACTCTCATATATTCTAATTTTAACTATTCTAAGATGGATTCCTATCCATTCCCTTGTTCTTGGTTTGTCCTTGGTGTAGTTTTTATAGCCCATGATGTCCCTTATTCCCCTCTCATAGTTGATTGTAACATTAATCTTGCCATTATGATCTCCTAATCTGAATCATTGTATTCTTGTTCAATTTTGGAAGTTATCTTCCTTCAAGTCAACTTGATATGATGGTTTGCACGTGCGCCCATTATATTCCCAACTAGCTTTAACTAATTTTATTTTCTTCACCTCAGTATTAATCCCATTTGGATCCTTGTCTCGATATCCATTCCTAACAGCTAACTTTGGACCCTCATACATCCTTGCTACTTATTCTTTAGGATTGATTGATTTTTTCAGCTTTTTCCTGAGGATGAACCACTTTAGTTTTTTTGAAATGTCAAAAAAATCCCAATGATGTGATTAATCTGAAATACATTCTCAAATTTGTGGTTCATTTGATAGATCGCATGCTTCCTTTTGTCATAAAATTGGATTCGGCAATTTGCTCAATTTCTTTCTTTCATTTCAACAAAGATTTCCATGCAAGGAATGGTCACTTTGGTGCAATTCCTATCATGTGCTCTCATCCCTCACTTGATTCTTTGATCCTTCACATGTTAAGATATGTCATCATTGGTGTGCCTAGTCTACAAAATCATGAGTCTCGTCTCTCATATTGAATTCTTCACATGATGATTCCTTGACAGGACTACCCACAACATGGCATGTTATCCATCTTTAATAATATTATTGCCCTGACCTATGACACTAGACTTCCATTGACAAGCACTTTACTATTTCTCTAATATTGCACATTGCGCAGTGATTTAAGCCCCTCGACTCACCAGGCAATGCACCAAGTAGAATCGACAGTGCATGGGATGATCCAAGTGGCTCCAGAGACACACACAGGACAAAGAGGATTTATGGAAGCTCAAAAATCAAAGTGACCAGAATGATTTTGAACTAGGACCATAGCATATTTCTTTTCGTCCTGATCACAACGGTGCAAATGGTTCGTCAATCCGAGCTTGTATGAGGGAGAACGAGCTAGTCAAAGTTCTGGTCAAAGTTTGACTATGGGCCAAGTTTAAGTGTCCTACAATTTGACCGACACTGGGGCATGAAACCTAGCTCCCAAAATTGGGTGAAATTGTTGGCTTTTTAATTTGTCTTATAACCCTTATGTTAGACAAAATTAAAAAATGACCCTATTTTTATAAAAAAATAAATTAAAAAAAAAATATTAAAAAAAGGGGTGGCGGGCCATGACCACCACCTCCACCGGACCAAAAACAAAATTTAATATTAAAATTAGGTCAATGGACCATGACCCCTACTGACCCCCCATCCAACTACCACATAACAAATGTTTTAAAAAAAGGACCGACAGGCCATGACCCCCGCTGGTCCAACCGAACCATATACATTAAACATACTATTACATGGGGTGGGCAGGCCACCTCCGGTGGACCCAGCCCACACCCCCAAGCCGCTACATGTATGTCGTGAATTAAGTGCAGGGTCGGCGGGGATTGAACCCGCACGGCCCAAGTGGGCCGGCCCCCACCAGGCGGCCCCATGTGGTGGCATACGTACCATAAACCATCACCTCTACCATCTAATTCAAGGTAACACAACGTGCCCCATTTAATACATGTGCTATGGAGGTTATGGGGGCAGGCCATCCAGTGTGGACCCAACCCCCCAAAAACAACATATCTGAGGAATTTTTTTTAACGGAAGGTGTTAATATGGAGGGGTCGGGGTTTGACCACCCGACCTCCTCCTTATATTTCGACTTTATTACCAATCCGTTTACAATGGAATTCATTGATATTTATGCCCGTAATTTTATATAACCTCATTTTTAAGTGTGCCCAACAGGACGGAGGAGCCAAGAGAATGCACGAAAATTGAGGCGATAATTATTTAATTAATTTATTGCAGGTGGAACCATGAGCCTAGAGAAGAGGCAGGCAGAACCATGATTGGGTGAAATTCTCAGGAGGGTGAAATTTTTGCAGTGTCCAAAGAAAAACTTTATGTTGATCCCACACCTCTCGGTGATATGAACCCGATAGCACAGTCAGTTTCCTGATCTGACCAGCAGATTTTCAGAGGACCCGGACGAGGGAATCTTTGGGGAATCTAAAAGATTCCTTAAGCTCTAGATTTCCACTTTCTTTGAATTCAGAAATTTGACAGTTGATTTTGCACTATTCGACACCACAAATATGATGGTGCATTTAGATTTCCCATTTGATCATTTCATTTTTCAGCCACTTTTCAAAGTGGAGTGCAAGTGTTAGCATTCATGTGCGAGCAGTCATTTACATGTGATTCGACACTGTGAGGTATATGCAGTGTGTTCGTGTACTTATTTTTGCTATGCATTGTGCTACACAGATCACTGTTTGATGTTTGATGTGGGATCTTGTTTCTTACTTGTTTCATGATTCCTGCTTGATGTGATGCATAATCATTTGTGGGATGTACTTGTTCTCATGATTCGTCATGTTTTTATTTAAGATCCCTTTGTCATCATGTTGATGGGAACCTCATGTTGTCGCCATGTATGTTTGCATTGAGACCCCTTTTATGCCATGTTGGAGGGATGCTCATTATCATCATGCATGAGTTTAGGTCATACTAATAGGAGTCCTTTTTGAATGAGAGTTCCTGCAGCGGAACATCTCTTGGAGCCACTCCTGCGTGAGGGAATTTTCCTTATATGATAGTGATGTCACCATCTATGTACATCATCACTATTGATAGCACTTAATGTAGCGACCTACACCATCTTGACACCGGGGCCAGGAGACGTAGTCCCTCCTAGACGAACTCCATTATCAATGTCTTGAGTTTCATGTTGTTGATTCTTGTCATGTTCTTTTTTCGTTACATCATGCATATATGTTCAATTATGCTACTTTTAACGCAATTCTAATCACATCACGAAAGTAAAAGATCTTGGTTAAATCTGGGAGTTGAGTCAACTCGAATCAAAGATTTCCATGCAAGGAATGGTCACTTTAGTGCAATTCCTATCATGTGCTCTCGTCCCTCACTTGATTCTTTGATCCTTCACATGTTAAGATATGTCATCATTGGTGTGCCTAGTCTACAAAATCATGAGTCTCATCTCTCATACTGAATTCTTCACATGATTATTCCTTGACATGACTACCCACAACATGGCATGTTATCCATCTTTAATAATACTCTTGCCCTGACCTGTGACACTAGACCTCCACTGACAAGCACTTTTCCATTTCTCTAATATTGCACATTGCGCAATGATTTAAGCCCCTCGGCTCACCATGCAATGCACCAAGCAAAATCGACAGCACGTGGGATGTCATAATGAGTTACATTTTCATTCATTAAGGATTATATCAATACTTATCCAATATTAATTCGATTTATAGGAAGATAACATTATCTATTACCCCTTTAACATACATAAATCTAGTATGCATAAACAACATTATACAATTAGACATTGATACAAATCATAAGGGGCGACTCATCCATCCATTGCTTATATTAGCATAAATGAAAAAGGCATTATGCATTGAGTTACATCCGTCAGACCAATAGGCTCACCAACCTTTAAAATACATGCCATGTACAAACAGGACCATAACTCATAATGTAAAGCCCAGACATACAAATATGCATGAGTATTACAATAAGGTTGCTTAGAAACTACAAACTCTAACATACACACCTATGACTAACGACATATAGACTCAAACATCACATAACGAGGAATAGATTCCACACTTATTCTTTCTTCTTCGTCTGCTCATCCAACCCATGTTCTTTCTTTTGTGCTCCTTTTTATCCTCACCTGGAAGCCCTTCAAATGTTCTCAATTCTCTATTTGGTTTCTCTAGTTGTCCTAGAAACCATTGGGATATTTCCTGATCCCATCTCTAAGTTGGCCCATGCATAATAACAACCCTTCAAAATATGTTCACGTTGAAATGCTCCATTACGCCCTTTCCCCTTCTCTTATAAAATATCTCTAGCCTCCTACCTACCACGACATCCTTTGTCGGCTCCATCCTACTATAAAATCCTAATTGTCTATGTTTCCTTATATGTACCCCTTATCCTTAGGTGTCACTATTTCCATCTTGTGTGATATCCACCTGCATCACGCATTATCTCTTGTTTCAGCCCTATGTTGCATGCCATCCATCTAGTTTGTTCTCCTCAATATTCCACCCATGTGGTCCCATAGTTAACAAAGCTAAAAAAAAAAAAATATGGCCTTCAACAAGCCCCCAACGCAAAAATGTGGCTCATCCCAAGCCACTCATTCCTCTTTCTATCCCCATGGCTTCGGTAATCCTCTCTTGTTACAAAGGTTGTATTCATGCTTCTATTATATTAGCTGCAAGGATGGTTAAGGAATGTGATGGCTCTAGAGCTCTTAAAACAGGCAAAAGGGTGCTTTCCATAGTCCCCCCTCCCACGATGTCTGGCTTGGAAAAAGAATCATGCCACTATTACTGCTTCAGGGTCATTTTCTATATTTGTTCCTAGCTTTTGAAGTTCCTTTTTTTGCTGTTATACCTGCTCCTTCCTCGTCCAGGTAGAGGCTAGGCATTAATCCTCTAGCTTCCCCCAAGGTACTTCGAGGGTCATCATGATGGGAAATATCATCCTTTTTCATGTAGATGATACTCGCCCTCAAGGTTTTTATAGTCCCATCCATCCGCCAGGGTAGGGGTTCTTCCACTTATGTCCCCAAGCCACCCCATCATGTATCGGGATAAGTCCCTGTCCTACTACTACAATCCCTCATGTGGGGATTGCCCTGACACTGCTCCATTTCATATACCCATAAATCCTCCCCGAATGTGGTGTCAAGTTAAGCTAATTGGTAGAACCATAGTGTAACGTGAAAACCATCCCTATGAGCAGAAGGGGACTTACTATGTCCAAGCTTCTTGACATAGTTGAACCACCCCCCATAGATGAACTCTTTGATTCTCACTTAACCATCTCAGGTTCTTTTGATGCAACATCCCTATTCACTGTTATGTCATCCTACCATCACCAACAACTAGAAAATACCGTCTCGATATCCCCTCAATTAGCCTCATTCCTCCTTCATCTCCCTCTATGCATCTCATTGTAATATTTCTCTCTTTGTGCCGCCTTTGCACCATTCCACCCTCTACATTCATGAAATCTCATATATTCTAATTTTAACTATTCTAAGATGGATTCCTATCCATTCCCTTGTTCTTGGTTTGTCCCTGGTGTATGCTTTTTATAGCCCTTCATATCCCTTATTCCCCTCTCATAGTTGATTGTGACATTAATCTCTCCATTATGATCTTCTGATCTGAATCACTGTATTCTTGTTCAATTTTGGAACTTATCTTCCTTCAGATCAACTTGATATGATGGTTTGCAAGTTCTTCCATTATATTCCCAACTAGCTTTAACTAATTTTATTTTCTTCATGTTGGGTGTGGAGCCTGATTATCTTCTATATTCAAAGGTCCCAGCTGGATGTATACCCCAGGGAGATTGTACACCCCTCCACGCGGGGGGGTGCGGGGGGGACTTGCCCCCCCTACGGGGGTCCGGAGGCACTAATCCACCCCGGCTGGGGGGTTCGGGGGCCAGCAGTCTCTTAGCAAGGGTTTGGGGGCAGCACCCCCAAAGCTAAAAACAAATGTAAAATTGCCTTGTAAAAGTATAGTAATTTCTAGTAAATCTAGGCCGTTCATTAGGCGGATGATCTGACGGTAGAAGTTATGTTTAATTTAGGGTTTTTTGCCCTAGAAGGAAACCCCTCACTATATATGAGGGAATTGTATTACGTCTATATAGATCTGTATTCTGAGTGAGAAAGAGAGAGGAGATTGAGAGAGAAGAGGGAGTTACAACGGATCTGTTGTAGGTTGTATCTCTTCAGTTTGCTGGATAATATAATAAAAGAAGGACCGGCTATTTCTCCGTGGAAGTAGTCCAAACTAGGTGAACCACGTATATCTGTCTCTCTCTTGTTTTATGCGTTTTCCGTGTTTATATTTCTACAATACTTTATGTGTTCCATTGCTTTGTAATATATAATTTTCTAACACTTCACCTCAGTATTAATCCCATTTGGCTCCTTGTCCCGATATCCATTTCTAACAGCTAACTTTGGACCCTCACGCGTCCTTGCTATTTATTCTTTAGGATTGATTGATTTTTTCACCTTTGTCCTGAGTATGAACTAGATTAGTTTTTTTGAAATGTTGACAAAATCCTAATGATACGATTAATCTGAAAGGCATTCTCAAATTTGTGGTTCATTTGATAGATTGCATGCTTCCTTTGGTCACAAATTGGATTCAGAAATTTGCTCAACTGCTTTCTTTCATTTCAACAAAGATTTCCATGTAAGGAATGGTCACTTTGGTGCAATTCCTATAATGTGATCTCGTCCCTCACTTGATTCTTTGATCCTTCACATGTTAAGATATGTCATCATTGGTGTGCCTAGTTTACAAAATCTTGAGTCTCGTCTCTCATATTGAATTCTTCACATGATTATTCCTTGACAGGACTACCCACAACATGGCATGTTATCCATATTTAATAATACTCCTGCATTGACCCAATTCCAACTCTAGCTTTTTCTCACTAGAACACTGAGGTAGGTTGTTCCATATCTTCCTGATAGCTCCAATCAATAACCCAACCATTACTACTACCTACTTAGCTCTAAATTATTTACATTAGACTTTACATCTATACATAGGGGATAGCATCCCTTCCAATTAACCCTTTTTTAAATAATCAATCTTCTCATAAGGTGGCACGACTGCGGATTGTACCCACCCCCTCGCAATGCATAATCGTTCCACTTTCCTTCACATATTTTACCTTGGCTTCAGTAGTCCCTTCCATTTCCTCGAAAGTGTTAAGGTTCTTGTCCTAGAACTCACGTAGAAAGTCTACAACATTCTTGATGGTGTCTTCATCCCAATGGTCCCTAATGGTCATCATCTTGGAACTTTCCTTTGTCCCAACATTCACCTTTCGAGTTATGATAGTTTGTGTACTTCGCATATTGCAATGGCAGTCCACCTACTTCGTGTTCCCCTTCTATTTCAGGTATTTGAATGTTTCAAGTATCATAGTCATCCTCTCCTTTATTTTCCACGTTATATCACTCCATGAACTCTTGAACTCACTGTAGATGTCGATGTGTCGAGCATAGTGGCATGTTCCCATCCATTACTAGTTCCTTCGTAACAAATATCTTCTGTCACAACACCTTTAAGGCTTCATCCAACGTTGGCTCTTCCACTTCAAAACTAAAGGTGGTCCTAAATTTTTGTGCCATTTTGTTCCAATCATGTGTTCCTTTGCACACTTCCAACTCAATATACCAATAACTGGAATGATGTCCAATATTTGTATGAATCAATGCTCCCACTCCTATTGTTGCACTCATCCCTTGGTCCATGTTATAATGCATCGCTTTAGGTGTGTCCTAGGGCACTCCTTGCCTAAATATTTATCTTGAGGGTCCCTAGAATTGGTCATGAATATAAACTTCATCAATTTATTACATTATTTCCATCTTGTGACTTGTTCTTTATGTGCAACCCACCATTTAGCTAGGGTTGCGTGCAACACAACATCCAACATGGGAATCCTTTGAAATTCCAGTATTTGATCCTCATACTCATGTACAAAAATATATACTTCTGAAAATCCATAGAACTAAGGTGGGTTATGCACCTCAGTTCCTATTCAATGCACCATCCTTGTGCTGTGTGCACATATTTGCATGCTAACCTCATGCAACTAATTTTTTCAATTCTCCAAAGCTCCTTCTGAAACTAAAGAACCAAATTCAATATTTTTCCAACTCAGAACTCCATCAGTTGTGGGATTTATGTAGTCTTCCCATTGAGTGATGAAATTATAAATATTATCTAGATACTCCCGACTTAGCTCTCCTTTGAATGATTCAACATATTAATCTCCTTCATGTGGATCTAATGCGACTATGACTCAGATATATCCACCTTCAAAATTCATCTATCTTTTCTTTAAATTGATAATTACCCAGTTGTTAAAATCTCATTCAATCCCCAACAAAGTAGGATAGGGATCGGTGTCATCCATAATCTCGATCACCTCAAAAAAAATATTGCTTGACACCTCGTCAATGTCCACTCGCAAGGATTTTTACATGTCCAATGGGAAATATACAATGTTGGTTTCCCAACCTAAGTTGAATTAAATACCAAGTTAGCTTTGGCTTCCCCATCATCTCCCACATGATTTTTTGTAAGATATTTACATCAGACCCAAGTCCAAGACTATTTTATCCATCTCATATTCCTTGATCTGTGCACCAAAATGAAAAAATTTTCTAGTTTTCTTCCTATGTGTCACCTGGTTTACTGTGCACGGTGAGGTCCATGTAGTGGTTACCTCAGATCCCTTAGCACACTACTCCACCATCCTCTTAAAATTTTCCAAGGCTTGGGGGTATTTTACTAACTCTAAACAACTTTATAGAAAACTTTGAATTGGGTCTAGATTGTCCTCTGCTCTACATTTGTAGTGTTATCATATAATGATTACATCGTTATGTCATGCAATTCCTAATGAGGCTCATCAATGGGTAAACTATATGGGTCACAATGCCACTCTCCATCTTATTAAATTGACTTTTCTCACATTTATTTAAATATTTTGTTATATTTTGGTTAGCGAGAAGACTAAAGGTGAGTTACTATGTCATGTGGCATAGTGTGTGTTAAATGCAGGAATTGGAGCAATTTTGTTTTTACTTAAGTGCAGGAACTCGGAGTAGGAAACCAAGAGAGATTTTAGGAGTTGGTCTCCCTCCTTAATTCCTCAAATCATTTGAAGATTCCTCCACCATATCTCATCAGCTCAGTGTCACTGGCAGCGAAGCCAGTGATAGTCAAAGGATAATTATTCTCGAGTTAGGGAGCTAAGCCTCCCTATTTTTTAGGGATTTTTTGGTAGCTACGGTTTTGTATAAATAAGAGAGCCAAGGGACTCATTAGGATTCGATTTTTTGTTGTAGACAATATGCCATTTGAGCTAAAACATTGTGACTGTTATTGTTATGTTATAATTTACATTTTGATGATAATGAGAAATTCTACCTTGATCTAGCACTAAGTTGACTCGGAGGGCTAGTTCTCTTGGGTTAGGACCCAACCCTAGCAGCATAAGTTCCTCTTTTTGTAGTTGTATTCTTAGCTTAGAATTATGGTGAGTTGCTGAAGTTTATTTATGTTATTTTTATTTTTATTAGCTTAACAAGTACTTAAATTGTTGTTCAGCCTTGTTTCCATTAGTTTGAAGAGGTATATTAGTGTTGCATTTTAGTGGAGAAATTATACCAAAAAATCTGGTGACAATGGCCCCTACATCATCTCCCTCATGGGATCACGACTAGATGACCCCACTCTCACAACCCCAAAAAACAGAGTTGTCTTTTGATCATTGCATAGATTAGGTTTCATTCTTATCTAGATCATTTTTTATGATTTCTTGGAAGCACCTATAGTTTTTATCTTGTTTTCTTAAGTTTTTTGTAGCTTAAAAAGCAGTCCATATCATATATATAATCCTTAATAGTAGATAGTTCATCTTCCTCAAATTCAATTCATCTTTTCCATATGGACATGTAGTGATGAAAAAAATAAAAATAGAAATAGGTTTTATTGCAAGGATTGTTGATCCGTAGGAAGGGACTCATCCAACCAGCTTCACCTAAGTCTTCTACACCTTCTACCAAGGCATACCAACCCATAGTCTGAACCTCTGTTTTTTCAGCCACCATGAGCAGCCACCTTCCACAAATCCAACCTCCTTGGAGTGATGGGCTTAGCCTTGGGTAATGTGCACCTTCCCTACACCTTCTATAGTTGTCATACACCCATCCAATACCTCATCTCATTATTCTTTCCCTCCAAAACCCTTAAGATAACTTCTTGTAGCAGTTCGGGACATCATGTAGCATATTAGGACATCCTGTAGCAGCTACATGATCTCCTGTAGCAACATGTTTTGACCTTGTTTTGACCAGAAATGATAGGATAACCTAATATAGGAGTAGGTTAACCCATCATCTTGGATTCCATGTCCATAAATGCCACCTAGACCAGCCTTCCCATTCCTTTTCCTCTTGCAAGAATAGATAACATTGGCATTTATATTTCTGAAGTTAACACTTAAAGACTCTTCTTCTTTGCAGATGTAAATGAGATAGTTAATGCAAGCATGTGTGAATTCTGAGATGATAGAGTAACTATCCATTTCTAAGTAGTCCTAATAGTTAGATGATCAATTGCAAGCTTAGCATAGTTCCTTTCTGCAATGTGATTTATGTCATTCCATAGCTAGTTTATTTATGGAATTACATAGCATTTACGTTTGGTAGCTTTCATTTCCTGAATAGACAAGCATTTAATTTGTTGCATTATAACTAGCTTTACATTCACTGTCAGTAATTAGACTCCTTTTAGTCAATAGAGGACAGGTCTGGAACCCTAATGGTCAAGTGCCCCAGTAGAGAAATGACATTAGTAGAATGATGCATATGTTGTGTATATAGCACTGTCACCTCCAAGTTTGTACAAAAACCTGGGTTGATAAATTAAATTTGGTAGCCCTAGGAGTTGCAGCATCCTTGCTACAATACTAAGGCTCATCACTTTTTGGCGTCGTTGTCAAGGAGGTGTCTAGGTGGATGTAATTTCTTATTTTCTTTCTACTTTGCATTCAATAGGTAGATGTTAATTTGATTTACTTTATTTTTACAATTAATTCTGAAAAACACATAAAAAGAAAAAAAAAAATCATTCCCTGTAAGAGTAGAGACAATTTAGGGAAACTCTTGCCAAATACCCCCACACCATAAAATAGTCAACCTTCCCTCTTCTTCGGTGACTATCATCTTCCCTCTCTGACTGCAAGGGAATTAAAGGACCCATTAGGTAAACAACTAGAGATTTTTGAAGAACCTATTGGGGAAGAAGAAGAAGAAAACATTCCACACACTTACAACATGGTTGAAAATAGAAATGGGACTGAAAACAGAAATGATGGTTCTTCTCCCATTAGAGAGACTAATGGAGATGTTAGGATGAAAAACATGAGCCCCTCTACCCTTCCTCACTTCCATGGATTAACCTTAGAGGACTCTGATACCTTTTTGTTTGAGTTTGTTGTCATCTATAGAACTTATGATTATACGAAGTTGAATTTGTTCCTATCCACCCTTAAGGATGCAACCTTACCCTGGTTCATGGGTTTAGCTGGGGACAACATCACTACCTGGGCTCAAATGTAGCAAGCCTTCAACAACAAGTATAGGAATTATTGTATGTCTAAATACACCAAAGAGGAAATATTTAGGATGACCTTGGGACATGATGAATCCTTGGAAGATTATGAGAAAAGGTTCCAACTCAGTTACAGCCAGATGCACCCTTGATCACGAATCACTCAAGTTAGTCCTTCTTAGAGAAATCAAGGAGGAAATTCTGGAAACCCTAAACAAGTTGTATAGAGGGGACATTTACCAACTATCTTATGATGATATCAAGACATTTTTCAAAAACCATTCTAGGGCTGCCAGAAATAAGGGTAGGTCTAGTCAATCTTTGGTTAGTTCCTCTTCCTCCAACACATCTATCAAGAGTGAAATTGGAAACATGTTGGAAGACTTTAAAAGTGAAATGTTCCACACCCTTTCTTTTCAAATGGACACCATGCAGATCAACAGGAAGTTGGAGGAAGCAGAGATAGCCTTAACTATCTTTTACCCTAGATGCACTAGAAGGAACCCTAGAAATGAATGTCCATTGAATTTTATAGAGGTATTCTCAGTCTATGAGGAAAGCCATTCCACAGATAAGTGCCCTCCTCTGCCTAGATTTAAGGTTGTATACCAAGGCGCTGACGGTGAGGTTGAACAACTCTGTTATATCAATTAAAGGAGGCCTCAAGGACCTCGACCATACCAGTAGGGCATGCTAGGGGCATCCTATTCCTATTACAATCCCAATCAAAATGCATCCCTTTACCCTTGGTGTTCTCCTCCTCATCCTTCATTGTCCACACCTTCTCCTTGGTTTTATGCACCTCAATACCCTTCTCAACTTGCCAAACAATCATTTTAGCCATATGCTCCCCCACATCCTCAGTGGAATACCCCATCACAAGGTTGTAGGTCTCCATTCAACTAACCTCTAGCCTTACTACCTCCACCTCAATCACAACCAGAACCCCTTCATCCTGCTCCACCTAAGAAACCTCAGATGACTACTCAACCAAATCTGAACCTGAACAAAAGATAGGCATAGCGGGTCTATAGTGGAGAGACATCCTATCCTGCTTATGCTATGGAAATTCAAGAAATCAACCTCAGGTCTGGAAGAGTGCTTCCAGATAACCAACCTCCATATCCACCTGAAGAGATTGAAGAGGAAAAGGAAGAGAGTGTTCCTAAAGCCAATCCACCTCCTTTTCCTAATAGATTGATCCATACTAGTCAATAAACCCTAGAAGAGACTGAACTTTTGGGATAATTGAAAAAAAATTGTATTAAAACTCCACTCCTCCAAGCCATCAAGGATGTTCCCATCTACAACAAGCTAATCAAGGAGAAATGCTTCAAACATCCTAGGAGGAGAAAGAAAGACGCCCCTACCATTACTGTCATTGGATGGTTTTCTGACTTAATGTTGGAAAGAGTGACTTTCCCTAAGTATCTAGACCTTGGAAGTCCTATGGTAGATGTGCACATTGATGGCATCATTGTCCTCTACACCTTGATCGATCTTGGGGCTGCCATCAATATGATGACTAAGGAGACCATGCTCAAACTGAATCTCCAAGGGTCCTTAAGAAAGACCACAACAATATTGCAACTTGCAGACGGATCCACAGTAGCAACCAACGGAGTTGTTGAGGATGTGATGGCCTCTATTGATTCCTAGGAATACCCGGTTGACTTCTCAGTTCTCCAACCCAAGACTAAATTCAATGGTTATCCTCTCATCCTTGGAAGGCCATGGCTAGCCACTGTTGATTCTTATATAACTTGTAGATCTCAGAACATGACCATTAAGAATGGGCAGCTATCTAAACAGTTGGTCTTGTACCCTCCTACTCAACCATCCCTAAAGCATGACTTATCCTTATGGTTGGAAGAGGAGGAGGAATATGAAGTATACCATACTACATCCTACCCAGTTTGTACCTTAGATGTTATTATAGGAGGGGGCCAACCTGATGAAGATGACCTCATTGATCAAATCCTCTAGAACCATCCCCCTAGCACCATGCCTCTTGATGAGCTGGTGAAGAAGTCTGAAGATAACCCTTAGAATGATTTGTGCCTACACCAGTAAAAAATGACTAATTAGTTACTAAAAAAACAACTAAAATTTGCATATAAACGACCATTTTTTAGTCGATGGCCAATAGTATCTAATTTACAACATCTTATAAGACGACAAACCTTTAGTCATTTTTAGCTTAGTCATTAATTGGTTTCCTTAATTTTACCATCTAGTAGTATATTTAGTCATAAATTTGGTCATTAATTTTTCATTGGTTTAGTCATTAATTGTCACAATTAATGACCAAATATACAACAAAATATATTACTATATGAATCCTCGAGAAAACCAATTAATGACCAAAATATTGGTTGTGTTATAAGATTTTTTAAATTATCTACTAATAGTCATATATATGCAAATTTTAGTCATCATTTAAAACCAATTAATGATCAAAGAAATGTGACTACTAATAGTCGTATATATGCAAAATTTAGTCATCATTTTAATAAAAAAATTATCATTTCTAGTAGTCATTTAGGATTGGTTTAGGCTTAAGCCATGGATGGAGATAGGGCATAGGAGTTGAGATTAGGTCGTAGGCAGGAGGCCTATAGGGCCGAGATCATGACAAGAGTCTGTACGGGAAGCAGACAGCTGGCCATGGCAAACTTGACGTTGTCAGGCACGGAAGTACTATGGAGGACGGGTGGAAGGCGGCGAGCACAAAAGTTTTTCAGGACTGGGGAACCCATAAGCTCATGACTGCATTTAGAGAATGGCATCCGACGGTGAAACGAAGTTTTTCTTGAGGGTTAGATGTGTTTCCACCTTCTACCCACATCACATGACCAAAGCCAGAACTGTGAAGGGCGTCTTTACCACAAAGCAGTTACCGAGGAACAAACAGGTAGAAGATGGTCAAACCAAGTGATTCTGTTGATCTGGACCACAAGCCCAGGGATATCCTAAATGGACCTCAAAAAACTAGAAGACAACACCAAACACTATCTTTCAGGTCACGACATTGGAAAAAAGGTTGGTTTATGGTCAAGTTCAAAAGGAGAGAAGTAGCGGAATGGGTTCTGGAGAGGAAATGGTCATTCGGGAGACACCTGACTGTTTTTAAAAAATGGAATCCCATGTTTGATGCACAGAGGGAAATGGTGGATGAATTACCTATATGGGTACGCATGCCCGGACTCCCACCATTCCTTTGGGTTGAATATGTTTTCAAAGCCATAGGGAACCACCTTGGAAAATTCATGGAGGAAGACATGTCATTCCTGCAAACAAGAGACCAGGGGATGGATTGTATTCTAGTAAGCTTAAACCCTTGGTCAGGTTTGGCGGAGGAGATTCATTTGAAATACAGTTATTTCAAGTATGTCCAACAATTAGATCATGAACACTTGTCAATCAGATGTCACATTTATGGACACTTGGAAAAAGAGTGTTCGATGGGTTTTAGGCAACGAAGGAAATAGAGGAAGGTTGAGGTGTGATAGCAGAAGAGGAGGAATCAAAAGGAAGGCAGTCAAAGAAAAGTATGGGCAAAGATCAAATGGATATAGACAGGCAACAGGAGGACTTAATAGAGTGCATGGAGGCACAGGAAGAAGGTTATCCTAGACCTCAGGCCCCTCAACAGTAGGAGGTATCTAAGCAGGATTTTCATTATCGCAACAGAGGGTACGGGTCCGGCCTCAACCCTACCTTCTTTTACTCCTTAATTTTCTTTGAATTTTTCTAAATCAGTTCCTGGTCCTTCCAAGCATCAGAATATTGTTATTCCTATTTCAAATATAGTAAAAAATCAATTGGAGAGCATCATTACATCTATCCCTGAGTTAGATATAAACCGAAAGAATGTAAGGGGTGAGGGTGGCCCAACTCTTGTAAATACCCTAGCTACAAAACCCTCCTACAACTTGAGACCCCACGAGAAAATGCCCCCTCCATGGGAGGTAATGGGGGGAATTGATATGAAAATCCCCCAAGCAGGGGACCGCATGGTGAGAGGGAGGAAAACCAATTTGTCAAAGGCTCAGTTAAGAGCCAAAATGGATATAGCAGACAGGAAGAAAATGTCCATCTCCGAGGCACTTAGAGCAACAAAATCCCCACCTGAGGTAATCCAATGATCATCCTCTCCCTGAATTGTCGGGGCTTAGCTAGTAACCCTAATAAACTAGCCCTAAAAGAGGTTATTCGAAACCACAATCCAGATATCCTACTACCCCAAGAAACATTGGGAGCAGGAGAAGAAGTCAAAAATATATGTCTAAAATTATGCCTAGTTGGAGCATCCAGGCACTGGATGCCAAAGGCCACTCTAGGGGACTAGCTTTGGGAGTAAAAGAAGGAAAATTCAAAGTCCTAAACACCTAGGGGATGGACCAGGAGATGGGGATTGAATTCTACTCCCTAGAGCTATGCACAAATCTAGTGATCCTCAATATTTATGGGTCCTGCCAAGGAAGAGTTCATTTCTCGAAAAACCTCTGCTCTAAGTCTCTATTTGATAACCCAAATTTGGTGATCGAGGACAACTTAAACTTCTCTCTAGGCACAGCTGAAACCTGGGGTCCTTCAGCCTAAGAAGACCCGCTATCGGACTTCTTTACCAAACTCATCAAAGAGAATAAGTTTCTAGACATAAACTTACTGAAGCTAAGGCCTACCTAGAGGAATAGGAGAATAGGGAAGATCAAGTGGCAAAAAGACTGGATCATTTTCTCCTAAGAGAGGAGGTAGCGGAAAAGATCCCAGTTTTTCATTAGTGGGTGGGGCAAGGAGGTGACTTTGATTATCTACCGGTCCTGTTAGAGTTAAACAAGCACCCCAAAATTTCGGCAACTCCCTGTAAATTTAAACTTGCTTAGTTAATGGAGGAATCATATAACTCTCTTTTTAAAGAAACCTAGAGACCAGTGAGGGCTAGAGAGACTGGGGATAAATTCTTCCTCTTTATGGAGAACCTAAATCGTCTTGAAAATGCCATGATGGCATGGGCCAGGGATAAGAAAATGAAAGAAGATGAAGACCTAATCCAAATAGGGAAGGACCTAGAAATGTTCGAAATCTCAGAAGTTGATGGATATGAAACACAAGAAAAAAGGGATAGGATCATGCAGCTGGAATCCCAAAGGAGAAAAATACTTTTAGCAAGAGAGGAACAGTGGTGCTTGAAAAGCAGGGCCATCTAGCTAAGGGCTGGGGATGATAACACCAAATTCTTCCAAAATTATGCAAAAGGAAGGAAGAACCTAAACACCATTTGGTCCTTAAAGGCAGAAGGAGGAAGGCAGGCAAGAACCTTTGAGGAACTCTCACAAATGGGAATTAGACACTTCCAAAATTTATTTACAGCTCCTTCGGAAGTGTTACTAGCAGAGGTGATCAGGACAGCTCAGACTTTCCCTCATTATGTGGACAAAGGGGATTCCATGGAGCTCATGGGGGAAGTCACGGGGGGGGAGGTTGAAGGAATCATAAAATCCATGCCAAAGGACAAGAGCTCCAGGCCAGATGACTGGATAGTGGAGCTATTTCAACACTTTTTCGAGAAAATTGGAAGTGAACTAACTAAAGTGGTAGAATATTCTAGAAGGAAATGTGAAATCTATGCCCCTTTTAATTCAACGTTCATAGCCCTCATCCCAAAGAAGGAATACACAACCTCTTTCGAGGATTTTAGACCGATCTCCCTTTGTAACTGTATCTACAAAATTATAGCAAAGGTGATCGCTATTAGACTAAAGCCTTTGTTATCCAGGCATATATCAAAAGAAAAATTTGGATTCCTAGATGGGAGACAGATCCATGAGGCGATTGGTGTGGCCCAGGAAACCATTCATAGCACCAAAAGAAAAAGGAGAAGTAGTGAAAATTGATCTATCTAAAGCCTATCACAGAATTAGTTGCATGTACCTTCGTATGCTCTTCACCCATCTGGGGTTTCAAGTAAACTTTATTAATTGGGTCATGGGGTGTTTGACCAATGTGAGATTTGCGGTGCTAATTAACGAAGTAGCATCCTCCTTCTTTCAAGGACAAAGAGGGCTGAGACAAGGTTGCCCCCTTTCACCTCTCCTCTTCCTCCTAGTGGCTAAAGGCCTCAACCAACTGCTTTTAGAGGCCAAAAGAAAAGGTGAAATTCATGGAGTGGAAGTGGTTGTCAACTTGTATATAACCCATCTTCTATTTGTGGATGACATCCTCCTCTTCAGTAGTGGAAGAAGGAGCGAAACAAAGGAACTAAAAACGTTATTGGACCTCTTCCTTAAGGCAACGGGCATGCAAGTGAATAAGGAAAAATCCCATCTGTTATTGAAAGGTTTAAATAGAATGGAAGCAGTGAATATAACTAAAGACCTTCCCTTTGAAGAGTGGAAGTTAGAAGAGATCTTTAAGTATCTGGGTTTTTTCCTAAAGCCAAACTCATACAAGAAACATGATTGATTCTCGCTAGTAGAAAAAATAGAATCAAGGATCACTCGCTGGAGTTACAAATGGCTGCCTAGAGTAGGTATACTGAGTCTCATCAAATCAGTCCTTTTGGTTATACCTGTTTACTGGGAAGCTCTAACATGGGTTCCGAAATGAATCCTGGAAAAAATCAGAAGAGTTTGCAACAGATTTCTCTCGGCAGGATCCAAGGAGGAGTCAGTTTTGCCTTGGGTGGCATGGGATAAGGTGGCAAGGCCAAAGGATTGGGGGGGATGGGGAATAAAATATATAACAGACTTTGGACCGTCTCTAGCACCAAAGTTAGGATGGAGATTAATTAATATGGAGAACCTGTGGACAATGGTTTTCAAGAGGAAATATATCGACCCCATCCCTATGGAGGATTGGATCAAGAATCCAAATAAGAAGAAAGGAAATGTTTCAGTAGTGTGGAAAGCCACTTTAGATGCTTTCAACATCATAGAAAAAGGCCTGTCGTGGAAAGTAGGGAATGGAGAACAAGTTGGGATAGGGAAGGACTCATGGGTGGGATGCAATGAAGGATACTCACTCTCCCTAGGACTCATAAATCAACTAGACATCAGAGGCATTCAGTACATAAGCCAGATTCAAAAAAATGGTCACTCCACCATATGGGGACAAGTCTGGTTAATAGGGATAGACTTAAACCTTAATCTACATTGGAGGGAGGAATGGCACAATTTCATCAATGAACTGTCCAAGTCTAATGTCAGGCTAAGAGATAGACCAGATCAGCTAGTATGGGCACATGCGGATATGGGTTCTTACTCTCCTAAACAAGGATATAAATATCCCATGTCGAGGAAAGGTTGGGGGATCCAAGACTAGTGGGTTAGTTCAATATGGAAGCTACAATGGCTATTCAAAGCCCGGATGTTCTTTTGGTGCATTCTCCAGAAAAAGGTGCCAACTTGGGATACATTACAGAGGAGATACAAGTTGGGCCCAGGGAGATGCGCCTTATGCAAAATGATGTAGAAACAATTCAAAATCTCTTTTTAGAATGCTCATACACAAAGGATGTATGGAAGGAAGTGGGGAGACTGATCTAGAAGAGGGTGTGCTAGGAAGGGGGGTCACTAGCAGAAGTATGGAATAATTGGTGGCAGAATTACACGGAAGGAAATTTGAGGAATCTACCTCTAATCATTGCTTCGAGTGTCTGGTTAGCTCGAAACAATAGTATTTTTAAAGAACAAAACCCCTTGGCTAGAAATAGCATGGTAGGATGCACAACAATCTACTCAAGCATCCCAGAGCCAGTCTGGGAAGCATGCACTTACCCTGTTAGAGAGGAGCAAATAAAGGAAGGAATCCCATGGGCCTATTTTGATGGGGCATCCAATCAAAACAACAAATGTGGGGTTGGATTGGTGATCCACCTAAATGAGCACAGAAGCCTCAAAGCCTCAGTGGGATTGGGGATTGGAACTAATAATTTCGCAGAACTATCCGCCTTAAAACTCCTTCTATGTTGGCTTACCCACCTAGGCATACCATTGGTTCAGATCTTCGGGATTTGATGAATATCATTAAATTGTTCAACAATGTGAGCAGATGTCAGAATTACATTTTATACCCATTGTTAGAAGAAGAAAAGCATTTAAAGTTATTTTTTAAAGATGTTTTTTTATGCCATATATACAGGGAATGTAATAACACAGCAGACCAGCTTTATAAAGCAGGTCTACAAAAAGGTATGGACAGTTGGAGGATAGAGGAAGCAGACCGGGATGAGATCCGTGTGTCAGATCAACCACCCTATGCATAATGTTGACATATGAATCTGGTTTTTGCATAGGTTTCCAGTTTATGACAGTTATTAGTCTTTCAGTTTTAGTCTTGTACACAACAGAACTATTTGTTTACCTTTACTTTATCGGATTATAGTTAACATTTTCAATGAACCAATATAACACATTTAACTTATAGTTGAACACATTCATGTTTGGGTTGTTTTCCTCAATGAGGAGGCCCGGAATGGCTTAGAACATATTTCTTGATACTCTAATAAACATCTGATATATGTTTAGTTGGTTTTGTTTTTTTGGTAAATTGTCACTGACAGCTAATCCATTATCTTAGTTGGGTTGTTTTCCTCACTAAGGAGGCTCAGGATAAAAGGATCAGTGATTTTTCTCCAGTCAAAGTGAGATGGTAGAGTTGGAAGATACTCAATCACCATTTCAAAAAAACTCTATGATTAGATAAAATCATACAGTTAACTAAATGCTTAATTTCATATATAATGTAACTTTTTATAAATCGTAATAAAAAGTTCAATTTTTTCCTTGGAAAAAAAGTAGTCATTTATCTTTTTTTGGTATTTTCATATTCATTATATAAATGGTTGATTTAGTAGTTTCTATTCAGTGCATTTAATTTCATTCATAATCATTATAAATGACTAATTTAGTCATATATTCATTTTATTCGTGTTCATCATTAATTAATATAAAATACTAATTTAGTAGTTTTAGATTGATTTTATGTGTTTATTATTAATCAACATAAATTAATTAGTATGATTTTGCAACTAAATTTTTAAAAAATGTCATACAATGTGCATGTTTATCTAATATGATAACGCAAAGTTACATATGTTAATTACAAGACTAAATAATATCAAGTGCAAATAAAAATAATTTCAACCATATAAATTTTATTATATAAAATATCAAGTATTACAATATGAGTTTCCAACTTAATATCGGTTGGACTACATTTTACACATGAAATATTGTTTCATCATTTCAAAGCATGATCACTATGTTGCCAAAGAATTATAAGTGAATTCACCAACTCTGAAGGCTTGACCATCAGTCTCTATGAGTGTGTCTTATGCAAGATATTGGCTCTAAGGGTATCACTAGACAAAAAAATTTCACTCTCTCATTTTTCATTTGTCGCTCCGGTGTTATTTTTCTTCTCTTTCTTCAATTGATGCTTCTTACCATCAATATTGAGTTCCTCTCCTGAAAATGAAAGAAGATACAATGTAGATTATAAGACATGAAAGGCGATGAATACTTGAATATAAACTATGTATACAAGATATACCTCAACATTCGATAGTGGCCACTATGCGCCTAGATGAGCTGTATAAACAAAGAAAATAAAATGTCACCATAGAAAATAACACCTTAGGAAATTAGTATTCAACCTTCAACAAAACCTTAGGCACAATCATACCATCTAACTTACATGTTAAAAATATCAGGCAATAGATAACTTGTCAAAACAAATGGAATATATATATATCAGTGTAAAAAATATCCTTATTTCTTGTTCTAAAAGAGTCGTGTTCCTTAAATTTGGATATTCCTTTTCCCACAGTAAAAGTTCCTCGCTATTATGACCTATGTTTTTAGGATCATGAGATTGATTCAACATCATATTGGATTGTGGAGATAAAATGATTCAACTTTCCAAGATGAGTACCTCACTTGGTTGAATGAAGGTGCTAGTTGTGAGTAGTGTCAAAACCTTCGGGAAACAGAACATTAAGGCCTAAGAAAATATATCACCACTTGTCCACTAAAAGAAAAAAAATTCAATCCCACAATGCCCTTTGGGAGTACATTTCGTTGGATGGATATCACACTCTGAGAGATGATTGTCTAATACAATGAGAAGTGTACATATATTGTCACAATGCCCTTCACAATCACACCCTATAGTTGTGTTCTATAATTTTAATCATATTATATTATATAATTATAAATTATGACTATCAGATAATTATTAGTTTGAATAATTAGTCTAAAATTGTGTTTTTATTATTTATGTATACATGAAAATATTCGAAAAAAGAAGGTACTTTTTGTGACTAGATTTCGAGTGAATCTAATTACACAAGAAATTATGGTGCCTTGGTGTTTCTCTAGCGATTATCTGCTCATTGTACCAATTTCTCCCATGTCCTCTACTACTTTTGGTGAATTCCTCTTTGATGATGTCCAGTGCCAATGCAGTGGACATTTATCCTCGATGTTTTTCTAAGCCAAAGGGAAGCTCCACAAGTAACAACCAAAACGTAGCCTCAAATATATTATTGGGGGCCAAAATGCAATAATTATATGAAAATCCAAGAAACACTACCCATTAATCATCTTCCCTTTAATATTGATTAATAATTTATTTGCATGATCATGTAATACTAAAGTGTCAAGTAAGAACATTTAAATTCATTCATCAATCAATATCACCTTTGAGAGTGCTTAGTGGTTAATACTTTCTATTACACACATAGTAGATCACCAACATCAAGGATAGAAATATAAACACAACAAAAATGAAATTAAAAGAAATGTTAGGAAGTCAAATGCGACTAATATTGAGACAAGAAAATACCAGACCCTTCACATTAGCAAGGCATTCTTAGGCACTAGAACAAAAAATCCTTCCATTGCATCATTTTCACCTTTTATTTAATTTCTTTAATTGAGAACGTAACTTTCAAAAAAAAAATCATTGAAAAAGGTCTCGAAATCCTAACAAATGCTCAAGTGATTGTCGTATCAATTAAACATAAAGTAAATCATTCAGTATGCTTTTAACTTCTGAAATATATTGAAGAATATGAATCTTTATCATCCCTTGCTCCTAATCAAATTGTAATCCATGGGTTCTAATCAAGTAATCAATTTTCTCCAAGATAGTTAAGAGATCACTTTGGAGAAGGACTTCTAAAAGCATTGGGATAGTAGAAATGGAATTAATTAGGAGGAAAATGAAGCACTTTAGTGGGTTCTCCAAAATATTTGAACGCAACTGAAAATGATTTTATACTCCCTCCACGCATTTTAAAACAGAAACCATTTAGCTACATCTCATTTATTTTCCACCTTTCTGTAATATGTAATTATTTGAGAAAGAATGGAGCATTCATAAATATTGTCATGAAAGAGGAGTCTTCATAATCCTAAAAAGTTGGTCTCTAACAAATAAACAATTTCATGTATTGAATAAATCTTACATGGTAGATTTCAGTGATTAAAATTACAACTTTATTCTTAATCTCATTACAACAAAAATAAATTCAACCCTAACTAGTTGGGATCTAACAAATCAAGAATTCCATTTAGTAAAGTAAACTTACATGGTAGATCTGAATTATTTGCAGTGACAACTTTATTCTTGATCTTATTACAACATAGATAAATTCAAGAGTACATGTATATTTCCTTATGTGAGACAATCTTTGAACACATTCCGAGATTTCATATAAATATAATGATAGGATTTACGTGTAGGACATGAGAAAGCTATCTACATATAGCACTCGTCACTTGACAATAGTGTTATAGAGACACCATCTCATGGCATTAGAATCATGTAGATAGATAGTGTTATAGAGATACCTTGCAACACCTATTCAACACTACCTTCAAGCTTCAAATTCATCAATTGATTTACTTTAGTAGCAAATTCTAGTGGGATTTCATTAAATACAACCCGGAAAAAGCCATTTATGATAGTTGTCGTTGCCTTCTCTGGATCTATCCCCCTCTAGAAATAGAATAACTGATATTCCCCAATTTTTGAGGTACTTTCTTCATGTTCAACATGGGCTATTGGGTTCTTCACGTGGAAAAGGTTGCAAATATTAGATGTATAATGGAAACAAGCATGCAATTCAAGGTTGCTCCTAAAGTCTCTTGGGTGAATTATAAAACACCATGTACTTAAAACATGATATATGGTAGTAACAAAAGCCTACCCAGGATCCCACTTAAGAATTCAAAATGTTGGAAATAGGAGATGTCTTAAACAATATCAACTATTTAATTGCATAATCACACTAAAATAGACAAATCTTTAAAATGTTGAAAAGTGTGAAAAAATGGAGTTGGAATATTATAGTTATGTCAAGGTAGATATAGCTATGTAAAATGTAACTTCTATTGCTACATGAAATGTAACTTCTATATAAAAAAATGGGGTTGGAATATTATAGTTAACTCAGGATAGATATAGCTACGTGAAATGTAACTTCTATATAACATTCTAAATATCTTTTTTCAGTCATTTAAGAGACTAACATTTTTTTAAATGTAAAAAGTTACCCAGATTGAAGTTATACAATTAACATATGCACAATAAGATACAATATGCATGAGTTATAAGTAATATGACATTTACATGTTATATTAAGACAAACTTTTTCTCATCTCTCTAACTCTTATGTTATAGTTGGTGATGGATATAGCCTTTAAAATTATGAGCCATCCTTGTCATATCTTATATTTAATGATGCATATAGCTTTGAAAAAGCATCAACCTTGTTTGTTATTTTATGTACGGTCAATTTAAATGGAAGTGCTCATAATTTTATTCAATATTATCTTGTACAACTGGAAATAAAATGATGTGGGGCTGGTGTTTCTAGTGATTTTCAAACTTTTTTTAATTACCTAAATTTAGCCTATTTAAAATAAACAGGGGTGGTGTTTCTAGTGATTTTCAAACTTGTTTTAATTACCTAAATTTAGCCTATTTAAAGTAAATAGTTGCACTAACCATCTTATCTTTAAGTCAGTAACTTTGCTTGAGGGCATCTTCATGACATCCACCATCTCTGGAAATTATGAAATAACAGGGGTGGTGTTTCTAGTGATTTTCAAACTTGTTTTAATTACCAAAATTTAGCCTATTTAAAGTAAATAGTTGCACTGACCATCTTATCTTCAAGTCAGTAACTTTGCTTGAGGGCATCTTCATGACATCCACCATCTCTGGAAATTATGAAATATTAGTAGTATCTTGCACTATGTTAGTGTCAGTCTTTTCAGTCTTCCTACAGTGATAAAATATGCTCTTACAAAGTGGTCTCAGAGTGTCAAGGTCAAATTTTGTCATTTCAGTGAGTCTTCAAGCAAAATTTGGTCACTAGGCATTAGGTCTAGGGTTTGCCTTAACTCCTTCTAAAGTTGTCAAAATGTTGGTCCATGTCATCATTCAGCTGAGCCTATCATCAATCAGAGGTTTTCATTGTCATGTCAGTGTCTAATGAGTCATTTTACATCTTGTTCATGCTTCAGTTGTGCCTAGGCAAGCTCATTTCCCTCTCCTAGGGTTTTGAAGCCAATTTCTCTTGGGCAGCTAAATAATCGGCAAAACTCATATCCTGATGTTCATACACCTTCCCCTATCCTTAAAGTACCTTATCAAACACTTCCCATCCCTTAGATCCGCCAAATTCCTCATTTTTGCACAAACCCTAGTTTCTAGCTACAATCTGGCAATTTTCTAGGTTTGGCCTATGTTTTGCCCTTTTCGACCCCTTCCCTTTACTCAATATCTGAGATTCCACTTTCCCCTACTTCCTAACATCTCTCCCCACTCCCAAAAATTTCCCCGAGAATTTAGAAGCCCTCTATCCCCTTCATTTCGCTCCATTTCGACAAAATCCCTTGTTTCACACATCGGGACAAGTTTCACTGAAAAGCTGTTTCTGAGCAATCAAAGATGCATTTTTCAAAACTGAGAGAGGTTTTTGTTCACAACATGCTAAGGAAGAAAAACCTCCTTCACTTTTTACACAGGTGTCATGGTTTGAGATAAATGTCAAAAATACCGGCGAGAACGAAGGTGCTCCAAGGACGGTTGGCCAAAGCACAAAAACGAAGGAAAACGCCCGATCCACTCCAAATTTTGGCCAAAGCCTCTTTGACTGATCATGGCACTTGATTGGGGACTCCCAGTCCAAATTTCAAGAAATTTGGAGAAAATTTTGTCATTTGTGAATTTTTTGTGTAATTTACAGGTTTTGGCCATTGGAGTGGTCTCACCCCGCGCGCGACCACTCGTGGGGACAGCTCAGAATGAGAAAAACTTTGCATTTTTGGAAAGGGCATGCAAAAACTAGAATTACCTATACTTGGGGTCAACTTGATTTTGAGATTTGGGCCTCCAAAAGCTCAAAATACATGAAAAATTTGACTTTCTGCCCACTTTTTGAGTTGCAGAAAGTGACCTTGGGAGAATTGACTTTTCAGGGGTCCAATCAACTCCAAATCCAGAAATTCCACTTGGGATGGAAAGTAGATAGACCAAGCTTTCCAATGAGCCATCTTGCACCTGATTTGGACCAGTGGAACCCACTCAAAAGTTGCTGCAAAGGGGCGCGACCACTCGAGCTGAATTTGGCAGTTTTGACTTTTCAGGCCAGAAAACACTGTTTTCACCTTGGTTGATGATTTTTACTTGTAGATGATGGATGAATGTATAATTTTCATGGCACATTGATAGATTTTATCTCTCTTTACCCTTCTAGAAGCTTCCTTGATGTAAAAAGTGAATAATTAATGCATGGATGAGTTAGCTAAGTAATAGAAGCAAGTTGTTTGACTGCCTATTATCTAGTGCTTAGTTTAGAATCAGTTCAAACTGCTCCTAGGAAGCTGAGCTCGACCCCTAGAGGTGGGGAAAGGAGTTAGATGGTCTATATTATGCTCTCTCTTTCTCATTTTCATGGTTGGACTCTTGTGGGAGAAGTATTATTGTATATTGTACATCTATTACTGCAATTTAAGGAAAAGGAAGGCCAGGGTTTTGCAGACATCATTGTGGATTCTTGTGGATTGTTGTGTTGATGGTGTGTTCTCTACATGTTACTGTAAGTGTGTTTATGTGTTCCATCTCTTTCTTTGCTGCTAATTGAACAGATGAAGTGATAAAGTTTGAATTCATGCATGCCATGCTCGGCTTTTAATTTTGTTCAATATCTATGTTTTCCACTGTCTAAAGAGGATTCAAAGTTGTTGTTTGCCCTCTTTAGCTCCTCCTCTCTCATTCCTGATCATCCATCTCAGATTAAGGCATCAGCACTCACTCCTACCTTGCCCCAAAGATCCCCCTGCGAAAACTGAGCCTAATCCCCGCACCCTGAATTGCACTCCCTCCAATTGCCACCAAAAACCCCAAAAATCTTTAAATCAATCTCCCTTATCAATTTACTAGCCTAAAATCTTTATTCCTAATTGGTCAGCTTATCATATTGAAAGATCTACCGAATCTGACCCGAGAGAGCCTTCTCATACCTCGTTGGGCTAGCTACGAGGTGAAATGGTTTGATGTAGCCTTGAGAGTCTGTCAATCTCAGCCTAGGTGAATTCCAAGCGCTAACATAGTGGCGACCATACTGGGGAGAACAAACTTGTTTGTGGGTTGACGTGTTTGTTTCATAAGTCTTAGACGGAGCCTGAAGTTACGCCAGGTAGCCTTCGAAAACGCTCTTGTTTTACATCAGCGCAAGTAGATAAACGCTGCTTCAGTCAATCTCCGTGAGCTTGTGAATACAAAACTTCATTTGCATTTTACCCCAGTACATGTATCAAGTTCAGATCTGATTGTTGATAGTGGACAACAATCAGACACTTGCAAGGCTGAAATCATTCACTTGGCGACTCCTTTCACTGAAGAATCCAGCAACCAGTGCTTCATGGTGACTTCACTGCAGAGAGATCAGTAGCTTCGTGCTTTTCAAGATGGATCAGATTGCAAGAAGATATGCTCCCTTGAGCCGAGATCACATTCCCGGTTTTCCAAATAAAATTCCAAAGGTAGATTGGTCAAGGAATCTGCCTATATAGAATGATGATGGTAAGAAGGATGTTGCTTTACATCTAGTTAGATTTCATATGCATATTCGCAAATTCAAGATCAATTTTCCTGAAGATTGCTTGGTGAAGATATTTTTGGCCACTCTGGAAGGTGAAGCCCAATCATGGTATGAAAGTTTGCCGCCTGCTTGTATTTATTGTTTAAAGGATTTTCATGCTATGTTTATTGAAAGATTTCAAGCATCATATCCATCATTAAAATTGGTTCATGATTGTTGCAAGCATGCATATAGTTTTATTGAAAGCCTTGAGAAGTTTTATGAAGATGATAATTTCATGGATGAAGAGATCATGGAAGCTCTGTATGAGAATCCATTTCAGCAACATGATGAGAACCTAGTGCATACTTGTCAAAATGATCAAGATATTTTGCAGCAGAATCAATATCAGCAGGTTGAAGATGGCCATATGGTTGTAATTGATGAAAGAGAAGAGCTTGTTTCAGATCTACCCTCAGAAGAAGACAGTGTGCAAGGTAGCCAAGATTCAATTTTAGAATGTAATGCAGTCAACTCAGCTATTTCAGATCAAAATTCAGATCATGGTGACCAAGAATACCTTGTGCCGAATCCTGAAAAGGAGAGTTTTGTTGTTGAGGTCATAGACAGAGTTTTGGATTCAGATGTTCATGAACAGCAAGGTGAGATCTTTGTTCAAGTAAGTGAAAACTCTTCTTTCAATCATAATTTGAATAGTTTGATTGCCATGTCGTATGAAGATGATCAACAATGTTTCCAAGTTTCAGAAGATCAGGACTGTCATTCAGATTTTTCATGTTTTGAAATGTTCTTTCAAGAAGACAAGACTTGTTTGAGCAAAGGGAAACAGAAAGTCTTATCTCCTTTGTCTGAGGAGGAGATAGATCAGCTTTTGAAAGGTCATGCTACAACCCAAGCTAAAGCAAATTGGCAGTGTGCACATGGTCACGAAAGTGTTGGTGAAACTTCTTCCTCTTTTGAAAATGATGACAGTCTTGTAATTAGTTTTATAGATCAGCAAATAGATAATGTTTTCCTTCACAAAGATGATAATCCGGCTGTCATATCATATGAAGATGACCCACCATATTGTCTGACTACCGAAGATCATAGCATACAGGATTACCTTTCAGATTCTTCATATGTTTCATGTGCTGAAATGTTTTTCCAAGAAGAGATCTGCTCATCCATTTGTTCAGAGATTTTTGAAGCCCATGAGCATACTTTTACTGAAGCACATGATGAAGGTAGATCAGAATTTGAAGCAAAGGAAACCTTGTTCTTTCAGCAGAAGGTGGCAGTGGCAAATCTTCATGCTTTTCACGATCCTCTAGCAAGTTTGTTGCAGCCAACAATGAAGGTGATTATTGCAGTATTCGGTGATGAAGGAGAATATGGTCAGCTATGTTTTTGGATGCCCAGTGATAGGTTTGTACTGTTGACCAGAAGATCTGATAAGAAGAATCAATCAAGAAGGCATCTGCTTGATTGGTTGCATTGGCATTTTGATATAGTTTGATGTATATTGTCTTGTAAGAAACACAGGTGGTTGTCATCATGATTTCAAATCTTGATGGACTGCTGCCCTTCCATAAGCTTTGTAAGTTCTTGTTTTAGTTAAGTCAGTCATGAGTCATTTGAGTTTGGTCTATTGAGTGAGTTTTTTCAAGTTATTTCAGTTTTCCATCGAGTCGGTTTGAGTCAAGTTTCAGTTAAGTTTCAGTCAGTTTTTAGTCAAGTTTTCATTCAATAAACGTGTCAACGTTTTGTGTCAAAGGTGTAAATAATGACTCCATCGCCCAATGGTTGCAAGCACTGGTCTGCTCTCCCAGATGTCTAAGGTTCTTGGCACCTCCAAGGAGCTACCATCCCCATTGGAGCCAATGTTAGTGTCAGTCTTTTCAGCCTTCCTACAGTGATCAAATATGCTCTTACAAAGTGGTCTCAGAGTGTCAAGGTCAAATTTTGTCATTTCAGTGAGTCTTCAAGCAAAATTTGGTCACTAGGCATTAGGTCTAGGGTTTGCCTTAACTCCTTCTAAAGTTGTCAAAATGTTGGTCCATGTCATCATTCAGCTGAGCCTATCATCAGTCAGAGGTTTTCATTGTCATGTCAGTGTCTAATGAGTCATTTTACATCTTGTTCATGCTTCAGTTGTGCCTAGGCAAGCTCATTTCCCTCTCCTAGGGTTTTGAAGCCAATTTCTCTTGGGCGGCTAAATAATCGGCAAAACTCATATCCTGATGTTCATACACCTTCCCCTATCCTTAAAGTACCTTATCAAACACTTCCCATCCCTTAGATCCGCCAAATTCCTCATTTTTGCACAAACCCTAATTTCTAGCTACAATCTGGCAATTTTCTAGGTTTGGCCTGTGTTTTGCCCTTTTCGACCCCTTCCCCTTACTCAATCTCTGAGATTCCACTTTCTCCTACTTCCTAACATCTCTCCCCACTCCCAAAAATTTCCCCGAGAATTTAGAAGCCCTCTATTCCCTTCATTTCGCTCCATTTCGACAAAATCCCTTGTTTCACACATCGGGACAAGTTTCACTGAAAAGCTGTTTCTGAGCAATCAAAGATGAATTTTTCAAAACTGAGAGAGGTTTTTGTTCACAACATTCCAAGGAAGAAAAACCTCCTTCACTTTTTACACAGGTGTCATGGTTTGAGAGAAATGTCAAAAATACCGGCGAGAATGAAGGTGCTCCAAGGACGGTTGGCCAAAGCACAAAAACGAAGGAAAACGCCCGATCCACTCCAAATTTTGGCCAAAACCTCTTTGAATGAGCATGGAACTTGATTGGGGACTCCCAACCCAAATTTCAAGAAATTTGGAGAAAATTTTGTCATTTGTGAATTTTTTGTGTAATTTACAGGTTTTGGCCATTGGAGTGGTCTCACCCCGCGCGCGACCACTCGTGGGGACAGCTCAGAATGAGAAAAACTTTGCATTTTTGGAAATGGCATGCAAAAACTAGAATTACCTATACTTGGGGTCAACTTGATTTTGAGATTTGGGCCTCCAAAAGCTCAAAATACATCAAAAAATTGACTTTCTGCCCACTTTTTGAGTTGCAGAAAGTGACCTTGGGAGAATTGACTTTTGAGGGGTCAAATCAACTCCAAATCCATAAATTCCACTTGGGATGGAAATTATACAGACCAAGCTTTCCAATGAGCCATCTTGCACCTGATTTGGACCAGTGGAACCCACTAAAAAGTTGCTGCAAAGGGGCGCGACCACTCGAGCTGAGTTTGGCAGTTTTGACTTTTCAGGCCAGAAAACACTGTTTTCACCTTGGTTGATGATTTTTACTTGTAGATGATGGATGAATGTATAATTTTCATGGCACATTGATAGATTTTATCTCTCTTTACCCTTCTAGAAGCTTCCTTGATGTAAAAAGTGAATAATTAATGCATGGATGAGTTAGCTAAGTAATAGAGGCAAGTTGTTTGACTGCCTATTATCTAGTGCTTAGTTTAGAATCAGTTCAAACTGCTCCTAGGAAGCTGAGCTCGACCCCTAGAGGTGGGGAAAGGAGTTAGATGGTCTATATTATGCTCTCTCTTTCTCATTTTCATGGTTGGACTCTTGTGGGAGAAGTATTATTGTATATTGTACATCTATTACTGCAATTTAAGGAAAAGGAAGGCCAGGGTTTTGCAGACATCATTGTGGATTCTTGTGGATTTTTTTGTTGATGGTGTGTTCTCTACATGTTACTGTAAGTGTGTTTATGTGTTCCATCTCTTTCTTTGCTGCTAAATGAACAGATGAAGTGATAAAGTTTGAATTCATGCATGCCATGCTCAGCTTTTAATTTTGTTCAATATCTATGTTTTCCACTGTCTAAAGAGGATTCAAAGTTGTTGTTTGCCCTCTTTAGCTCCTCCTCTCTCATTCCTGATCATCCATCTCAGATTAAGGCATCAGCACTCACTCCTACCTTGCCCCAAAGATACCCCTGCGAAAACTGAGCCTAATCCCCGCACCCTGAATTGCACTCCCTCCAATTGCCACCAAAAACCCCAAAAATCTTTAAATCAATCTCCCTTATCAATTTACTAGCCTAAAATCTTTATTCCTAATTGGTCAGCTTATCATATTGAAAGATCTACCGAATCTGACCCGAGAGAGCCTTCTCATACCTCGTAGGGCTAGCTACGAGGTGAAATGGTTTGATGTAGCCTTGAGAGTTTGTCTATCTCAGCCTAGGTGAATTCCAAGCGCTAACACACTAAATAGACAATGTTGGCATAAAATATTTTATTGTGTTTTTTACTCCATGTCACAAATTTATTGATATTTTATGATTCTTGGTTTCAATTTCCATGCTAAGATTGGATTCATCATGCCTGCTAGGATTTTTAGTTGTGCACACATCATATTGCTCACTTCTAATTGTATAAAAAATAGAGAGTATGCACAATGACATGTAGTGACATGTGGGTGTCTATTTTACTCAATGATATTCTTGATTTTTTAACCCATTCCAATCCTACCACAATGAAATTAAGAGAGACAAGGACACAAGAAGGACTATCAATAAATGAAATTAGAGACTTTAGAATGCAACTCAATTGTACCTATCAAATGTAATGATAAGTATTTGCAGCTTCTAGTCACCTATTAGCATCGAATCATGCTGTGAAAAAATCCTTGCATTGGGAGAATTTGGTTGCACCTGCACTAATCCTCTGTAGTAGTTCGACTCGCCTATGGATATAATTTTAGAAATAATCCTACTCCTGCAATTCTTCCCTATATGGATCATCTTTTTCCCCCCTATTGATATTTATTTTTCAAGGCAACAGAATAGAACTCTCCAATTGCATCATCTCCTTTCAAAATAAATCTTGAGTGTTTCCAGGTGATTTTTGAACCAGTCTCTACTCAGCTCCACAAAATCCTTGATTTTTCTCCATCACATAAACCTCTTTTCGTAATAAAATTATAAATCCAACGTTTGCATTCCTCGTCCCCGACATACCAATTCTTTACAATGGAATACTTTATCATTGTTCCCTCGGTGCAATAGAGATCCACTATTGTGGCATGGAGATAATTGGTGTCATAAAATGGAGCAGTGCATCCGTCAATATATGTCACAAAACTCCTCTCACCTCACATAACTCCTCTCATCTACAACAATAAGAGTCTTCTCAAACTGCCTAGTATCCATCTCATTCATCTTGAAATAAGTGGATATTTCCATGGGTCACAAAGTGTGCTTGGGAATTTAATAGAAGGAGCTATCACTAAAAAAAAATACAATGCAGCATAATAGTTATCAACAGGAGGAACAACCCTGCCAAGCTACTTCCTAACTAGATAAACATACTCTCGAATTACCTCTTATAACAAACAAAAGATAACCTCAACTGCCTATAGAGTCTACCTATGCATGGTAGCAATGAAAGCACTATCAAAAACAAGATCTACAACAATGTTGGTCAATGTCTTCTTCGAGTTAAGGCCATGCCCAGCTTTTGAAAAGTATCAAGCATGTCAAGGTCCACTTCATCCAAGCTCCTCTTCTTCTTCTACTCTCTCTATTTAGGTCCAGAATAATAGCAAAGGTATTGGAAATTGATAGGTGGATAGATATTATCAGACCATTTTGGTTCTTCCTTTTCTAATCATTGTCTGTAAGCATTGAATCTAAATTGCAAAATCCATTCAGGTTCCTTGTTTTCAGCTGAAATTAACCTAAGCTTTGGAGAGTTGTAAGGTTTAATGGATCTAATTATATTCTAATTAAAATATAGTAACCTGGTTTAAAATTGTAGCCATTGAGATCAAAATCTAAGGATGAAACACAAAAGATTTTATGTTCATGATTACAAGAAATTTTAATTTCATGTAACAAAGTTTGAGGAAGGTCTAGCATTTGCATCCTACCATAAAATTTTCTTGCATCACTCGAGCCCTTTGAATTTGGGCATGGTAGAGTCCATTACACAAACAATCAACCACTAAAAAAAAGGTGAAAATAAAAAATAAAATTCCATGCATTATGGCCCTAGAAAAGTTAGGGAGGAGTGAACTGATCTTTACAATAAGGACATGCAAAATGCTTACTTGTCCATTGTCTTTTGATGAATTGTTGGTCGCAATCAGGATTTGCATCATCATAATCATTAAACCCTTTGTACAATAAGGACATGAAAAATACTTACTTCTGCATTGTCTTTTGATGAATTATTGGTCGTAATCAAGATCTAAATTATCATAATCATTAAACCCTCAACTCTAAATAAAATTTATGCTTTGACCAAATCTGAATTATCATAATCATTAAACCCTCACTCTAAATAAAATTTATGCTTTGATCATATAAACCCTTGAAATTGTTTACCCATAAGAACAAAAATCATCTTTGGCAAAAAGGAAGAATACCCATGTACAAATTACCAAAATCTCCACGCTCATTGACCTTGCCCTTCCTCCATCTAATCGTTGATGCTCTCCTAAGGTGTTTCCCATGCAAACTCCATTTAGGCTTCGAATTCTATGAAATCCATAGATCAGGTTGATGGTATTCCTTCTTGCAACATTTCCACGCAAATATAGACAAGGGAGAAAAAAATGCAGTGCTACAATGTGATGTTGTAATCTGTGAATATTTTATTTGAACCCAACTCTACATTGGAAATGAAAAAAAAAGAAATATTTATAATGGAAAAAATAAAAGAAATATTTATAATATAAAATAAAATATATAAATTTCAATTGGGTTGAATGATTTATTTTTAATAAGAATTTGTTATTTTTGTTTAAGACGCTAAATTAAAAAGAAGAAGTTAAAAATGATATTGGGGTGAGTGTAAACATTTAAATATGACCTCAATTAATAATAAAATTCAATTTGTTATATTTTGATTTTGTTATTAACTTGTAAATAGGCTTTGTTACAATACAATGGGTCAATACCATGGCTTATCAATACTACAAGTCCAAAAACCATAACTCGTTTCACAAAAAAAATATTTTATAACAATATGACAAGATTCTTAACTGTGGATATTCGCCCCCACATTACTGTAGATATTATTAACTTGTAAAAAATAGCCTTTGTTACAATACCATGGATTATCAATACCACATGCCCAAAAAACATAAATTATTTCACAATCAAAATATTTGGATATTCACCCCCACATTACTGTAGATATTATTAACTTGCAAAAAATAGTCTTTGTTACAATACCATGGATTATCAATACCACATGCTCAAAAAACATAAATTATTTCACAATCAAAATATTTTATAACAATATTACAAGATTGTTAACCATGGATATTCACCCTCACTTTACCATGGATATTAACTTGTGAATCGTCTTTGTTACAATACCATGGGCCAACACCATGGCTTATAAATACCACATGCCAAAAAACCATAATTTACTTTATAGTAAAAATATTTTATTTTAATTTAATTTTACGACATTTTTTTAATTGAATCTAAAAGGGAAAATGTTACAATTTGAAATATATCTAAACCCTCTATCCTCACTACTACTGAAAATATTCTCATAGAAATTAAATTAAGGTTTTAATAAAATTAAGCTAAGATGGATCTATGTCGGTTCTTTATATATATATATATATATATATATATATATATAAAGCACAGGCATAGATCCATCTTAGCTAAGGCTCCAAGGGATGAGAGAAAGCAAAATGACTAATTATAATAGATTAAATATAGTGAAACCAATTAAGTTTTTTTAATTTAGATAATTTATCAAAGACAATACAATGTAATCAAATTTAAGAGAGAGTTTGGGAGGGGGTGTAGAGAGGGAGGGAGACAGAGAAAAAGTTGGAGGACAGAGAGAGAGAGAGAAAGAGAGAGTGATGGGGGGAGAGAGGGAGTGAGAGGAAGGACGAGAGAGGAGAGAGAGAGAGAGATGGAGTTGGAGTGGGAGAGAGAGGGAGGAAATAATAAAGACATAGAGAGATAGAGGTGGAGAGAGAGTAGAGTGAGAAGGGAGGGATGGAGAGAGAGGAGAGGAGGGAAGAGAAAGCAGAGGAGAGGATAGAGATAAGGAGGGAAGGGGAAGGGAGAAAGATGGAGAAGGATAGGGAGGAGGGGAGATAGTGATAGAGTTGGATGGAAGAGAGAGAGAGAGAGAGTGAGAGTGATTTAGGGGGGAGAGATAGAGGGATGTGGGAGATAAGGGATAGAGCGGAAGGAAGATAGATATGAGGAGAGAGAGATGGAATTAGAGGGGGTAGGGGAGGGAGAGAACAAGAAAAACATAGAAGGAGAAATGTGGAGAGAGATAGGGGTGAAAATAGAGTCATGGAGAGAGAATGAGGGAGATAGGAGAGCGGGAGGAAATAGAGAGAAGGATATAGGTAGAGAGGGAGAGAAGAGGAAGAGAGGGAGAGAGAGTGTGTGTATGTTTGGGGGGTGAGATAGAGAGAGGGAATAAAAAAGAGACACAAATAAAAACATAGATATTATATAGTATTATATAGCCAACCTAGATCCATATTAACCCTATAACTATCAAGTGCCGAGAGGGATCCAATATCTCGAGGTGCAAACATTTCCTCAAGTTTTGCACTAGAAAAGAAAGTTTTCACCTCGATAGATTGGACCCCTCTCAGTGCTTGATAGATCCAGGGTTAAGATGGATCTAGGTCGGTTAATATGAAATTAAAGTAGTTTTTATTTGATATTATAGTCTTAAAAATTAAAATTTCCCTTCAAATTAATTTCAAATTGGAACTAGATCCAATTAGATTCAATGAATAGATTTTTAAAAAATACATAAATAATTTTTTTATTAAAAAACATATTTTTAAAATAACAAATTATTAGAGATAAATAATGCAAAGTTACCTCACCTATACACCATGTGAGGATGAAGAAGTGTTTAAGGAAGGATAACCTTTCAACCAATCTTTAGTAGCCTTTCAATCCCCTGTCACTTGTAAGTTTAGATTGCTTGACACAATTAAGATGACTAATGTAAAAAATTGATTCATATTATTATAGCACTTGTTAGGTATTTTTATTTTTGTTCTTAGACTAAATTAGTTATTCATGTTAGTCATTTTTAGTTGTATTACTTATTATCGAGTCACTTAATATTGCTCATTTTTGGTAGTATTTCACTTAGAAAAGTTGTGGTGACTAAATTTTTTAGTCACCTAGTCACTAATTGCTTCTTTTCTACTAGTGCTAGTTGCTCAAGTCCTGCTCATATCAAAATGGTAGAATTTGTTCCATCTAAAACATTGAAAATCTACCCCTCTCTCTCAGCCCATCAACAAGAGAAGTTGTGCAACATGTTGAGAGAGAACTTGGATTATTTTGCCTGGAGCTATAAGGAAATGAAGGGAGTGCATCCTTCAGTGTGTACTCACCACATCTACATTAAGGAAGGATGTAAACCATTGTGCCAACCTCACAGGAGAATGAACCTAGCCCTCAAAAACATAATCAAAGAAGAATTATAGAAGTTGTTGGATGAAGGTTTCATTTACCCCATCTCAGATAGTGAGTGTGTGTCTCCTCTAGTTTTGGTCCCAAAGAAGAATGGAAAGTGGAGGATCTGTGTGGATTACAGCGAGATAAATAAAGCCAGTAAGAAATACCATTTTCCTCTACCTTTCAATGATCAAGTCTTGTATGGCCTTGTAGAGAAGAAGTTTTTCTCTTTCCTGGATGGATTCAGTGGTTATAATTAGATCTAGATCAGCCCAGAGGAAAAAGATAAAACCACCTCCACTTGTCCTTGGGGTACCTTTTCTTATAGGGTCCTTCCTTTTGGATTATGTAATGCCTCTGCAATTTTTCAAAGGGCAGTTCTGAACATATTTGTTGACCTAGTCCATGACTCTGTAGAAATCTATGTGGATGATTTCACTCCCTATGGGTGTGATTTCTTGGAGGCTCTCTCTAACTTGGGGAAAGTATTAAATAAGTGCATTGAAATGAACCTATCACTTAGTCCCGAGAAGTGTGAATTCTTGATGAATGCAGGGACTGTTTTGGGTCCTTCAATATCCCAAGAAGGACTACAAGTGGACCCAAATAAATTTGTTATCATAAAAAGGGTCCCTACTCCTCAAAAGCAGAGGGATGTCCAGATTTTCTTAGGCTTAGTTGGATACTATAGGAGATTTATCAAGGACTTCAACAAAGTAGCCTCGCCATTGTTTGAACTAATGATCAAGGACTATAAATTTTTCTAGTAAAAAAGTTTCCAAGAGGCCCTAGAAATCTTGAAGGACAAGTTGACTACTACGCCCATACTTAGAGGCCCAAAATGGGCTCTTCCTTTCCACATACATGATGATGCATATGACAAATTTATAGGAGCATATCTATGCCATATAGATGACAAGTTGCTTTATTCCATTTACTTCATTAGCAAAAAATTGTCCAAGGCTGAATTGAACTACATTGTGACTGAAAAGGAACTCCTAGTTGTTGTCCACTCCTTGATTTAACTATCATTGATAAGCCACGTAGAGAAAATGTAGTTGCGGAATTTTTGCCTAGACTTTCTTTTCCTGCAGGTGAGGGAGGAATGGTTGATGATCAACTACTAGATGAGAATTTATTTTTTATTTCATTCCTCTCACCATGGTTTGATGACATAGTCAACTGCCTAGTTTCTACAAACTTCCCTCTAAATTTGTCATCCAGGGCGAAGAGCATAATTGTAAGGAAAAACGCCCCATTCACTTGGATTGGGGGCAATCTCTTCAAGCTGGGCCCAAATCAAATTTTGAGGAGGTGTGTCAGGGAGGAGGAATTCTTTTACATCCTTCTAACCTGTCATGATGGGCCTTGTGGAGGTCACTTTGCATCCAAGAGGACAACTTTCAAGGTACTGCAAGTTGGCTACTACTGGCCCACTCTCCACCAAGATGCAAGAAGATACACCAGTCGATGTGATTAGTGCCAGAGAATGGGGAAACCTACTCCCAAGGATGAAATTCCCTTGCAACCTCAGGTGACTCTAGAGCCATTTGACAAGGCATGAATTTCATTGGACCCATTGATCCTACGTCAGAGTAGAAAAAGTACATAATTGTATGTGCTGATTATTTGACAAATTGGGTTGCGACCAAGGCTTTCAAGGTAGCAACAGAGGAGAAAGTGGTTTAGTTCTTAAGGGAGAATGTATTTTACAAGTTTGGGTACCCTAGAGAACTAGTCATCGATCAGGGAGCTCAATTCACATCACATTTGATCGAGAATTTGTTGGGGCAGCATAGGATAAAACACAGGAAGTCAACAGCCTATCATCCTCAGCCCAATGGACAAGTAGAGGTCACTAACAGAGCATTGGAAGGAATCCTCACCAAGGTTTTGAGAAGCAGTAGAAAATATTGGGTTGACTATAGGTTTTAACCCTATACAAAAATTACCTGCATACGAATTCTAAAACAGAAAATAAACAATAGTGATAGCATAAAACATGAAATAGATTTGCACAGATATTTTCCCCTGGATCCCAAAACCGGGACCACCATATTGATTTCATTATATTCCTTTCAATGTTACAATACATATATATAAATTCTTAAGCATCCAGAAACCCCAATCCATTAACCCTGGATTAGAGCATAACAACAGTTCCCTTGACCGGATCTACAAGATACCATGGACAGAATACCATCATGCCTAAAACCATGTGTGAAATCCATGCACAAAACCATAGGTAGGTCCAGCCACCTAATATAGGGTCCAAAAAAGAAATTCCTTGGTCGTTGCTCCAGACCCTGTGTAGGGGGGGTACCATCCCCCTTGTAAACCCCCCCTGCACATGGGGCAGTCATGGAAAGAATATAACACACACCCGTCAATAACATACTAGTGGAGGCCACTTGGGCCTATAAATAATTTGGAAGACAACCACTGGCTTAACCCATTATGACTTTTTCTATGGAAAGAAGGCTTTGCTCTCCATTGAGTTTGAGTGCAACACTTTGAGAATGGCAGCACAGTTAGATTTGGATGTTATGAAGGCACAACGGGAGAGGTTGCACTACTTGAATGGTCTGGATGAATTTAGGATGCAGGCCCTCCTACACATTGAAGTTATCAAGTACAGAGGAAGGTTTGGCATGACAAGAACATCAAGGACAAGGTTTTTCAAGTAGGGGATTGGGCTCTGCTATATGACTCCAGGTTCAATGACTTTAGAGTAAAATTGATGATTAAGTGGTTAGCCTCATACCTGATAGAGAAGTTCCATGACAATGGGGTTTTTCAAATCAGGACCATTGATGAGGAAAGTACTCCCTTGCTTGTCAATGGACATGAATTGAAATCTTATAAAAAACCTTTGTCCAGGGAGGAGTTCATTAGCACCATTAGTAAGGAGGGAAATGTGATTGGAAGTGTCTTAGCTTCGAAGTCACACAATTCTTGAAGATTTTTTTTTATTTGTATGAAAAAAAGGAAGAAAAACAATAAGAGGCCTAGGGGAAAACCTCTATGAGGCATCTGAGACCAACCCTTGGATTGAAAACCTCCTTGACGTAGCCCAGGAGTGAAAAAATAAAAATACAAAGATCCTTGGGTGAATACCTCCTTTGAGGTGCCTAGGGCAGGTAGGAAAGCTGAAAAAATCTTTTGAGGTAGCTTGTGTTTCTTTCAGAAAAAGGAGAAAGAAAAAAAAAAAGAATACCATGGTAGGGACCTCAAACTTTTCCACTAGTAAAAGATGCAGAGCTATAGGAACATCATGTTAAGTTTCATATCATTTCTCTCTCCATCAACTCCATCTCATGCATTCCAACCATGTCCCTACTACTCATATCCATTTTCAGGCATCAAAAATCAATTTGTTTTCATTTTCTAGCTTGCTATAGGATGTACTATAGCACTACAGGATGCCCTGAAATGCAACAGGAAAGGGGTCCCGATAGGAAAATCATCAGGAATGTATATTCTAGGTTGATTAGGGACCCTACACCTCATCAAACCACTCATCCATCATCCATGCATACCTGCTCCAAGTCACCATACCCATATCTAGCTCTGTCTCACTCAAAAAACATAGGGAAATGTCTTAAACATAAATAAAAAAACCAGAAGACATGTCCTCCCTTTCCCCAACCATTCACTACTCCATCAAAGCCCTTCCATCATTATCCAAACCCTACACGAATACCCAGCATCCCTCTGAGAAAAATCATTGAAAAAAGGAAGAAAAGCCAGCTATAGGATTTCTTGTAGCAGCTACAAGATCCCCTGTAGCAAGATGTGCCATCACTGCAACCAGCCTGAGATTTAATTTTTCTTCCCAATGAGAGAAAAGTGGAGCATCGTCATCCCTGAATACCTTGTTTCTCCTAGCCAAAGCTCCATAGCAGCAACAACAACAAAGATATACCAAGAACCTGCACACATGGACCAACAAGCAGTCAACTTTACAAGCAGGAAGAAATACACAGGAAGAGAGAAAAGGAAAACTTCCTTGAGTAGCAGCGCATAAGGTCAATCCTCCAACATTCATCAATCAGCAAAAGGTAGGCACATGTATGGCAACTCACCCATCTCTTCCCCGAGTACGATATGATGGAAAATGTATAAATTTCAAGAAAGATATTTTTATAAGCTGGAGGTGTCCAGTTAACTTGGCCACCCTCAGCTCATGATCAAAAGTGAACTTCCAATCAGCATGCCATGTCACAGTGTCAAGTCAATGGGAATCAGTTAAAAAGGTGGTTGATTCAATTATGTGGGAGTGTGTGATAATTACGAGGATCAAATGCATGGTCACCAATGGTGGGCCAATGGTCCCAATTAGGAAATAGCATACCACTGCCAGCCAACACAATGTTCCAAGCCTCGACCATAAATGGCATAAAAAACCAAAATTTCATGAAATTGTTTCTCATTTTAAAATCAAAGAGATAGGGACCAGCTAGGGAAGCCATCGGAAATTCGAACCCTGCTCTGCCCATCATACAGGAGACATAGCTACATGAAGCTATAGGAAACTCACAAACCTATTGGAAGCACTAGAATCCCATAGGATTCAAAAAGGGGTGCCTAGAGTTAGATTGGTCATCAATTATCATAATCCCAAGCATTGTAATGAGAATTAAGTGACCCATCTCTCCTCTACTCATGGTTTGATACAGTGAACTTGAGAATTAAATAAAGTTTGGGGGAAATATAAGGCAATTCTTTAGCTATAAGAAATGGTATAAATTATAGTCATCCACTAAAAATTTTAAGCTCTCGGTCACCCTGGAACCCATATTGAAGCTCAGATACGAAACCTCTTGCATTTAGCTATAACCACAGAAGAGAAATGGGAGAGGAATTCAACGGAAGAGAACCCACAGATACTTCAAGGATTTACCTTCATCCCCCTCTCCATGGAGGCACTTCAATGTAGGCTACCATCCAAATCATATGCACTAGACCTCAAAGATCAATGGATGCAATTTAAAATCAAGACATTGGCACAACAAGAGACCATGAAATTCTAATATTATAGGCAATTCATCAAGCTATGTGACAAGAGCACCCTTGAAGACAAGACCAAATTATATGAATTCTACCTACACCACCTTGCCTTGACAAACTTGAATGTGTGGGGCCCCAATGTGAATTTGGGGGAATTGCAGTTGATGGCCCTTGCCTCATGGATGAGTCATGAGGAGGCCAGGGTTGAGGAGGTGAAGAGAATAGTATAAAAAAGAGGAAAGAGAGCCCCTTTACATCAGAGAAGAACCAATGAATTCCATGGCTGTTATTAGTAACCACAACATCATTTCCAATGATTCTCAACTTGCACCAAGATACCTAGCTACCCAAGAACATGACATCTCCCATTTTGAGAACAGTTTAAGATTGTTGGGGACTAATATCCAACAAGAATGCAAAAGGAGATGCAATAACCTTCCACACAATCTCTGGATCAGGGAGTACCACTCTCCTGAGAGATTGAGAAATGCATTGGAAAGGACACCCCTATATAAGAAGGTCGTGCAAGGACTGAAGATCAATAAGATTGGAATAAAGCTCATCCCACCTTTGTTGTTAGGTTTTTTGGAAGGTAGGAACAAAGAAGAGGAAAGAAAGAAATGGGAAGAGACAAAGAAAAATGCAAGGTTCTATCCTCAAGAAGAGACACCATCCACAGAAGCTCGGGATGTCAGAGAGGGAACTAGGGCTATGAAAGATATAGATATAGATGACTAGGTTGATCATAGGATGAGCAACAATTTAAGTAGGGGACTGATCATGAGGCTCATCAATAGGTAAACTATATTGGTCAAAATGCCACTCTCCAGCTTATATAAATTGACTTTTCTCACATTTATTTACATATTTTTTTATATTTTTCTTAGTGAGAAGAGTAAAGTTGTCATGTGGGGCAATGTGTGTTAAATGCAAGAACTGGAGTAGTTTTGGGTTAACTTAAGTGTAGGAAATCGAAGTAGGCAAGCAAGAGAGATTTTAGGAGTTGGTCTCCCTCCTTAACTCCTCAAGTCATTCTAAGATTCCTCCACCATATCTCATTAGCTCGGTTTCACTAGAATTCAAGCAAGGCAAGTCCATTCACAGGCATTCCAGTGACAATCAAGGGAGATTTATTTTCAATTTAGGGAGTTGTTGGTGGTTGGGATGTGTTCCATGACTAGCCCATGCGAAGGGGGTTACAGGGGGGTGGTAGCCCCCCCTGTACGTTGCATGGGGCATTATCGAGGGGTATGTAGGGTGGCAGTAGCCCCCCTGCATGAGGTCTAGGGCAGCGCCCCAGGAAAAAAAATTGGACCCTATATTAGGTGGGCGGACCTACCTATGGTTTTGTGCATGGATTTTGCACATGATTTTGGGCATGATGGTTTTCGATCCATGGTATTTTGTAGATCCAGTCAAGGGAACTACGGTTATGTTCTAATCCAAGGATAATGGATTGGGGTTTATGGATGCTTCAACATGTATATATATGTATTGTAACATTGAAAGGAACATAATGAAAAATAAATCTGGTAGTCCCAGTTTTGGGATCCAAGGGAAAATCTCTTTGTATATTTGTTTTATGTTTTATGCTCTCACCATTTTTTATTTTCAATTTTTTAGAATTTGTATGCAGGTAATTTCTGTACAGGGTTAAAACCTACATTTGGTATCAGAGTTGTTTGGCTTCAAGTGGATGCCTTTGCTAGTGAGAGGTTTTGCTCGGACCTATGGTAGACCTTGTTCAATGGGATATTTTTGAGATTGATCCTTGTGGTTAAAGAAGATGGTGAACAGTGGAAAGATAGTGATCAAGAAATTTAATGGTCAGAGTTTTGAGTTGTGGAAACTTAAGATGGAGGATCTGTTGGTGGATAAAGATCAGTGGATCGCGGTAGATCCGGTTAGTAAACCAACATCAATGTCAGATAAAGACTGAGTGAAGTTGGATTGGAAGGAAAAGAGCACAATATGATTGTGTGTCTCAGATTCAGAATTGTTGAATGTATCAGGGGAAGCTTCAACGAAGGCTTTGTGGGACAAGTTAGGGAATTTATACCAATCTAAGTCTCTAGTGAATAAATTGTTCCTATGGAAAGAACTATATAACCTGAGGATGAAAGATGGAGACTCGGTGACAGAGAATATGAACGCATTTAATACTGTGGTAAGCCAGTTATTATCTATTGATATTAAAATTTTAGATGAAGATAAGCGCATTAGTTTGTTGTGTTCTCTACTAGATTCGTGGGATATCATGATTGTTGCAATAGTCAGCAATGCAATTTCCTTGCAGTTTGATGAAATAGTCTCATCCTTGCTATTGGATGAGACGGAAAAATATGGAGGGCCAGAATGGTGATGTCTTCTCTGTACGAGGACTGTCCCATAACAGAAACAAAAATAATTCCTTGAGTGGGAGATGTAAATCTAGAGGGAGATCTAAATCTCCAAGAAAACCTGTAAAGATGTGTTGCAAATGCGGAAAGGAAGGGCACTACAAAAGGGACTATAAATCTAGAGCTCCTAAGAAATGAAAAGGATCTGATGATGCTCATTCCTGAAAGGTGAAAGCCACCTCAGATGAAGGTGGGGATGTGTACTTGGCTTCTTCTTCAAGTACACATATAGATCACGAGACACGGTTGATTGACTCAGGGGCATCCTTTCACTTCACTCCCCATAGAGAGCGGTTCTGCGAGTATGAGAAATATTATGGTGGTGATGTCTTCTTAGGGGATGACAGGAAGGCTAGAATCATTGGTCACGGAAAATTCAGTTGAAGTTGCAAGGTGGAAGGATTAGAACACTTTCGGGTGTTCTGCATATTCCTACATTGGCCAAAAATATGATTTTTGTAAGCAAGTTGCATGATGCAGGTGTAAAAACAGTGTTCGAGAAAGATACGTGCAAGATGGTTTGGGGAGCACTGGTATTGACGCGAGGAGTTTGGATTGGAACTCTGTACAAGCTTCAAGGTAGCATTGTTATTGATGGGTGCAATAGTTTTGTGGTTCCTGAAAGTGGAGCAGAAAATCTAGTGGTCTCTGAAGAAAAGACCATGATATGGCATCAAAGGCTTGGACACATTGGAGAGAAATGCCTTCTAATACTTCATGGTAATGGTATTGTAGAAGGTATGTCTAATATATCTCTAGATTTTTATTTCTATGAAAATTGAGTATATGGGAAGCAAAATTGGGTGAGTTTCCCCGCTGCTGGTAAGAGGGTGAAACGTATATTAGAGCTTGTGCACAGTGATGTGTTTGGACCTATGTCGGTTCCATCACTAGGTAAGTATGTGTACTATGTATAAATTATATATGACTTCTCAAGGAATACATGGATATATTTCCTCAAGAATAAATCTGAAGTCTTTGACACGTTTAAAGAATTTAAGGCTCTTATAGAAAACCAGATAGAGAAGAAGATAAAGGTGTTGAGGACAGATAATGGTGGAGAGTTTTGCAAGAAGGAATTTAAAGAGTTTTGTAAGAAGTATGGTATATCATGGTAGAAGACTACTCCATACAAACCTAAGCAAAATGGAGTTGCAAAAATAATGAACAATATGTTGATGGAAAGGGGAAGAAGCATGCTCAGAGGTGTCGGGTTAGGACAGGAATTCTAGGCAGAGGTGGTGGAGACTGCATGTTACCTGGTCAACAGATTACCTTCATCAGTGTTGGAAGATAAGACTCAATAAGAGGTATGGACTGGTAAGAAACCTTCTCTTTCACATCTAAGGATATTTGGATGTGATTCATATGTACATGTTCCAAAGGAGAAAAGAACAAAGTTGGATAGTAAATCTGAAAAGTGCATCTTTATTGGGTATAAGGATGGTTTAAAAGGTTATAAGCTTTGGAACTCAAAAACAAGGAAGGTTGTGTACAGTGGAGATGTGGTGTTTAGAGAAGTGAAAGATGTTATTAAACATCAAGTCCTACAAAAGGAACCTAAGAAGATAGAGTTTAAGCTAAAGGAGGAAGAATCAGACTCTACAGCAGAAGACGAATCAGAAGATGAAGAGCCACAAACTCCGACTGTGAGAAGATCAGTTCAAGAAAGAAGGCATCTAGAAAGGTATATTCCATCTGCTTTTTATTCAATTTTTTCTTTATCCATTACTGATTATGATCCCATAACTGTGAAGGAAGCAGTAGATTCAGAGGATGGGAAAATATGGAAAGAGGCCATGGTTTATGAAATGGCATCTTTGCACAAAAATGAGGTTTGGGATCTGGTGGAGCTGTTGACTGGAAGGAAACCCATTGGCAAAAAATGGGTGTTCAAGAAGAAGATGAATGTAGAATGACAAGTGGAGAAATAAAAAGCTCAGTTGGTAGCAAAAGGTTATTCCCAAGTACCGGGAATTGATTTTGGTGATATTTTTTTCTCTTGTTTCCAAGGTAGCTTCTATTAGATTACTTTGATCTATTGTTTTTGCTTTTGATTTTGAGGTAGAAAAAATGGATGTGAAGTCAAAATTTATTCACGAGGATCTGGAAGAAAAGATATACATGAAGCAACCTTAATGCTTTGTGCTGAAGGGTAAGAAAGAATTGGTATGAAAGTTAAAAAAGTCTACGTATGGGTTAAAACAATCACCAAGGATGTGGTATTAGAAATTTGATACATTTATACAGGGACTTGGCTTCACCAGAAGCAAAGAAGATCACTGTGTGTATTTTAAATTAACTGGTGACCATGTTATTTATCTGGTCTTGTATGTGGATGATATGCTTCTGGTTGGAAATGACAAAGAAAATATTCAGAATTTGAAGACCCAATTGTCCTCCAAATTTGACATGAAAGATCTTGGTGCTGCAAACTATATTTTGGGCATGGAAATTAAACGAGATCGAGTAAATAGGAAGCTCTGGTTAAACTAAAGGAAGTATGTCAAGATAATATTGCAGAGATTTAATATGCAGGATAGTAAAACGGTGAATGTTCCTATTAATGTAGGTGTAAAGTTATCTGTTGAACAGTGTCCCAAGCCACAAGAAGAGGAAGAGGACATGTCTCATGTTCCATATGAAAGTGCATTCAGTAGCCTCATGTATGCAATGGTTGGTACTAGACAAGAAATCACACATGAAGTGGGAGTATTGAGTAGGTTTATGCCAAAACCAGGGAAGGAGCATTAGACAGCAGTGAAGCGGGATTTCAGGTATTTTTGTGGCACTAGTGATTATGGTTTGTGCTACCAAGGAAGACCAGGATTGGACAAAGTTTTGGACATCTGTGGCTTTGTTGATGCATACTAGGATGGAGATTTGGATCAGAGAATATCTACAAGTGGGTATGTGTTTAACCTATTTGGAGGTGCAGTCAGTTGGATGAGTAAGAGACAATATGTAGTGGCACTTTCAACTACAAAGGTAGAATACATGGCAGACACTCATGCAAGAAAGGAAGCAGTTTGGTTGCAAATATTGTGTTCAAGTATGGGGTTAGTACAATGAGCTATAAGGATAGACTGTGACAGCCAAAGTGAAATTTTCTTGGCAAATAACCCTTCTTATAATTCAAAGACAAAGCACATTGATGTTCAGTATCACTTTGTGAGGGATATGGTTGAGGACAAAAAGGTGTTGCTGATAAAGGTGGACACTTTGAAGAATATTACAGATGCATTGACAAATTATGTGAGCACTGAGAAGTTCTCTTGGTGTAGAGAAACAACGGGCTTTACAAGGCTGGATCAATGACTAAGCTCTCCTATGGCCCCCTATGGAAAGAAAACAACAAGTGGGATAATGTTGGGTTGTGTTATATTCTTTCCATGACATGCGAGATTTTATAGACTCGGGATTTGCTACACAATGGCCAACAAAAACCTGATTAGCATCGGCCCTATCGGCAACACCCATTAAGTGGGTGAAATCTCCCTCGAGATGCTAATGGGTGACTGTCAAAACCAAGTTTTCGTAGTCTGACAGGATTGTCTATGACCAATGACAGTAGACTTCCCACTAACAAGCACTTTATAATTGTTCTAATATTGTGCATTACATAGTTCTTTAAGTACCTTAGCCCACCAGGCAACGCATCAGTCAAAAATGAGAGCTCATGGGAGGTCAAAATGAGTTACGCTTTTAGCCATTAAAGGTTATATCGACACTTATCCAAGATTAATACCTTTTATAGTTAGACAACATTATTTATTAACCTTAACTGTCTTTTTAACATCCAGAGCATTAAATAGTTACGAATATTCAAAACTATGATAAACCCCTTTAACATAAAGAAACCTATTACATGTAAACAACATTATAAAATCAGACATCGATAAAAATCATAGGGGGCAACTCATCCATCCATCGAGATATATTGGCATAAATAAAAAAAATGTTATGTGTTGAGTTACATCCATCAAACCAATAGGCTCACCAAACTTGTAAATGCATTCCATGTACAAACAAGAACATAACTCATAATGTAAAACCCGAACCTATAGATATACATGAGCATTACAATTGGGCTTATCAGCAACTACAAACTCTAACAAAAACACCTAAGACTAAGGACATACATACTTAGACATCACATAACTAGGAACAAGTTCCACACTTCCACTTTCTCCTGTGTTCGCTCGTCCAACGCACATTATGTCTTCAGCAACCAGTTTTACTCTCTCTTGGAAGCCCTTCGAAACTTCTCAACCCTCTTCTTGGTTACTCTAGTTGTCCTACAAACTGTTGGGAGATTTCCTGATCCCATTGCTTAGCTAGCCGATGTGTAACAACATCCATTCAAAATATCTTCCCAATGAGTTGCTCCACTCTACCCTTTTTCCTTCTCCTGCAAAATATCTCTAACCTCCTACCTACCACATCATCCTTTGTCAGCGCCATCCTACTGCAAAATCCTAATTGTTGATATTTCCTTGTATGTGCCTCCTATCTTTAGGTGCCACTATCTCCTTCCTACACATCATCCACCTACATTCTGCCTTACCTCCTGTGCCAATCTTGTGTTGTGTGCCATCCATTTCTTCCACACTCCTCAATCTACTTGTGCAGTACCACCATTAAAAAATTAAACAAAACAAAAAAATTGGCTTCAGCAGGTACAAGCAAGACCTATCATGAAGACTTGAAGATAATAAAAAAGAGAATAAAGTGGCATTGACACCTTATAATGAAAGTCTTATGTCACCATTACCAAGTCATGGCTTCCCAAAGTGTCACCACAAAAGTCTTATGTTATTCATGTATTTTGCCACAATTTGTGGAATGTAATATTGTATTTCCAAAAAATGATAAAATTTAAAATGTGTGGGAGCCCAAGGGCCACACATGGAATGTGAAAAGTCACTAGAAAGTCATAGAGTCATGTAGAATCTCAAAGATCACATAAAAGTTCAAAAGTCACATAGAAGTTCAAGAGTCATGAGGGAGGTCAAGAGTCACAAGGGAGGTGGAGATTTACCTCATTTATTACAAATACACCCTCGTAGCTCAAGCAAAAGGAATTTTCATCTTGGCTTCTCAAGCTAGGAATAGGAGAGAAAATCATCCTTTTGAGGAGCAAGTGGTGGCTTAACATTCCACCATTGGAGCTAGTGGTGTATCATTGTAATGGAATATCTTGGGACTTTCACTTAATGATTTGAAGCTCTTAGAGCTAGTGCATTTTCATGCATATATAATGAATATTGTAAGACTATTCTTTCATTATTTGTAGTGTATGTTTATGTTTATGTTTATACATAATAATGAAAATGAACTATTTCATTGGCTTTAGTATGCATCTTTAGATTGTGTGTCTCTAGCTTTCATGATTGTTGTTTCTTTGTGAACTATTTCGCAAGATAATTAATGATTCTTTTAGATATATGCATGTGTCTTTATTAGGGTAGTAATATTACTTTACTTCTAAGACTCGCATTCTCTTCCCTTTCATGAAAGAACCTTTACACACGTTGCGATTGAATACTTCACAAGGCTAACTTACTTGCTCATTTCGAATATATATATGCGTACTCTCTTTTGACGTTTATCGCAACCAAGAAAAATCATTAATAATATGGTAGCCCGGCCTACTTCCCGGATGGGGCTCCTACTCCAAAAGGTGTGAGGTCTAGTTTGGACTTCATATCAGGGAGACCCCTTGTATGTTGGTGGTTTCTAATACCATCAACATGCTATGGTTTATTAGTGTTGGCAACTTTCGTCAAACACTTTTTGTGAATCCTATGTGGAAGTGTTTTTTCGTAGAACTTACTTCTTGTCCTATAACTTGTACTAGTGATCTTAAACCACAAAACTAAGCAGTCTATTATCCCTCCAAATTGTCTATCAATTAACAAATTTTGTTTGAAAATTTGAGTTTGGCATTTCATCAAACATTTTGTGGGTTTGTTGGTTTATGATTGATTTGGCATTTTTCTAGGATACAATATCTTTATTTTGAAATTGAAGTGGAAAATGATTTCCAAATACACCAAATGCAACAATAATTCGAAATCCAAGCAATTCAAGAGGAAGTAATACTAAACATCTTATTTAAAAACAATTGTAATGATCTAACCTCTGTTTATTCTTCATGAGCTTGTCATAGACACATATTTTAGAGTGTAAATGTGTTGGAAACTAGATCACTACTGGGGGGGGTGAATCAGAAGTGAAGGCACTTATAAACTTATCACTACTGGGGGGGTGAATCAGAAGTGAAGGCACTTATAAACTTTTACACTTTTTCTCCAATTAATTAATCTTTAAACCATGCATAAAATGAAACACATAATCAAGGATTAGAGCATTAAGCACAAGTAAAACCATGAAACCGTTCAACACAAGAGATAAGAATTTCTAGTGGAAACCCTCCTCCTGGGTCAAAAACCATCCTTGTTGTTGCGCTGCTCAATATATTTTATTATGCTAGGAAAATTATACATGGATTAGCTTACAACCATAATCCGAAAGATTTGGCTTCCTTCACAGTATGTTGGCACCTATCAGTTAGGACATATGTTTCTCTCACATATATATAGAAATCTATTTTCTAGAATTCCCCACAACCAACAATCCTCTCCCAACTCCCATTGGACTATCCAACTCCTATTGGATGGATAAATTTGTTCCTTCTATTGAATACATTGATTCATTGTCTATTCTAAATCCTCCACGCCTTCACTTCCTCCATGTGAACCATGTTTCATATATTTTCAGATTGGGCTCCCAATATTCTCAACACAAACATCCCAACAACAATCTCTTCAAAGCACAAAATCAAAACCCAAAACTACATCACAATCTCACCAAACACTGCATAAAATAATTTTTAAAAGTCATCCAAAAAACCCTCTCTGCAATAACCAATATACTCACAATCAACTATTGCATACAACCAATAAACACAAGCTCCTATCATTTTTCAATAGAACTACAACCAAACATTAGTTCACCTCCTCTCTCTCTACATAATGTGTTGGATGAAACATACACTTGTTATCTGTTGCAACACCTACAAATTGCTTCAGAATTTTTGCATCACACAACTCTCACAACTTTCACACTATCCTCCAATCTCACACTTACTCAACACTTCAAAAAGAATCAACCATACTGTCATGGAACTTTATCCAATATATGGATGAACTGAGGTGATCAACTCAATAATTACAGAGAACTATTGAGCTCCGCAAAATCTATTCATATGCTTGATTTGAGCTAGATTCAACTCATTGACTTGATCAAGCCACTTACTCCACTTAACGATGTATATTCTCAACTTTAACCACTTTCTAGAATATGGTTAACAATTCCCAACCTTTTTCATAAAGTTTTCGGACACAAACTATCACCAAAACACTTAATTTACCGTAGATGCACGAGGAATATATAGGAAAACCACTCAAAATAGAGTAATTCTTTCCTTGTCTTATTGAGCTATGTTATAACCCACTTCTCCAGGCTTTTGCCAATGCTATAACTCTCAATGGGCCATTGACAGATTGCGTTAGTCCTCATTTAGCCTTCTTCCTCTTGGAATTTTCCAACCTTGCTTTGGGAGGATTCTTGGGACATCATCCTCACCTTCCACAAGAAATTTCATCACATGAAAACAAATATAAGCCTTAGTACAAGGTCATCTAACTCATGACAACATGAAATACATTAGGTGACCTTCATCAGCTCATCTAGGAGTTTTCCAACATCTCCAAAACTTGCAGCAACACTATCAACATGTCCATCTACCTCCAACACTTGTAATAGCAACAACACGCCATCAAATAATCTCTAACTCTTATAGAAACATCTACAAAACATGTAGCAACATCTATAATGTTTCCAACACATGCAGAATCATCGCCAACACTTGTAGCAGCATTTCCAAACCCTGCAACAACAACGTCAAGTCATCCAACCACCTCCAACATCTATATAGGTACCTCCAACATATGTAGCATAATCAACCTATGACAAACCATCATAACATGCCCTACATCCATCTCTTCTCAACCTACAAATCCTACACTAATTCCTTCATAGATCATGTCATAACCATGTTGACATCAATGCCAACCAACAAGAATAACCACATGAACATTGCAACAAACCAATTACTCATCATGCATCATCAGATTGACGGCACCATGACCCTATGGACATCAATGCCAACAAGCTCCCCCTTTTTCAGTGATTTCAACCTCAAAATGATCTGCAACGCCTAAAGTTGACCTCCTATTGATGGTGTTGGAAACCGCCAACATATAGGGGATCCTACTCCAAACAGTGTGAGACCTAATTGGGACTTCACAATAGGGGGTCTCCCCAGTGTGGAATCCCAATTAGACCTCGCATCAAAGAGACCCCCTGTATCCAACTCTATTAACATCTCTATACACTCTCCAACTCTAAATCTGCAACATAGAAGTTGATCTCTATTAATCCAAATTCTCTCCCCCTTTGACATCAATGGAAAAGGGTCATACCAACATTGAAGAACAATTCCAATAATGTGCTAAGTGAGAGAAATAATCCCCCTATAATAGTCAACCCAATACTGATGCAACCCAAATATGTCTCTCCTACAAGATAATAATGTGAAGTGAGGAACTCAACTTCCAACAAGTCTCTAGCCAATGTTGTGCAATCTCTAAAAACTGAACATGGTCCCACTAAGCATGTAATGAGGCTGCAAACAAACTCTCTTTATTGTTGAAGCAACACATCCTCTTCACAGCTATAAGACTCCTTTCCAAGACAAGAGACTACTCCTCATGAACCATGACTCCAATTTACCTTGAGCAATGATTTAAAATGAAGTACAATACATATAAAATGCTTCATGGAGCAAATACATGGTTGTGACAAGTGAATAGGATTAACTATGACTCCATTATAACAAACCTATCACAAACCAATGACTCTAATGACCCAATATTGCATCATCCACCCAATATGGCTACATCAATGACATAAAAAATATGACATGACTTGGACTTCCAATATCCCATACATGGTTGATTTGACAAAACATACTAGACACCATGGGTCTCTCCATGAGCAATATGCCAGCAAGATAGAACAATAAAAGTACATGGACTTTACATCTGCACATAAGTGTGCTCTCATCTATGCATGCCTTATACACTAATATAGCATGAGTACATGGCATCAATGAGAAATGATATATGCTCCATATAGCAGTAGCAAATATAAGTAACATACATAGAACATCTCAGCCTCTCACCAGCAGTATGTGTGTATAAAAAATAATAAAATTTGCAGCAAAAAAAATAAAAATATGATAACCATGACCATGCTCCACATACATTTCTCCAGCGTCATCATCTAACAACACCAATGTGAATAGTATCGCATAAAAATATATCACATACATCCTCATCATCACAAACCATTCATGAGTATCATCTAACAATAGCAAATATATCCACATCATAATGAAGTAAAAAAAAAACATCAATGCGGCTTAATAATTGGCAACATAGTATATCATCAACTCAAGCCACGAGTAGCACATCAACGGGCATCAACAAAAGCACTAGGAGCATATGAACCAATACACATAATCTATCCTCTAGATGAATAAGACATGAGTAACCATGAGAACACTCTAGATGATGCCAACTTAAAAGTACAACCAACTAATCTCCACAATAGCTATACAAATATGATAAAGCATGTCATAATTGTTGTCTAGCAATGAGAACACTAGTAGCATGCCAAGTTAGTCATGCAACAATACTATCTCATCCAACTAGAAATGTGTGGAAATAGCAATAAAAAACATCTTGCATCAAATCAATGTCAAATATATGCACAACAAACTCCTCCATAATGAACACAATTCCAACACTCTTCAAATCCATTTGGAAGCCCAAATTCTCCCCCTAGATGTGTCTTCCTCTGTCACACTGTTGAAGCCCCGAAAATCGGGTCTACAACAAGGGGGATACCCGCCCGGTCCGGACCTTGGTTGGCAGCTCCTTTTCCGTTTGGTATAGCGGGTCCGACTGGGGATATGGGACCAGTTTCCAAATTTCAGTGTGTGTGTGAGAAAGATGAATATTTCTGTTTCTAACAGTTTCTAAATGGAATACTTCTACTCTAATTCTAATCTAATAATAAGGAAATTATTATTCTAATGACAGAAATATATAAATCTACACTAACCGGCATATGATCTTTCTTCTAGGCGATCTAAAATGATTTCAAACAACAACTGGTAATAAAGATCATTCAGCCGTTATGAGAAAAGAATTCAGTACAGATGAACTACTTCGTATAAAAAGTTAGACGAAACAGTTGTGAAAAACATATCGCATAATGAGCTATTCATACACTAAGCATAAATAAATAGCTATCACCGTACAAAAGTGCTAAACGATAACTCAGGCATTCATACATTAATATATAAATACTAGAAATCACTCTGACATAAGGCAAAAATAGTTAAGAGATAGAAATACCATTTATAACTAGTCCTACTCATGAGCTTCAAGTCATCACGATTTTTCTCTCCTTGATCAAATATCCACTAAGAGTACAAAAGTTCAACATCAGTAGCAGATATCAAATGCAAACATTAATAAATCCTATTCCATTCATTCATCAAAACCTCCTCAGAGGGTACTAAGTGCATGTTCTGGGGGTAAGTTTTTGATAAATTTCAGGACCCTTCTCTAAATGCATGAGAAGGGTTTAAATACTACTAAAGTAATTTCTAAAAATAATTTATTACAAAAATGTATGATGCGGTTTAAATTACCGTCCTCTTTTCAGGAAAATAAAACAAAATTAAAGCTAAAATTAAATCTAACATTAAACTACTTCTGTATTTGGTCCTTGAAATCGCACGCATGCAGCATCTGTTTGAGAAGAGTCGGCTGGCTGACTTCCGCTTTTAGCTGAGCTGAGAAAATAGAATCGACTAGAGCTGGCACCATTTTTTCGGCCGAATTGATGATACACTTAACAGTCATCCACTGGCTATGTGGCTTTACCAAGTATGCCCAGTAATAATCCCAGTTCAACCTGGTTAACCCTTGAATTGCTTTTGTCTTTTCTTGAGCTCTTTGTTTCCAATCTGTCTGTAGTTTTACTTTCTTGAGATTTTCGGGACTTGCAGGTGACTGGGCAACTAGCAGCTTTCCTTTTCTAGAAATTTTTCTCAGCGATGCGCGATTAGCGCTAGGCAGCGCATCGGAAACTGCCTCTGTTTGTTGATCCGGGTTTCCTTGATGTGTTTTTTGCCTTTTGCACTTTTTCCTTCCAACAAATATAAAGTTAAAAATTTGCAAAAATAATACTTCTGTGAACTCTTGACCTTGAGTCTTAAACTATTTGTTTCTAATTTCTGCGTTGTCCAGTATCCACTTCACCATGTTTGTATATGGGAGGATTTTTGGCCTTGCTGCTATCCAGTGTAAGAATGAGCAAGCTAGCTCTGAAAGGGATGCTTCTGAAGAACCATTTGAGCCCGTGGTAGCAGTAACTTCCATTACCCTGGGATTCTCCTCTTCGAGCAGATTATACATACCTTCCCACATAGCTATTCCCGCGTCTCTGTTACAGGTCGTGTCTGTATATAAGGGTGCCATTTCCTTTTCTTCTGAGCTCGGGGCTTTGCCTTTCTTTCCCATTTCAACCTGTGCAATGCTTTGTATCAACCTCTGTCCTCCGAACCTGCAATTCACAAGTGAAGCGAAAATGAATGACAGGGAAGGGTGATGGGAAAAGTTTTAAATGTCGCAGACATATCAAGCATACCACCTTATGTGAAATGATTCTTTCGATAAGCACGCACCCATAATCCATTATAACTGGCAACTACCTCATTTATTAGCATTAAAGCGCATAATCAGGTGTCAGCTTAAGGAAAATACTTTTCTTGAATAATGCGCCCGAAAGATCTACAATGAAGCGATTTTGCGATTTGTTTCGCAACATCGCAAAATCGATCGCTCGTGACATCGCATTATAGTATTAACGCCGCATCGCGAAATCGCAATATCACAATATCGCAAATCACAGAAATGTTATGTATGACAAACTTCGTTAACTTGTGTCGGCAAATTTTAAAGTATTTCAACGTGAATTATGCTGAATGCGATGCGATATTTGTTTATTATCGCATATCGTGATCTCGCAAATGTTGGAAGTGTGCTTGTAAGGTGGCATCCCGCTATCTTATGCGATGCGATATTTCCTAAGGAAAGATTTTATTTTACTTTATCATAAAACTTAGCTTTTTTGGATTTTCCAAGAGGGTTTCCTAAGCTTATGATGGTAATTTTATTTGAAAAGGAAATTTAACCACTACTTTGATTTCCTAGATTTTTAACTAAGGGTCCCCATTTATTTAGTATTAGGAATAACACTAAATAATAAGGGGGGTTGTTGCTAGCCACAACAATTGGCGATTCACTTGGAAGAACCAATTATCTCTGGTGCTTTTTGAATTTTCAAAACTTCCAAAACAGAAAATTTTCTAGAAAGTTAAACTTTATTATAGAAAGATAAAGTACATTATATTCTAACATGTTAATGACATTTTGTTTCAACTATTTTCAACTTTGATTATTTGCTGCCTCAAGCTAGTCCTTGTATTTACATCAGTCATTACTTGGTTTGTAAAGATAAAACAAAGTCTTCTCTGTAAACTAGTTTTAAATATGCTCATTTGTCGTAGGTAGAGCTTCTGCTGCCAACAGGCGTTCATAGCCTCGACAAGGTTACAAGTTACCTAGCAATGATCATTTATCCTACTTAAAGAAACCCACAATTATCAAAGAAGAATCCACATCCACACTTATTGTTTTAATTTTCTTTTTATATTCTTAAAGAGCAATGTCTTGGTTTGGTAGCCAATTTATGACACCGTCATTCACTGATTTATAACTTTGTTGAACAAGTTGGCTCGTGATGAGACCCCTTGTCTTTTGATTGCAACAATCTTGAGTCTTTGCCCTGTTGTGGTATGCAGTATTGGCAAAGTCAGCAAGTTATAATATCTGTGATTATGATAAGCCGGCTCGTGATGAGACCTCTCACTCTTTAAGATAAAGTGTATCCTTGGATTGTTCCTCTGAAAGTTATGATTTCCTTAGTAGGGAGGAAGTCATTATTGCCTTAAGATAGCTCTGGACGACAGTAGTAGAGTTTTTGGAAATAGCTGTTCTACAGAGAATCTTTATTTTGTTATTGATACTTTTCATTGCACTGATATAAAACAATTTCTCACCAAAGGTTGTTTTCATCAAATTTTATGAAGTTGAAACTAGTATCATATCTAGGCTAGAGTCTTTAACTGTATCTTTCAATAATAAAGATCAATTTTCCAAAAGATTTGCTATTTATACAAGCGAAAGATCAAAATTTGAAAGAGAATTGGTGTCTTTTTCCTAAATTCCTATCGTAACCATTCACAATTGGTTTTATTATGAAAAGTAAAACAACTATTCTACAAAAATAGAAGACTGATCTTCTATGGAAAATATTTCTTGAGAATTTGACCATTAACAGGTAAAGAATCCCTCTTCCCTGCTAAATCTTGTAACATGAAGGTTGATGGACCTATGATTTCTACAATTTGAAAAGGACCAAGCCACATTCTTTGAAATTTTGTATGTTTTCCCTTTTCTTCATGAGCCTTGTCCCATTTTAAAACTAAATCTCCTATCTGAAAATCTTTTCTGGATACCATATTGGAATCAAAAGAGGCTTTCACCAATGCTTGATGATGAGCGTGAGTAATCTTAGCCCTTTCTTGTTGTTCTTCTAATTTAATTAATTCCAGCTGCCTAAGTTGTAAAGAAGAAGTTGGTACTTCATCAATGTACTGAACTAAGGCTAAAGAGGGAATTGCCAGATGTGTTGGAAGAACCACTTCTTTCCCATAAACTAAATTAAAGGGAGAAGTGTCGATAGAGGCTTTCTGTGTTATTCGGTCTGCCCATAAAGCATATATTAAAGACTTATGCCAATTTTTATGATTTTGGTTAATGGTTCGCTTGATGATTCTAATTAATTTCTTATTTGTTGATTCAGCTAACCCATTCCCTCGTGGATAATAATTGGCCGATTATTTAAGTTTGAAACCTATTTTGAGTGCAAACTCAGTCATTGCATTACCAGAAAAGTATGATGCATTATCAAACATTAAAGCAGAAGGCAATCCAAACTTGGTGATTATGAACTGATCTATGAATTCAATGATATTTTCAGCATTAGCCGTCTTGAGTGGAACTGCTTCTACCCATTTGGTAAAGTAGTCTGTTGTTGTAAGAATGTATTTATGCTGTTTAGAAGAGTGAGGAACGATCTCACCTATTATGTCCAATCCCCACTGATCGAAAGGTTGTTCGATGGTAACTGGTTGCAGTGGCAAGGATGGTTTCTTTTGTCTTCCGGCAGCAGTTTGACAGACTTGACATTTTCTTACGTAGTTATGTGCGTCTTTGAATAATGTGGGCCAGTAATAGCCTACGTGTAAGATCTTATGAGCAGTTGCATCTCCAGCGTAGTGTCCACCTGCTGGCCCATCATGGAGTTCCTGCAAAACTTTTTCAGCTTCAGCTTTCTCAAGACATCTAAGTAGAACATAATCATAATTTATTCTGAAAAGAACGTCATTTACAAGTTGATATTGTTTGGCTTTTATCCTCAGGGCTCTTTTCTTGGTGTGATCAAGGTTTGGAGGAGCATGTCCATTCTCTAAATAATAAATAGTATCAGCATATAATGACTCAGCATCGTTTAGGCTTACCTCATACACTTGTACCTCTTCAGATTGAATTTCGGGTATTAGCGATGCTCCTGCCAGCATTTTGCAAAAGCCTTGACCTTTTACAATGTTTGTTGGTTTGATTTCTATGTCGTATTCTTGTAAGGCAGTAACCCAATTGGCCCTTTTCTCACCCACATCCTTCTGTACTAGAAGATTTCTTACTGCTGGAAATGGTACTATGATCTTAGTATGCGTTTTGAGTAAGAAAGGTCTGAAATATTTAATTGCTTTAAAAGCAGCATCAGCTTGTTTTTCCAAATCTGAATAATTCAATTCAGCACCTTGTAAATTGGAATTGAAAAAAGCAATTGGGGCTTCTGCCTTTTCTTGATTTGCTTGAGTGAGTATCGCAGCATATGATCTATCTGAGGCAAAGGTATACAAAATAAAAGGATTGGAAAAATTTGGAGTTGCTAATGATGGAGCATTGATAATGGCTTGTTTGATCAGATTGAAAGCCTCATGTTCATCTTGGCCCCATTTAAAGTTTGCATTCTTTTTAATCATGGCTTGTAAAGGAGACACAATTCTTGAAAAGTCTGGAACGAATCTCTTTACAAAGTTGATCTGGCCAAGGAAATATTGCATGGCTTTCTTGTTGTGAGGTAGGGGGACTGCGGAAATTTCCTTGATTCTGTCAGGATCAATGTGAATTCTGGATTTTGACACTACGAATCCTAGAAGCTTTCCTTCACTTAATGCGAAAAAAAAGATTTTTTTCGGGTTAATCGAAATCCCAAACCTTAAACAACGTTGGAAGATTTGTTTTAAATCCCTAAGATGGTTGTTTTGTTTCTTGGAATAAACAGTAATATCATCCAAATAAATTACCACTGACTTATTAACTAACCCTTTGAATGTGATTTCCATTGCTCTTTGAAATGTGGCACTCGCATTAATCAAACCAAATGGCATCTTTTGATATGCATACGTGCCCCATTTAGTTCTTAATGTAGTTTTCAACTGATCGTCGGGATGTACCAGCACTTGGTTGTATCCTAAGAATCCATCCTAGAATGACATTAATTCTGAGCCACAACTGCCTGCAGTATCTATTCCATGGGAGGTAAAGGAAAATTATCCTTTTGGCAGGCCTTGTTAAGGTTTCAAAAGTCAATGCAGATTCTGATATCCCCGTTTTTCTTTCTAACAAGTACCATATTGGAGACCCATTTAGAATGTCTAACGGGAAAGATTATTTTGGCTTTCAATAACTTATTGAGTTCAGTTTTAATCTGATTTTCTAAATTTGGATGGATCTTTCTCAACTTCTGTTGGACAGGTTTTTCATTATCAATCATTGGGATAGTATGTTGGATGATGGAGGTGTCGTATGTTTTGAGTTCATCGTAATTCCACGCAAAGACACTTTTGTATTGTTTCAAGAGACAGATATATGCTAATTTCTCTTCAGGGGCTAGGCCAAGGCCTAGGTTGATATTCTGTGGTTTCGCATCAGTTCCTAGATTTACTAATTCATAATTCAAAGTTGAACTTTGGAGTTTTGAATTAGTAGATCTTTTGAATCGATCTTTCAAATCATAAAGGTCCTCTAATTTGACTATTGATTTAGGTATAGATATTGTTAGTACTATCCTATTGCAATTGTTGGTCATGCTGGTCTTCGTCAATTATTTGATTGGTGTAGGATCCTTCAGATGTGAGAAAACTCACGATATCAGGATCATCATTGAAAATCCTCCAATTGGTGATGTTATCAGGAATAGACGGTCTAAAAATTAACTCAATTGAAAATCGGTCAGGGCTAAAATCTTCTGAAGGAATGAGCTTGGAAGCTACGTTGGCTAAGAGGTCTGCACTAGCATTCTGGAGTCTGGGAATTGACGAGATATTAAATGCTATAAAATGTTCAGTCAGATCTTGAACTAAAGATTGGTAATGCTTTAAATGACCTAATAAACAGTGTATAGTATTGTGTACCTGTCTGATTATTATTTCAGAATCTCCGAAAACTTGCAGGTATTTGACGCCTAATCTGATTGCCTTGTACAAGCCTTGGACTAGAGCTTCGTATTCTGCGGTATTGTTGGTGCACTCGAATTTGAGTCTGCAAGTTAACATGGTTTTATCTCCCTTTAGGCTTACTAACACACATCCTGCTCCTGTTCCTTCGTTAGACTTAGAACCATCAAAAAATAATTTCCAAAACAAAGATTTATTTACAGGACTATCTATAAAATTAATGCATTTAGAACTATCTCTTTGAGAAAAATTTTCTACTTGAGACAAAACAGAATGTTCCAAGTAAGGTGAAGTATGAGCATTAAAATTTCCTAAGAAAGAATCTACTGAATAATTGTCAATGATGTTAGAATTATATGCTACTGGTTCATTTTCTCCCTCGAGTTTTGTTACTATGTATTTCTAATGTCGTTCACGTTCAACTTTTATTTGGTTTGGTTTACCATTATAAGGCAGCCACATATGTGACCAGTCAGTTGCAAAGTATCCATGAAGTTTTTCTAACCAATCTCTTCTAAGAATTAAGCCATAAAATTCGGGAATATCAGCAACTAAAATGTCGATAACTTGACATACCTTTGGATTGGATGACAGCCTTATGGTAACCTGATTTAACTCACCAATCACTTCAACTTGCGATCGATCTAGCTGAACTATGCACACAGCGGATTTCTGTGGTTGAACATTCAATTTTGCACAAATTGATCTCGGCAAAATATTTGATGAAGCTCCAGAATCCACTAAACAATTATGCACAATTTTATTGAACGTTTCATAAGTAAGGAGAAATGGGGGAGTATGCGATCTCGATCTTCCTCCAATTAATGTGATATCGTTTGGATCAACTTTATTTATCGTATTAGTTGGAGGTCTTCCCATATCATGGGAAGCTTAAGAGATTACAGCAGCTAGTAAAGGTACAACTGGAACAACATGTAATTCTTTCAAAAGTACTTTCTACTGGTGTTTTAACTTGCTCAATTCAAAAAGAGTAATATTTGCCCTAGTCTTTTTCATGTCTTCAACAATGTTATACTCCATTTCATCCGAAAAGATTAGCGTTTTATATGGAGTAGATGTGTCTGTTTGGACTGGGCTGGTTTGAATCGCTTTAGGTGATGTTTTCTTGGCTACGGCTTTATCCTTAGTCATCGAGCTTACGCTCTTTGGCTTAGGTGTAGGTTGAGGAGGATCAAGTTGACTTCTGCTACAAGTACTAACTAGGAATACCTCTTGATCTTCTTCATTTGGGAGGATGAAATCCCACATACCTTGTAATTCTACAACTTCTTCTTCATTGGTATGCTCTTCAGTAGCATTTTCCTCTTCTTCTTCTTCTGATTCAGCATTTGAAATAGCGTTAGGGGGTTTGGAATCAGTTGAAGGATTTCTTTTAAAAGGCCTGTATGGCTTTTTAGAAGAAGTTTCTGCTACCTGTTTCTTGATGTCGACCATTTCGTTAGACATGGTCTTCAAAACTTTTTGTAATCCTTCTAAATTGAATGGATCTTTCGGTTGTTTTTTCTTGGGATCTTCTTTGAAAGAGACCTTCTTAGATTTTCGTTCTTCCATCGCATTTTTCTTTTCTAAGGCCGTAATACGTTTCTCTACTACTATTGCTTCTTTCATATTTTCAACTAAGGTTGTTTTGTTAGCCCTATCAACAAAGAGTGCTAAGTTTGATGGTAAAGCAGTAATATACCATTCACATCGCACTTCTTCACTAGGCTAAGAAGTAGTAGGTATTTTGTTTAGGATTTTATTGAAATGTAAATTGAAATCTTTGATAGGTTCTCTTGACTCAACTCTAAGATTAGACAAGTCATTGATCAGTGTCGCTGTAGACCTGTCATCACCAAACTTGGTCAAGAATTGTTCTTGGAAGATGTCCCACCTAGTAATAGATCCAGATGGTAACAAGAAATACCATGATCTGACTCTTCCTTGCAAAGTATAAGGAAAAATTCGAACAACAGCATCCTCATTAACAACTCCATTGAGGTTTATGGACAATATAAAGTTATTTATATGCTCTTCTGCTAGCATGCCTACCTCAGGATTAAACTTAGGCAACCATTTTCAGGATGGGCTAGTATCTGACTCAAGGGTGCAGGCATTAAGACTGCCCCTGGGTTATTCCATGGAGATTGGGCCATTACTAAACTACTAACAGAAGAAAGTGCAGAAGATGATCCTTGTGGCTGAGAAGATGAGGATATTATGACTCCATATGGTTGAGAAGGAGTTGAGGAAGTTGCAATAGGTTGATGGACGATGACCTGAAGTGGAGGAGTGGATGGTTGACTTCGCAGTGAAGAGGTTGAGATGGATGATGATGATGAAAGAGTCTCACTATCGGATCCTTTAGTAGACTTCCTTGCTCTCTTCCTAGAAGGTAGATTAATTCGGTTGGCTGAACACCAAACTTTTCGCTCTTTAATCTGGTGAGAGGATGAGCAGGGTTGTATTGCGAAGTCACGCTGCCTTGAGATTTATCAGATTTCTAAGGAGATATAGAAAATCGCTGAAGTTTGTGAATCAAAGATTCAACTTCAGGAGGTTCAATAGTAGATTGTTCTGAAATGTCAGGGTTTGTAGTAGTGGCTGTTGATCCAGTGACTTCTAACTCTGGATTTAAGGTTTTTGAATGCAATGGAGAAGTCAAAGGAGATGGTGAGGGCGATTTACTCTCAGAATGGTATTTAGATTTGGATTTTCTTGCCATTCATAGTTCGGGGCCCCCCTTCTAGCGCCAAATATGTTGAAGCCCCGAAAATCGAGTCTACAACAAGGGGGATACCCGCCCGGTCCGGACCTTGGTTGGCAACTCCTTTTCCGTTTGGTATAGCAGGTCCGACTGGGGATATGGGACTAGTTTCCCAATTTCAGTGTGGTGTGGGAAAGATGAATATTTCTGTTTCTAATAGTTTCTAAATGGAATACTTCTACTCTAATTCTAATCTAATAATAAGGAAATTATTATTCTAAAGACAGAAATATATAAATCTACACTAACCCGGGGTATGATCTTTCTTCTATGCGATCTAAAATGATTTCAAACAACAACTAGTAATAAAGATCATTCATCCATAATCGCTTGAAGTGTCGAGGAAGAATGGCGTGCTCGGCTAGGTTCTCCCTGCGTTCCAATGTTTCCCTGGACGGCGCAGCTCGGGCAAGTCTCATCCCTCTCGTGCTTGGATTCCCTGGCTCCGGTTTCGATGTGGCTATGTTCACTACTCTGGATCCGCTCAGCTCAGAGGCAACAGAAGTCATTTCCAGCGGAAGAGCAGATTTTGGTATCCACGATTTATTTCAGGTTTGCTTAACGAGTGAAGGTGCTTCCCAAGAACCCCACAGGACCATTTCTGACGGCACGAATGGATACGCCTTCTGGTTACAGGGGGAGCAACAGCTGCTTGAGATATTGCTTTTAAAGTCTGTGGATACCCTACGCTCTCTCCCAAACCGCTTATGGGCGGGGAAATGGGTCATAGAACATGTATGTTTTCCTCTGGAACAATCCACGTCCCTGCGGTATGCTAGGATGTGCGGATTGGAGGAAAAAAATTCTCCGGGAAACCCTAGTCTCAAAAAATATGCAAAATGCCGAAGCAAGGAGGATGCGCGGCAAGTGTTTGATGAAAGGCAATACAAAGATTTGGTCTCACGGAGGACCCTGATCTCAAGCCACACGTAGAATGGTTTTTCTGAAGAAGCTTTGAGAAACCTTCGCGGGTTGCAATGTTCAGCCACCGTCTGCGCTCAGCTAGGCCCTGAAAAAGATGGCGCGGCGAAGGGAAAAAAGAATCAGACACAGATTGGGCTCTCAGCAAGCAGTGTATGCACCAGATTCCTCTCATCCTAGATCTGCAGAGGAAAGCAGAAAACGGATCAAGCAGCATTCCAAATCCTGATCAGGCTCATCTCTGGCAAAACTCTGCTACAGTGGGTGAGCTCGTCGGATCTTGTGCTAGACCTCAAACATGCTCTGGATCTCAAGTTGGGTATACCCTTTGCAGCTCAACGACTTCTCCACGAAGGTAAACAACTCGAGGATCATCTCCCCTTGTCTTTTTACAGTATTAAGAGAAATACATCCATTATTTTTACCCTACGTCTGAGAGGGGGAGTTGCAAGACAGTCACCCTCAGCTAAGTCGTTTTCTTACAAATAAGCTGTCCATGCTCAGATGCCTAAGAAAACAGCTCCACCAGCTCAGGATCCCAAGCCCTTTCTGGTGGACAAATTGGAGGAAACCCCCTCCATCGAAATCATGCACCCAATGCTAGATGAGCTAACCCAAAATCTTGCAGATCACGCCATCATTTGTAGGTTCAATGGGCTATGGCCACGCACAGCAGACCTCTACCAATGGCTTCACTCTAACTGGACCAACAATTTCCAGGTGTTGTTATGCTCAAAGGGCTTCTTCATCGTAGTGTTTGTTCTTGATGTGGATTACCAAAAAGATTTAACTACAGGCCCATGGTTCTGGGGCTCAACAGGTTTATTCGTCACCCCCTGGTTCCCAGATTTCGATCCCGCTACAGCAATCATCACCAAGCTCCCTATCTGGGTCAGACTTCCAAATCTTTCGGCACACCTATGGCATTTTGTTGTATTCCAAGGGATCGGCAATTCTCTAGGACGCTTTCTAGACACAGTCGTCTCTAGAGGGGAAAAGGGCCTATACACCTTTGCCAGAATCTGTGCAGAAATAGATATAAGCAAAGGTCTCCTTGACCAGATCAATCTCAAAATCGGAGACTTCCATTGGACTCAGAACTTGGATTACGAGAACACAGCCTTTTGCTGCCGAAACTGCCATCTCACAGGGCACCTTCAGAGTTCTTGTCCCACGATGGCGGCCCAAAAGAAGAAAGTAAAGCCTAAGCAGAAATCCAAAAGCTGGAAGCCTCATGATCCTCCCCCCATGGATGACTTTGATTTCAGCTCGGATGAAGAGGAAGAGGAAGTGGAAGGAATGGAAGTGAAGCCAGCTCAGGATCCGCCTTCGACTGATCCTAAGGATTTATCCGTCCCATCAATCTCACAGAAAAGAATTCATGAATCCTCCACCTCGGATTCAGACAAGGAGCCTTCCCCGACAGCTCAGCTCAGTTTGCAAATCATGCCGGTTCATCAGTCTCCCCCTGATTGGGTCAAAGTTGGGAAAAAGAAAGGGAAAAAATGCCGAATAGTTGATTCTACACATGTTGGGTAGAATCCTCTGTTTTTTTCTCGCTCTTCTGTTCTTCTTGTTTCTCCCTTGCTCAGTTCAGCTCTCTTCTCTTCTTCATTTAGGGGCCGAGGTGGATAGCATATCCTTACCAGCATACTGTGTTCTTGCCTCTCTTGGATGTAACTTTTTATTGTACAATATTTCCTCTTAATATAATTAGTTTTTACAGAGAAAAAAAAAATAAAGATCATTCAGTCGTTATGAGAAAAGAATTCAGTACAGATGAACCACTTCGTATAAAAAGTTAGACGAAACAGTTGTGCAAAACATATCGCATAATGAGCTATTCATACACTAAGCATAAACAAATAGATATCACCGTACAAAAGTGCCAAATGATAACTCAGGCATTCATACATTAATATATAAATAACTGAACTGGAAATCACTCTAACACAAGGCAAAAATAGTTAAGAGATAGAAATAGCATTTATAACTAGTCCTACTTATGAGCTTCAAGTGATCACGATTTATCTCTCCTTGATCAAATATCCACTAAGAGTACAAAAGTGCAACATCAGTAGTAGATATCAAATGCAAACATTAATAAATCTTGTTCCATTCATTCATCAAAACCTCCTCAGAGGGTACAGAAGTGCATGTTCTGGGGATAAGTTTTTGATAAATTTCAGGACCCTTCTCTAAATGCATGAGAAGGGTTTAAATACTACTAAACTAATTTCTAAACATAATTATTACAAAAATGTAGGATGCAGTTTAAATGATCGTCCTCTTTTCAGGAAAATAAAACAAAATTAAAGCTAAAATTAAATCTAACATTAAACTACTTCTGTATTTGGTCCTTGAAATCGCACGCATGCAGCATCTATTTCAGAAGAGTCGGCTGGCTGAATTCCGCTTTTAGTTGAGCTGAGAAAACAAAATCGACTACAGTTGGCACCATTTTTTCGGCCGAATTGACGATACACTTAATAGTCATCCACTGGCTATGTGGCTTTACCAAGTATGCCCAGTAATAATCCCAGTTCAACCTGGTTAACCCTTGAATTGCTTTTGTCTTTTCTTGAGCTCTCTATTTCCAATCTGTCTGTAGTTTTACTTTCTTGCGATTTTCGGGACTTGCAGGTGACTAGGCAACTAGCAGCTTTCCTTTTCTAGAAATTTTTCTCAGCGATGCACGATTAGCGCTAGGCGCTAATCGCGCATCGGAAACTGCCTCTGTTTCTTGATCCGGGTTTCCTTGATGCATTTTTCGCCTTTTGCACTTTTTCCTTCCAACAGATATAAAGTTCAAAATTTGTAAAAATAATACTTCTGTGAACTCTTGACCTTGAGTCTTAAACTGTTTGTTTCTAATTTCTATGTTGTCCAGTATCCACTTCACCATGTCTGTATATGGGAGGATTTTTTGCCTTGCTGCTATCCGGTGTAAGAATGAGCAAGCTAGCTCTGAAAGGGATGCTTCTGAAGAACCATTTGAGCCCACGGTAGCAGTAACTTCCATTACCCTGGGATTCTCCTCTTCGAGCAGATTATACATACCTTCCCACGTAGCTATTCCCGCGTCTCTGTTACAGGCCGTGTCTGTATATAAGGGTGCCATTTCCTTTTCTTCTAAGCTCGGGGCTTTGCCTTTCTTTCCCATTTCAACCTGTGTAATGCTTTGTATCGGCCTCTATCCTCCATTCCTGCAATTCACAAGTGAAGCGAAAATGAATGACAGGGAAGGGTGATGGGAAAAGTTTTAAATGCCGTAGACATATCAAGCATACCACCTTACGTGAAATGATTCTTTCGATAAGCACACACCCATAATCCATTATAACTGGCAACTACCTCATTTATTAGCATTAAAGCGCATAACCAGGTGTCAGCTTAAGGAAAATACTTTTCTTGAATAACGCGCCCGAAAGATCTGCGATGAAGCGATTTTGCGATTTGCTTCGCAACATCGCAGATCGCAACATCGCAAAATCGATCGCTCGTGACATCGCATTATAGTATTAACGCCGCATCGCGAAATCGCAATATCACAATATCGCAAATCGCAGAAATGTTATGTATGACAGACTTCGTTAACCTGTTTCCTGCGAGATGCGATCTTGCGATCGACGTTATCGCATATCGGCAAATTTTAAAGTATTTCAACGTGAATTGTGTTGAATGCGATGCGATATTTGTTTATTATCGCATATCGCGATCTCACAAATGTTGGAAGTGTGCTTGTAAGGTGGCATCCCGCTATCTTATGCGATGCGATATTTCCTAAGGAAAGATTTTATTTTACCTTATCATAAAACTTAGCTTTTTTGGATTTTCCAAGAGGGTTTCCTAAGCTTATGATGGTAATTTTATTTGAAAAGGAAATTTAACCACTACTTTGATTTCCTAGATTTTTAACTAAGGGTCCCCATTTATTTAGTATTAGGAATAACACTAAATAAGAAGGGGGGTTGTTGTTGGCCACAACACACACCTAGACAACGTGCATAGGAAAAATTACATGGTTGTCATGACATCAAGAATATCAATAGGAACCCAACATTCAACTTCTCCAAGACTAACAACAACGCATATGAGGTTGATCTGAAATGATAACAAACTAAGAATAAGAATAGATCATAAATGAAATTAACACTTCAAACCTCATGAACTCCCCCTGAACATATGCATCTCTAAAAGTGCAGATTTATCTTGATTAACACTTTCTGATATGGCTGCACAATTAAGGATTTTCTTGCAACTCAAACCGCAACCATATTCTCCCCCTGAGACCATGTAGGCCTTAATTTTTTATGGAAGTTCCTTGTTTCTCTTTTCTCCTACAAACTTTCATATTTTGATCCTCCTTATTCTTGTGCGATTGACCTTGTGTATCCTTGTCTCTCTGATTGGATGTCCTATAACACATGAGAAATTTTCAATCCTTGGCCTTATGGCCAATATTGTCACACACAAAACATCTTATGTGACTAAGGAAACAAGGAATAAGGTGATATATTATATTGATATGATTTATCTTCCTTGGATATGTCCTACAGTCAATAGCCTTATGGCCAAAATCATTGCATGAGAAATAGTAACAATAAAAAGGACTATTAGACCTTATAGATGGTGATCTTGTATGCATGCATGCTTGAGAGTGCTTTTGCTTTGGTTGCTCCTTTTGATGAGAGGTTTTGAACTCCTCATTACTACAAATTCTTGTTATATGCCCACATATTTCACAATTATAACATCTACCAATTCTATTCTTCTTCTTTGGCCTCCTCTTATTCTTCTGCTTCTTGCATCACTGTTGAGTTTGTTGATGGTTCTCCTTTTTATTACTACTACAAACTACTCCAACAATTTCTGATTTTCTTGTAGATGCTTGAGCACTAGATTTGAATCTCTCTAATTCTTTCCTTGCAGAAATTGAGTCAGCCTTCAATTTTTGGCACTCATCCTCCAACTCCTTATACTACTTCCTCATTCCATTTTCAATTTTTCTTCCCTCTTCCAATTGAGTTTTCATATCTGAAATTTCTTCTTTCAATGCATACTCATTTTCATCAAAAATTTGCAGTAGTATTCGTTGGCCTTTATTTTCATGAGCCTTTTGATCTCTACTTCTAGGGCCATTATCTTGGATTTCTCATCATCTTTGCAGTTGATCTCTTCTTTTTGTTCCTTTTTATTGATGCTTGATGTATTATTTCTATCACTAGGGCTTTCATCTTCATCTTATGAGGAAGCTTGATTAGTCACTGCAATAAGAGTAGAACCTTTTTCATTATTCTCCATATTTGAAATTTTCAAATTTTCCTCCATAATACAAATCATGCAACCTATCCAACATCTCTTTTACAGTCTCACATTATCTCACATAAATAATGCCATCTGTTGAAATTACATGCAAAATAATATCTTTAGCCATATCATTAAATGCATATTTTATTCCATATTCTACCTATAGCAAAATATTTCTGTCAAGTTATATGTATCTAATTTTACCTTCCATTTTGCAAATTTACCTTCGCGAAGTACTGGAACTCCTTTCTAATCTATTTCAAAAGAAATTATAAAATTCTATCAAAACTCCTACATCCACTCTCCAATGATCAAGCTACAACTGAGAGCCCCACTCTGATACCAATAGTTGGAAAGTTACTAGATCACTACTGGGAGGGGGGGTGAATTAGTAGTGAAGGAAGTTATAAACTTTTACATTTTTTCTCCAATTGATTAATCTTTAAACCATGCATAAACTGAAAGACATAAGCAAGAATTATAGCATCAAGCACAAGTAAAACAATGCAAGCATTCAACACAAGAGACAAACATTTCTAGTGGAAAACCCTCCTCCCAGGTCAAAAACCACCATTTTTGTTGTTGTGTTTCTCAATATATTTTATTATGCTAAGAAAATTGTACATGGATTAGCTTACAACCATATGCGAAAATACTTGGCTTCCTTCATAGTATGGTGGCACCTATCAGTTAGGAAGTTTGTTTCTCTCACAAATCTACAGAAATCTATTTGTTGGAAGCCCCCACGAACAATGATCCTTTCCCAACTCCCATTGGACTATCCAACTCTTATTGAATAGAGAAATTTGTTCCTTCTACTGAATCTGTTAAATAAGTGTCTACTTTGAAGCCTCCATGCCTTCACTTTCTCCATGCAAACCATGTTTCATATGTTTTCAGAATGGGATCCCAATTCGATCAACACGAACATCACAACAAAAATCTCTTCAAAGCACAAAATAAAAACCCAAAACTACATCACAAACTGCATCACAATCTCACCAAACATTGCATAAAATAATATGTAAAATACATTAGCAAAACCCTCTTTGCAATAACCAATTTGTTCACAAACAATTGTTCCATACAACCAACAGACACAAGCTACTATCAATCTCCAATAGAGCTACAACCAAACATTATTTCACCTCTTCTATCTATGCATAATGTGTTGACTAAAACATACACTTGTTATGTGCTACAACACCTGCAATTTTCTTCAGAAATTTTGCAGCACACAACTTTCATAGCTTGCACACTATCCTCCAATCTCACACTTACTCAACAATTCAAAAGGAATCAGCCATACTATCATCGATATTTCTCCAATATATGGATGAATTGATGTGCTTAACTCAATAATTACCAAGAAATATTGAGCTTTACAAAAATATATTCATACGCTTGATTTGATCTAAATTTAACTGATTGACTTGATCAAGCCACTCAATCTACTTAATGATGGATATTCTCAACTTTAACCACTTTCTAGAACATTTTTAAGACTTCTGGCATATTTCATAAAGTTTTCGGACACAAAATATCGCCAAAACACTTAATTTACCTGAAATGTGTGAGGAATCCAAAGGAAACCCACTCAAAATAGAGTAATGCTTTCCTTGTCTTGTTGAGCTACGTTATAACTCACTTCTCCAAGATTGGCTAGTGTTATAACACTTTGTGTGCCACTAATAGATTTTGTTAGCCCTCATTTAGCCTCATTCCTCTTCGAATTTTCCAACCCTTATTTGGGAGGATGCTTGGGACATCATCCTCACCTTCCACAAGAAATTTCATCACTTGAAAACAAGTATAAGTCTCATTACAAGGTCATCCAACTCATGAAAACATGAAATACATTAGGTGACCTTCATAATCTCATCTAGGACTTATCCAATATATCTGATACTTGCAACAACACTATCAACCTATCCATCTACCTCCAACACCTGTAGCAGTAGTAACAAGCCATCAAATAGTTTCTAACACTTGTATAAACATCTCCAACACATGTAGAAACATCTTCAATGCTTTCAACACATGCAAAAGTATCTCCAATGCCTGTAGTAGCATTTCCTGTAGAAATTTTGAATAATTTAACACATATTCAACAGAGATTATCCTGATCATACAATTTAAGCGGAACATGTATAATACATAATCTTCTCTACGTTGATCAAGAATATAGCAGCATCAATAACAATAAAACATCAAGAGCATTCACACATTAACACAGTATGTATCACGGGGAAAGCATCTCGCTAAAAACCCCACACTATCTGTATATTAATGATTGAGTCATGTAACATTACACAGCATAATACTTCTCACAAGTATCTCCACCTCTGTTACACACAATACAGCTCAGATCTGATCTCCAAATCTCTTCCACTGCTTGCCTGCCTCCACTGCTCAATACCTGCTCAAGAACTGATGAGAATAGCTTCCCAAACTCGATTTTCACCTGCAAAATAGTCACTCACTCTTTGTGGACGTGAGCAAAGGCTAAAATGCGGGCCAAATACGTGAGCAAACTCATTGGCATACTCAATCCCTTGATTGTGCAAGATCTGGTGCACAACTATAGTCACAACTGATAGCAATCTGATTCTCTACCACCTGTCCCTGTTGAACTGAACATGCACTGACATGCAACTGAGTTAACTGATGTATTCTTTAGTTGTATTATGAGTTAATAATTAGTTTAACAACTCATCATTAGTCTATCTGCAGTTAGACTAACTACAACCAGTTTAACTAAGTTAAACTGAACACAACTCCATCAACTGTACCTCCAGTCCACTAAACTCAACTCACTTGAGTTCTAACTGAAGTCATGCATGCAACAACTCAACTGACTCATAAGAAAAACGAATTTCCTTCTGACAGCTGCATGTGCCACTTCCGTAGCTCAAACTGAAGTGCTCCAAGAGAATAAGATTAAGTTTATAGTCCAAATATTATTGTGAGATAATAATATTTGACTTTTCTATTTTTGACAGCCAGTCTAAAAATAGACTTGATCACTCACACTGTGATCACTCACACTTTCATCAAAAGTAGAAGTCCATCTATTTTTCCCAACTTGATCAATCATCCATAAACATAGACATGATCCATATGTCTAAAAATAGACTTGCGCCAAAAATAGCCTGCGGGCCCACTTAGTGAAGGCGACTCTTTTCACTAAGCTCCATCATCTTGTTGCAATCTCAACACTCCCTCTCGACAAGATATGGATTATCAGCAACCCCTATCCTGCCTCGGTGGTACTCGAATTTGCTCCTGGTGAGAGCCTTCGTCAGAATATCAGCATCCTGATCCTCCGTTGGAATGTACGAAAGTAACATGATCCTCCGCTGCACACAATCTCTGATATGATGGTACCTGATATGCTTGGACCCGAAAAACCCGACCAAGATCATCCTCATCCACACAGATCTCTGCTTCCTGCTGTACCAAGAAACTACTGTCGATCCAATACTGAAGACCCCTCCTGATGTGCTCTTTCTGTCCGTTGGGCTCCCTGCCCAATCTGCATCCGTGAAGCCACATAGCTTCACCTCATCCTCCTGTCTGTACCAAGATCCATATCCCGATGTGCCTCTCAAGTGGCTCAATACATGCTTGCCCGCCTTCCAGAAGAGCTTGGTAGGCTTAACCATAGCTTGTGAAAGTTGGTTAACTGCATAGCATATATCATGTCGTGTATTGACCAAATACATCAGTGACCCCACCAACTGTCGATAAACAGTGGCATCCACTTCTTCTCCCGAAGTGGCATCCTCCTTCCTCCAACCTCCAGGAAGAGGAGTATCAACAGGCTTGCAGCCATGCATGTTGAACTTCTCCAGTATCTCCCGAGCATACTTGCCCTGAGAAACAAACAGTCCACCACTACGCTGCCATATTTCCAATCCTAGGAAATAGTGAAGGAGGCCCAAATCCTTCATCTCAAACTCTGTAGCAAGATCCTTCTTGCATGACAGTATCAACAGCTCATCACCCGTTAGAATCAAATCATCAACATACAGTACAATGATAAGCAACTTACCCTCCACCACAATCTGGTATAGGTTCGGATCCGCCTCGCTCTTGGAGAATCCAAGTCCTGTGAAATAGCTGTCTATCCGTGTGTACCAAGCACGTGGTGCTTGCTTCAACCCATACAGCGCTCTCTTGAGCCTGCACACATGCGACTCGCTGCTGAAGACTTCAAAGCCTTCGGGTTGCTCAATGTACACCTCCTCCTCAATGACTCCGTTGAGGAACGCAGTCTTCACATCCATCTGATGAATGTGCCATCCCATCTGCGCTGAGAGAGCAAGAATCGTCCGTATGGAAGAATACCTTGCGACAGGTGCAAAGGTCTCCTCATAATCGATCCCCTCAATCTGTGAAAAGCCTCGGGCAACAAATCTTTCCTTGTACTTCTCCACACTCCCGTCAGCTGCCTACTTAACTTTGTAGATCCATCTCGAACCCACCCCTGATTTCCCTTCCGGTCTAGGAACAATCTCCCATGCACTGTTGCTGACAATAGAATCATACTCTTCCACCATGGCGTCTACCCATGCGGGATCCTCCACAGCTTCCTCGAAAGAGGATGGCTCAGTCACAACACACTTGCTCATAAGAGCCATGTATCCAGTGTACCGATCAGGTGACTGTCTCTGCCTGCGTTGGGCTGTAGGTGATCCTACAACTTTCTCTGCATCTTGAGCCAGTCGCTCAGCTTCTGTCAAGCGCTTTCGCCCTCTGATGGTTGGCGCTGCATGAGTGGTCTCTTCCACTCCATGAACCTCGTCCTGTGGCTGATCCACGTCCTGAAGCTCATCCTTAGGAACTAATAGCTCCTCATCTACATGCAAGTGTAGCTCCCTCTCAAGCGAACACTTCATGGCTTTCTCCTCCTGAAATTTTATATCCCGTCGCACAACAGTTTTACCACTGTCTGGCAAATACACACGATAGTTGTGGGGCGTATCAGTGTACCCCACAAATATCCCAACCTCTGCAGTCGGCTCCAACTTCTTTCTGGCATCCTTCGTCACATGCATGTAAACGTTAGCACCAAAAATCCTCAAATGAGAAAGATCAGGCTTCTTACCAGAATAAGCCTCCTCAGGTGTACTCATGCCAAGTATCCTATGAGGACAACGGTTCTGCACATAAACTGTTGTATTGCATGCTTCCGCCCACAAGTGAAGGGGTAGGCCCTGATCATGCAACATTGCCCGTGCAGCACCCACAATCGTTCTATTCTTCCGCTCAGCTACCCCGTTCTGCTGTGGGTTATGGGGAGCTATGAGCTCTCTACGAATCCCTTCTGCCTTGTAGAAATCCTTGAACTCATCCGAGATGTATTCACCACCATTATCACTCCTAAGATCCTTCACCTTCTTCCCCGACTCCTTCTCAACCAGTGCTTTGAATTCACAGAACTTTGAATATGTCTCGCTCTTCTTCTGCATGAAGAAGATCCAGCACTTACGAGAGAAATCATCAACAAAAATCACATAATACTTGTGTTTTGCTGTCGAAGCAACTGAGAAAGGTCCACACACGTCTGTGTGAATTCTCTCAAGGATCGTCGTGGCGCAACTATCCTTCTCGTGAAAGGTGGCTTTCACAAACTTCCCCAAAGTACACCCCTTGCACTGATCTGACTACGCAAGTGTGCCTTTAGGAAGCCCTGTAGTGATCTGCTGCAGTATCTTCAAGGCTCCATGGTGAAGGTGACCCAATCTCCTGTGCCACAACTCGCCATCATCCCGGCTCACCAATCCTTCTGCCTTGCCTGCCATTGCTGCGTATCCATCTACATGCAACTGATAAAGGTTCCTCACTCGAACCCCTATCTTCCGGGTCTCACCAGTTGTCTTGCTGCGCAGGAAGGCCTTTCCCTCGCTGAAAACAACATCATACCCCTTGTCTTCTAACATCGCCACTGAGATGAGATTCTTCTTCAATCCTGGAACATGCATGACTTCCTTCAATACAAAGGGTTTACCAGACTCCCTCTCAAAGGAAATGGTACCGATACCGGTCGCACTATATCTACCATCATCGCCCATCTCGATGTGCACTCCAAGATCTTTGTCCTCCAGATCAGAGAACAAATCTCTATCTCCCGTCATGTGAAAAGACGCACCACTGTCCAGGAACCACATTGATCCCATCACACTTGAAACCAAGCATGCGATCAATGAAAAATCAAGCTCAAACTGAGAAGCTAAAGCCTCTCCCCCTGCAGATCCAGCAGCTTGCTTGTTCTTCTTCTTCTGCGGACAATTTGTGGCATAGTGTCCGTGCTGGTGACAGTGAAAACACTTCACTTTGGACATATCCTGCTTCTTGCCTTTCACACCGAAATGAGAAGCTTTCTCGTTCTTCCCCTTCTTTGCTTTGGCAGCCAAAGCACAATTCTCTTCATCAGATACCTTTGATGAAGATCCATTCTCACCTTTATTGTTATTGAGTTTATCCTTGAGCGCCAGGTCGCTCTTGCTTTGGAATAACATTCGCAATCTGTTGAAAGACATTTCAACAACACTGTTGCAAATTCGAATTCCACCAGCAACCAACTCAACTGCTTCCGATCTAGAATTCGTGAGTAAACACTTCCTGAATAGTAGATCTGATGATCAACCCTCGCTTGATATCCTGTAAAAATCTCTTCTACAAATCAAGCTGCTCCGATACCATGTAGAAACTTTTTCTACAATTATCTAGCTCTGATACCATGTAGAAATTTTGAATAATTTAACACATATTCAACAGAGATTATCCTGATCATACAATTTAAGCGGAACATGTATAATACATAATCTCCTCTACGTTGATCAAGAATATAGCAGCATCAATAACAATAAAACATCAAGAGCATTCACACATTAACACAGTATGTATCACGGGGAAAGCATCTCGCTAAAAACCCCACACTATCTGTATATTAATGATTGAGTCATGTAACATTACACAGCATAATACTTCTCACAAGTATCTCCACCTCTGTTACACACAATACAGCTCAGATCTGATCTCCAAATCTCTTCCACTGCTTGCCTGCCTCCACTGCTCAATACCTGCTCAAGAACTGATGAGAATAGCTTCCCAAACTCGATTTTCACCTGCAAAATAGTCACTCACTCTTTGTGGACGTGAGCAAAGGCTAAAATGCGGGCAAAATACGTGAGCAAACTCATTGGCATACTCAATCCCTTGATTGTGCAAGATCTAGTGCACAACTATAGTCACAACTGATAGCAATCTGATTCTCTACCACATGTTCTGTTGAACTGAACATGCACTGACATGCAACTGAGTTAACTGATGTATTCTTTAGTTGTATTATGAGTTAATAATTAGTTTAACAACTCATCATTAGTCTATCTGCAGTTAGACTAACTACAACCAGTTTAACTAAGTTAAACTGAACACAACTCCATCAACTGTACCTCCAGTCCACTAAACTCAACTCACTTGAGTTCTAACTGAAGTCATGCATGCAACAACTCAACTGACTCATAAGAAAAACGAATTTCCTTCTGACAGCTGCATGTGCCACTTCCGTAGCTCAAACTGAAGTGCTCCAAGAGAATAAGATTAAGTTTATAGTCCAAATATTATTGTGAGATAATAATATTTGACTTTTCTATTTTTGACAACCAGTCTAAAAATAGACTTGATCACTCACACTGTGATCACTCACACTTTCATCAAAAATAGAATTCCATCTATTTTTCCCAACTTGATCAATCATCCATAAACATAGACATGATCCATATGTCTAAAAATAGACATAGTCTAAAAATAGACTTGCGCCAAAAATAGCCTGCGGGCCCACTTAGTGAAGGCGACTCTTTTCACTAAGCTCCATCATCTTGTTGCAATCTCAACATTTCCAAACCCTACAGAAGCAACATCAAGTCACCCAACTACCTCAAACATTTGTAGAGGCACCTTCAACATATGTAGTACGATCAACCTATGACAAACCATCATAACATGCCATGTGACCATCTCTTCCCATCATGAAAATTATGCACTAATTATTTCACTAGATCATGCCATAGCCATGTTGCCATCAATGCCAACCAACAAGAACAATCAGCTGAACGTTTCAACAAACCAAACACTTATCACACATCATCATCAGATTCATAACACCGTGACCTTATTGACATCAATGCCAACACTACAATGCCAACAAAATGCACCCAAAAGTTGGAATAAAAAATAGTTTTAATTTCTAGAGTGTTTTCCAGCCTCCAAACCAATATGGGTCACCACTACAAGGGCTATTTAGCCAATGTTTGCACTTAGTAATGAGGAAATGAATTGAACCTATAGCTTACTGTTGGACATGGCCTCAGGAATATGCTTGTAATCTCCAACCTTTACAAAATTATGAGTTCTTCTTAGTGCACCCTCACTCCTCCATACTAATATGCCTTTTTGTGCATTAGTGGAACGTTGCAAAGTCTGATTATAATTTATTATTGATGCACCCACAAGAATGGAATTCCCAACTAAAGGAAATGTATCCAATCTCATCCATGACCTTTGTAAAAATGCAAAATTAAATAGATAGTAAATAGACCTTCCATGGAACTCATATGTGCCCCAAAAATATGGTGAAAATCATCCCCAACAATAGTGATATAGATTGGACTTCATTTGGTGTACAAATCTATGGGTACACCCTTATAAACTACTTCCAAATTTCAGTTTCCTTCATAAATTTGACCCATAGTTTATTCTATCTAGAAAAACCACTAGATCCAATGGTTTGCACCTCTTCTCCTGTCATTCAATCCTTTGAGGCTTGCAAGGATTTATCTAAACCAAATGCATCTCTTGTGGTTCCCTTTTTTTCACTAAAGAGATTTATTATATATACTTGAAAAATTGATCCATTTTCCCTGCCATACAAAACATATCCAATAGCCCCATATTTAATAAAATAAATTCAAATATTTTTCCTCCATATTTTTACCAATCATTCTTCAAATCTCTTCCATAAAATTTCACTCTAATGGTACAAGGGTTTGCTCCAAATTTGATTAAATAGCTTCCAAGCACCTGCAAATTAAATCTATATTATATATTGAAGCTTAAGTAGATATTTGTCGTGAGAATGTGATACTCGATTTATCTTGTGATATGGTGATTCGATCGAATATTATATTGAATTTGGCTATCATTTAGCCCTTGAAACCCACAAAATCCATAGATATGAAGCAACCAATGGAGACCACATAATTGGCCCTTTTCAACCTATGATTTTGATTCCCTTTAAATAATCGTGATCCTTGAAATATATCATCAATTTGGAATCATAAAATAGGAAGTTATTCTTATAGACAAACTTTTGTAACCTCCATAGCCAACAATACCAGAGTTGGTTAGGTAGTGTCTTTCAACTCCAAAACCATACGAATACAGCTAGGGTATGTCTCTCAATATTGAAGCTAGTAATTTACATGGTTCCCCTTTTTATTCGATAGCTCCTCGAGCTTCTTAGTAATCTCTCAATAATTCTTCCATGTTATCCCTTCGATCTCCCTCTCTATAACAGCCCTGCTTGAAAGTTCATGTAATAAAATTTAATAAAGGAAAACTAATACCATGGTTAAGGGACACTTATTCCAAGCTGATTGTTGGGAAAATATATCCTAGCGGGTATCAATGGATGTGTTTTGGCTAAGGAAATTGGAAAAGTCCAAGGCAAAGGCATTGAAAGGAAAAAAGGAAAGTTTGGCACATTTATTTATGAAAATAAAGGAAATTAGGAGAAAAGTAAGGTGAAATGTCACAGGTTGCATGTGAGGAGGAAATTGAAGGAAAATAATGGAAAATGAATAAATTAGAGGTCTCATTATAAACTTGGTAACCTTTTGTTAGTTCAAGTTTTGGATCTCTCTCATTATTCTCTCTCTCTCTCTCACTCTTGGTCACTTAGAGTTTTCTTGGAGCACTCTAGCTTTGGATCAAGGAAGGAAAAGCAAGCAAAGGGAGAGGAAGGAAAGCAAGGATCAAGGAAGGAAGAGCAAGATCAGGCAGCTTCAAAACGAATACTTTCAGGTAAGTGATTTCCTCACTAGTTTTGACATGCCTGGCTTTACATGTTGGTGTATGGTTCTCTTGTTGTCGGTGGCATGGTTTTTCCAGGTATGATAGTGGTTTTCAACCTAGCCTTTCCTTTTTATGGATGCCATGGTATGTTGGAATGTTTATCTCAGCTTTGATCTTTCCCTTTCCAGATGGATTTCAGAATCCAGAACAGAGGTGGTCTCAAGGTTCATTCCCAAAGGCATAGGAATCCATTGATCGGTTTTGGCGGGATACACGGTAAAGCCTGAGGGAGAAGTCTCGATTTAGGGCCTAGTGATCCGAGTTTGGATTGCGGTAAATCTTGAGAGAGTAGTTTTGGTTTAGGGCCTATTGATCTGATATTGTATTGCGATAAAACCTGAGAGACAAGGAGATGGAAAATTCCTCAAGGATAGTGATGGATTCTGGATGGCATTCCAAGTTCAGTCCAGTTATGATCAGAGCACCGGTTTTGGTGTGATCACGGTTTGATGAGGGCGCAGGTGATTTAACCTCTGGATTCCCTTGGATTGGTTTACCCATGAGATCCTGTATTCGTGCTTGGAATATGGCACGGGGGTGATTGGCTGAAAAGAAAGATTTGGTTCAGCCATGTCTACAGTCGAGTGGTACGTGGAAGTCCCAAACTTGGTCAGATTTGCCTATGATTAATGAAAGATAAGTTCTCTTTCCTTTGCACTTGTTTATATGTGGATTTAATGGCTATTATATCTCTATTATTTAGATGGCTTTATGTTGGTTATAATATTGGTACATTGACTGGTTCATGTCATGGTTTGCTGCTAGGAGAGGCAGTTTGTTGGAGCTCATAGGTCTGATCAACTAGGGGAGAAGTTTGTTGCAGCCCATGTTCATCATTGGAGAAGTGACATTTGATGGTGATAGGTGGAAGCACTTTGTGCCCTATGTTAGTTTTCATTGGAGCAGCACAGAAAGACTATAGTGGGTTAAAGTCCCTAAGTAAATGAGCAGTGATAGTAGGAAGTTGTGAGTTGTTCAAAAACGGAGTTGTGAATAACTCAACAGGATTCTTGATGTTTTGATGCATTGATGGATGAAAAATCAACGAGAGATAAAATGGATGAGCTAAGATTCAGTGGCCAGATGGACTTGGAGCATTAATAGAGGCATATTCTACAAATGTGGAGCTGAAGGACTACGTAGGTATAGGGTATGATCGAGAGGAGTTTTGATTGCATTCTACATAAACCAAAGGGTCAAAGTATCTTGTTGAGGGTATATTGGTTGTCGATGAACTGTCACCAAGTCCCAGTTTTGTATCTTGTATCAGTGCATATATGAGGGCCATTATCCCTGGTATGGGAGCCCTAGACTATTGTATTATTCAACTTGATTAATATAATGAAGTTGGGTTATTATACAAATTGTGTAAAAATTTGTGTATATTTTTTACACTAGTAGATTTATTGTTGTTTATATTTCATTGTGCAAAGTAGTTTTGTTGTGCTACTTGGTTTGGTAGCATTAGTGACTTAATATTTTATCCTAGAGACCAGTATCATGGAAAAACAACATTTATAAGGTAAGAAAGGACAAGGTAAGCCTCACTAAACCTTTCATTCTTCAAAAAATATAAAAATATTTTTCTTTCTATGTTTTATAAAAAACAAAAAATACAAAATCATAATAAATTCCTAGTACGTGCTCAAAATTTTACTCTACTACCTAGTATATCTTTGGGAGTTTTATATAGATCTTTTATTTACCCCAAGATAGTTTACCCTCTGATACTCTGCAATTATATTTTATATTTCATGAGAATGTTATAAATATTTTGTATATTTGTAATTTATTATAGCAAAAGGCTTTAAAAAAATCCAGCAAAATCATCACACAAAGGTGGCAACCAAGTAAGTATCTATCACCTAAAAACCCTTTGTTTTATTCCATATTTAATAACATAGAATTGTTATTAGTTTTTGGAATAGAAATATACAATTTCCAACAATTACAAGTTAATTTGGAAGGTTGTAGGTGACTATAACAATTAAGAGGTAGGGGTGACATGGCATGTTAGAAGCCCTAACTAGTGGGTAGATGCTATAGTGGTTATTGGGTGCCCAAATGTGCACAATATCTCCTCTATTATAGAGTAAACGACAGTTCTTTGGAGCTCTAGTTGGATGATGTTTGAACAGATCTGAAGGACGTGTTTTTGTGTTGTATTTGGAATTTTAGGTTTGTTAGAGGGAAATGTGTAAGTGCCCAAGTGTGGAGCCCTAAGTGCAGTGCAGGGAAGGACACCTGGCTACTAGGAGAGGTAGTTTGTCAGAGCTCATATGTCTAATCAGCTAGAGGAAGAGTTTTTCGTAGCCCATGTTCATCATTGGAGAAGTGGTATTTGATGGTGATACATGGCAGCCCTTCATGCCCTATGTTAGTCTTCATTGGAGCAACAAGGAAGACTATAGGGCTGAAGTACCCGAGTAGTTGAGGAGAAGCAGTGGGAATTTGTGATTAATTCACAAAAACAATTGAGAACAACTCAATAGGAGTGTCGATGTGTTGATGCGTTAATGAACGAACGATCAACGAGAGCAGATGGTTGAGCTGAGATTCAGTGACCAGGTGGACTTGGAGCATTGATAAAGGCACATGTTGTGGATGGGGAGACGAAGCACTAGGAAGGTATAGTGTACAGCCGAGATGAGTTGTGATTGCATTTTACCTCGGCCAGAGGGTTAGAGTATCTTGTTGAGGTTAGATTGGTTGTCGATTGACTGACACCAAGCCCTAGTTTTTTATATTGTATCAGTGAATGTATGAGGGCCATTATCCCTGGTACTGGAGCCCTAAACTATTGTAGTATTCAGTTGGATTAATATAACTAAGTTGCGTTATTGTACAAAATTATGTAAACAGTTGTGTATATTTTGCACACTAGTAGATTTATTGTTGTTTATATTCCATTGTGCAAAGTAGTTTTGTTGCGCTACTTGGTTTAGTAGTGTCAGTGATTTAAGATTTTATCCTTGACACCAGTATCGTGGAAAATCTACATTTAGAAGGCAATAAAGGCCAAGGTAAGCCTCACTACAACTTTCATTCTTCAAAAAATATAAAAAAATTATTTCTTTCTATGTTTTATAAAAACAAAAAATACAAAATTATATTAAATTCCTAGTATGTGCTCAAAATTTTACTATACTAGCTAGCAGATCTTTGGGCGTTTTGGATGTTATATCTTTTATTTACCCCAAGATAGTTTACTCTCTGATATCTGCAATTATATTTTATATTTCATGAGAATGTTATAAATATTTTGTAGATCTATAATTTATTATAGTGAAAATCTTAAAACAAATCCAACAAAACCATCACACAAAGGGAGCAACCAAGTATCTACCTATCACCTAAAAACCCTTTGTTTTATTCCATATTTAATAATATAACATTATTATTAGTTCTTAGAATAGAAGTATACATTTTCCAACAATTACAAGTTAATTTGGGTTGCTGGAATAATTTTTTGGTTTTTGACCAGAGGGTGATTCAACCCCAAATCACTTCAAGTGGTTTTCATATTATTGGAGATGTTGGAAATACTAAGATGGGGGGTGAATCAGTATTCCTTAGCAATTATCACTTTTAAATATTTTCAAGCATTATTTAATCTTCAATTATTAGTAATGTTTATGCAGTAATAACAGTAAATAAAAGAACACAATAGGCACAAGAATTTTAAATGGAAAACCCCCTCCAGATAAAAAACCACCGAACGCTTTTCTAGTAAATTCATCAATCTTCATCCCCAACTGAAATGAAAGCAACAACTTCCTATAATTCTAGAAAAGCATTATTTTCCAGCTCCCACTGGAAGGACACCCCAACGCCCTGGTTTCTTCAGTAATCAACTGAATGGATGCCCCAACACCCTAGCGAGCCACAAATCGCCCTACTACCACCCTACCACCCTGAAGTGTTCACAGGTCCCAACCTATAGGTGAATTCATACACCTACCTGTCACCTCCCTGCCACCCTATAATGACTTAAATAAGACAAGGTTGTGGATTCCCTAACTAGGGACAACAATCCACGATACAATAATATGTACAATGATTTTCGTGTACTTGACCAAATACTCAATCACTCTATGACTTGAAACCCAACCATGACATCATCCCAACAGTGACTCCTAAACCTCCCAACACTGCCTCTTCGACTCTAGGTAGAATGACTCTTCCACAAATGACTCTTTTACAATCTTTACAATGATGACTCTTTTACAACTTTACAATGATGACTCTTGGCCTTAACAATACTTCATGATATCTAGATGGTTGCCATGTCTTCAAGGATGTCCTATTGCAATGCTTCCTTTGATTTGATACTTTTTCTCTTGAATTCTTGCTTTATGTTGTACTTGAATCTTCTTCCACCTGCATGCAAAATTTACCTGGAAAAACCAATCCCAAAACAAAACAAAATACCCTTCAACTTACCTCTGCCTACAAAACACATGTAAGTGCACAATAATTAATAAATTAAAATTAAAATTACAATGTGTACGTGAAGTGTGCTTGTCACTTTTGTTGTTGACTTGTTGCAGTAGTATACAAAGACTCCTACTCTTGATATGGGCTTGGACACCATGCAAGACTATATCCAAAATTGGCCTAAAGATATACAAAATAAAAATTGATGGCATACCCTATACTTGTGATGGACCATGTTCTAAGTACAATAACAGATACCATTCTATCAACTATGACAATACAAGTAACATGAACTTACAACATCATATAGATTTAGCATACTTGGTGTAGCACCAAGAATATGTAGCATCAAATGTGTAGTATCAAGAATAGAACATCTAAAAAACTAATTGTGGCATATAGAGACATAGAGATATAACCGAGACCCTGTAAATACTTACGTTATCCTGCAAAAACATATCTCAGAGATGATACTCAAAATTTAAATGTAAACACTAATCAGACATACCTATTTGTATGAGACTTACCCTTGATTGTTGATGTGTGGTCCTTACTGTAGTGATCCTTGAATGCATGTTTTTTCTTGCCTTCTAGGAGATTGATATTGAATATATTGTATCTATGAAATTTTGGATCTCCGGGGTCAGAAATTTCTTCCTGTGATGTCCCTCTAAGTCCTCTTTCCAACCTCATAAGTCTGATGAATATTGGATTCTTCAAGAAAGAGTTATGCCCAATCTCCCACGATGTCCTGATAATAGACTGGTTCAGTAGAGCGAACTTGTAAGAAGTTCCACATGTCACTGTTGCAACCTTCAGCCTTGAAAACAATAATCAACAAACTACATTATGTCCTCTTTCTGTAACTATTTACGAAATTTGAATCCAATACTCAAAGAGAAATCTATGATGATTTTCCCAACATCGCCTGTTTGACATGGAATTCGGGATCCTGCAAAAACCCTAAATTCCTCAGATCATATCTCCAAAAATATAGCGAACCAAGATCTATAATTCGGTCAAGAGGTTCATCAAGGCTTTTTTATAAAATGGGCTTTAATTTCAACTTCTGAAGCTTCACAGGAAAAATTTATAGCAAAAATACCACGATGACCTGTTTGAAGCCACAAAATCCCTACTAGAGGAGGATATGAGGGTCATTATTTATATGGATGTGTTGAGTTGAGAGGGTCCTCAACAATTAAACATTGGAAGGATTTTAGGACAAAAAAATAATAATAATTATTGACTATTCAATTACCACAACCAATTATGAATTATATGCCACAACCCCATAAGGTTTTAGCCCACTGACTGGGGTTACTAACTTAAAACATGAATATCTCTCAAACCGTGAAGAATTACGTGGTGTTCCATATATCAACAGAAACATATCGAATATTAGAATACATATAAAAGACCCTTGACTTAGACTAGAGTCATTTTTCAAGTCAAAATGCCCATGCAAGATCGGGGTAGCCCCTGGTGCTGCTTGGGTTGACATCAATGACAACCACTGATCAACATGAGACTTTAAGATACTTGCAGATCAAAAGCATTGGGTGATTTTTATAAATACTAAATTTCTTTCCAAGTATTCCCACCCATAATTCTACTAATTTAGTGTATTTCCACACTTGTGGGTGGCGCCAAAATGGAATTTTGGTTGTTTTTTTCTATGTTTTCTCTACTTTTTCAAGTCTAAAAAGTGTAGGGAAGTGACATAATCATCCATTTTCACCAAATTACCAATAGGTAACTCAAGGAAAAATATATACCAATTGGTAAGTGCATATACCCCTCAACTTTCTACGATTTCTAGAGTTATTTCTTAAGCTAAGTGATATTCTACTTATTGGCATGCATTATTTATGCATGCAATTTTATGTTGGGTTGTGTTATATTCTTTCCACACAGTTAACAGGGGGTTTGAAGGGCACTCGTAACCCCACTTTATGGGGTTCGAGGCAGCGCCCCGGAAAATTTTGGTTTTGGACCCCATGTTAGGTTGGGCGGACCCACCTATGGTTTTGTGCACGACTTTCGCACATGTTTTTTGGACGCGATGGTTTTTTGGTCCATGGTATTGGACGCGATGGTTTTCAGTCCATGGTATTGGATGATTCGGCATGTATAAATATGTATTGTAAAATTGAAAGGAACATAATGAAAAATCAAGCTAGTAGTCCCGGTTTTGGGATCCAGTGGGAAAATCTCTGTGTATATGTGTTTTATGCGTTATGCTCTCGCATTGTTTATTTTTCTGTGTTTTAGAATTCAGATGCAAGTAATTTTTGTACGGGGTTAAAACCTACATTTGGTATCGGACTAGTTTTGGCTTCAAGGGGACGCCTTTGTTGTTGAGGGGTTTCACTCAGGCTTGTGGTAGACCCTGTTCAGTGGGAGATCTATGAGATTGATTCTAATGGTGAAAGAAGATGGCAAGTAGTGGAAAGATAGAGATCGAGAAATTTAATGGTTAGAGTTTTGAGTTGTGGAAACTCAAGATGGAGGATCTGTTGGTGGATAAAGACCAGTGGATTACGGTAGATCCAGGTACTAAACCAACAGGAGTGTCCGACGAAGAATGGAAGAAGTTGGATCGGAAGGCAAAGAGCACAATATGATTATGTGTCTCAGATTTAGTATTGCTGAATGTATCAGGGGAAGCTACGGTGAAGGCTTTGTGGGACAAGTTAGGGACTTTGTACCAACCTAAGTCTCTGGTGAATAAACTATTCCTGCGGAAAAAGCTGTATAACCTGAGGATGAAAGATGGAGACTCGGTGACAGAGAATTTGAATGCATTTAATACTGTGGTAAGTCAGTTAGCATCTGTTGATATTAAAATTTCAGATGAAGATAAGTGCATCAGTTCGTTGTGTTCTCTACCAAATTCGTGGGATAGTCTGGTTATTGCAATAGGTAGAAATGCAACTTCCTTGAATTTTGATGAAATAGTCTCATCCTTGCTGACGAAGGAGATGAGACGGAAAAATATGGAGAGCCAAAATGGTGATGCCTTATCTGTACGATGGCGGACCCAGAACAGAAACAAAAATAAGTCATCGAGTGGGAGATCTAAATCTAAAGGGAGATCTAAATCTCCAAGAAAACCTGTAAAGGTGGTGTGCTGGAAATGTGGAAACATAGGGCACTACAAAAGGGACTGTAAATCTAAATCTCTTGAAAAAGGAAAGGGATCTGATGAGGCTTCTTCTGTAGAGGAAAAAACCACCTCAGATGAAGGTGGGGATGTGTACTTGGCTTCTTCAAGTACACATGTAGATCATGAGGCATGGTTAATTGACTCAGGTGCATCCTTTCACTTCACTCCCCATAGAGAGTGGTTCTGTGAGTATGAGAAATATGATGGTGCTGATGTCTTCTTGGGGGATGACAGGAAGGCTAGAATCATTGGTCGCAGAAAAGTAAAGTTGAAGTTGCAAGGTGGAAGGGTTAGAACACTTCCGGGTGTTCTGCATATTCCTGCATTGGCCAGAAATCTGATTTCTGTAAGCAAGCTGGATGATACAGGTGTAAAAACATTGTTCGAGAAGGATACTTGCAAGATGGTTCAGGGAGAACTGGTATTGATGAGTGGAGTTCGGATTGGAACTCTGTATAAGCTGCAAGGTAGCACTGTTATTGATGGGTGCAATAGTTCTATGGTTCCTGAAAGTGGAGTAGAAAATCTAGTGGTCTCTGGAGAGAAGACCATGCTGTGGCATCAAAGGCTTGGACATATTGGAGAAAAGGGCCTTCGGATACTTCATGTTAAAGGTATGGTAGAATGTATGAGTAATAGCTCTCTGGATTTTGATTTCTATTAAAATTGTGTATATGGGAAGAAGAATCGGGTGAGTTTTCCCTCTGGTAGTAAGAGGGTGAAACAGATATTAGATCTTGTGCACGGTGATGTGTTTGGACCTGTGAAGGTTCCATCACTAGGTAAGTCTGTGTACTCTGTATCATTTATAAATGACTTCTCAAGGAATACATGGATATATTTCCTTAAGAAGAAACCTTAAGTCTTTGACAAGTTTAAAGAATTTAAGGCTCTGGTGGAAAACCAGACAGAGAAGAAGATAAAGGTGTTGAGGACAGATAACGGTGGAGAGTTTTGCAGTAAGGAATTTGAAGAATTCTGTAAGAAGTGTGGTATAGTACGGTAGAAGACTACTCCATATACACCTCAACAAAATGGAGTTGCAGAAATAATGAATAAGACGTTGATGGAAAGGGCAAGAAGCATGCTCAGTGGTGTCGGGTTACGATAGGAATTCTGGGCAGAGGCAGTGGATACTGCATGTTACCTGGTCAACGAGTCACCTTCATCAGTGTTGGAGGATAAGACTCCACAAGAAGTATGGACTGGTAAGAAACCCTCTCTTTCACATCTGAGAGTATTTGGATGTGATGCATATGTACATGTTCCAAAGGAGAAATGAACCAAGCTGGATAGTAAATCTGAAAAGTGCATCTTTATTGGGTATAAGGATGGTTTAAAGGGTTATAAGCTTTGGAACCCAGTCACATGGAAGGTTGTGTACAGCCGAGATGTGGTGTTTAGAGAAGTGAAATATGTTATTAAACATGAAGTCCAACGAAAGGAACCTGAGAAAATAGAGTTTGAGCTAAAGGAGGAAGAATCATACTCTACAGCAGAGGAGGAATTAGAAGATGAAGAGCCACAAACTCTGGCTGTGAGAAGATCAATTCGAGAAAGAAGGCAGCCTGAAAGGTATAGTCCATCTACTTTCTGTTCAAATTTTGCTTTATCTATTACTGACGATGATCCCAGAACTGTGATGGAAGCGGTAGATTTAGAGGATGGAAAACTCTAGAAAGAGGCCATGGTTGATGAAATGGCATCTTTGCACAAAAATGAGGCTTGGGATCTGGTGGAGTTTCCAGCTAGAAGGAAACCTATTGTTAGCAAATGGGTGTTCAAAAAGAAGTCTGACAAATGCATAAGGAAAAGTGGAGAAATACAAAGCTCGGTTGGTAGCAAAAGGTTATTCCCACGTGCCGGGAATTGATTTTGGTGAAATTTTTTCTCCTATTGCCCAGGTAACTTCTATTAGCTTACTTTTATCTATTGTTGCTGCTTTTGATTTTGAGGTAGAACAGATGGATGTGAAGGCATCATTTCTTCACGGGGATCTAGAAGAGGAAATCTACATTAAGCAACCTGAAGGCTTTGCAGCGAAGGGTAAGAAAGAACTAGTATGCAAGTTAAAGAAGTCTTTGTATGGGTTAAAACAGTCACCAAGGATGTGGTATCAGAAATTTGATACATTTATACGGGGACTTGGCTTCACCAAAAGCAAAGCAGATCACTGTGTGTATTTTAAATTAATTAGTGACCGTTTTATTTATCTGGTCTTGTATGTGGATGATATGTTGCTGGTTGGAAATGACAAAGAAATTATCGAGGATTTTAAGACCCAATTTTCCTCCAAATTCGACATGAAAGATCTTGGTGCTGCAAACTATATTTTGGGCATGGAAATTAAAAGAGATCAGGTAAAGAGGAAGCTCTGGTTAAGCCAAAGGAAGTATGTCGAGACAATACTGCAGAGGTTTAATATGCAAGATAGTAAACCGGTGAAGGTTCCTATCCCTGTAGGTGTGAGGTTATCTGTTGAACAATGTCCCAAAACACAAGAAGAGGAAAAGGACATGTCCCGTGTTCCATATGCAAGTGCAGTCGGTAGCCTAATGTATGCAATGGTCTATACTAGACCAGACGTTGCACATGCAGTGGGAGTATTGAGCAGGTTTATGTTAAAACCAGGAAAGGAGCATTGGACAGCAGTGAAGCGGGTTTTCAAGTATTTGCGTGGCACTAGTGATTATGGTTCGTGCTACCAAGGAAGACCAGGATTAGATAAAGTGTTGGATATTCATGGCTTTGTTGATGCAGACTAGGTTGCAGATCTGGATCAGAGAAGATCTACAAGTGGGCATGTGTTTAACCTATTTGGAGGTGCAGTCAATTGGATGAGTAAGAAACAATCTATAGTGGCACTATCAACTACAGAGGCAGAATACATGGCAGACACTCATGCAAGCAAGGAAGCAGTTTGGTTGCAAAGATTATGTTCAAGTATGGGGTTAGTATAGGAAGCTATAAGGATATACTATGACAACCAAAGTGCAATTTTCTTAGCAAAGAACCCTGCATATCATTCAAAGACAAAGCACATTGATGTTCAGTATCACTTTGTGAGGGATATGATAGAAGACAAAAAGGTGTTGCTGGTAAAGGTGGACACTTTGAAGAACACTGCAGATGCATTGACAAAATCTGTGAGCTCTGATAAGTTCTCTTGGTGTAGAGAGACAATGGTCATTTCAGGGCTAGGAAACTGACTAAGCTCTCCTATGGCCCCTTGTGGAAAGAAAACAACAAGTGGGAGAATCTTGGGTTGTGTTATATTCTTTCCACTTAGTTAACAAGGGGTTTGAAGGGCACCCGTAACCCCACTTTATGGGGTCCGGGGCAACACCCTGGAAAATTTTGGTTTTGGACCCTATGTTAGGTTGGGTGGACCCACCTATGGTTTTGTGCATGATTTTCGCACATGTTTTTTGGACGCGATGGTTTTTCAGTCCATGGTATTGGACGCAATGGTTTTTGGTCCATGGTATTGGACGCGATGGTTTTCGGTCCATGGTATTGCATGCTTCGGCATGTATAAATATGTATTGTAACATTGAAAGGAACATAATGAAAAATCAAGCTAGTAGTCCCGGTTTTGGGATCCAATGGGAAAATCTCTGTGTATATGTGTTTTATGTGTTATGCTCTCGCATTGTTTATTTTTCTGTGTTTTAGAATTCGTATGCAGGTAATTTTTGTACGGGGTTAAAACCTACATTTTATTCACATAAAATTAAAATTAAAACGATTAACTCCTACCTTTACCTTAGATATGTATATTAGGAATTGGTCTACTTATTTTTTGTGGATATACTTGTGTATGTAGAGAATCCTCTCATAGCCATTTGTAAGAGTTGGGCTTAAAGAATGGGGACTTATACCAAGGTGACAATTGGTACTTGTCTTGTGTGGTACCACCTAGTGCCTCATGAGGAGACCCCTAAACCAGTAGATACCATATCCCATTATTAGATATGAATGACTTTCATGCTCTTGAAATCCACTTTGTTTAATAGATCAATACATGTTAGAATTGTAGCAAGAAAAGGCATCATTTGACTTGTGCCTTAGTCAAATGGAGAAATTTAATTTTCCACATCAACAGGATGACTTGGATTGTATTTAGCTCTAGTGACATGGATCCTATCCTAGTTAAGTCAATAAATTCAAGTTATATGTTAGAAGTAGTGTTGTGCATGGGTTGATTGCTAAAATTTAGCAATCTAGTGGAGTTGTTGTCAATTAAACTTAGTCAACTAAGCTCTAGTATTTAACGGATTCATACGGAGTTCAGTTGAGTAGTTATAACAGTTGTTAACTCACTAATCTCTCAGTTAACTAATCAATTTAATAAAAATATTCCTAGCCATGCATGGAATTTGAATTGCCTAAATTGAGTGGAGGAAAAGGCACATTGTAATTGTCAATTATATACTAGTTGAGTGAACAGGTTTTGCATCGCAGCAGGTGATCAATTCCTTTGGGATTTCCATAAGGAAATAGGGAATTCTCCTATTTTTTAGGGGCTAATTTCCTCAAGGATTTTGCAAGGAAATAGGAGGAAGGATGAGGCACATTTTGGCTAAGTGTTGGTCAGCGCAGGTCAGTGAGCAGGAGATTAGAATTGCAGTGTAGGGTATGATTCATTATTGAAGCAAGAGATTGTAATTGATCCATATTCTCATATGAATTAATGCAAAGCGACAAAGGGATTTTTCCCAGTTGAGTTCCCTTGTAAAATCATTGTGTTCCTAGTGTTTTAATGGTTGCATGTTATTGCATGTGTTTGTATAATGTGTTTTCCTTTTCACGTGATAGTAGAAGAAACTTTTTCCTCTTTATTTCAGTTCGATTTCATTATCAGTAGAAAATTTCTTGCAATTTCTACATGGTATTAGAGCTATGAAAGACTACTTAAAAATGATATTTTGATCTTCTCTCAGAAATTTTGAATAGCATATTTGTGGTGAAAGAATTTTTCTTCAGTGTAGGAACAATGTCTTTCTATGGATTGAGGCTTGAGTATGCATTAAAGGGCACCTAGAATTTTTTTTCTTGGAAAGATGGCATGGAAGTTGTCTTGGATGATAATAGAGTATGGGAATATACACAAACTGATATTCCAAAACCAACAACATAATATGCACAAGCACTTTCTTAGTGGAAGAAACACACAACAAAATCCCGACTCCCATATTCACATAAAGGATGTAATGTGTGTGCTTGGTTTGAAGAAAAATATATTTTTTGTTATTTTTCTTGAAGGTCGTGGATATGATATGATGTTCATTAAGGGTAAATATTTTCTGAAGCATGTTGCTATTGGACAAGTAACACATATTGGTGTTCGAGTTAAAAATCTCTACAAGCTAGAGATGGATTTCACCATGCATGCAACTATACCTCTAGGAGTGAGGTGGGGAAATATAGATCCTTAGTCATAAAATTGAAATGAAATGAAGTTACATTATTGTTCATTGAATGAAGTAACATTGGAAAAGTAACAAGCACCTATTACATCTCCTCAAAAAATAAAAAATAAAAAGCAAATGACATTGAAAAAAGTGGTAGAATGGGAACACCCTCCACAATGAAGTAAAATCTATGAGAATGAAGACAAAAAGCATAGGTTAGGCACACTAAATATTTTTACAAATTCATTAGTAATCTTCTTAAGTTGTTTCATTCATCTATAGTTGTTTCTCTAACTCCCTCTAAAATCGAATGGGGCTTGGCATGATTTGATTAAACCTTTGCTACCAATCTCATATTAGTATAAATAGTAGAGTATTTTCTTGTACATTAAATAGAACAAAACAATCTTCATTCTGCAATAACCATTATCCAACTGTATTCACTTCAATTTGTAGCCACGTGTAAGATGAAGCAAGTATATATATGCTCCTTTTATTTTTATTTTTATTTATATATATATATACTCCTTTTACATTCCAAGATAGTTCCAAGATAGCTAGATTATCCAAAAAGTCACTTAATCTCAATTATTTATGTTATGATTCATTTGCATTTAATTTCAAACAAAAATTACCATACATAGCTTCATATACATCACCAGAAAGACTTCATCGTAGATATATTCTCCTTTATATTGCTAGAAAGTGGAATGTAGTCTCTTGTAAACTTGAAATGGTATTTTCATTCCTAAACTTTGTAATATTGAGAATGGGTACCCATCTTTATATATTCATGCATACCTAATCGTAAATTGTCATATGTAGATCCATCCTTTTGGAAAGACAAAAGACTCGTGTATCCTATGTGAAAAACCAAAATTTAACCTTGATTCACCCTCGAACTGTATATAAAATATTTCAAATGTTTTAAAAAGATCAAATGAATTATAGCAATAATATGAAATGTTAAAATCTCAGATGGTGATGCAATAGACTATGCTAAGTTCAGGACTAAATCAAACAAAATAATATGTAAGTACTTAAATCCATTTAGTTGGTCACTTTGAAAACCATTTGCTCAATCTTTTGGTTATGTTTATTCTATTATTTATTCACATAGATTCATCATTTCATTTTAATTTTGGATCTTAGGTTGTGGTTTATGTAAATATAACTCGTGTAAATAATGTAAAAAGGCGCATATTCTTACAAGTATGGTGTTGGTATTGATGTTAACCGTGAGTCATATTGTGTGGGTATTGATGTCAAACAGTTATAAGAATGTGTACTTGATGATATGATATATTATAAAAGTGTTGTTGGTGCTATAGGTCCTTGAAATGATGGTTGTAGAAGATTTGGTGCAATGATTGCATATCTAGGTGGAAAATTTTGAGTTTCCCCTAAATTAGGGAACTAACATAGATTAAGAATGAGAAATATGCATTTGCAACTTTGGCAGGCCAAATTTCCAGTGGGAAATACACGAATGTAGCTGAGATTATCAGAAAAATCAGCATCCATCTCGTATAGTAGGAAGAAAGAAAACCACAAGCTTTTTCCGGCGATATTACCCATGGTTTTGAAGTGATTTGAATTGGTACGTAATTTTCATGTTTGATCTAGTTTGCATGATTGATGTGGCCATGTTTGCTGAGTTGATTACTGAAATTAATGTGTTGATTTGGTCCTTTTTGGTGCATTGGAAAATGAAAGTATATATGCTATGTCATGGTTAGAACAAAGGTTACACATATACACATAGTGCGATGAAGAAAACTTGTGAGTGGTATGTGAAGAGTTAGTAGAATGGATCGATTGTTGTATGTGTATGTCAAGTGTGGAGAATTGTGATTAAGGGTTGAAGTATACTCCTAAAATGGAATGATGGTGTGATCGAAGCATTGGAAGTCTGTAGTGGGATTTTGTGAGTTTTTGAAGGTCGAATGTATTATCTTGTAGCTTAATATAAATCATTTACATGTTTGTGTGGATGTCAACGTATGGAGAGAAATAATGGATCGATTTTACCTGTGGCCGTGTATGAGATCGAGCTTAATGCTAGACACTTAGCAATGATATTAATAGTGTGATTAGAGGTTGAATATGCACACATGGGCATTAAATTATCCATGAGTGTGGGTGTGTATTGTCTGAGATTGATGGTAGCGTGAGTAAGTGATTTATATCAAGTTTGGATCTTGTGCATATTGGTTGAGGGTATTAACCTGTAGCATAATGAAAATGATTAACGATGGTGTGGTTCATCAGGGGATTTTTGAGGTCTAAAATGGGCCTCCTAAGGAAATTATAAAATAATAGTGGAAATAATAAAATAAGATTTGATTACATCATTGAATTTTAGAGGGAAAAAAGAAGAAACTTTTTTTCCAACTCGTATTTTCAACTTATCTCCTTATGGGTTTACTCAAATTTCGAGTGAAAACACTTTTTGGATGCATAATTTGATTCCTCATCCAAGGAGTAGCCATTTTGCATACTTTTGATGGACCCTACTACATGACAAAAGAAAAATACACAAAAAACGTGATTGCAATCATGTTTTTCATGTATTTCTCATTTTTCATGTAGCAGGGTCCATTGAAAGTATGTAACATGGGTACTCCTTGGATGAGGAATTAAATTTTTCATCCAATGAGTACTCCCACTTGAAATTTGAGTAAAAACTTAGGGAGCTAAGTTTAAAATACGAGTTGAAAAAGTAGCTTTGTTATTTTATTATTTTTTATTATTTTTACTTTTTTACTCCAAAAATGGTGAATCATCCCCGATGGTTGACATCATCATCTTGAATCCTATTGGTGCTTCTAAAGTTTATTTTTGTTGTACACTTTTCTTAGGAGGCCCATTTTAGACCTCAAAACTCCCCTAGTGGCTTCCGTATGGAGTGATGTAATGGATTGTGTATGTTTGTGTGTTGAAATGTCTAGCAGAATGAGTATAGTCAGAGATTGATGGCAGCCTGAATGGTGTTTGTTAACATGGTTGTTGTTGTAGGGGTTGATGTCTATTCAAAGAATTTGTATGATGTTATTAGAACATTATTTTAGCTACTCATATATTATGTGCTAGTCATATTGTTGTTAGTTTACATTTTTATCAGGGTGTATATGTTGCTAGTTTGAGCTTCTATTGCAAATGTATTGAGTGTATAAGCTTTGTATTGTCATGATATGGTTGTAGTGTTGATGAAAATGTGCGTTATTGCAGCTTCCTTGCATTGTCTTGAGCCAGGGTTTGTGAGTGAGTTTGATGTATAACCGAGTGTGAGAGTATGCTAATGTTGTGGTTTGTCGTTGCTAGGGTTTTCATGTATAAGCCTTGTATATGTTGTTGTTGTTGTTGTAAAGGACTAAGAGAGTGTTGGTGGACTATTGGTTATGTGTATGTTGAGAGCAACATTTTTTTCAGTGAAATGTATTAAGCAGATTTGTTGTTGACTTGGGATTTGTATTATTGAGAGGTATTTGGTTTTAGTGCTCTTGTATTGATATTGAGTAGAGATACTTTATGGATCCAATGTGAAAATGTATTAAATGAGGTCCACGGAGAATTGAAGTTCAGGGCCTTTAGGGCAAGTGGTGGTGTTAGAAAATTATATATTACAAAGCAATGGAACACATAAAATATTGCAGAAATATAAACACAGAAAACACATAAAACAAGAGAGACACAGATATACGTGGTTCACCCATTTTGGGCTACATCCACGGAGAAAAAATTAGTCCTTCCTTTTATATTATCCAGCAAACTAAAGAGATACAACCTACAGCAGATCCATTGTAATTCCCTCTTCGCTATCACACAATATCCTCTCTCTTCCTCTCTTAGAATACAGATCTACTTAGACACAATACAATTCCCTCATTTATAGTGAGGGGTTTCCTTCTAGGGAAAAAAAACCTAAATTAAACATAACTTCTATCGTCAGATCTCCGCCTAATGAACAGTCCACATTCACTACAAAATTACAACCTTTTACAAGGCAATTTTACATATATTTTTAGCTTCAATGGCATTACCCCTGATCCCCCACCAAGGGGGGGATCCTAAAGATCGATGTCGCCTCCCCCTGGACCCCCCTTGCAGCACAAATATTACGGGCAGCGTTTCCACCACATTACGAACTGGAGTCCAATCCAGTGATACCTCTAAATAAAGAAGATAATCAGGCTCCACACCAAACAATCTCCCACTTGGAGACTGATTATAGCAACTCCACCGTTGCTTCATTTGCTGGAAAATGACTCCCCTTTGGACCTAGTTGTTTCTCATATTCATCATCATACTTGAAGACCAATTGAAACTGAGAAAAATCTCAGTTTCTCCCTGGTTACAACTTTTGTTAACATGTCTGCAGGATTCTGGCTTGTAGAAATTTTGAATAATATGACACTTATTCACAGAGATTATCCTGATTATACACTATTGCGGAGTGCATGCATAATACATAACCTCCTCTACGTTGATCATCAATTTTGCGGAATTAAAAACAATGAAACATCAATCGCATGCGCACATTAACACAGTATGTAACCCGGGGAAAGCATACATCTGAAAACCCCCAACTATTTGTATATTATATTGATTGAGAACATGTAACAATACATAGTACAATACTCCTCGCAAGTACTCAATACTATCTCCACCTGTTACACACAAACTAGCTTAGATCTGAATCAATCACAGGTTCAAATCTCCTCTGCTACTTGCCTGCCTCCACTGCGCAATCCTGCATGAGAATAGTTGAGAATGGCTGATCCAAACTCGTATTTCCCTTGGCTGAACCATGCAATCCTCATTGGCAATACTCAATCCATTGATTGTGCAAATCTCATGCACAACTATAGTCACAACTGACAGTTGTCTTGCCCTTTCACTCACCTCGAACACTTGTCTCCACTGAACTGTCCATGCACTGAGTTAACTGATGTATTCTTAAGTTGCTTTATGAATTAATAATTAGTGAATTAATTAATAATTAATTCACATCACTCATCACTAATGTATTTTGCAGTTAGACTAAATACAACTAGTTCAACTAAGTCAAACTGAACACAACTTCATCAACTCCTCAATCAACTCCACCAAACTCAATCACTTGAGTTCTAACTGAAGTCCATCATGAAATAGCTCAACTAACCCATAAGAAAAGCGTATTTCCTTCTGACAGTTGCATGTGCCACATCTGTAGCTCGAACTGAAGTGCTCCAAGAGGATAAGATAATGCTTATAGTCCAAATATTATTAAGAGCTAATAATATTCAATTGTTCTATTTTTAGCATGGCAGTCTAAAAATAGACTCCGCCCATATGCCTAAAAATAGAAGTCCATCTATTTTTACCAACATGACCAATCATCCACAAATATCATCTTGCAACTCATAGACCATGATCCATATGTCTAAAAATAGACTTTGCGCCAAAAATAGCCTGTGGGCCCACTTAGTGAAGGCGACTCCTTTCCACTAAGCTCCATCATCTTGTTGCATTTTCAACACTCCCTCTCAACAAGATATGGATTATCTGCAACCCCTATCCTGCAACTCTAGAATGTTCTGCATGCAACACATTTGCCCGGTCCACTTGCTCCAACAACACTTGGAACAAAAACACTCCCAACTGACCACTATGTTGGGCTAGGAACATACTCTGATGCTAAAGCTCTACCTGCTACTGACAAGTGCTCCCTCTCTGACATCTACGCTACTGCAACATCTCCATGCATCTCGCACCATTGCACACCTCTCTGTGCCACCTAGCACTGTGCAAAACACTTGTGCCTCTCGCATTGCTGCAGCCTGCTAGCTATGCGTTGTCTTGGGATTCCCTACATTGTCTCTCTCTCTGCCGCTCCATCCGCATCTATCTCTACCCAATCAGTCAATTCCTGCTACTCCACATCGAGGCTCTCGTAGCAAGGTCTCATCCAAGAGGTTGGGTACCTCAAGGATCCTGCCCCTCCTCCTTGGGACGATCACTCTATATCACCGCACATCCTACCTGGAGGTATGGCTGCATGTGATCCCTCAGCCCACCTGGCTCAAAGTTTCCCCCTACTGAAGGTCTCTGCATGAGTAGATGTCTCTACTCAATCTCCTCTCAGCTTCCCTTGTTGTGTCTGCTCCACAACCTCCTGAAGCTGTTGCACCAATCGTGGCTCCTCCACAATTGTCTGAGACTTCTTCTAGCTTTGCATTTTGAGAGGTAATATATGCTCCCTCTCAACCACCAAGTCTCCTTCAGTTGCCTCGCTACTCAAGGCTTTGCATGCATCTTGAACCTCAAGAGCATATAGGTTCTTGACCCGTGAACCAATCTGCTTCACCTGTCTAGTGATGATGTGTCTAAGGAAAATCTTTCCCTTACTGAAGACTACATCACAACCTTTGTCTTCCAGCATCGCAATCGACACCAAGTTTCTCTTCAGTCCTGGTACATACTTGACATTGGTCAAGGTAAGGCGAGCTCCATGCTCCCTCTAAAAAATAACCGTGCCTACACCTGAGAAACTATACTTCTCATCATTGCCCATCACTATGAGTATCTGGAGATCTTTCCCTCCAAAGTACTGAACAAACTCATGTCACCGGTCATGCGAAAAGAAGCTCCACTGTCAAGAAACCAACCACTTCCCACCATGGATGAAACCATGCATGTGAAGAGTGTGAAATTCAACTCAAACTGTGAAGCAAGTGCCTCACCTTCAGATCCTTCCCCGAATCCCTTCTTGGATTTCCTCCATGGACAATTTGCAGCATAATGGCCCACCTCATGACAACGAAAGCATCGCACTTTCTATTTGTCAACCTTCTTCCCATCATTGGAAGAACTGGATTCGGAAATAGAACCCTTCTCCTTCCCCTTCTTTGCTTTGGCAGCCAAAGCGCAATTTTCTTCATCAGATGCCTTTGATGAAGATCTGTCCCTGGTATTCCGCCTGATCTCCTCCTGCGCAAGATCTAACCAAAGTCTCTCCCATCCTGGCAATTTCTCCCGACCATTGATAAAGTCCTGATAGGAATGCCAACTCTTTGGAAGACCAAGGAGAGCCAAGCTCACCAAGTCCTCATCATCGACAGTCACCCCCACACTTCCCAGCTCATCCCGGCATTGGGTGAACTTCGTGAGATACTCGGGCATACTGTCTCCATTCTCACACTTAATGTTTCTGAGTTTATCCTTGAGCGCCAACTTCCTTTGGTCGCTCTTGCTTTGGAATAGATCTGTCAACGCTTTCCACATCAAGTATGGAGAAGCCTTTCCATGCAGGCTGGATACAATGTGATCCTTCATGCCCTCCAACAGAATCCTTCAACACTTTGCTGTCTTCTTTTGCCAAGCCTCAACGTGAGCAACATCGGTAGGCTTTGGGACCTCAGCCTCTATGAACTCCTTCAGCCCATTTTCATCTAACACCACCTCCATCCTGTCTTTCCATGCAATATAATTCGAGCTGCCCTCAAGAGCATACTCCAATCGCAATCCGTTGAAAGACATTTCAACTTTGACACCAAGAAAACACTGCTGCAAATTCAAATTCCACCAACTCAAAACTCAACCGCTTCTAATCTAAAATTCGTGAGAACAAAGTATTTCTCGTACAGAGATTGACTGTATGGGCTTTTACCGGATATATCACCTTCCAAAGGAAGGATGAATCCAGAGGCTACCTGGCCCAATTACAGGCTCTGCCTGAAGAAATAAAATGTAATCACTTTCTGAATAATAGATCTGATGATCAACTTTGCTCTGATATCATGTAGAAACTTTGAATAATATGACACTTATTCACAGAGATTATCATGATTATACACTATTGTGGAATGCATGCATAATACATAACCTCCTCTACGTTGATCATCAATTTTGCGGAATTAAAAACAATGAAACATCAATCGCATGCGCACATTAACATAGTATGTAACCTGGAGAAAGCATACAGTTGAAAACCCCCAACTATCTATATATTATATTGATTGGGAACATGTAACAATACATAGTACAATACTCCTCGCAAGTACTCAGTACTATCTCCACCTGTTACACACAAACTAGCTCAGATCTGAATCAATCACAGGTTCAAATCTCCTCCGCTGCTTGCTTGTCTCCACTGCGCAATCCTGCATGAGAATAGTTGAGAATGGTTGATCCAAACTCATATTTCCCTTGGCTGAACCACGCAATCCTCATTGGCAATACTCAATCCATTGATTGTGCAAATCCCATGCACTACTATAGTCACAACTGACAGCTGTCTTGCCCTTTCACTCACCTCTAACACTTGTCTCCACTGAACTGTCCATGCACCGAGTTAACTGATGTATTCTTAAGTTGCTTTATGAGTTAATAATTAGTGAATTAATTAATAATTAGTTCACATCACTCATCACTAGTGTATTCTGCAGTTAGACTAAATACAACTAGTTCAACTAAGTCAAACTGAACACAACTCCATCAACTCCTCAATCAACTCCACCAAACTCAATCACTTGAGTTCTAACTGAAGTCCATCATGCAATAGCTCAACTAACCCATAAGAAAAGCGTATTTCCTTCTGACAGTTGCATGTGCCACATCCGTAGCTCGAACTGAAGTGCTCCAAGAGGATAAGATAATGTTTATAGTCCAAATATTATTAAGAGCTAATAATATTCGACTGTTCTATTTTTAGCCTGGCAGTCTAAAAATAGACTCCGCCAATATGTCTAAAAATAGAAGTCCATCTATTTTTACCAACATGACCAATCATCCACAAATAGCATCCTGCAACTCATAGACCATGATCCATATGTCTAAAAATAGACATAGTCTAAAAATAGACTTTGCACCAAAAATAGCCTGCGGGCCCACTTAGTGAAGGCGACTCCTTTCCACTAAGCTCTATCATCTTGTTGCATTTTCAACATGGCTAGTGTGTATCTTTTCCATCTTCAACTGTCCATCTTCCAACACTGACCGTATGAAATGATACTTGAGTTGTATTTTTTTGTCTTGGAATGAAATGCAGAGTTATTTGCAAGATGTATGGCACTCTGGCTATCACTGTATAACTTCTCAACTCCTACTTCTTACACAATTCATCGAGAAACCTTTGTAACCAAATCATTTTTTTACTAGCCTCTATAGCAGCAACATACTATGCTTCCGTTGTTGAGAGTGCAACAACACTTTGCAATTTTGAAACCCAACTGACATTTTTTCCACCTACAATAAACACATACCCTGTTTTTCTCCTCTTGTTATCTCTATCGCCCACCATATCTGCATCAACATATCCATGTAAAGCAATGTTTAAACCACCAACTGCATGTTCAATATCAGGCCTTGTGCAGACCATTGCATACATTAAGCTTCCAAATGCTGATGCATATGGAACTTCAGACATATAAGGCATTTCTTCCTGAGTCTTGGGACACACCTCCTTACTTAGTTTGAAATGGCTAGCCAAAGGTATACTAACTGGTTTTGCATTTTGCATATTAAATCTTTTCAACACCTTTTCTATATACTCAATCTAAGACAATGTTAATTTTTTATTCTTCCTATCTCTAGTTATTCTCATACCAAGGATTTGTTTTGCAGCACCCAAATCCTTCATTGCAAATGAGTTCCCTAGTTTTCTTTTGAGCACATTTATTTCCTGCATGCTAGAACCTACAACAAGCATGTTATCTACATACAATAACAATATAATATAGTTGCCATCATTTTTCCTTTTGAGATAAACTGTTGAAAATAGCAACAAGAAATGATAAAAATAGAATCCAGAATATTCCAACTTTAATTTGTCTTTGTCCTTGAATTAAAATTGTAAATTAAAATTCGAATTTAGTCTCACCAGCTGCTTGGAAATAATTAATTAATTCATTATGGATTAGTTAGTTGGATAAATTCAAGTTAGAAGCCTTTCTGAAGTCATGCAACAGTTATCCCTTAAATTAAGGAGATTATCCCTTAATTAAGGAGATAAAATTGAGTTATATTTGAGTTGTAATTAGTTAGCTCAGTTTACTGAGTTAAGTCCGGATAAATTCGTTCCAAACTGTTTGAGGAACTAATTGTGAGTTCAGTCAGTTAATGCATGCATGCATCCAACTAGTGTACTCTAGATAACTGAAGATTCTCTCATCAGTAACTCATGCATGTCTATTCTGAGAAAGGCCCAGTTGATATTAAAAGACAGGGATAGTGTACTATCAGTTGCATGTTTTCTCCTATAAAGGTAACTCATGCATGTAGAAGGAAGAAGGTTCCTTGAGGATTGCGCAGTTTTACAGGGTGTGAGATTAGTGTGAGTGATCAGTGTTACACTTGGTAACAGTAGGATCACCCAAGAGAAACAGCACAAGGAAGTAGGAGGATTGGAGGGCAGAGGAGAAGGTTTGTGAAAAGCCTTGTTTGCATGTGAGCATCCAGAAGGATTGTACTGAGAGCTGGCTAGCTGTGAGAGCTAAATCTTTGTGTAGTTCTGAGATATTTCCACCTTGTATGATAATACAGATAGTGGGGTTTTTAGTTGAGGCTTTCCCTTGAGTATTCTTCTGTGTTTCATGTGCATTGATTCTTCTTCTGGTTATATGTGTTCTACTTGATCTTGCTCAAATCTATTAAGCTTCCTAAATTTTGATTGTAGAAGTAGATTAAAGTATTTTGCTTTAGTTATATTGCATCATTAGGTTAATCTACAATCAGAATTTCTACATGGTATCAGAGAAAAGGTTATCAGAGCTGTGAACAGTATACTTAGAAGAGAATTCAAAGTTTCAAGTTTGGGGTTGTAGGTGCAAATCGAATTCACCTCATACTTCAAGGTTGGTCAATGGCATTCTATGGCTTGAGACCCGAGTATGCCTTGGAAGGCAGCTCAAATTACATAGCATGGAAAGATCGCATGGAGGTTGTATTAGAAGACAACGGCTTGAAGGATTTCATTGATTAAGAAATCCAAAAACCAACTTCAACTAATGCACAAGCGTTGGCTCAGTGGAAGAAGTGTGTGGTGAGGGCGAGATGGATCATCCTTGAGGGAGTTCGAGACCATATTGTCTCGAGTCTCCATGGGAAGGATACTCCATATTCAATGTGGAATACATTGAAGGACCTCTACCAGAACAGTAGCGACCAAAGGAAACTGGCACTCAAGGATAAGCTTCGAAGAATCAAGATGGAAAACTGTGATACTATTTCCAATATCTAAACAAACTCACCACTTGTAGAGATGAGCTTAGCAGTGTGGGAATAACTACTATTGATGATGATATGGTGAGCCTCGCTCTCCTTGGCCTTCCAAAGAGCTAGAATAGCTACCAGGACTCTGTGAATGGAAGGGATAAACTGTTGGATTGGGAACGACTGTGGTTGGATCTCATGCAGGAGGAGATCAGGAGGATCACACGAGATGGTTCTTCATCCAAGGATGATCAAGAAAATCTAGCCTTAGCAAGGCAAGGAAAGGGAAGGAGAAGGATTCTCATTCCAAATCGAATTCTTCACATGGAGGGAAGAAGGTTGACATGTCTAAAGTGATATGCTTTAATTGTCACAAAATGGGTCATTATGCGACTAATTGCCCATCGAAGAAGTCCAAGAAGGGATCCCCAGAAGGATCTGAAGGTGAGGCATTGGCCTCTCAGTTCGAAATGGACTTCACCCTCATCGCATGCATGGTGTCATCGATGATGGGTTGTGGTTGGTATCTTGATAGTGGAGCCTCATTCCACATAACCGGCGATAAAATTTTATTCAGTACCTTGGAGGAGAAAGACCTCAAGATGTGCATAGAGATGGGTGACGATGAAAGGTATAGTGTTTCAGGAGTGGGCATGGTTTCTTTTCAGAGGGAGCATTGAGCTCTTATTACCTTGACAGATGTGAAGTATGTGTCTGGACTGAAGAAGAACTTGGTATCGGTCGCGATGTTGGAGTACAAAGGCTACGATGTTGTTTTTAGTAAGGGAAAGGTTTTCCTTAGACACATCACCATGAGATAGGTGAAGCAGATCTGTTCACAAGTCAAGAACCTGTATGATCTTGAGGTTTAAGATGCATGCACAGCCTTTAGGAGCAAGGCAAATGTTAGAGACTTGGTGGTTGAGAGGGAGAGTAAATTACCTCTCAACATACATCCCCACAAGAAGTCTCAGACAATTGTGGAGGAGCCACAATTGGAGATGCTGAGAGGAGACCGAGTGGAGGCATCCACTCATCCAGAGACCTCTAGTAGGGGGAAATTTCGAGCCAAATGGGCATAGGGATCACATGCAGCCATACCTCTAGGTGTGAGGTGGGGCGATGTGAAGTGATAGTCTCGAGAAGGCTAAAATTGGGCAAGGTCCATTGAGAGGTTTTATCTCATGGATCGTACCTTGCTACAGGAGCCCAAAGTACATAGTAGCGGAAGGAACCAATGGGATTGATGTAGTCAGAGATCAAAGTGACAGAGGCTAGAGCAGTCAGATACTGAAGAGCGCAGAGAAGGGTTGACAATAGTGCAGAAAGGCAGAGTCATCTGAAGCGCAAATTTTTCAGTCTACAGAGGCAATAGCAGTTAAAGACTTTGATGACAGATGCATCATACTGATTTAGGTTGGATGTTTTTTTTGTTTCTTGAGTTGCTAGAGCAACAAAACTAGAGAGAAGTGTTGCGTGCATAACATTCCAAAGGTTCACGATCAGGATCGAGTTGAATTCCTTTCTTGTTGAGAGGGAGTGTTGAAAATAGCAACAAGAAATGATAAAAATAGAATCCAAAATATTCCAATTTTAATTTGTCCTTGAATTAAAACTTTGAATTAAAATTTGAATTTAGTCTCACCAGTTGCTTGGAAATAATTAATTAATTCATTATGGATTAATTAGTTGGAGAAATTCAAGTTAGAAGTCTTTCTGAAGTCATGCAACATCTATCCCTTAAATTAAGGAGATTATCCCTTAATTAAGGAGATAAAATTGAGTTGTAACTAGTTAGCTCAGTTTACTGAGTTGATTCCAGTTAAATTAGTTCCAAACTGTTTGAGGGACTAATTGTGAGTTCAGTCAGTTAATACATGCATGCATCCAACTAGTGTACTCCAGATAACTAAAGATTCTCTCATCAGTAACTCATGCATGTCTATTCTGAGAAAGACCCAATTGAGATTAACAGGGATAGTGTACTATCGGTTGCACGTTTTCTCCTATAAAGGTAACGCATGCATGCAGAAGGAAGAAGGTTCCTTGAGGATTGCGCAGTTTTACAGGGTGTGAGATCAGTGTTACACTTGGTAAAAGTATGATCACCCAGGAGAAACAGCGCAAGGAAATAGGAGGCTTAGAGGGCAGAGGAGAAGGTTTGTGAGAAGCCTTGTTTGCCTGTGAGCGTCTAGGAGGATTGTACTAAGAGCTGGCTAGCTATGACAGCTAAAGCTTTGTGTAATTCTGAGATATTTCCACCTTGTATGATAATACAGATAGTGGGGTTTTTAGCTGAGGCTTTCCCCCGAGTATTCTTTTGTGTTTCATGTGCATTGATTCTTCTTTTGGTTATATGTGTTCCGCTTGATCTTGCTCAAATCTATTAAGCTTTCCCAAGTTTGATTGTAAAAGTAGATTAAATTATTTTTCTTTAGTTATATTGCATCATCAGGTTAATCTACAGTTAGAATTTCTACATAAACAAAATGATCAGAGTGACATCTAGTATAACCTTGTCAAGGCATAAACCTGTCAAATTTTAGATACCACTGCCTTGGCGCCTGTTTTAAGCCATACAAGCTCTTCTTCAACCTGCACACTAGTTTCTCCTTCCCTTTTACCTCATATCCTTGTGGTTGCTGCATATATATCTCTTCCTCCAAATCCCCATGGAGAAAGGTTGTTTTTACATCTAGTTGTTCAAGATGAAAATCTTTAGCTGCTAGTAGACTTAAAATAGTTCTGATTGAAGTCATTTTAACAACAAGAGAAAATATCTCATCAAAGTCTATACCCTTTTTTTGTGCAAAGCCCGTCACCACAAGTCTAACTTTATACCTTTTTCTACCTCCATCTTCTTCCTTCAACCTGTAAACTCATTTATTCTGCAATGTTGTTCTACCTACAGGCAACCTGACTAAGTCCCAAGTCTGGTTATGTGCTAAGGAGTCCATCTCTTCTTTCATGGCTTGCTCCCACTTCTTCCTGGTTTCTACTTGCACTGCTTCTTCATAACATTATGGTTCACCAGAATCAGTCAACAATACATAATATAATGAAGAAGAGTATCGTTCAGGGGGTCTACTTATCCTAGTAGATCTTCTAACACCACTTTCAGGTGTTTGAGGTGCTTGTTGTTGTTGTTGTTCTGGCTGTTGATCATTATGGTTTTCAAGCACCTTCACTTTTTTTGTGATCTCATCAAGCATTGTGTATTCTCTGTTTTATTTTTCCTATTTCTTTTCCTGCAGCTAATCCTTATACAAAACCTTTTCATTGAATATGAAATCTCTGCTCCTAATGATTTTGTGTTTTTCATAATCATAAAAACGATAACCAAAATCATTAACACCATATCCAATAAAGGTACATTTCTTTGATTTTGCCACAAGATTTGTTCTATTTTCTTTATTAAAGATGACAAAGGCCTTACAACCAAAAGTCTTTAAAAATGAGTAGTTTTCCTTTTTACATGTCCATGCCCCCTCTATAATACCACCATCCAAGGAACTTGAAGGCCCTTTGTTTATTAGATAAACATCAGTATCTACAATATCTGCCCAAAATTGTAAAGGCAATCCTGCATGCAATCTCATGCACCTTGCACGCTCCATTTCATCTTTTCTGACACACCATTTTATTATGGTGTTCCTGGAACTATCTTCTCTCAACGAATTCCATTCTCTGAATAGTACCTATCAAACTCTTTGTTGCAATATTCACCTCCATTATCTGATCTGAGACACTTCAACATTTTTCTTGTCTCATTTTCAACCAAAGCTTTCCATTTCTTGAAAGTATCAAATACATCAGATTTATTTAGAATACAATAAATCCAAGTCTTTCTGGTTGCATCATCAATAAAAGTAACATAATAACGAGAGCCACCAAGAGATGATACCTGAGCAGGTCCCCATACATCTGTATGTACAAGCTCTAATTTTTCACTCTTCTTTTCTTTCCCAACTCTGAGGAATCTAACTCTCTTCTGTTTTCCATAAACACAATTCTCATAGAATTTTAAATCAACATGCTTCAAACTTGGCAACAAATTTCTTGAGTGAAGAATCTACATCCCCTTCTCACTCATGCGCCTAAGCCTATGATGCCACAATTTCGTATCTACTCTTGTAGAGGTTAAAGAATTAACAAAATTAGAAATACCATTGCATAAATACAATGTACCAACCTTTTCTCCTTTTGCTATTACTAGGGCTCCTTTAGTGACTTTCCAAGTTTTATCTGTAAAAGTAGTCACACAGCCTTCACCTCCCAACTGCCCTGTTGAAATTAGATTTTTCTTCAGATTTGGAACATGCCTTACCTCCTTCAATAGCCATTGATTTCCATTCTGATGTTTTATTAAAATTGTACCCATTCCAATGATTTTACAGGGTTTATCATCACCCAATCGGACCTGTCCAAAATCTCCTTGAACATAATCATGAAAATTTTTCCTATCAGGTGTGGCTTGGAATGAGGCCCCTGAATCTATCACCCAGGCATCAATAATATTTTCTAATGTAAGAATCAAAGCATCTTGCAACACATAACCTGTCACATTCGCTTCATGATTGCTTTCTTGTTGCGTGTCTCCTTCTTTTCCCTTCCGAGACTTGCAGTCTTTCTTCAGGTGTCCTTTCTTCGCGCATTTCCAACAACTATCCCCGATCTGGACTTGAATCTTCCTTTCCTTGACTTACTGCGATATCTTGGGCTCTTTCCTCTTTCCATTTTTATTCCCCTAGTCTCTGTAGTCAAATAACATATCCCTAACTTCATCATCAAAAGTTACCGCTACAGAACTTAACTGACTGGTAACTGTATTAAATTCATTTAAATGATCAGCAATAGATCCACCTTGTAACGTCTTCATATTAAATAAATGCTTCATAAGAAAAACCTTATTTGAGGCCGATGGTTTTTCATATAGTTTGGCCAATGCCTTCATTAAACCCTCTATTGTCGTTTCATTTGAAATATTAAAGGCTACTAATGCCGCTAGGCACAACCGTATTGTTCCAAGTGCAATTCTGTTGAGAATATCCCATTCTGTGTCTATCATACTCGTCGGCTTCTTTGTCTTTCCGCTCAATGGTAGGTATATATCTTTCTAATATAGATAATCTTCCATCTGTATCTTCCATAGCTAGTAGTTTTTTCTGTTAAATTTTTCGACCCTAAACCTACCATCTTCCGCCATTTATCCCACTCGAACCAAGAACCCTTCTCTCCTATGATTTTATCAGCCAAAAAGGCCTTCGGCTCTGATACTAGTTGTTAGAAAATTATATATTATAGAGCAATGGAACACATAAAATAGTGCAGAAATAGAAACACAGAAAACACATAAAACAAGAGAGACATAGATATACGTGGTTCACCCAATTTGGGTTACATCCACAGAGAAACAGTCAGTCCTTCCTTTTATATTATCTAACAAACTGAAGAGATACAAACTACAGCAAATTCGATGTAATTCCCTCTTCGTTCTCACACAATCTCCTCTCTCTTCCTCACTCAGAATACAGATCTACATAGACACAATACAATTCCCTCATATATAGTGAGGGGTTGCCTTCTAGGGCAAAAAACTCTAAATTAAACATAACTTCTACCATCAGATCTATGCCTAATGAACAGCCCAGATTGACTACGAAATTACAGCATTTTACAAGGCAATTTTACCTCTACTTTTAGCTTTGAGGGCGCTGCGCACCTCCCCACAAAGACCCCCCTTGCAGCGCGAATATTACGGGCAGCGTTGCCGCCACATTACGAACTGGGGTCTAATGCGGTGATACCTCTGAATAAAGAAGATAATTAGGCTCCACACCCTACAGATGGCTTTCTGATTAGGGAGTGGTGGCTTCATTCAAGTGGTGGCCTAAGAAACTATTTGGGGGTCAATGCCTCCAACAGATAGGTGTCTTCATATAGTTGTGGAAGTGGGTGCTTCCTTTAGGTGGTGGCCTGAGAAATTATTTGGGAGTCAGTGCCTCCAACATATGGGTGTATGCATATAGTTGTGAAAGTGATTTCTTCCATCAAGTAGTGTCATCGAGTGAGTGGGTTCTCACATATCTCGCAAGTCGAAGTTTGCATACTATTGGGTGCCAGTATATGATGTAAAGAAGGTTTTATATAAGAAGAAGAAGAAAACAAAGGGTTTGGTGGTTTTTCTCTCATAAGGGTTTCCACCTAATATCTAGTGTCCATGTGTTGATGATGGTGTATGTGTTGCTCATGGTTTATTTGTTCATGTATATTACTACTCTTATTCCTTGATTATGCATGTGTTAACTACTGTTGATAGATTGTGTTGTTGGTAATTATTAATGATTCAGTTATTTGTAAAGAAAAGGTGAAAAGTTATAATTGGTGATTAATTGAGCATAATATTGATTCATCCCCCCTCTTAGTATTCTCAATCTCCCAACACATACAGATTCATATCTTAGAGCTTAACACCAAGGCCTAATTAGAGAATATGTATGACTCTAAATGATGGGCTAAGATTGTGGGGTAGGATTGTTGTGTGGCTTTTATGTTTCCATGGAGTTCTTATTTATGTAAATACATGTTTAAATGAAAATAACTTAATATAATATCCACCAAAATTATTGATTGAGAAAGCAACAAGGGGGCTATGATGCCAACAATGGGGGGAAATAAAGGGGGACTACCTTTTAGTTCATGCTTCCTTACATAGTTTTCCCATTATTCTTGACTTGAATTTTAATTTCAACTCCTCGTGCAAGGAAGGTGAGTTTGTGCTAATTCTTGTGGAAAAAGGAAATTTTCACCATTGTTCATAGATCAATAGCATTTTTCTCTCCTTGTTTATGAAGGAACATTTGTGAAACATGGTCATTTTGCATACAATGGCAAAGAGAACCCGAGTGCCACATACTTGTGATTGATAAGACCTTTTGGGGTCTAGGGAATTTGTTATGGAGAATATGAAGAATACAAGAGGAAAGGGAATGGTTTTGAGGGAAAAACATGGTTGTAATGCTTACAATAGCTAAGAAAATACCATAGAAAATGCAACCTTCATATTGTTTCTCATGGAGAATTTGAGCCAAGTATTTCTCATGTAGGTTATTCCCAAAAGAGAACTAGCAATTTGGACTCTTTTTACTTGTGAGAGCACTAGAATGAAAGAAAATCCATAACAGATTGTTGAGTAGAAAAAGGAAATATCTTCCTTGTGTTGTGTTGGACTATAGAACAAAGTTCTATAATTGTTGGATGAGCATCTAAAACACTTTGTGCTCAAAATATTAGACATGTCATGAGATTTGGATTGAGTGAAATTAGAGCCCCATAAGCGCTAGTAGTATCATGATTTATGTTGGGGGCAGAGTCCATAGTTGATTCTAATAGTTGGGTGGTGAATCACTAATATTCTATCAGTGAGGTGGGCATGCATTCATTTACAAATTGAGTACTAATAACTAGTGAATGATTTACATTAACATTATATTTTTTCCAATGCATTTAACTCAATAGATAATGATTCAAAATATGCAACATTATTTTCATTGGTGTTTTAATTGCATATGAATTATGCATTATACTACTTTTAGAGTTTGAATTCAACCTACCAAGTTTCTTAATATAAAAGAGGGTATCAAATTGAATGCCCTAATGGCCAAGGAAGGCATTTGAATATGTGACATTACTTGTTGTCAAAGGGCCATTTCAAAGTCATCTGAGTTTTCTTGAGGCGGCGCAACTAATTCTCACCTCTAGGTAGTATCGTTCAAGTATCATAGACATATAAGAAAGATCTTGGGCCGATAGGAAGAATTACCCAATCTAAAATTCACCTTGTTAACAATGTGATTCTAGCAATGATATGCTTTATATTTTGTATAACTAAACCATACCTAAAACTGGAAAAATTATTTTATATGAAAAAACTTTTCATGTCATGTCAAGAAATCCCTTATATATGAGTCGACTACTTGAATTTTGTGTGAAATGCAATAAAATGGAGTCAACATTGAGAAATGTTCAAAAATGTTGTATTATGTTTCCAACCATATAGCCATGATCTCCCCTTCCTAAACCTCACTATGGCATAGCATAATTTGATTATGTTACAATGTGCAATGTATCCAGATTGAATGGAGATTTTAAACTTGCTTCTTAATAGCCATGTGTGGCCATCAAGGTTGAGATGAAGCTTTTGAATTTGAATCCCAATAGGCATTGTTTGTCTAACTCCATACTTGAAACCCAATGAGATGAATATTTTTTGTAACATAATCACGGTTCATAAAGAGAGAACAATGTTTCCATATCCATTGTTTTGAATCACACTTATCATACCATTCAATTGTTCCATGTGATTTGTCTTCAACACTAAAGTGTGATGAAGCATGGGGTCTCATTGAACCGTCCATAAATACAAATATCATACCCATACAAGTGTATTACAAAAAATGCCATTATGGATTTTCCAATATTCCATAGGAGACATGGTCTACCTCCTAAAATCAACAAATTATCTACTTCCTCTAAACTAACTTTTTAGAAGGAATCACTTGCAAATAATTTGCATAAAGCATAACAAAAATTACATAATAGTTATAATTCTTCTTTGGAGATGTCATATTCCTACCAAATTTGGAGAGTAATCATTATTAACCCAATGTATAAATTATGGTGTAGAATTCTAATTTCTCATGAAATTTTAATCTAAATCACAAGACACAATCCTACTGTATTGCTTTGCGGAATTCAGTTCGCAATTTAGAACATCAATCACAAAAATGAAATGAGAAATAACACACATGCACACAATATTTTTCCAAGGGAAAGCAATATGCTAAAAACCCCTATGCATGCTTGCATTAATCTAATGAATATAGATGTATTACAATTACTAGCTCAATCTGAGGTCAACATGCAAGTTAATAACCTATCTCTCTGCTCATTGAGAAGATTTGACCCAAAATTAGTCAATTTATGCCTCTGCTTGAGCCCCTATTTACTTGTGCAATTCCTTGAGAAATTAAGCCACTATTATTTAGGAAATTCCTCCAAAATGATTATGCAATTCCCAAGGTTGATCATCTGACTGCATGCAACACCTATAGACTCAAGACTAGTCTACAATTGACGTTGCACTGCCTTGGAATCTCCACCACAGTTGGGGAACTCGAATTCTCTGCATGCACTAGCTATTTTGGGTTGATTAATCTATTAACTATATTATCACTTAGTTAGACTGAAGTCCCACTGCACAACTGACCTTCCACTAGTTCCTCCAATAATTAGAACTAGTTTAACTGAAAACAACTTGAAATAACTGACCTTGATTGCTACAAATTAGCAATCACACATGCTTAAATGAACTCTAAATCCTCCTCAAATTTATTGAGTTAACTGAGTGACAAGAGCCGTTTCACACAAGTTAATTGCATCTAGGTTGTTTATTGATGTGGAAATTTGAATTTTCCTGATTTGACCAAGGCAAAATCAAATTGAAAATTTATTGTTGCATTTTTCAACATCCAAAAAATCCCATTGTCCTATAAAATATTTTCTTGGTCACCATCTTCTTGCTTTGATGGACATAAAAAAAATTCATAACATGTATGGTTTACTTCGCATTAGAAGGGTTAATTAAGAACTTACTAGATGGTTTTAATTTTCAAGAACTCACTTGCAGATTGGGTTGACTAGGACCTTCTTAGCAGGTTGGTTTGACCTGTGCAGTCATGGCCTTACCTACTTTAGATCAAGACCCTTTTCTTAGACCAATCCAGGACATTACTTGAAAAGGGTTTTCCTTTCAGGATTAACTTTCAACACTATAGGGTTTATTGGGACCTTACTAGGTTAGTCAGAACTGTAATGGGTTGAATAGGACATTACAGCCTACCTTTCAGGACCTCACTTGAGTCTAACTAGAGTTTGGGAGGATATTAAAGGTCTTATGGAGAAGAAAGAACAAGTGCGTGCCAAGAACTAACATGAACATATGTTGATCCATGAATATCCTATTATCCAGTACAATTGTTTCTCTATATCTTGACATTTCCACAACACAATAATATTATACGTTTCAATAAAATCACAACTTTCTCCTTATTGTCACTTACAAGTGCTCCAAAACCATTTCCTTCCACCTCCAAATAAAAGTGCTTAAAACCTATTCTTTACAAGATAGTAGTGGAATAATATACATAGCTACAAGTCCTATAACCATCCTTTGTCTTGTATTTTATTGATGAATTTTCCCAATTAAGCAAAATCTATAAGAACAAATGGGCTCAAAATCTTGATCGATTTAGGCACAAATATGAAAACATCACTACTTGCCACATTTGTCAAAGATCATTTGGAGTTGATAATGCAATATGTGTACTTGAAATAAGTAGGATTGGAGGCAAAAAGACATTGTTGGGTAGTTGTATATTCTCTCTGACCTTGCATTTGGAAAAAGAAAACTATAAATTACCAACACTTCCCTGAAGTTTTATCCCTTCTTTATATGATTTTTCCATGAAACAAAATTTCATTGTCAACATCCACTTCTATGGTGATGAGCCCATTGGCCTTCATAGGAAGTATTTCTAACTACCTTTTTCCTGGAAAAAAAAAATTGAAAATAACAACAAGAAATGATAAAAATAGAATCCAAAAATTCCAATTTTAATTTGTCCTTGAATTAAAATTGTGAATTAAAATCGAATTTAGTCTCACCAGCTGCTTAGAAATAATTAATTAATTCATTATGGATTAATTAGTTGGAGAAATTAAAGTTAGAATTATTTTTGAAGTCATGCAAGAGGTATCCCTTAAATTAAGGAGATTATCCCTTAGTCAAAGAGATGAGATTGAGCTACATTTGAGTTGTAATTAGTTAGCTCAGTTTACTGAGTTAAGTCCAGTTAAATTAGTTCCAAATTGTTTGAGGAACTAATTGTGAGTTATCAGCCAGTTAATGCATGCATACACTCAACCAGTGTACTCCAGATAATCCTCATCAGAAACTCATGCATGTCTATTCTAAGAAATACCCAGTTGAGCTAAATGTCAAGGACAGTGTACTATCAGTTGCATGTGTTTTCCTATAAAGGAAACTCATGCGTGCAGTCAAGGTAAGGTTCCTTGAGGATTGCGCGGTTCTGACAGTGTGTTAGAGCAATGTGTGAGAGCAGTGTTCCACTGGGTGAAGGAGAATCATCCCAGAGGAACTGCACAAGGAAATAGGAGCTTGGAGGGTAGAGGAGAAGGCTTGTGAGAAGCTTTGATTGACTGTGAGCATACAGGAGGATTGTACTGAGAGCTGGCTAGTTGTGAGAGCTAAGGCTTTGTATAATTCTGATGTACTTCCACCTTGTATGATAATACAGATAGTGGGGTTTTTAGCTGAGGCTTTCCCCTGAGTATTTTATGTGTTTCATGTGCATTGGTTCTTCTTCTTCTGGTTATATGTGTTCAGCTCGATCTTGCTCAATCTTTAAGCTTCTGCAAATTGATAATAGAAGTAGATTATAGTATTTTTCTTTGGTTATATTGCATTATCGGGTTAATCTACAGTCAAATTTTCTATAGGGTCTCAGAGCGAGATTTGTAGAGAATTTGCAAAATTTCTACAAAAATATACATATTTGCAGCAAAAAAGTATTAGCATGAATTTGTTGTTAGAATATTGCAATTACTCCCATGAATCAATTTAGAAAGATTTAGATGAGTTGTATTGCAAGATTCGAGGTTGAATTTCTAGTTACATCTAATTTCTTTCGGACATTGCACATAGACATATCTTATCACCTAGACTTTTTTAGAACATTATTCTAGAATATTCTCCTATATGTATTTATATCTCATTTATGAAGAAATGCAAGCATGAAGTTCATGATTTGTAGCAACAAATCAAGGTGTTCTTCTATTAATTGATGAATGTTGTAGAATTCATAGTAATTCTCATGTCTCCTTCCAACAATGGTATCAAAACAAGGTTAGAGCCATCCTTCACTAGTTAGGTGAAGGGTTTCCAAACTAGCTATTTTTTAGAGGAGAAATAGCTCATGTTGTTGACTACCAACTATCAAAATCACATCCACTTGAATCTTGTCTACCCAACCTATAAAATGTTGAGTTGGAGTGTTGCCTTGATAGTTAATTGAGTTTTGTGTCATATTGAACTAAAGATTTAGGTTTAAACACCCTTATTTCAAACCCCAATTGTAAATACAATTATGACATGTATTGCTAAGATATCTCAACATGAATATTTTGTTAATACTTTTAATGATGTAAATTATGCTTTTACAACTACTGAAAATTTCCAATTGTTGAATGAATGGATGGAGCACCTACATTGACTATGATTCCATGAGTGGGAACCAATGAGGGCAATTAGGGAATGTGTTGCATGCTCAAATTCCCTTACCCAAAATTTTATTGATGAGATGAAATTAAAAAATTAGACTTTTCCATTTGCCCAAGAAGAAAACTATTGAGGGAGTTGTAATTGAGCTAACAACTTCGCACAATTATTAGTGGTCGTTGGAAATTATGCCAAATTTTTCCTCAGAGTTATGGGAAAATACCCACCTCAAATATTTTTAACTAACCTATGAAATTGTTGATTTTAACCATGAAATTTGAGGTTGAGATGTAAAGAACAAAGTGGACCTTGCAAGCAACAAGGGATGCAAATGAATGGATTTTGGGGGAAATATGATGATAAATAGGTGCCAAAAACGTGGTTGATAATAGAATGATGAGATATTGTTAGATCCATTTCCAATTGATAAAATCAAGCAAAAGTATTCATAACCCGAGCTATAAAAGAGAGTTATGTTTTTGGGTGGGTAGTTGGGCAAGAACAAAGGCACTGAGGTGGGATGATGTTGAGGGTTTGTTGGGATAGTGAAGAGGCTCCCTTATGCTATGCAAGCCAATCAAGAATACGCCAATGGAATCGTGTAGTCCCTTGGCTCAGAGGGGTTGAAGGAAAGCTTTGTTGAATTCTGGTTATCAAGGAGAGAGGCCTTCATTTTTCCATTATTTGTTGTTGAGTGGAAATTCTTCTAATGATATCATGGTCTAGTTAGTGAGTGATCAACTGCAAAAGATTCATTCTAGGTAGTTGAGCTTATGTTCGAGTGAAAAAAGGCTCACCCATCATCACTTGTATGCAAATTTTTACCATTACTAGATAAGTGTCTCTTTGCTTCAATTTTCTATGTAATTTTTATTTATGATTAGATAAAAGGTGCTCATGGATGTGTAAATATTGTGTTTCTTGTTGAACTATGAAAGTGGGTGACTTTATATGTGGTTATATGGTTGAATTTGCAATGAGGGATACATCTAAGTTTGAATTTAGAGTTTCCCTCCATTTACATTGAGAAATAGGTTGGGGATTTTAATTATATAATCCTATTGGTTTAGTTCCTTTATTTCATGTTCTAATTTTTCACCTAGGTAGAATAAGTAGTTTCACTGGTCTGAAATATTACAAGCCCAACAAGAACAATTCATAAATGTGGATGTGTATATTGTCTCTTTTCCCAAGCCCAACAATAATCATAAAAAGTGTAATTAGTCCTTATTACATGTTCATTTCACAGTCTCATTTAGTCTAGCCCATTTAATTATGTTTGGAGGAAATACTTACACACACCCCAAATGATCATGAAGCCTAGCTTGGAAGTCATGGTTATATTTATATGCATTTGTTGTGTTGATAAATTATTTTCTTTTAATGTTTTTATATGAGGAAAATCTATTGATTAATTATGCCTATTCCTAATTTAATAGTAAGCTTGGTTCTTTCCTAAATTATAGGGAATCTTATTTTCTTGGTGGGGTGGAGGCACATAATGTATTTTTTTGAAATTTCATTTTACCATGAGGGTGACTACAATAAAAGTATTTATGTGCATGTAAAGTTTTCTTCTAGAGTTAAAAATCCTTAATTCTTCTTCATGGTGAATAACAATTTGATTTATACCATTATCGGAGAGGCAAATGTATAAATAAATGTGTGTGTGCATGCATATTTCCTTCAAAATTGATCAAAGTGGAATGAAGTAAACCCTTTATGAGATTGTTTGGCATGCAAAGCCTGTCCACTTGACACATGGCATGCATATGGGCTTGATCCATCAAAGGAAAATAAAGTGAACCAGTTATGGGATTTCACAAAACAAAAGCTCCATCCACATGACACTTGGCAAGGATATGGGGCCTAAGCCATTAGAGGAAAATAAAGTGAACCCTTTATGGGATTTCACAAAGCATAAGCTTTGTCCACATGATACTTGGAAAGTATGCAGGGCATGAGCCTTCAGGGAAAATAAAAAGGGTATGACAAAGTTTCTCCAATGAAGAACCTTTATTTGAATATATTGTATTATATTATAAAAATATAATACAATATGACTACAATATTATTTAAGTGTTCAAATGAAAGGCCTATCACATTACTTCAACACATATCAATTAAATAATAATCAATGATATGTAGAAGGCTTGACGCACGCATATGAATCATGGGTCATCAAAGGAAAATGAATCAAACCCTTTATGAGATTTTCTTATAAGGAAGGCTCATCTACCAAACACTTGGAAAGTATAGAAGACATGAGCGGCCTTCAGGGGTAAATTAAAGGATTTTGATTTAAAATGGTCCGACGAAGTTACTCCAATGGAGATCCTTTTTATTCTCATATTATATTGTATCATACCAGCCTAGATCCATCTTAACTTCGGTTCTACCAAGCATCAAGAGGGATTAAATATATTTTCACTCTAAAAGAGGTTTGCATTTGATCCCTCTCGACACTTGGTAGATTCAGAGTTAAGATGGATCTAGGATGATTTATTTATTAATTATAATTATTAATTTTATATTTATTTTATTTTATTATATTTTTATGTAATTTCATTGAGACAAAATGTTTACATAACATAATAAGACAGGACATTACAACATCTCTTCCATACTAATTTGGAGAGTGCCTCTCAATGCAATTATATTATATAAATATAATATAATGTAACGATAAACAAATTTAAGTGTTCAAAAGAGAGCCTAAAAAAAAGTGTTTAATAAATATTGATTAAACAATAAGTAATACAATAATAAATATGTCGAGCAATGGTCCAAGGTGTGGTTAAAGGAAGGCTTGTCTACATGGCGCATGGAAAGTATATGAGGCACAAGCCATTGGGCTATATAGGGGGATTTTTTAGCTAAGGAACTTCACAGGGAAGGCTTGACCACAAGGCACATGGTAGGCTAGCAGCTCACAGGGAGTCGAAAGAATATGAAAGGAAGGATTGGATAAAAATGAATTCAATTGACTTGCTCACATAATGTCCTTTGTCATAATATAGTATAAATATTAGATAATATAAATATAATAATTATATTTATATTATATATAAATGTTTCAAGAAATAACCCAATGGTTTGTTTCATCCTAAATAGTAAACTAATAAATAGTCTAGAGGAAACATGTTCGATATGGTTTACTCCAATATAAGATTTTGTAAAATGATAGATATTGTGGATATAATTAATGTTGTCACATAAAGAATGATCACCTAGCAAAAATTGATAGGATTATCAAGATATTTTGTTATTGATCAATTGTTTTTAAGCCATTACATTTTATTTTACCCTTGAAACTATTTTTCTAATGCTTATCCAATTTTATGTTTGCAAGTTGCAACACCTCTTTTCCTTTAAATCATTTCACACCTACTTTCCACATTCTGTAATTTGCACATGCATTATTGTAGCCTACAAATTACCCTATTCCTATATGTATTTATTTTCCCTTGCATGCAAGTTTCAGAATGAATTTTCTTTCATGTTTATCCCACATAACTTTGTCATACATGACATCCAAAAATCTGCTCATATTGAGTCATTTTACTTTTATGTGAAGTTAGCGCTTTTTGTAATACCTTTCACTCCTACCACACGCTTACCAATGGTGCACTATCTGCACGGTTAGCTACACGGCTTAACTAGCGCGATTATCATCGCTTCACTCCATGATCAATCTTTCCCTTACGGTATCCATCTGCACCACACACAGCGGGGGCTTACGCGATCAACAATGGCTTGATTTTGGCTAGTGATTACTAGTGATTTTGTTTCACTTAGACCCTTCGAGCTCAGTCCACTTTGTCATTTTAACATCCAGTTTCTTTCATATGTGGATGTGGGAGCCATTCCTCAACAACACCTCATTCTCATGTCCCACAACCCACAGTTGGTATCTTTTATTCATTAATCTTCTTTTTTCTTTTTCTTTTGGGGCACACTAATTGCTAATAACAATCCATCCCTCGCACAACCAAAATTCTTTTTAGGATTAAATAAGGTGCATTTCCCATCAAGATTTTGTTATTTTTCCAAATCAACGTAGTAATTGTTATTTATGAACTACTTTCTTTGTGTGAACTCACACAACAAGAATTAATAATATATGTAATACATCAAAGCTCTCAAATTACCCAGTTTTTTATTCATTCATTCATTTAACAAGTGTTAATAAGTATAAAATAGACATGCCAAACAGAGTATGAGATTTCTTTTGTGTAGACACCCTAAATACACTTGGGTGATAGGATCATGACTTTCAGTGGCTAGTGGCTCACAAATTGTACTCAGATCTTAACTCAAAAGAAAGGAACACCAACAAATCATAGACTTTAGGTTTTGTGCATGTTGGGCGCATGCTTGAAGTCTTTTATTTTTAGGAATTAGTTTCATGGTCTGCTAATAGATTTGACACTAGGAAAAGGCATATGTTTGCTAACTCTTCCAAGGCTCCTAATCATTTGACCCCTAGTGTTTTCAAGAAAATGCTTTGGCTCCCAACACCCAACTAAGTTTTTAAAGTACCAGAAGTTGATGCCTTCCTAACTAACTATAATGGAGGGAAGGGTCTCCTAAAAAATAACCCAACCAAAGAGCCATTTAACACCAACACGAATGATGTATGTGCACTTGCCAACCCATACAAAAAAAATGATTGGTTGTTCAATGAGGTTCTTGGTCAAGAATCAACAGAATTTATTCCTAGGTAATTTCTATATGTCCTACATTATTGTGTGCATGAGAGAGTCATATTCTACCAAGCCCATGTCATTTCAACAAAAATTTCCTATTAATTAGGAAAATTTCATTCAGTCATTTTTTTGTACATGTGTTCATACGTGGTATACACCAATGCTTATTGCAATGCCTTTGAAGGCCTCCCAAGGTCACTGCATTCCAATTTTGATCTCGACCCTATTCAATTCTGATATGCATCCCTTTGGAGACATAAGGCTCAATTCCATTTTTAATCTATGTAGAATTATTTTCTATCAAAACATAAAATAATGCTCATTGGTCCATCCATTGGAAAATGCTCACGTGAATCCATGACCCTTTTAGAAAGAAAAGGATTTTTTCAAATAGAAAAAGAATTTACATACATTCAATTATTCGTATTTCAAGGGAAGCCTTTGGTACTCCTAATCTATGTCGACAAATTTGTTCTAGCATAATTATATTGACAATACAAGTCGTGGGCTCACTTTTTCATTGAAAAAAGAAAGAAGAGATTATACCTATGCCTATTTTATTGGAAATTTCAAGGTTAAGAATATTTCTTGAATTGATGAATATGCTACTTATCTGGATGTGTTTAAATGAAATGAGAAGGAGGAAGTTAAAGATTTTGATCCTCAATCTATTTTCTCTTCTCACCTTAATTCCATTGGATATGGTACTGCATTTCAAGCAAGGGAAACTAAAGATGTTGGAGATAATCAGTTTTTTCCTAATACTCCACAGGTTTTTCATAAAGACCCAACTGGTTTGTACAACACTAATCTACCCCATAGGAAACATGGATAGCTAGTTGCAAGTGCTCTCTCTACTCTCCAAGAATCACAAAAGAGCACCTCTAATTCAATGGGTCAATCTCAAACAAGAGAACTCAAGAAGAAGATTAGTAATATCGTTGGAGAAGGTGGTAATGGGAATCAACCAAGGTTCAAACTTGGAATTCTCATGTTGTTGGAGTCAATTCCGAAAGAAAAAGAGGAAACAACCACAACACACCTAAAGATGTAAATATCCAAGCTATAGAGATCAATGACGTTCAAGAAACTATATTAAAAGAACTAAAATGGGCACAAAGAAGGGTCCTAGAAAGTTAGTTTGTTGTTGAAGAATTGGCTGAACAAGAGCCAATCGATTTTGAAATTGAATAAATGGCACTACATCACACAACCCACACTAAGAGTTTGAAAATATTAACACACTGACGAAAATAAAAATAAAAAATATTAAGATAAGCGTGAAATGTTATATTATTCACAAAATATACATATATATACATTTTGTGTGACCCTTGGTTTTCATCTACCAAGAGATATCTTGGACTTCTCATGACTAATGGCCTTCACTTGAGGCTTTTCTGCTTCCACTCAAGTGAATGTTCCAAATTCACATAAACACGAAGGATTGTGTTTCCAACATTCTCCCCCTTTATCCGAAGTGGTGTATATGAGTCCAAGAGTGAGCTAAAATAAAAAGGTGGATTGGAGCCAATGGCTAGATGTGCTCTCTAAAATGGTGGTTTAAGGAATAACACAAAACAAATGAGGTAGCATAAGTTGAAATATTCTATTTGTGGTGATTTAAGGCTGACCACCAATTTTGGAACTTGGCTTGGAGCAGTTTTTGGAATAATTCTAAATCTAGTTAGAAGTTGAAGTCTTCTACAAAGTAGAAGTGCTCCCTGATGATGGTTTAAAGACAACCATAAACTAATGAAATAGGTAGTAGAAGTCAAAATATTCTTCCACTGGTAGTTTAAGGCAGGCCAACAACCACTTCATGCTCATGGAACATAATTCTATCTCTAGCTAAATCTTTGACTCTGACATTGGCTATCTCTAGCTTTAGGCTCTGGCTATAGGTTTTAGTTCAAGGTGTGGCTTAAGCTTGCTTGATATAACTTCGAATCTAGTAGTTGACTATCAATTCCTCCCCTATTAGATTCAAGATGAGAAGATGGAGATATATCCAATGCAAGATGGGTCAGTATTTGAGAATGAAATTTGACGTATGATCAATATATCTTCTTGGTTATTGAAGACCATTACGAAGAAGCTATCCATCCAACTTGAATTTTTGTTCTTGTAAGAGTCTTGTGTCTAGAACAATTGTCTGAATGATGACTATGATTTCCATAATGCTCACAAGGGTGAAGATCAAAGCATTGATCTTTCATGTGGCCAACTCTATCACAATGTTGGCATTTGATAAGCTAAAGTGGTTGTGGAAGTTGAGCACGTGAAGATGAGTTGTCCTAACGAAACCCATCAGTCTAAAACTTGATGTGTTTAAAGTAGTATAGGATGTGAAACGACACATCCTTTTCATATCCAAGATAAGTTCTATGTTTGTTGTTGATGATTGCTTCCCATGGTTTGTTGAGGGGCTTGGGAAGTGCAAGAAAAACCTTTGAATCTTCATGTAAATCTGCTCTTAAAATGGCATCATTGTTTTGATCATGTGTTGACTATTGATAAGAGTTTCTCAAACTCAAAAGGAGAAATGTTCTAAATAAGAACCAGTTCATAATGTTGTCTCATTTTGAATAATTCATCTCATTGGGGTTATGACTCGATTTTGAAGAAAGTCGATTATGTCTCATGCATAGGGTAAACATGTTAGAAAATTGGAGAGAGTGGTTTTCTTTTTTCTTTTAATATATCGTGAATAGTAGAATATATCATAATATTCATTAGCTCCAATACGTTATTAATTCTAATCATTTTTGCAACAACTCAAGTAACTGAAGGGTGTCTAATTCTATCAAAATTGCACCCTTTTACAAAGCAGTTTTAAATTATAAACTTATTTTTTAAAAGTACAAGTTGAATTCATAAAAAAAATTCTTCAACTTTGAAGCCTTTACTGGAAAACTAGGTTTTTACTCAACTTTCAACTATGGAATACCAAATTGAAAAACCCCTCTACTCAAATTATGGAAGACCCAACATAGAAAAATCATATGCTAACATGGACTTTTAGCACAGGGATTGCAAACCAGTGGCTTGAAATTATCTCTCTTTCATAGAGAATTAGTTTGATATGAGTAGATGTGTAGAGTTGAAGAATATGGTTGCAACTGTTATGAATATGTAGCAAGTTATTCAACATATTTAGAACCACTTCAAACCATGCAAGAATTTTTCCATAACTCGTCCAATATTTATATGGTCAATACCGCCTATCTTCATAGTGCTAGAGGTTCTTGACAATCCCATTTGTCTTGTGGTCGAGGTCGCACAACATTTAGGAGAGAACATCATTAGTACCATTTCCATGGATGAAACTGAGGGGTTTGTTTGTGTTTAGAAGGTTTTGAAGATGGGATCACCGATCACAATCCCTATTGGCAAGGCCACTTTTGGATGCATCATGAATGTGATTAGAGAGGCTATAAATGAAAAGGGTGAATTAAGGACTAAACACTTCTTACCAATTCATCATGAAGTTCCTTCCTTTCTTGAGCAGTCAATAGAGAAAGAAATTGTTCTAACTAGAATTAAGATTGTTGAACTTCTTGCACCATATTAACATGGATATTCTCAAACCTGTAACATTGCATTTATTTTTGCACTGCAAAAATTCACCAGGAAAAATCTACAATTCCTAGAAATATTCACACTATTTCCCAAGTAAGTATTTGGAAATACAATTAGTTACTTCTTCAACTATGTAGCATCCCTAATTGGTCTCATGGACTCCACCAACCATCCCAAGTGGAAAAGATTCCAATCCATCTTCCCTACTCAAACCCTATCTCTAGACAACAACGTTTAGACTTGCAGCAAGTTCTTGGCAACATTGAGAAAAATATTATGTGCCACTTTATCACCTTCTCCTACATGAGCCTTTACCATAGGAACAAGGGTGGCCCAAGAAGGGTATAGATAAGTCCATCCAATGACTTCATCTTTTGTTGCAATGACGAGGAAAAGAAAAGTATTGCTAATGTGGAAATGGCAATGATACTAGTGCAATTGAAGAGGCATTGTGTGCAATGCTACAATGAATAAGAATAATTTGGGGTGTTGTATTACTACAAGAAATAAGACACTAAGAGTGGTGTGAACATGGAGGACGATGTTCCTTTGGGGTTGGGGAGGAGAGGGGGGGATTGTAACACCCCGCTTCCAAATCCCAATCGTAAATATAATTATGACACGTATTCCCGAGAGATTTCAATATGACTACTTTGTTAATGGTTTTAATGATTTAAACTATGTTTTTACTATTAATGAAAATTGTCAATAGTTGAATGAATTGATAGAACATCTCACTAACTATGATGCCATGAGTGGGAAACAGTGAGGGGAATGAGGGAAAGTGTTGAATGTTGAAATTCCCTTGTCCATAATTTTATTGATGCCATGAGTGGGAAACAGTGAGGGGAATGAGGGAAAGTGTTGAATGTTGAAATTCCCTTGTCCATAATTTTATTGTTGAACTGAACAACAAAAAATAATAATAATAATAATAATAATAATCTTTCCCATTTCCCTAAGAAGTAAGTGAGGGAGTTGGCAATTGAATTATCAACTTCCTACAATTATGAGTGGTAGTTGGAAATTGTAACAAACTATTTCTCACAAGTATGACAAGTACCCATCTAGAAATTTCTAATCTAACCTGTGAAATCTCACGTTGAGAGGCAGAGAACAAAGTGAATCTCACGAGCAACAAGTGGGGGAAGCACACACAAATGGGTCTGGGGCAAAATCTAAGCAAAAATGGGTGCCAAAACATTATAGTTCGTAACAAAACAATGAAGGATTCTTAGATCAATTTTCTTATTGAGAAAATCAAGCAAAAGTGTCCATATCGCGATCTATAAAAGAGAGCCATGTTTCTAGTGTGTAGTTGGACAAGCACAGAGGCATTGAGTTGGAAGAACATTGACGGACTATCAGGATAGTGAAGAGAACACTTATACTATGTAATCCAACTAAGAATACACCAATAGCATTAAGTAGATTATTGCTCAGAGGGGTTAAGTAGAAATGTTGTTAATTTATGGTTAGGAAGGAGAGTAGCCTTCATTTTTCCACCATTTTCTATTGAATGAAAGTTCTCCTGGTGGCATCACGATTTGGTTAGGGGGTGACCAACTACAAAAAAAAAGTCAATCTAAGCTGCTGAGCCTATGGATGAGTGGAAAAAGGTTCACCATTTATTAGTTACAAGCAACTTTTTACATTTAACAGATAAGTATCTCTATGCTTTTAATCTATTATATGATTTTTATGTATTATTAGAGTAATGATGCTCATTGATGTGTAAATAGTTTGTTGATCGTTGAATAGTGAAATTAGATGTCTCTATACATGGTTGTATGGTTGAATATGTAATGATAGATAGATCTGAGTTTGACTTTAAGACTTTTGATCCATTTAAATTGTGAGATACATGGGAGATTTTGGCTATACAAGCCCAACATGTTACTTCCTTTATTTTGTGTTCTCATTTTTAACCTAGGTAGAATAAATAGTTCTATTGGATCTAAAGTATTACGAGAACAACAAAAACAATTTATAAATATGGATATGTATTTTGGTTTTTTCCTCATTCACAACTTTAAACATGAGAGGTATAGTTAGTTCTCCTTGTTATATGTTGACTGAAAGGTATTATTTAGTTTATTTGGAGGAAATACTTTCACACATATAAACATAATGTTGACATATACTTAAAAATATATTAAAAACAAAAAAATTATTTTAATGTGCGCTAATAAAATGTCTCAATGCACATGTTATGTAAAATATTTTGATGTCAACTATGTATATATTACATATTGTTTTAAAAAAATTATGTATATATCATATAAAGCTATTGAAAAAAAAAAAAAAAATTGTTATGGTTAAAGTGTTGGAAGTGATCCTATTTTAGGCATAAGTTTTTTAAATCCAACAAAGATTTTTTGGACTTACAAGTTTATTTATGCACTCTATATAGCATTCAAAAATGCAATTTAAAGAATAAAAAATTACAGATTGTATTTTGCACTCTAAAATAAGTTTGCACTAGAAGAAATTTGATCCCTCTTGGCTAGTGCTTAAGATGGATCTATACTAATTAATAATCATATCAGTAACTATATCACTCTAAAAAACAATTAAATCTCTTCGAGTGAAAATCTCTTTTAAAATGAAATCAGAAAATCTCTTTTAAAATGAAATCAGAAATTTTATAGGTTAATATATCTCGAATTAAAATGGAACGGATCTTTTTCTAAATTGATAGAAACACTGAGGGCATAATGTATTAATGTGAAATTTCATATTTCTATTAGAGTGCAAGCAGTGAAAGAAAAATCCATAACCAAGGGGTAATACATACACCGGTAATCTACTTGACAGGTTCATCAGTAGGCTTGATAATTTCAGACTATATTTTCAGAGCATTGTCTGCTGTACATGGCAGGGGCTATCATTTTTGCAGGTAAGATATTTAGGACTCGGCCAATTGAATCATGTACCGAAGCCGGGAATACCCACAAGAAATTATCAGAATTTGTTGTGCAGAAAAAGGATAAAAAAAACCGTGCAAACCAAGGCTTGCAATCAGTAGATTGAACAACGATGATCAACACGAGCATAATGTGAATGACAGTAAACATGCCGCTCATTTCAATAAAACCTATGAGAGTTTCAGGGGTAGGTTTGAAGCCATTGTACCCATAGGAAGAGTTGAACGCACAGGCCTCGATTGTATGCCTGTTTTCCAGACAATGTGTCCTCTGCTGCAATGTTGCCTGATTGCTTGGCTGTCTTCTGAACGTGCTATGGAAAAACATTGGGTACTAATGGAGTTCTATAATGGCATGAAAATGAATCCACGGTGCCATTTTCAAGGAGACTTTGCGTGTTATTTATATAGAGTGTGGATGCAGAAGCATCTGGCAGAGAAATACTATGAGCAAGGCCTTGAAAAGGAGCCACGCAATCCTCAATTTCTGGGGGAGTATGCTGAATTTGTTTGGGCGTTAATGGGAGATGAAGAAAAAGCAGAAAATCAATGCAGCTCTCCAGGAAGATCCAAATAACCTCAGCGTACTTGGGAGATATGCACTATTTATGTGGGGGATATATGCCCACATTGAGAAACATTTCTTTCTATGATGAGTATAAAATGAATGTTTTTTCTCTATAAAACTAATAGTTGGAGACGAATATGTAGTCCTTTAAATTGCCAATTGCCAATCTTGGCTTCTAATATCACCCAATATTGCCCGGGTTAGCAGCCAAAGCCAAAATCATGTTGGCTGCAATTAGAAGCTGGTGTCCTAATCTTGTCACAGGTAATATTGCCAGGGTTAGCAGCCAAAACCAAAATCATGTTGGCTGCAACTAGAAGCTGGTGTCCTAAACTTGTCTTCCTGTGAGATTATGCTTGTAGGGATCCTGCAATGCTAGACCCAAATATTAAGAGTATTACCAAAGTGGGTGCACTGCAACACATTATGTGTATTAAGAATAAAAAAAATGAGTGATCACGATTTCTATTTATACTAGCTCTCATGTAGACCCCTTTAGTGTTACCTTAATAATTATAATGGATAATGAACACTACAATGCTATGAATCATGATGCAGGTGTCTATGATGTGACAAGCTGGTAAATAAATATTATATCACCTTAATAACGGGTTCAGAATGACCTCAAGTAATCAGCAATGACATTAATCTCATTATATATGAAGTGTGTACAGAGGGCGTCGATGAAAACAGGAAAAACATTTTAAGAAACAGAAATGGAATCATCGGTGCTTCTAGAAATCATTAACAACATAAAGCAGCACAACCGAAAGTGATAAATTCTCCCCATAACTGAAAACTACATGAAAGAATATGTCCACTTCAAGCCTCAGTTCAAGTAAGCTCAGTGCACAAAGAAGAGAATCCAACAAGCAGCCTGCAAGATTGCCCCTGTCGGAAAAAAGAACATCCTCTTTCAAACTTGAAAAATATTACGAGGACTCAAATGTGTTTTATTTTGTTACATTATTTTCTTTTGTCCTATACGATTCCACAAATACTGTCCATAGTAGGTAGGTCTGAATTGTAGAGATGAGATCATAACTGCTAATCTGAAAATTGGACTTTTGAAGATTAAAGCAACAAGGTTTAACATAAAAATTCGTCTTTTATTACAAATGAACAGCGCCTAGCAAGTTTCTGGTCCTCACCTTAGTGTCACCTTAAACCTAAAAGCCAGTATCGGTTTTATTGATATTTTAAGGTATTAATATGCCATTTTTTATGTTCATGATATTTTAGTAGAGGGACTGTTTTGAAATGCTGATTTCAGAAAAAAGTAACAGAATTCTGGGAGCATGCAATATTCAGAATGCCTACGAGGAGCAAAGGTTATGGGCAATATACTCTGGAAGCATGTAATATTCACAATGTTTACTTGACAAGTAACATAGAGCAGCATTGCAGATATCTTTGATTCTCCTAACATTTCTGAGCTTTTTAAGATGCCAACTTTCCAAATTTTTCAAGGCCATGCATTGTGGATGTTGTCCAATATTTTCTCTCATATGTCAGAGAAGTTTCTTTCAGGACCCTTGACAATATATTCCCTTAAACCAGATTTACAACATTGATATGGTCATTACAGGGAGTGTAATCTTTACTCCAGCGTGTAACAAATATTAAAGGCTTCTGCAATTTTCTCAAGATTTCATGAAAGCTGTAAGTGCAGATTCAAAAGATGGATAACTGAAATAAACTACGCTGCTTAGATGAAACCAACTGATTTTTACCGAAATTAAAACCCCTTGATAAATGGCACACCATATCAGAAAAATGATGCCAGACATCTGCCGACGGAATCCTCAGACATTAATTCCCATGTTATTCATGTAGATTCTACAGTGGTTGATATATTTCTTTCACTCAAGTTTTGTTGGACACAAAACCTACCTCTTTTAAGTTGTAGATTTGTATTTTTAGTTTTATCCACCTAAAATAACAGAGCAAACATTGACTGGTCTTATCCATGACCATAATATATTGTTACTTAAAAAGCATTGGCTGCCAGGCATGGTCCTGCAGATGCCCAAAGAGTTTCCGACTAATAGTGGGGAATTTTACATCATGGACCAAGGTGCCATTCCATGGCATTCAAGCACCTAGAAGTAGCCATATAGGCACCTAGAAGGAGGGATAGAAGTTATGGCAATGCATTGTGCAAGTCATATCAAGATGGAGAAGGAACACATATTGAGGATGTGGCTAGGGTTAACATCACCATATGAAGGATCTAAGCCCCCATGTTCTCTTCAAGGCTTGCTATTTTTATCATGTGTCTGTCACATGCAGTGTATTAATAAGTTGTAACACTTGCAACAATAAAATCCCAGGTTCAAAATCCATTGAACGCACTCACAATCTCAACTACAAAGTTATTTATTCTTCCTGATACAATGGAAGGGGTTTTAACTAGCAAAAGACAAAACAGAAAGTATCCTGCGGATGTACAGACACATACCAAAGAGAGTTCATATGAAGTGAAAAATCTTCTTATAGAGTTGTACTAGATAAATTTTTCTGACATACAAAATCCTTTCGTGTTAAGACAAATTAAAATCCCCAGTTTTTTTATATATTGGCATGGGATTCCTGCTAAGGAATCATAAAATGCTATATACATATGTAAAATGTATTTTTGTTTTTATGAATGAAATTTAAAAAAAAAAACAAACAAAAACAAACAAAAAAAATCCCATTATACCCAAACTTTCATTATTTAAGTTCGAGATGGCTCAGAATATGCAGTGAGGAAGGAATAAGCCAAAGCCTGTATATAAAATCGAGTACCTTATCCAAAACAAATTCCTTACACTTGATGAGATGATTACAACTAATTCATATATTTCACATAGATACATATAGCTACTTTTCTTTCTAATCTTTTCTGTGTATGTTTTTAATTTGGCAGTGGCACATACTTTTCCATGTCCTTGGAAGTGAAAAATCTTCTTATAGAGTTGTACTAGATAAACTTTTCTGACATACAAAATCCTTTCGTGTTAAGACAAATTAAAATCCCCAGTTTTTTTATATATTGGCATGGGATTCCTGCTAAGGAATCATAATATGCTATATACATATGTAAAATGTATTTTTGTTTTTATGAATGAAATTTAAAAAAAAACAAAACAAAACAAAACAACCAAAAAAAATCCCATTATATCCAAACTTTCATTATTTAAGTTCGAGATGGCTCAGAATATGCAGTGAGGAAGGAATAGGCCAAAGCCTGTATATAAAATCGAGTACCTTATCCAAAACAAATTCCTTACACTTGATGAGATGATTACAACTAATTCATATATTTCACATAGATACATATAGCTACTTTTCTTCCTAATCTTTTCTGTGTATGTTTTTAATTTGGCAGTGGCACATACTTTTCCATGTCCTTGGAAGTGAAAAATCTTCTTAGAGAGTTGTACTAGATAAACTTTTCTGACATACAAAATCCTTTCGTGTTAAGACAAATTAAATTCCCCAGTTTTTTTATATATTGGCATGGGATTCCTGCTAAGGAATCATAAAATGCTATATACATATGTAAAATGTATTTTTGTTTTTATGAATTAAATTAAAAAAAAAAAATCCCATTATATGCAAACTTTCATTATTTAAGTTCGAGATGGCTCAGAATATGCAGTGAGGAAGGAATAGGACAAAGCCTGTATATGAAATCGAGTACCTTATCCAAAACAAATTTCTTACACTTGATGAGATGATTACAACTAATTCATATATTTCACATAGATACATATAGCTACTTTTCTTTCTAATCTTTTTTGTGTATGTTTTTAATTTGGCAGTGGCACATACTTTTCCATGTCCTTGGAATTAACAATAAACCAAGGCTAAAATAACAATTTGTACAAAATTTACCAGACCCTCGGAGGCATGCTTTGTCTATGTCAAAATTGAAGTGACCAGCGATCTTTGTCTATGTTTGTATAAATGTTGCCTCTGGTTGTTAGTGTTTTACATATAACTCCTTTCTATATATGTAATTGTTTCCTTTATCTTTCTATGTAAATACTAAAAGCCCCCTTAGGCATATCAAAATGAATTTATTTTAATTTCGGATTGACTATACATTGCAGCGGATATTCCACTAGTTAATCATTATGACAAATCTTACAAATTCCACAAAATATGTAAGGTTATTCTCCGTTATGCAGTGTCTACTTACAACTGAAATGTTATGTTACAATCATATTGTTTAAAACACTGAAATAAACTGAGAATATAAAAAAAAGAAGCTATAGTTATAAAATGACCACACTATCAACACAATGAAAACAAGATTTAGTCTGGAAAATCCAATATGGCAAAACCTGGCCAAAAGCTGAAAACTACACCTTGTTCTTTTCTTCTCAAATATAAAATGCAAATGCAAAGGAAGATGGACTCACTATGGAGTTGCAAAACACACTAGGGTGTAAATGGCTGACAAGTCTTCCACTTCCTCTATTTCACTCATGATATGTCACTCCTTTGCTTATCTTTGGTACAGCAGATTAATACAATACAAACAAAACCCCTTCATTGTGGCTCATTGTTTAACATGTCCTAATAGTAATCTAGGTTTAGGGTTAAGGTTTTTCATGCCTCATTCCCAATTACAGTTACGATACTGGAACCTTTAGAATCTTCTTGAAAGTCTCTAGCTTCACATGTGAGTAATGGCAACTGACATGGCATCCACTTGGTGCTATAGTGGTCAAAGTTTAGGTCAACTTGTGAGAGGCATAGCTTCTTCATACAAAGTCCAATTGAAGTAATATTTGCTCTATTGGAAAGTTCTCAATGAGTTGAATACTATCGGAGAACCATAAACTTCATTAACAAAATTTTAAGCTCAAAAAGCATTTATTTAATGTCCAAAACAGATCAAAAAGTTTTAGGACCCCAAACCACTAAAATAGGATCTGCCCCTAAAATGAGCCCTGCAGTTCTATGGCTCAAAATTTTGACTTAAAAGTACCATAACAAATCACATTATGTAATAAAGGGTGACAGGATCAGGATGGGTGATTGTTGGCCTTGATGGAAAAATCGAGACACAATATGCATGGGGACTAGGAACAGCAACCAACAACCAAGCAAAGTTCCTTGCTCTTTGGCAAGGTTTAAAACTAGCCATTGAAAAAAAGATTCAGAGAATTATGATATTTGGAGATTCAATGATAGTGATTCAGTGAGTATGGGATGCCAAACATCACCCTAAATCGATCCATTCTCCCATGGAGCTTAGGATCCTTCTTCAACTCCAGCAATTTGAGCAAGTTGATATCTTCCATGTTTTAAGAAATTTAAGTTCCATGGCAGATACATTAGCAAACAAAGGAGCAAGGTTGACACAAGAGATCATAGAGTTGAATAACGAATGCCAACTAAACACCCCATTGCCATGATGTTTCCACATAGCAAAGAGGGATTGTTAAATCACATTTATGAACATTTAATAAGGAAAGTTGAGTATTTTTCAGAGCAAATCAATCATTGGAGAATTAAAGTCTTAGATTAGATGGCCTCTAAGGTTTGGCGGCCATCAATTATTGATAGGCCTCGATTGCCTCCCATGGCGTATTCCTGTCAATTTAGCAATAACAATTGGCTTGCACCCTCTTCTTTTCGCTATTTTGTGTGTCCTTCGTTCAGTATTGGGTCTCGATTAATCAGCCAATCGAGAATGAGGCATTCAATTCGCCTCATGCCAAGGCCATTAACCTATCTTCTCCGTAGCAAGTGGTTTTTTCAGCAGGGATTATGAAGCCGAATTATCATGGATATCATAGTCCCGTATTCAATGGAGATAGGGAAAAATAGCAGAAGTCATGATGGCTCTCATAGTTTTGGCATTGGGCAACCTCAGGTCTGCATTCGTCAACAAAATATATATATCCTTCTTCGGGCTCTAAACATTACATGGTTTGGCTCCAAAAACACAATGGTAAACAAAGTTAACTCTCGCAAATTGGCGTTGACATTGGGTAACTCTGTCATGGTGAATGTGGGCTCCTCTTCGCATGATTCTGAATCCATTGAAATCAATATAATTTTGGATAGGGTCCTCGAGGCTATGGAAGGGATGCAGCTCGCCTTCAAGCAGAGACAAGAAGCTGAAGAAAAGGCTCACAATTCTCTTCAGTTGCTAACCAATTCCAAGCTCGAGTTAATGCAAATAAACAATGATCGCCTTCTGCAAAATGGCAGAGATGGAGGATTTGTTCGTTGTGTTAAATTTCCATGAAACTTTGCAACTACTTAGATGAATCACTGAAAATTGAAAACTAGTTTACTTTCACCAAGATACAGAGTTTCTTAACAATTCATAAGTAGCGGAATAGAAACACCATATATAGAAAAACACATCACACAAATTAACACACTTACTTTATCAAGAAACCCAACAGGGAAAACATGCTTCCTTGATGTGGTATTTTATTGATTGTTCTTGAGCAATTGGATCTATTACAAAGCAATCTGTCTCTAACAAAACATTATGCTTCTTCTCAAAACTCTCAGTTGATACAATTGATCTCGGCCCTCTAGCTTGCAATTTTTCTTTTGTTGCCTCCTTGACTTGGTCTGCAAAACTTGCTCTTCTTCTCCTAATCTTTGTGCACTAGAGGTTCCTTAATCCTTGCACACTAGGTCCCTATTTTCTAGCGCACATGAGCCCCTATGCAGTAGCGCAAATCAACTCCTGTTTTATAGGGAAAGTCCCCATTTCCTTGCGCACTTCTTGCCTCCTATTTCTTAGGAACCCAACTCCTCAGCCCTGCACACAATCAATCTCCTATTTTCTAGCACACATGATCTCCTATTTCTTAGGACACAAGTTCTATGCTCCCCACAATCAAAGACTCTCTCACAAACTCATGAGTTGTCTTGTCTCACAAACCTTGTGCACAAAACTATGAATTTTCTTGTGCCTTCATCCTCCTCTTTATAGACCCAATTTGAACATGCAAGGAGACCCAATTCAAATTTAGAACTTGGGTTCTGATTGACAAGCTAACTGAGAATGACGCTCTTTCTCTCTCCAATCAACACTGGAGTTCTTAACTCGTCCTTCCTTCAGTTAAGACTGAAGACTAACTCACTCTAACTGAACTTGTAACTGCCACCTCATTCTGTAGTCAAACTAATGAAATCTCCACTTAACTGAAGCTCCAACTCTAGGCATGCTAACTTGATGATTATACCAGTAAACTGGAAATAACTCATCCTAACCGAAGTCTAACTCATGAGCTTGCACTAATACTGATAGAAGGACACTTTGAGGTCTTCACTGGCTAAGGCACAAGCCAAAAGGCCTTGCTCGCTACATTTTCAACATGTTGTAGGGCTTAAGCTAGTTCCAATTGAGGATGATTCTGGTGAAGATGCAGTTCCAAAATGAGGAAAGCTGGTCCAGGCTCCAGAACAGCTAAAGAAATTCTAAAGGTGCGCCTTTGACAGCAAGTTTTGGTAGTTTTCACTTAAACTTCAGTTTCTAATGTTGTGCAAATTATGTTTGTATCTAGGCATCTACTACAGGGTATACAGTAGGCATCTATTTAGAATTATAAAAGAAAATGCCACAAGCATAGGTTTCAAATGTACTGGACATCAGAAAGTAGGATTACGGTGGAACTGGATGAACTATGTAAGGGTTTTGGCCCAAAAACCAGATTTTGTTTTTAATAAAAATCCTATAACCGTTCCTTTGAAAAAAATGACATTATATAATAATCCAAATATCAAAATTTCAAACTCAATCCCAACAACAACTTTTAAAATGAGATGAAGACAATATTGATGCACCAAATAATTTCTTCTTTCACATGCACTTTGTTGTATGGCTAGCTAATCAAAGATCATCTTGCATTCTCCATATAAGGATAAACATATATAATAAAACATGTTACCTATGTCCAACAAAGTTTTGTTTGCTACAGGAGATTGTCACATGAATTGATTTCAGACTGTTCTATTTTCATGTGCTTCTTATCTTGTCATATGTCCCCATCATTAAAGATGAATGACTCCCACTGTCTTGAAATTCACTTTTTTTATCATGGGATCAATAAAAGGATTTACATAAGCTAGGAATGGATTCATTTAATGATAAGCGGATCATATTTTGACATCTGAGCCTTCTCAGATCATACTTTGTTATTAGAACTCATTTCAATCATGTGAGCATCATGCCAAAAAGTATTCAAGCCTTTGGGAAACACCCAAGGTTATATTTTGGTGTGAGAGTTCATCAGGGATCATATTCTGCTGTCAAATAAATGGTCAACTATATTCGCAAAAAGCAACAATCATAGAAATGAAATAAAATTTTACATTAATTTCTACTAATGAGTAAATAGGTCAATGGAATTTGAAAGTTCAGCAAGTAATATTAGCAGAAGTAAAAGATCTCCTAAGACATCTACTCCCTAATTAAAACAAAAAAGGCAAATGATGCAGTACCATATAAAGTGGAGTTAACCCCAAAATGGTAAACCGTTGACAACGAAGTAAAATAAGCCATGAGAAAGAAGGCAGAAAGAAAAACTATGACACTAAGGAATACCGGATAGCAAGTAGTTGTCAGGAAACTGCAGGAATCCATCTCATGCTCCCACTGCCAATCTTTCCTAACCTCCCACAAAAGAGCTTATCATTGTTGTTCACTCTTCACAGTCAGTGCTAATTTCCATGTTGTTTGCACATCACAAATATTGATGTTCATTTGAAAGTTGAAACACCTGTTTTCACTCATTTGGTCACATGCAAGACATTTTGTACAAGAAGCCGTAAATTGAAAGAACTTTCCTTGCATTGCATTTATAAGTCAAAACTAATCTCCTATGTACCAAATTCGAGCATCCGGATTGCACGTGTTCATCCTAAACGAATGTTTCAATTCCCTGAAAGATGTCATTAACTCGTGCAAAACTCACTCCCCAGAATGCTTTTTGGAAGATCAAATAGTGTTTCTCAAAGGCCCTTACAATAGATGGCACAGCCATTCATGCCCTATAGGATATTAGCTTGGGCTCCAATCTTTTTATCAAACTTCTGAACAAATAGATGATATGCTGCCATATCACAAAAGTGAGTTTTTCAATGAGAATTATAGAACAATAGATAAATCTTCTGGTCACTAATCTTTTCAGAATTTTAAGGTGCATACAAAAGTGAGAACTACGTTGAAAACTTACATATCCTCCAAAAATAGTATCAAGATCCATTCATGAGAATGGCTTTTCTTCCCGAGTCATCATCCCCTCTGCAAAGACCTCAAAAGATATTTTCATGGCTAACCTTTTTTTTCATGTCCTCCCAAGTTAAATGTAGGTCTAGGTCACTGATAATAGAATGATGACATACTCTGATAATATCTATGTTAGTCATTATCCTACCAATTTTGAATCATGCACACCAAAATATTGTTACGAGCTCCTACGGAATCTTCTTAAGCTAATAATCCATTTCTCGTCGCTTTCCATTGCTGAAATTAATTTAAGCCAAATTCTTTGAATAACTCACTCTAAAATTCACCAGGCCAAGGTAATAATAATGGAGTTGAACTAAACATAATTCAAGAAAACCTGTGCTACCAAACTCATCTCAGTATAAACAGTGTTTTGTTAAACTAAATGGAACAATCAATGTTCACCCAGTCATCATTCATAATCATTATCCAATTGTGTGCACAACAATTCTTAGGCACGTGTGTGGTGAAGACAGTAAATATGCTCCTTGTACGTTGAAGCCAATAGATACGCTCCTTTTACCTTCCAGGATAGCTACAATGTTCACAAAGTCACTCGAATGTTGATTGTCTATTCTCTGCGTTGTTTGTGTTTCATATCAAACAAATATTGCCATACATAACTTCAAAACGTCAACAAAAAGACTTCACCTTAGTTGCATTATGTTCTCCTTTATTTTGCTGGAAAGTGGAATATGATCTGTCGTACAATTCAAATAGTACCTTCATTCTTAAACTTGATAAAACTGAAAATCAGTACCAATCTTTACATTATTGATAACAATACAAAAGAAATATTTTCTCTCTTTTCTTTCATATCTGAACATATATTGCTGTATGCAGATTCATCCCTATAGAAAGACTCAGGAATCCTAATTGTTAAAGAGCCATATTCAACCTTGAGTCAAACTCGAACTGTATCTAAAAAATATCCTATAAGTCGCAAGAATTAAATGAACGATGCAGTAAGTTATATGACAAGTTAAACCCTTGGATGACCAAATCAAACAAAAAGATGCACAAATATGAATTGAAATTGGTTGGTCATTTCTTTGAAAACTATTTGCACTATTTCGGTTATGTCCTGCTATTATTTGTAACAATGAAAATAGAGAGTACAACCATCTAAGGGTTGGAGACTGTTTGAAAAAGGAAGAGGAACTTAGCACCTTTCCATGAAATGACAGGTCACGGGAGAGTAGAACTTAACCAAACCACTAATCTAGCATCTGAAAACAAATCGTCTAAACCAGCAAGAAACTTGAACTAATTGAGAGAAAAATATCTGTCTCCATAAAATGCAAACAGCATCAACTTTTAAACCATTTATACAACTCAACACTTCAACTAACTCATTTATTATGCAAAAAATTGGATGTGATGTACACATTTTGCAGTTGTCAGACTTATGACAACATGCAAGCTAATCAACTTCTTGGATGCAGAAGATGCTGGCAGGATATTCCCAACTCTTTCACATTGCGACAGATGGGGTGCAAAATAAAGGCTGTGTACCCAGTTCCTCTGCTTTGGATGCTAGTACAGCCTTGTTTTGTAAGAGGAAATTCTCTGCTTGTTGCTGGAAACTCCATACCAAAATCATATACTTCTCACGAGACATTGCTGCTGATTCTCACCTTGGGGTAGTATCATTCGACTCCCACAGAGAAATAAAAAAGATCCTGTGAAGGCAGAAAAATGTACCCATATATGCAAATCGGTCTGTTAACAGCTTGACTCAAACAATGATCTGTTTTACTTTTACTATAACTAAACCCTATCCAAAAGTGGCCAAATTGCTTTATTTCAGTCACTATTGAGACATCCCTTATATATAAATGGATTACATGAATTTTTGCGTGAAAGGCAAATAAATGGAGTCAAAATTGAATGATTTTCTGAATGTTGTATCATGTTACCAACCTGATAGCCATAATCTCCCCTTCCCAAAACTCAAATATGGGGTAGCACAATTTGGTTATGAGTAATACCATTATGATTGAGATGGAGCTTTTAAACTTGCATCTTCACAGGCATTGGTGGCCACTAAGATAAATATTAAGCTTTTGAATTGATTCCCAACAGGCATTGCTTGTCCGACTCCAGACTTGAAACCCCATGAGAAGAATATTTTTTCACAACATAAACAGGGTTTAAAAAAAGAGAACAATGTTGTCAAATCCACTGATTTGAACCCAAAATCTCACCAGATCATTCAACTCTTCCTCATGATTCTGCCTCCAGCATTATAGTATGACGAAGCATTTGGGTCTCCATTGAACAACCGGTCAATCTGCTCATCATACCCACACACATGTATTGCAACAAAAGCCACTGGGGCCTTTCCAATATTCCACAGGAGACATGGTTCACTTCCTGAAATCAATAAACTCTCAGATTCCTCCAGAAATATTTCAGAAGGAAGCATTTGCAAAGAATTTCCATAAAGCATAACCAAAATTACATCACAGTTATTTTCATTGGAGGGATCGTATGCCTGCCCTCTTTGCAGAACAATTGTTCGGAACCTAAAAAGTCCCCCAATTGCCGGAAATGCTTTTCTGGTCACCATCTTCCTGCTCCTCCAACGGACAGAAACAAATGCATTTGTGTATGGAGAAGCAGGAACAAGTGCATACCAAGCACCAACAGGAATATACGTTGAGCCATGAATATCCAGCACACTCATTTCTCTATATCCTGGCACTTCCACAGCACAGTAGTATAATAGAGACCCTCTCAAGACAATCACGACTTTCTCCTCATTATCACTTACAAGTGCTCCCAGACCAGTTCCCCCAACCTCCGAATCAGAGTACTCAAAACTAACTCTGGACAATACAGCTGTAGAAGCAGATCCGTAGCTACATGTTCTATAACCATCCTCTGCTTTGCAGTTTGTGGATAAATTTTTCCAGCTAAACAAACTAAAATTTTGTTCTACGCGAGCAAATGGACTCAAAATCTGGGTCGTTTTAGGCACAAATATGAAAGCCTCACTGCTTGCCATAACTGTTCTAACATCATTTGGAGTTAATATTGCATTATGGGTACCTGAAATAAGCAGGACTGGAGGCAAAAAGACATTGTTGGGTACCTGCGTCTTCTCTCTGATCTTGCATTTGGCAGAAGCAAACTGTAAAACCACCGACACTTCCCCAACAATTGTCTCCATTCTGTATATAGTTTTTCCATGAAATATAATTGCATTGCCAGTTCTTGCTTCTGTGGTGATGAACCCAATGTCCTCCATGCGCTTGCCTAGCTTTCTAACTATCCCCTTCCTTACAGTTCCAACAATTATCTATTAAAAAAAATTGTATGTTAGCAAGCATGTTGGTAATTTGATTTAGATACATAATATATGTTAGTAAGAAAAGGAAAAACACAGTTTATTTTGGAGTGGGAAAATTATACATATTTGCAAGAAAAAAGGATTGACATGAATTTAGTAACCTTACATTCTGCAAGGGCACACACAACAGTGAGATTTAATGCCTACACAAACACTCCATCATACAATTAACCTAACCACTACACCAAATTGATCCACTTAACAAGCAAAACCATCAGGTGCTGTTACTACCGAAAAAAAGAAAGATGTCATTACATCAACATAGAGAATTTCACCCAAAGCCTGCTGCCAGGTTAGCAAAGGTTTAAATCCATAGCGTTCCTCATGAGGCAAAAACAGGGTTACGACACAACTAAAGAAGAATAAAATGAGCAATACAAGTTGGCAGAAAATGTAAGCAGATAAGTATAGATAAATATAATAACACAGGACTATGAACAGAGGAAAAACAAGGGTATTAGAAAGAAAGGACTGGTATAAACTTGTTAGCCGAAACAAATAAGGAATTGTAAATAAATATCAAAAATTAGTATATTAGTATAGAGAGTTAGCTCAATTGGTCGAGTTCCTGTAACTAAAGTATCTCTCTAATGGAAAGTCACGAGTCAATTTTCGTCAGGGTTAGGCTTTCCGGGTTATGCTTTGCTATAAGCTCAGAGAGGCTTTGCTATAAGCTCAGAGCGAGATGTTAGGCCCTCCGGGTTAGGCTTTGCTATAAGCTCAGAGAGGCTTTGCTATAAGCTCAGAGCGAGATGTGATCTCTTCAAATAGATCTGCCCCGATATTTTCTCTGCAAGAAAAATAAATGAGTAAAATAAATGAGTATATCTGTATCATTGCAAGTGAGCTTGGCAAGCTCACTTGCAGATTGACAAATTTTTAGGCCGATATTCTGTCTTATGGAGGAAAAATATTCACGGTATCGATGGGAAAACCAGCTAAGTAGTATAACAAGATAAGTAGAAAACATATGTTGATTAAGCCAGAAAGAAAACAATGAGCAGAGTTAGGACTATGACCAGAGGGAAGAAACAAATATTAGAATGAAAGAATGTTGAGCAAACCTGTATCATAAACAAATTAAGAATGGCAGACACACTCACATACAATATTGAGCAAGCTTGTACCTTAAACAAATTAAAAATGGTAGACACTCACATACAACCACCCGCATGAAAGGATCAATCCCTGTAATTCAGGTATGACAGTGACCTTGCATCAGGACTATCAAATCCTTCTAGCAAAATTATGTAAAGGTCTTACCTGACTGTGTTGTGCTCAGGTAATGTCATTTACCTTTGTTAGTTCCTGATTTTACCTAAACAAGTTGTGCTCAGGTAATGTCCTTTACCTTGGTTAGAAGGTTCGTCCCTGATTTTACATGAGCGAGGGTTGCTCCTGAAAGGTCAACCCTATAAGTTTATGTGTGTGTCCTGCAATACTGTAAACTAAAAGACACTGGAGCCAAAGAGAACCTTACATCTTCTACATGAGCATGATTTTGGTAGGTATCCAATGCAGCAATCTTACTTAAAAGTCTGTGTCTCAAATTGCCCGTAGACATCTGTGAGCCCTTCAAAATCCTAGCATTGCTTCCTAAAACCACATTGGCAACCTCATCACATTGTCCTGACTGACCGTCCAATTGCAATCTCCTTGCAGTCTCATTTGTGGGTTTCCACAGCTTGATTCCATGCAGAACAATATCTGGTCCCAGGATTGGTATCAGGCTCTGCGATGAAAATTTCCCCAAAAACCAAAGCATCTTCAGCCACCCATCATCTCAGAAACTAAAAATACAGGAGAGGAGAAGAAAGCAACGTTACTTACTTTCACAATGGCAGGATGTTTTGCGAGATTGTAGCATTCCAGAAGCCATAAAAAGCAGTTTAGCTCCGAGGGGCCCCTTAGTCCTTTCTTGGAGATCTCATTATGCAGTGCCGTATGGCGTATACCCCATTCAATATACAGTTTAGTAAAGTTATAATCGATATTTGTATTTACTGTTACATAGCCCTGTTGGCTGAAAACAGAAATGGCTGCGGGCAATGGTGATGAACTGCCATCTGTTGGAGATGGGTACTCCTGTTTTTCATGTTGATATAGAAATGGGTTGTTATCCATTGACAAAACCAGCCAAAGTGCCATCAGTACCACCACCACCATTACTAACAACCCAACAGACATTGCACTGGCTATGCAGCTTCTCCTTCTTCCCTTCATTCTTCCTCCTCCCTTGATGTCTGTTCCCTCCCTCCTGCATTTGGATGCTGTGACTGCAGTTCTCTTCCACCACCACTCCATTCTGAATAAAATAGAATAATTCAACCAAATAAAAAACTACCCATTAGCGTAAACAAAATGTCCACCTGCAAAGTTCATGCATAATCCTCTTCCTAACTTTTTTGTCAGACCTTTCCTTCCTGTGCTTTAGTTGTCGAGGACCCACATATTTCTGAAAGTATTTTATTTGCTAAATTTTAGGACAAAATACCCATGCATGTTGGGTCATATGAATTGATCTGTGACGTGTAGTGATTGAGATGATCCGTTGAGTTATTTAACATGGTTTAATGTGCGAGTAAAGTGGCCATATATGATGTCAAAAAAAAATAAAGTGGCAATCTGTGCTACAAATTATCAAAGTGGTATAAATTAGGATAAAGTGGTATAAATTAGGATAGATTTATTTTAAATACTGATTTATTATCAATCCGTAAGTATATCAGGTATGTAATTGGTAAATTTAAATTATGTTATATTTATTAGGAATGGTGTTTAATTATTATAAGTTTTGGAATTTTTGGTGAGGACTTAGTAGGAAAAAATGGTTTGTTTAAATCAAATTTTTGATTAGATATATTTTTTTTCAAAGGGAATTTGAGTATATATTACATTATGGTACATATATTACAATGGGATACTCTGTACATATGTTTTTTTTTGTAAGCTGAGGCGGTACTCTGTTTTTCCATTACCAAAAATAAAAGACATTACATATATAGGCAGGTCTCAACCTGCCCTTAAGGGAAACTGTGTTTCTTGACCATCTGAAGTTTTTAAAAGCCATCCAAAAAAAGTATAATACCAGTCTATCTATCCAAGCTAAATACACCTCTATTCTTCCTCTAGTCAAATTGTTTTTTCTCTGAATCATTAACATCTAATATTACAAAAAACAAAATAGAAATTTATATAAAAACCTCCTTGCAGCAGCTCCATCTTCTACTGGTTCATTGTATCAAGCTTTGGCTCTTTCTCTATCTTGACTCCCATTCCGCCCGCTTGAAGCATCTGCTGAATCTCGTCCATCTTCCTGTCTTGCATAAGTAGAGTGACCTGGATATTCTTCAATTCCTTTTTAAGGGTGGGGATTCCTTGGGACAATTCAGCCATTTCCATGGCCACCTGCTCCATTGCTTTGGCCAGTAACCGCTTCATTCCCCAGTAAACATGTAACGATTGTTTATACAGGGACATTCTTCCTCTCGTATGCCCCGGGTCAGGGAGGAACCGCTCCCAATCTTCCATTTCGGGGTCTGAAATCTCCTGCATGGCTTCTTCCTCTAAGTGATCAATTATCCTTCTGATATTCAGATTTGTATCATGATAATAAGCCTCTTCTGCTTCTTGTATCTTCTTTCTCATATCCTTCTTGCCTCTTTTTCTACCTCTCGCCTCACTGGCTTCTCCCTCATCAGGTCCCCGTCTTCCGCCCCTACTCCCTCGACCGCCTCGTCCACCAGTCCCTCCTCTTCCTCTTTGGTTACCGCGCCCTCGCGTTCCTCTGCTCCTTACTCTTCTGCCATCCTCCTCTTCTTCGTCTTCTTCCTGGTCGTCTTCCTCAACTTCTCGATCTCTCGTTCCAGTCTTGTTCCCCTTCAAGTTACCTTCCTTTCCAGTCTTTGCTCGTCCTGGCTCCTCATCCATAATGTAATTCCGGATGTCAAACTCTTCCTCCGACTCGTCCGGGATTGTTAGATAGATCCTCTGCAGAGCTTCCTCTGCTATGCTCTTTCCTTTCTCTTCTGGATTTGTCGCCTTGCTTCTCGTCCACCTTCCTGCTCCCTTTTCTTGGTTCTCTGCCATTTTCCTTGCCCTCTTTTGCTTTCGCTGGCTTGCCTTCGTCTGCTGAGATTTCCTAATTCTCCCCCTCACTTGGCTTTGGTTCGCTCTTGGTTTCTCACTTTGCGTCGTTCTAATGCATGCAGAACCTATATTACCCCTGCTTTGCCACCTTTTCTTCTTGAAAAATCGTTGCTACCTGTCCTCCTCATTAATATCCTTTCCATTTGTTCTTCCAGCTGTCCTCTTTTCTCTATCATGAGGGCTAGCGTTCGCTGTCTCTCTGACAATTCCACCTCTCCTTCTCGGTACCTTACCCACTTCTCTCCTTGGGATGATCATCTTTCCCGTGGCCTGATTGATCCCACCCTTCATGACTTGATCTTCGTATGCTTGATCCTGTGTACGCTCTGATCGATCATTGATTACCCTGTCCTTTCCCCTCCTTCCCATAATCCGGAGGCGTCTAATTGTTTCTTTCCTGTGCGGTCGCTTCATTATGATCCTGACTTAGTAGATTATTTAACTCGATCCAGCTTGGATCATGTACATATGTTGCATCAACAGCAACCTAGCAAAAACAATCGCTGCACAGTAGCGCGAACATGTATCACAGGTCAAACCTGGGTGGGGAGGCTAATAACGTGTCGTCCCATTGACGCGGGATAACGACCACATACAGAGATATGGATTAAGCATTGTGAAAAGCTTTTGGAGTACTCTGGTTGTGGAGAGATCACAACACAAATTTGCGATCCAAAAAATCTTGATATAAAATTTGCAACTTAAAAATATTATTTTAAATTTTGATTTTATTCAATTAAAATTAATTATATTGAAATCTTAAATTCAATTTAAAGAATCTCAGCGTATCTAATTTGGGTTTAGAAAATAATATATCTTCGTCTATATTTTCTTTTTACAATATTTTATCATTTTTTGGTAAATTGTTATTTTATTTTTTTATAATATATTTGTTATTAATTTCTTTCAAAATTATATATTTATCTAGTCAAGTGGGATTTTTTGAAAAGTAAAAAAGTATTCTAATTTATTTTCTGATCTAATTTGTCTAGAATCCGGTAACGATTCATTCAAATCACAAGTTTGATGGGTGAACACAATTGAAGTGTTGTAAAAGTTTTTCAAGGAGTTGAATCCATATGTGTATCAAGGTGTTGAATCCATATATGTAGTCAAAATACCAGTTTAAACAACACAAATCAAGAATTCACCACAATTTTTTTAGTGGGATTTTGACAAATCACAAGTTTGATGGGTGAACACAATTGAAGTCCCCTAAAAGCTTTTCAAGTCGTTGAATCCATATATGTAGTCAAAATACTAGTTTAAACAACACAAATCAAGATTTCACCACAATTTTTTTAGTGGGATTTTGACCAGAAATCACAAGTTTGGTGGGTGAACACAATTGAAGTTCCCTAAAAGTTTTTCAAGGTGTTGAATCCATATATGTAGTCAAAATATCAGTTTAAACAACACAAATCAAGATTTCCACCACAATTTTTTTAGTCGGATTTTGACCAAAAGTCACTAGTTTGATGGGTGAACACAATTGAAGTGCCTTAAAAGTTTTTCAAGGTCCATGTGTAGTCAAAAATTAAAATACAAGTTTAAACAACACAAATCAAAATTTCACCACAAATTTTTACTCAGATTTAACCAGAAATCCAGTGGAAACTCCAAAAAATCACACTTAAAAATAACTTCTTTATTTATATTCAGAATAATTCAACAAAAAATATATAGTTGGCCCTACTCACTTTAAATAACTAATATGGTAATATAAAATAAAATAATTAACTTACAAATTTTATAAATGGGAAAAAATCATAAAGCATAAAATATTAAATGTTTTATACTTTTACCTTATGTTAGATCTAAGACTTTTGTGATCCATAATGTATATAGAAGTCTTTCAGATTAATCAGATAATCATGAATTGGTCGACGTTTCGAACCAACTAATGTGGTCCACCCTCAGGACAAGGTGCCGAGGATGGACAAGGTCCTGACGATGGACCACATTAGTTGGTTCGAAACATCGCCACTTATACAGTAGAGTTTTTTATAAAACTCCAGAATGGCTTTTTCCCTCCACCATAGATATTCCTCCTGTTCCCACCTCTCCTTCTTCTTCAATAAAAATAAAAATCTTTCGGGATAGCGAGTATTGTCCATAATATCTTCGAGATTTAAACCCATAGCTGATAATAGAATTGGAATAGATATTTTTTGTTTTCTGCTTACACGAGCCCCTATCCTTTCTCCCACATCGATCTCTAATTTCGATCTTCTTCCCCAATCTGAAATCAGAGTGCCAGTATATATATAATTAATTATATTAATCCGAAAGACTTCTATATACATTATGGATCATAAAAGTCTCATGAATTCGACGTTTTGAATCAACTAATGTGGTCCATCCTCAGGCCTAAGGATCGACCACATTAATTGGTTCGAAATGTCGACCAATTCATGATTATGTGATTAATCAAGGACCACATTATTTGGTTCGAAATGTCAACCAATTCATAATTATGTGATTAATCCAAAAGGCTTTCACCTTATTTTGAAGATAGACCATATTAGTTGGTTCAAAACATCAACCAATTCATGATTATGTAATTAATCCAAAAAAGTTTTATATATTTTTAACTTATTTTATAGTTTTTTTCCCTTTGACTTAGATTCTCATTTAATATATGTTAAATTAAAATTGATTTAGGACAAGAAAGATATTATTGGAAAAGAAAATATAAAATTTAATCACAATTTTTATTTAAGATATATTAAAATAAAGTTGTTTCATAGGAAAATATAGAAAGCGTACAATTTTAGTTATGATGTGTATTTAATATGTATTAAATAAAAGTCGTTTTTAAGAAAAAAATAAAAATGATGTGGGTAAACTAAAAAAAAGTTATAAAATTTTGTACATATAAATTAATTGATGATATGTGATGAGAGAAAGAAAAGTATTAAATTGCATTTCAATAGGTTTAGTAAGGAGAAATGTAGTATTTTAAATTAGTATAAATATTTAAATGTTAATCAATTATAATATTATAATATTGTAGTAGTTGTAAATAAGTGTAAATATTTAAAGTTTGATTTAATATGAGAAAGATATTGGAGTGCCTAATAAAATATTAATAAAAATTAATAATTATAAAATAGCTCAATTAATAATAATAAGAAGTAACAAAAATAATAAATTTATTTAATTTAATTGGTTGTATTTTAATTTTGTTTTTATTAATAAAATTACAAATGAAAAAAGTTTCCCAGAAAATTATAATATATTTATTGCATTAAAATAAGTTTAAATAAAAATAATTTATATTTACAATTTTAACCATAATATTTCATAACATATAATTAATATATTGGGAAAGTTGGAGTAATTATTTTCGGCACCAATGAAGAACCGGAGATTAAATATGCATGGGGTTTAGGGCCTTCAATTAACAATTAGGTGAAGTTCTTAGCCCTTTGGCAAGGATTAGAATTAGCAATAGCAAAGAAAATCCGACAGTTGATGGTATTTGGCAACTTGATGTTAGTTATTCAACAAGTGTGTAAAATCAAAGAGGATCCATTTTCAATGCAACCTCCTATGATTCATCGAATAAGTTTACAAATCTTCAAGTTTGAGGCCATCGAGTTTTTTCACGTCAAAAGGCACCTCAACATTGATGCAGATTCATTGGCAACCTGTGAAGTCAATCTTGAACGAGGTGTAATATCCATATTCAACGTTCATAAAATATTAGTAAATTTGCATGATTAACGAAAATTAGCCATCAAAACTTTAGTTAGGGTTTGGTTTGGTCGCAACCACCAATTTGTTTCATTGCTTTCTTGGGGATACGGTTGGTGGGGCATATGGTAATATAAAATAAAATAATTAACTTACAAATTTTATAAACGGGAAAAAAAATCATAAAGCATAAAATATTAAATGTTTTATACTTTTACCTTATGTTAGATCTAAGACTTTTGTGATCCATAATGTATATAGAAGTCTTTCAGATTAATCAGATAATCATGAATTGGTCGACGTTTCGAACCAACTAATGTGGTCTACCCTCAAGACAAGGTCCTGAGGATGGACCACATTAGTTGGTTCGAAACATCGACCAATTCATGATTATCTCATTAATCCGAAAGACTTCTATATACATTATGGATCACAAAAGTCTCATGAATTGGTCGACATTTCGAACCAACCAATGTGGGGATGGACCACATTAGTTGGTTCGATATGTCGACCAATTCATGATTATATGATTAATCAAGGACCACATTAGTTGGTTTGAAATGTTGACCAATTCATGATTATGTGATTAATCCAAAAAGCTTTCACATTATTTTGAAGATAGACCATATTAGTTGGTTCAAAATATCAACCAATTCATGATTATGTAATTAATCCAAAAAACTTTTATACACTTTTACCTTATTTTATAGTTTTTTTTCCCTTTGACTTAGATTCTCATTTAATATATGTTAAATTAATTTTAATTTAGGACGAGAATGATATTATTGGAAAAGAAAATATAAAATTTAATCACAATTTTTATTTAAGATATATTAAAATAGAGTTGTTTCATAGCAAAATATAGAAGGCGTACAATTTTAGTTATGATGTGTATTTAATATATATTAAATAAAAGTTGTTTTTAAGAAAAAAAATAAAAATGATGTGGGTAAACTAATTTTTTTTTTAAATTTTGTACATATAAATTAATTGATGATATGTGATGAGAGAAAGAAAAGTATTAAATTGCATTTCATTAGTAAGAAGAAATGTAGTATTTTAAATTATTATAAATATTTAAATGTTAATCAATTATAATATTGTAGTAGTTGTAAATAAGTGCAAATATTTAAAGTTTAATTTAATATAAGAAAGATATTGGAGTGTCTAATAAAATATTAATAAAAAATAATAATTATAAAATAGCTCAATTAATAATAATAAGTAGTAATAAAAATAATAAATTTATTTAATTTAATTGGTTGTATTTTAATTTTGTTTTATTAATAAAATTACAAATGAAAAAGGTTTCCCTATAAATTATAATATATTTATTACATTAAAATAAGTTTAAATAACAATAATTTATATTTATAATTTTAACCATAATATTTCAAAACATATAATTAATATATTGGGGAAGTTGGAGTGATTATTTTCCGCACCAATGATTATTTTCTTGAGGGTAGACCACATTAGTTGGTTCGAAACGTCGATCAATTCATGATTATCTGATTAATCCGAAAGCCTTCTATATACATTATGGATCACAAAAGTCTCATGAATTGGTCGACATTTCGAACCAACCAATGTGGGGATGGACCACATTAGTTGGTTCGAAATGTCGACCAATTCATGATTATATGATTAATCAAGGACCACATTAGTTGGTTCGAAATGTTGACCAATTCATGATTATGTGATTAATCCAAAAGGCTTTCACCTTATTTTGAAGATAGACCATATTAGTTGGTTCAAAACATCAACCAATTCATGATTATGTAATTAATCCAAAAAACTTTTATATACTTTTACTTTATTTTATAGTTTTTCTTCACTTTGACTTAGATTCTCATTTAATATATGTTAAATTAAAATTAGTTTTGGAGGAGAATGATATTATTGGAAAAGAAAATATAAAATTTAATCACAATTTTTATTTAAGATATATTAAAATAGAGTTGTTTCATAGGAAAATATAGAAGGCGTACAATTTTAGTTATGATGTGTATTTAATATATATTAAATAAAAGTTGTTTTTAAGAAAAAAATAAAAATGATTTGGGTAAACTAAAAAAATTATAAAATTTTGTACATATAAATTAATTGATGATATGTGATGAGAGAAAGAAAAGTATTAAATTGCATTCCATTAGTAAGGAGAAATGTAGTATTTTAAATTATTATAAATATTTAAATGTTAATCAATTATAATATTATAATATTGTAGTAGTTGTAAATATTTAAAGTTTAATTTAATATGAGAAAGATATTGGAGTGTCTAATAAAATATTAATAAAAAATAATAATTATAAAATAGCTCAATTAATAATAATAAGAAGTAATAAAAATAATAAATTTATTTAATTTAATTGGTTGTATTTTAATTTTGTTTTTATTAATAAAATTACAAATGAAAAAAGTTTCCTTAAAAATTATAATATATTTATTACATTAAAATAAGTTTAAATAACAATAATTTATATTTATAATTTTAACCATAATATTTCAAAGCATATAATTAATATATTGGGGAAGTTGGGGTGATTATCTTCCGCACCAATGAAGAACCAGAGATTAAATATGCATGGGGTTTAGGGCCTTCAACTAACAATTAGGTGAAGTTCTTAGCCCTTTGGCAAGGATTAGAATTAGCAATAGCAAAGAAAATCCGACAATTGATGGTATTTGGCAACTTGATGTTATTTATTCAACAAGTGTGTAAAATCAAAGAGGATCCATTCTCAACGCAACCTCCTATGCTTCATCGAATAAGTTTACAAATCTTCAAGTTTGAGACCATCGAGTTTTTTCACATCAAGAGGCACCTCAACATTGATGTAGATTCATTGGCGAACCGTGAAGTCAATCTTGAACGAGGTGTAATATCCCTATTCAACATTCATAAAATATTATTAAATTTACATGATTAACGAAAATTAGCCATGAAAACTTTAGTTAGGGTTTGGTTTGGTCGCAACCACCAATTTGTTTCATTGCTTTCTTGGGGATACAATTGGTGAGGCATATGGTAATATAAAATAAAATAATTAACTTATAAATTTTATAAATGGAAAAAAATCATAAAACATAAAATATTAAATGTTTTATACTTTTACCTTATGTTAGATCTAAGACAATTTTAGTGATCCATAGTGTATATAGAAGTCTTTCGGATTAATCAGTTAAATCATGAATTGGTCGACGTTTCAAACCAACTTATGTGGTCCACCCTCAGGACAAGGTCCTGAGGATGGACAAGATCCTGAGGATGGACCACATTAGTTGGTTCGAAACATCGACCAATTCATGATTATCTGATTAATCCGAAAGACTTCTATATACATTATGGATCACAAAAGTCTCATGAATTGGTCGACGTTTCAAACCAACTAATGTGGTCCATTCTCAAGCCTGAGGATGGACCACATTAGTTGGTTCGAAATGTCAACCAATTCATGATTATGTGATTAATCAAGGACCACATTAGTTGGTTCGAAATGTCGACCAATTCATGATTATGTGATTAATCCAAAAAACTTTCACCTTATTTTGAAGATATACCATATTAGTTGGTTCAAAACATCAACCAATTCATGATTATGTAATTAATCCAAAAAACTTTTATATACTTTTATCTTATTTTATAAAAAAATTTCCCTCTGACTTAGATTCTCATTTAATATATGTTAAATTAAAATTGATTTAGGACCAGAATGATATTATTGGAAAAGAAAATATAAAATTCAATTACAATTTTTATTTAAGATATATTAAAATAGAGTTGTTTCATAGGAAAATATAGAAAGCATACAATATTGGTTATGATGTTTATTTAATATATATTAAATAAAAGTTGTTTTTAAGAAATAAATAAAAATGATGTGGGTAAACTAAAAAAATATAAAATTTTGTACATATAAATTAGTTGATGATATGTGATGAGAGAAAGAAAAGTATTAAATTGTGTTTCATTATGTTTAGTAAGGAGAAATGTAGTATTTTAAATTAGCATAAATATTTAAATGTTAATCAATTATAATATTATAATATTGTAGTAGTTGTAAATAAGTGTAAATATTTAAAGTTTAATTTAATAAGAAAAAAATATTGGAGTGTTTAATAAAATATTAATAAAAAATAATAATTATAAAATAGCTTAATTAATAATAATAAGGAGTAATAAAAATAATAAATTTATTTAATTTAATTGGTTGAATTTTAATTTTGTTTTTATTAATAAAATTACAAATGAAAAAAGTTTCCAAAAAATTATAATATATTTATTACATTAAAATAAGTTTAAATAACAATAATTTATATTTATAATTTTAACCATAATATTTCATAACATATAATTAATGTTGGGGAAGTTGGAGGGATTATTTTCCACACCAATGAAGAACCAGAGATTAAATATGCATGGGGTTTAGGGCCTTCAACTAACAATTAGGTGAAGTTCTTAGCCCTTTGGCAAGGATTGGAATTAGCATAGCAAAGAAAATCCGGCAGTTGATGGTATTTGGCGACTTGATGTTAGTTATTCAACAAGTGTATAAAATCAAAGAGGATCCATTCTCAATGCAACCTCCTATGCTTCATCGAATAAGTTTACAAATCTTCAAGTTTGAGGCCATCCAGTCTTTTCACGTCAAGAGGCACCTCAACGTTGATGCAGATTCATTGGCAAATCGTGAAGTCAATCTTGAACGAGGTGTAATATCCCTATTCAATGTTCATAAAATATTATTATATTTACATGATTAATGAAAATTAGACATCAAAACTCTAGTTAGGGTTTGGTTTGGTCGCAACCACAAATTTGTTTCATTGCTTTCTTGGGGATACAGTTGGTGGGGCATATGGTAATATAAAATAAAATAATTAACTTACAAATTTTATAAATGGAAAAAAATCATAAAGCATAAAATATTAAATGTTTTATACTTTTACCCTATGTTAGATCTAAGACTTTTTTGATCCATAATGTATATATAAGTCTTTCAGATTAATCAGATAATCATGAATTGGTCGATGTTTCAAACCAACTAATGTGGTCCACCCTCAGGACAAGGCCCTGAGAATGGACCACATTATTTGGTTCGAAACATCGACCAATTCATGATTATCTGATTAATCCGAAATACTTCTATATACATTATGGATCACAAAAGTCTCATGAATTGGTCGACGTTTCGAACCAAATAATGTGGGGATGAACCACATTAGTTGATTCGAAATGTCGACCAATTCATGATTATGTGATTAATCCAAAAGGCTTTCACCTTATTTTGAAGATAAACCATATTAGTTGGTTCAAAACATCAACCAATTCATTATTATGTAATTAATTGAAAAAACTTTTATATACTTTTATCTTATTTTATAGTTTTTTTCCCTTTGACTTAAATTCTCACTTAATATATGTTAAATTAAAATTGATTTAGGACGAGAATGATATTATTGGAAAAGAAAATATAAAATTTAATCACAATTTTTATTTAAGATATATTAAAATAGAGTTGTTTCATAGGAAAATATTGAAAGCGCACAATTTTAGTTATGATGTGTATTTAATATATATTAAATAAAAGTTGTTTTTAAGAAAAAAATAAAAATGATGTGGATAAACTAAAAAATTTATAAAAAAAAATTTAGTTATGATGTGTATTTAATATATATTAAATAAAAGTTGTTTTTAAGAAAAAAATAAAAATGATGTAGATAAACTAAAAAATTATAAAATTTTGTACATATAAATTAATTGATGATATGTGATGAGAGAAAGAAAAGTATTAAATTGCATTTCATTATGTTTAGTAAGGAGAAATGTAGTATTTTAAATTAGTATAAATATTTAAATGTTAATCAATTATAATATTATAATATTGTAGTAGTGGTAAATAAGTGTAAATAACTAAAGTTTAATTTAATATGAGAAAGATATTGGAGTGCCTAATAAAATATTAATAAAAATAATAATTATAAAATAGCTCAATTAATAATAATAAAAAGTAATAGATTTATTAAATTTAATTGCTTGTATTTTAATTTTGTTTTTATTAATAAAATTACAAATGAAAAAAAATTCCCAAAAAATTATAATATATTTATTACATTAAAATAAGTTCAAATAACTCCCGGATGCGGGTGATTGACAGGCTAAAGGGTACGTTGGAGGCCCGTCGAGTGGGTAGGTGTCAGCCCAAGTGCGCCACGGGTAATGGTTATGGGATGGCGAGCTGGTCTCGCACACCTCTATTAATGGCTGCATTAATACCGTCCTTCAGTCTCCTGGTTATTTGCGCAATGGCTCTCAATATGTTTGTCACTCCCGCGGTTCCGTCGCAGGCCTTCGACTCCATAAAGGTCGCTGCTCTGAGCGTTTCCCTGAGCCACTCTGTTAGTTCGTTTCTGTTCGTCAATCTTTCGCTCGGCTCAAGAGCTTTCTCCATCCTCGTCTTTCGCTTGGCTCTGGTTCCAGGGACTCATGGACTTGTCTGGGCTCCGTCTCCGCTTCTCTCTAAGCACTCGTTTCTTTGTCATCCCTCTCTGTGCATTTGCTCCTCTGTCAAGCCTCGGTATAACAAAATGCCGCGAGAAAGGCCCAGAATGGGGAGTAGGCGAGGCGGTTCCCGCGGTCGCGCCACCCATCAGCGGTCCACCCCCACCTCGGACCCATCCTTGGATGCGTTGGAATTTGGTCACTCCAATTATCCAGCCACCAGAAGCGGCAGAGGCAGGGGAAGAGGGCGAGTTAGGATCGATGACTGTGAGCATAATGCACATCCCACTGCCCGTTTTCGCATTCCGTGTTCCCTGGAAAACTCCTCCTTCATAGTCTCGGTTACGATTGAAAAGTGTGAGAATGCCCGGGGTTCGGGAGCAGCTCATCCTGGGGTTCCTACAGATCAGAGGACAACAAATCTGAATGTTAACCAGCGCCAGGTCATAGGAGGCCTTTCTATGGTGAATTCTGAAACCAACACAGGTCCAAGCGCGCCAGCAAGAGGAGAGCCTACAGGCTCAGAGGTCCATCCGTCCGACTCTGATGACTCAGCTCAATTTGGGTGTCGGGTCGTTGAGGAACCGTATACCTCAAAGGACGAATGAACCAACCCGTGCCTCCGTTTTGTGCCTCCCTTTTGAGTCTCGGTGTTAATGTATGTTTCAGGTCTCTGTCAGTTAATGTTTTGTTTATGTTTAGCGATGGATAGCTGTATGTCAATTTTGAGTTCTATGGAAGTTAAAAGCACTGTTGTAGGTCTTCCGCGTACAGAGGTCAAGAATTTTTTTGTAAAATGCCAACTTCATGGCAAGAATTTTCAAGGCAGCTACCTTGCTGTAACACTTTTGTTATAAATAATAGGAGTAGACTGATTGAGAAAAAAAATAAGTTCAAAATACAATAATTTATATTTATAATTTTAACCATAATATTTCATAACATATAATTTATATATCCGGGAAGTTGGAGTGATTATTTTCCGCACCAACAAAGAACCAGAGATTAAATATGCATGGGTTCAGGGCCTTCAACTAACAATTAGGTGACGTTCTTAGCCCTTTGGCAAGGATTAGAATTAGCAATAGCAAAGAAAATCCGACAATTGATGGTATTTGGCGACTTGATGTTATTTATTCAACAAGTGTGTAAAATCAAAGAGGATCCATTCTCAATGCAACCTCCTATGCTTCATCGAATAAGTTTACAAATCTTCAAGTTTGCAGCCATCGAGTCTTTTCATGTCAAGAGGCACCTCAATGTTGATGCAGATTCATTGGCAAACTGTGAAGTCAATCTTGAACGAGGTGTAATATCCCTGTTCAACGTTCATAAAATATTATTATATTTACATGATTAACAAAAATTAGACATCAAAACTCTAGTTAGGGTTTGGTTTGGTCGCAACCACCAATTTGTTTCATTGCTTTCTTGGGGATACGGTTGGTGGGGCATATGGTAATATAAAATAAAATAATTAACTTACAAATTTTATAAATGGAAAAAATCATAAAGCATAAAATATTAAATGTTTTATACTTTTACCCTATGTTAGATCTAAGACTTTTGTGATCCATAATGTATATAGAAGTCTTTCGGATTAATCAGATAATCATGAATTGGTCGACGTTTCGAACCAACTAATGTGGTCCACCCTCACGACAAGGTCCTAAGAATGGACCACATTATTTGGTTCAAAACATCGACCAATTCATGATTATCTGATTAATCCGAAAGACTTCTATATACATTATGGATCACAAAAGTCTCATGAATTGGTCGACGTTTCGAACCAACTAATGTGGGGATGAACCACATTAGTTGGTTCGAAATGTCGACCAATTCATGATTATGTGATTAATCCAAAAGGCTTTCACCTTATTTTGAAGATAAACCATATTAGTTGGTTCAAAACATCAACCAATTCATGATTATGTAATTAATTGAAAAAACTTTTATATATTTTTATCTTATTTTATAGCTTTTTTCCCTTTGACTTAAATTCTCACTTAAACCTTCATATTGTCTAATGCCATAAACAGTCCAGCCGGCTGAGAGCTCTGCCCGTGAAGAACTCTACGAGTAACCGGGCTAGGGCTTCCGTGCTTTCGCGCGCCCCTTGGGCCGCCGCGCCTTGTCTCTGATCTGCTGCTGCTGCGCGCAGCCATGGAGCCCTCTGGGGGCTCGGATCTGCCTCCCCCCCTGGAGGTTTGTGCCTTCAAAGAAATGATCACACAATGCAATAAGCGCCCTCCCTCTGTGAGCCAGCAGAAATTTGTGAAGAAGATGGACACCATCCCCTCTGTTGCCCTCCCCGAGGAAGAAACCTGTAAAGCTGCTCTAAACCTGGCTGAGTGCGGCCTCATTGGCCAGTTCACGGGCCTCTGGCCCTCTCCCAAATCGGTGGAGGAGTGGAATCAAAGGAACTGGAAGCCGCTTATCAAAGAGGGAGTTAAAAGCTATTTCGTTGGCAAAGGTTTCTTCGTCTTTGTCTTCGAAAGTGCAGAGGACAGAAACTTGATTTTCAGGAATGGCCCTTACTTCATGGGGCCGCAAGGTCTATACCTCAATAAATGGTCGCCTGACTTTGATCCAGCTCAGGACGTTCCTACGGTCGTTCTGGTCTGGGTACGCCTTCCCCATCTTCCTCTACATTGCTGGAATCCTAAGTCCCTCCAGATCATAGGCAACGCCTTAGGCAACTATATCGACCAAGCCCCAAGGAAAGATCAATACTCCTGTGCCCGCATTTGCGTCGAAGTAGACCTAGAGGAGGGCTTACCGGAAGCCATCAATCTCACAGTCGCAGGATGGACCCATGTCCAAGAGCTGGACTACGAACAGATCCCATTCAAATGCAGACACTGCCATGGCTACGGGCATTTTGCCAAACACTGCAAGAAAAAGGCAGAAGATCTTCTAGAGAACCAAAACGGAGAGTAGTGGACTCTAATCCAAAAACCCAATAGGAAAGGTACCGGGAAAGGCCCCCTGAAAGAGGCTCTAAGCAGTTCCAATCACACCCAAGGCAAAAATCCAAATGGCAAAGAAAACAGTCAGAAAACGACAGCTACAACAAACCAGGAAACCCTGGAACAGCCTGGATCTCCCACCAATATTCAAGATGGAGGGGAAAGGACACTTCCTGAGGCCACCCAAGGAAGCCCTTCAAACCCCTCATATGCAGACGTCACAAGGAAAAAGCCTATTGACAGTTCAGGGTCATCAGAGGATGAGACTTTCGAGCAACCCATCAAAAAAGTTGGCAGGAAATCTCGCAGAGAAGAAAGGGAAGAGGAGGCCGAAAGGCTAAAAACTCAAGGAAGCCAGCCTATTATTGAGATGTCTATCGGAAGAAACACAAGGACCAGGCCTCCTAAGGGAGGCTCCCTCCACTTCCCAGGTAAATAATGTGTCTCGTCTCTTGGAACTGCAGAGGACTGGGTAATCCCTCGAAAGCTGAAGCGATTAAAGATCTTCTCAAGATGGAGCCCTCAGACATCCTCTTGCTCCAAGAGACAAAGATAGAGGGGAAAGCCCTCTTGGATATCAGTTAAAAGAAATGGAAGAAAAATGTAGGAAAAGCAGTCAGCTCAAGAGGCTCTTTCGGAGGTCTCACAACTCTCTCGTCAGAGGATCTCTTCTAGCTGAAAAATTCTCAAGAAACTCAACACTGGATCTTCACGGAGTTAATGCACAATCCAAGTAAGTTATCCTTCTCCCTTTTCAATCTTTATGTCCCTGTTTTATACTCAGAAAAAAGAGATTGCTGGACCTCCCTCATAGCCTTCCTTGAGCAACACTCCCCCAAAAATATCATTTTGGTCGGGGACTTAAATATCGTTTTAAAATATAAGGAAAAAAGGGGAGGCACTCACAGCAGAGATCCCTTCCTTCCTATGGTCGAAGGACTCATTCAGGATTGGGACCTCACCGATTTCATTCCAGCGAAAGGGCTCTTCACTTGGACCAATAACAGGGTGGGAGGGGAACATATCTCTGCTCGACTGGATCGATTCTTGGTTCAGGGTGCTCTGATGACAACTAAGAAGATCATTACCACCAAAATCCTTCCCAAACTCACTTCAGATCATAAGCCCATCCAGCTCTCTCTAGAAGACGAAGAAGATTTGGGCCCCATCCCTTTTCGCTTCAGCCCTCTATGGACAGAAAGAGAAGGTTTTTTTGACACAGTAAAAGCAGCTTGGAGCAAATCCTTCTCAGGGTCCCCCAGCTATGTGTGGGAGCAAAAACTCAAAGCCACAAAGCACGCTCTGAAGGAGTGGATCAAAAAACCTGCTCCAAATCCAACTAGTCTCCGAAAAGAAATTGTGCAGACCCTTGAGGAGCTGCAAACAGATATGGAAAACAGAGATGTCACTCCAGCACTGCTGGATAAAGAAGTCAAAATCCAACGTTCGACCTTTCAATCCTTTCGGTTAGAGGAGGAGTATTGGAGAATCAAATCTAGAAGTCTTTGGTTGAAGGCGGGTGATAGGAATACCACCTTCTTCCATCGCCAATATCGGGCAAGACTCTGCAGAAATCACATCTCTGAAATAACAACAGCAGAAGGGCAGACCTGCAAAGGGTTCAGTCAGATCAAAGAGGCAGCTGTAAATCACTATAGTCAGCTTTTCACTGCTGGAATCCAAGGTAATGAGGAGGACATGGCAGACTTCCTTTCCAATATTCCCCCTCTGGTCAGATCTGAAAAAAACTTCGAACTCAACAAACCCTTTACGGAAGAAGAAGTCATAAAAGTGATCTGGTCTATGGACTCAGATAAGGCTCCTGGGCCCGATGGTTTTACCATCCATTTCTACAAAATGTGCTGGGACATTATTAAAACAGATCTCCTAAAGATGATCAAAGGATTCAGGAATAAAGCCAAGGTAGGGGGAGGAACCAACTCCACATACCTGGCCCTCATTCCAAAAGATTCAAATCCTGAAACCTTTGCCAGATTCAAGCCAATATCGTTGTGCAACACCTCTTACAAAATCCTTGCAAAGCTCCTTGCAAACAGGATCAAGCCTCTCCTAAACAGACTTATCTCCAGCAATCAAGGCGGTTTCATTGAAGGCAGGCACATCCTGGACAATGTCATTCGAGTTCAAGAGATCATTCATTCAAGCCAGAAACGAAAAGAAAAAGGGATGCTGATCAAACTTGACATGGCCAACGCCTTTGACCGAGTCAACCGGGCCTTCCTTTACAAAGCTCTCCTCGCCTTTGGTTTCTCCCCTCACTTTGTTGCTCTTATCAAAGCCTGCACTGACACCCCTTGGATTGCCCCCCTCGTGAATGGCCGCCCCACCTCCTTTTTTCAAGCCCAGAGAGGTCTTAGGCAGGGATGACCCCTCTCTCCCTTCCTTTACATTTTGATGGCGGACACTCTCAGCAGAAAAAGAGGCAGGCACTCTTCCAGGCCTTAAACCTTCCATTCACTCTCCTGCCTAGAATCATGCTCTTTTTGTAGACGACTCTCTCCTACTCGGAGGAGCTTCTCCTAGAATTGCTAAAGCTTTTGATGAAGTCCTAAAAAGTTACTGTAGGGCCACGTGAGCCTCCATAAATGAAAGGAAAAGTGAAGTCTATGGATGGAATATCGATCAACAAGAGCTCACAAATATCTCTGCTCTCCTAGGTTTCAATAGCCAAGCCCAATGGGAGACGATAAAATACCTTGGACTCCCTATCATTAATGGCTGCAACAAGAGAGCTCTGTGGTCTGAAGTCATCAGCAAAATCAAGACAAAGATCACAAGCTGGGGAGGGTATTGGCTCACTTCCGGAGGTAAGGTCATCTTGATCAAGTCTGTTCTCTGAGCATTACCAATTTACCAAGCTGCCTTCCTACTAGCACCAAAGCAGGTGACAGACCACATCTCCAAACTGATTCGTGACCTCCTCTGGCAAGGAGGGAAAGGGAACACCCATAAAATGCATCTTGTGAAATGGGAACAGGTGAAACGCCCTTTTGCAGAAGGAGGTCTGCAAATCAGGGATCCAGCCATGGTCAACCTAGCGTTGGGTGGAAAAATACTCTGGAATTTATATGATAACCCAAAGCACGCAGTCACCGAAACTCTGAAAGCAAAGTATGCCCATAAGGTACCGCTTCGAAATCTTCAGGCTTCCCAAACAATCAACGCCTCCCAGGTATAGAAACTCTGTAATAAAAGTTTGAATTTCTTCAAAGACAGAGTTTATAAAATCCTCGGCAATGGTAAACATACAAAACTGTGGCATGATCGTATTATGGACAATGCCCCTCTTTCAGAAAACGAGGAAATCTACGAAATAAGACAATGGTTGGAGTGCGCTGGAATCAACAGTGTTTATGATCTCTCCAAGTGGGACAGTCGTGGCGCATGGATTGGTTGGGATTTCCATGGTATCCCAAGCCGCCTAAACCACCAGATGACTGCGCTCGATGAGTTGCTGGAGGAAGCAACTCCAGTGAGAAGATGGTCAAAGGACAGATGAGGTTGGGGGCGCTCCGAGACTTATTCATCAGCGGCAGCCTACAACGCTCTCCAACCCACAAAGAACAGCAGCAGAAACCCGGAATTCTGGAAGAAAGTATGGGAGCCCCTCGCTCTACCAAAAGTCAACTTCTTTTTTTGGACCCTGGCTCATAATAAATTGCTAACCGGAGACAATCTGATGAAAAGAGGCATTGCTGGGCCTCACAGATGCGAGTTGTGCAGAAACAGTGAAGAAACAGCTAAGCACCTCTTCATGGACTGCAAGTTTGTCAAAGAGGTGTGGCGTCTTATCCTTTATGAGTTCCAAATCACTGTTCCCTCGTACAACTCTGTAGCCGATCTCTTCGACGCCTGGAATCATTGCTACCCCCACAAAATCCCCAACAAATCTTTTTGGAGAAAAATCTGGATTGCCATCCCCAAATTCACTTGCTGGCAGACCTGGCTGGCCCGGAACGACCTGATCTTCAACGGAAAAGAACAAACTCCTCTAGCTGTAGCTGCAAAAGCGAAATCCCTCCTCCTGGAAGCTGCCCAACAACAGTACTTTTCTGCAGACCCATTGCTGCTTCCCGAAGAAGAAAGGTGGCTGAATTCTCTCTCCCCCCACCCCCGGAGGTTGCTTTCTGCCCCTCAATCAATGATTCCAATTTTGAGAATAAGAGAAACTGAAGAGAACTTTCAAGAATGGTAGAAAAAACAAAAAATATCCACGATCTTCTTTGATGGCGCCTCCAAAGGCAATCCCGGGGCTGCTGGGGCAGGTGGGGTCATCTATGACCCGGCTGGAGTCAAAAGGGACATCTTCTCCTGGGGCATTGGGCAGAAATCTAACAATCAAGCCGAGATACTAAGCCTTCTTAAAGCCTGCCAAATTGCTAGAGACAGAGGGGACAAAGAAATCCAAGTTTTCGGAGATTCCGAGCTCATAATTAAAAAGTTAAATTCGGAGAACTTGTTCATCAATGTAAGCCTTAACAAAACTCTGAGCAGACTGAAGGAAGTCCTACTCGATTTTGAATCCTACAAATGCTTCCACATACTCAGAAATCTGAATAGCGAAGCTGATCTGTTGGCAAATAAGGGCTGTACACTTGGGAAAGGCCAAATCCTCATAAACGGGGAAAGTTCTATCCACCTATGTAATCCATGAGGATTCTGCAGCATGCATTATGGAACAGAATTAGATGCAATGTAATGATGGCAGCATTGGCGTAAGTTCAAATTTCTTCCAATTCAAATAAAGATACACCCGTTTCAGTTAAAAAAAATAAATTCTCACTTAATATATGTTAAATTAAAATTGATTTAGGACGAGAATAATATTATTGGAAAAGAAAATATAAAATTTAATCACAATTTTTATTTAAGATATATTAAAATAGAGTTGTTTCATAGGAAAATATTGAAAGCGTACAATTTTAGTTATGATGTGTATTTAATATATATTAAATAAAAGTTGTTTTTAAGAAAAAAATAAAAATGATGTGGATAAACTAAAAAAATTATAAAATTTTGTACATATAAATTAATTGATGATATATGATGAGAGAAAGAAAAATATTAAATTGTGTTTCATTATGTTTAGTAAGGAGAAATGTAGTATTTTAAATTAGTATAAATATTTAAATGTTAATCAATTATAATATTATAATATTGTAGTAGCGGTAAATAAGTGTAAATATTTAAAGTTTAATTTAATATGAGAAAGATATTGGAGTGTCTAATAAAATATTAATAAAAATAATAATTATAAAATAGCTCAATTAATAATAATAAGAAGTAATAAAAATAATAAATTTTATCGGTTGTATTTTAATTTTGTTTTTATTAATAAAATTACAAATGAAAAAAATTCCCAAAAAATTATAATATATTTATTACATTAAAATAAGTTTAAATAACAATAATTTATATTTTTAATTTTAACCATAATATTTGATAACATATAATTAATATATCGGGGAAGTTGGAGTGATTATTTTCCGCAGCAACGAAGAACCAGAGATTAAATATGCATGGGGTTCAGGGCCTTCAACTAACAATTAGGTGAAGTTCTTAACCCTTTGGCAAGGATTAGGATTAGCAATAGCAAAGAAAATCCGACAGTTGATGGTATTTGGCGACTTTATGTTAGTTATTCAACAAGTGTGTAAAATCAAAGAGGATCCATTCTCAATGCAACCTCCTATGCTTCATCGAATAAGTTTACAAATCTTCAAGTTTGAGGCCATCAAGTCTTTTCATGTCAAGAGGCACCTCAATGTTGATGCAGATTCATTGGCAAACCGTGAAGTCAATCTTGAACGAGGTGTAATATCCCTATTCAACGTTCATAAAATATTATTATATTTACATGCTTAACGAAAATTAGACATCAAAACTCTAGTTAGGGTTTGGTTTGGTCGCAACCACCAATTTGTTTCATTGCTTTCTTGGGGATACGGTTGGTGGGGCATATGGTAATATAAAATAAAATAATTAATTTACAAATTTTATAAATGGAAAAAAATCATAAAGCATAAAATATTAAATGTTTTATACTTTTACCCTATGTTAGATCTAAGACTTTTGTGATCCATAATGTATATAGAAGTCTTTCGGATTAATCAGATAATCATGAATTGGTCGACGTTTCGAACCAACTAATGTGGTCCACACTCAGGACAAGGTCCTGAGGATGGACAAGGTCCTGAGAATGGACCACATTATTTGGTTCGAAACATCGGCCAATTCATGATTATCTGATTAATCCGAAAGACTTCTATATACATTATGGATCACAAAAGTCTCATGAATTGGTCGACGTTTCGAACCAACTAATGTGGGGATGAACCACATTAGTTGGTTCGAAATGTCGACCAATTCATGATTATGTGATTAATCCAAAAGGCTTTCACCTTATTTTGAAGATAAACCATATTAGTTGGTTCAAAACATCAACCAATCCATGATTATGTAATTAATTCAAAAAACTTTTATATACTTTTATCTTATTTTATAGTTTTTTTTTTCCCTTTGACTTAAATTCTCACTTAATATATGTTAAATTAAAATTGATTTAGGACAAGAATGATATTATTGGAAAAGAAAATATAAAATTTAATCACAATTTTTATTTAAGATATATTAAAATAGAGTTGTTTGATAGGAAAATATAGAAAGCGTACAATTTTAGTTATGATGTGTATTTAATATATATTCAATAAAAGTTGTTTTTAAGAAAAAAAAATAAAAATGATGCGGGTAAACTAAAAAAATTATAAAATTTTGTACATATAAATTAATTGATGATATGTGATGAGAGAAAGGAAAGTATTAAATTGCCTTTCATTATGTTAGAGAAAGATTTCGGCGAAAATCACATGGAATGTCATTTGTCGACGCGTTTCGAACCAACCAGTGTGGCTCATCGTCAGGACAAGTTGAAGAAACAGATCCAGCTTAGCATGTTATATAGACCGAGTAGAGCCTCCAACGGCTAGTTTGACCAACCGCTAATATTGACTAAAGGACCAGGATCAAAATAATAGTTTATTAATAAATAATTAAAAATTAAAGGTCAATTCTTTTTAAAAAGAAAATTAGTTGCAACGGACCGCTTCTAAGAATAGTGTGAATAAGAGTTAAAAGTGAATGAAATAACTAACTGAATAAAATTAAATAAATAAATAGATATAAAAAACACAAAATAAAAATAATAAAAATAAAATAAACAAACAAATAAAAATAAATAAAAAAAATGAAATAAAATAATAATAATTAAAAAAAATAAAATAAAAATAACAATAAAATAAATAAATAAATAAATGAATAAAATAAAATAAAAAAAATAAAATAAGAATAAAAAAATAAAAATAAATTAATAATAAATTAATTAATTAATAAAAATTAATAATTAATAATAATAGTTAAAAGTGAATAAAAATAACTAACTGAATAAAAATAATAATAAAACACGAAATAAAAATAAAAATAAATAAAAAATAAAAATAAAATTAAATAATAATAAATAAATAAAATTAAATAACTAAATGGGAATAAGAGTTAAATGTGAATAAACATAAGTAAATGAATAAATTAAAAATAATAATAAAATAAATAAAAATAATAAAAATAAGAATAAAAATAATTAAAATAAAATAAAACTAAGAATAAAAATAAAAATAAAATAAATAAATAAATGAATTAATAATAATAATAAATAAAATAACTAAATAAAAATAAAAATAAAAGGGAAAAATTAGATGTATAGTGTAATGTATACAGCTAAAAAATATTATAAAAATTGCGTGTTAAATAATAAAGGTAATAAAGAAAAACAATATAAGCAGAAAGGAAATAAGTTACACGGAGGCCCTTAAAATAATCAAAAAAATAGGAAATGCGATTAGAAAAATATCAATAAATAAAATAATAATGACAATAAAATAAATAAATAAGTGAAAATAACAACAAAACAAAGAGGACCGAAAAAACGACTAGGAGGAGAGGGCTGGGACCCAACACCTACTGACTTTCCAACCATCCTCTCTATTGAGATTGCTTGGTCTCTTTTCTATTTCCAGCGCTTCCCTGAATTTTCGATGATGGAAATGCGGAACCTTAGCAATAACACTGGCTTCTTCGATACAAACATGATGATTGGTTTTCTCAGCATGTTCAGCCAAAGCGGAAGACTTAAATCTCCTATGCTTCAGATCCGCTGCATGCTCACTAATCCTCTGATTAATGGAACGACCAGTCTCCCCAATATAGGGGGTCCCACAAGAACAAGGGATCAAATAAACACCTTTCATATCTTTAGGGTCGATGGGATCCTTCACCGATCTAAGAGACGAACGAATGGTGTTCAGGGGCCTGAAGGACACCGGGATACTATGTCTCCTGAGAATCCTACCAATTCTATCAGTGGTCCCTTGAACATAAGGTAGAAGGACACCAGGAACACGATCTTTTGGCTCTCTTTTCACCAGAGAATTCTTGGAAGCTTTAAGGAAAGCCCTATGACCCATGTATCTACTGTAACCATTCTCCACAAAGACATCCAGCAGATGGGATTTTTCCTTCTCAAAGCTCTTCTTGTCCGAGATCCTCAGGGCCCGAGTAGCAAGGGTACTAAGAACCCCCATCTTTTGAGCTGGGAAATGGTGGGAACTAGCATGAAGATACCGCTCAGTATGAGTTTTCTTTCGAAAAACTTGATGGGCTAGGGAACCATCCTCATTCCTAGAAATAAGAATATCAAGGAAAGGAAGGCATCCATCAACTTCCTGCTCCTTAGTGAACTTAATGGCTGAGGACTGCCTGTTAAGATGATCAAAGAAGAGATCAAGCTCATCCTGGCCATGAGACCAAATGACATTGGTGTCATCCACATACCTCTTCCATAGTTTAGGAAGGATCCGGGAAGAGTTCAGAGTTTTGGACTCAAAATCTTCCATAAACAGATTAGCAACAACAGGGGAAAGGGGGGATCCCATTGCAACCCCACATGTTTGCTCGAAGAACTCCCCTTCAAAACTGAAAAAGGTGGAAATGAGACAGATCTCAACCAACCTAGCCGTGTCAGGATCCGTTAGGCGGTTGATCACAATCAGGGCCTCATTAATAGGGATGCAAGTGAACAGGGAGACAACATCAAAACTGACAAGAATGTCTCCAGGATCAAGCTTAATGTCCTTGAGTTCGTCGATAAAGGAGGCAGAGTCTTTTACGAAGGACTCCGTCCGACCAACAAGGGGCTTAAGCTTTAAAGCCAGGAACTTCGCTAGAAGATAGGTAGGACCTCACAGAAGCCTAAACTCTAAACTCTATTATTGCCTTTCATTATGTTTGGTAAGGAGAAATGTAGTATTTTAAATTAGTATAAATATTTAAATGTTAATCAATTATAATATTATAATATTGTAGTAGTTGTAAATAAGTGTAAATATTTAAAGTTTAATTTAATATGAGAAAGATATTGGAGTGTCTAATAAAATATTAATAAAAATTAATAATTATAAAATAGCTCAATTAATAATAATAATAAGTAATAAAAATAATAAATTTATTTAATTTAATTGGTTGTATTTTAATTTTGTTTTTATTAATAAAATTACAAATGAAAAAAGTTTCCCTAAAAATTATAATATATTTATTAAATAACAATAATTTATATTTATAATTTTAACCATAATATTTCCATATAATTAATATATTGGGGAAGTTGGAGTGATTATTTTCCACACCAACGAAGAACCAGAGACTAAATATGCATGGGGTTTAGGGCCTTCAACTAACAATCAGGTGAAGTTCTTAGCCCTTTGGAAAGGATTAGAATTAGCAATAGCAAAGAAAATCGAACAGTTGATGGTATTTGGCGACTTGATGTTAGTTATTCAACAAGTGTGTAAAATCAAAAAGGATCCATTCTCAATGCAACCTCCTATGCTTCATCGAATAAGTTTACAAATCTTCAAGTTTGAGGCCATCGAGTTTTTCCACGTCAAGAGGCACCTCAACATTGATGCAGATTCATTAGCAAACCGTGAAGTCAATCTTGAACGAGGTGTAATATCCCTATTCAACATTCATAAAATATTATTAAATTTACATAATTAACAAAAATTAGCCATCAAAACTTTAGTTAGGGTTTGGTTTGGTCGCAACCACCAATTTCTTTCATTGCTTTCTTGGGGATACGGTTGGTGGGGGAAACAAGAAAGGCCGACAAATCTTTTATAAAATTGAATAAATGAATGAGACGAGGGCATCGAAACTAATGGTTCATAGTTTCTGAGAAAGTTGCAAGTTCATTGTCTATGCATTTATTAAATGCCACACTAATCTATATTTATTTAAGTCGTGTTTTCATAATGGCTCTTAGGGTTACCATGCCCTAGGGTTTTATTTGTGGAGAGCTTGATGACAACATCGAGTGGAGTGTCTCCAACAACTACCATAATGCACTTCCATAAATGAGGTCATGAAGGGGTTTGTAAAATAGTTGAGTGTATTTTGAGATGTCAAGGTATGTGTTAATGTCTCATGGGAATTTATGGGACATTTATTTTTAAAAGCTTGCAATGGAAAAATTATTATATAGTTTGCATGCTTAGCACTGAAGGTTGAATGAATAAATGACATTAGGGCAATACAACAGTGATGTTGTTTATGAACACATTTGCCATTTTACAATTATTTACTTAATACTTTTTGAAGTAGGAATAAAAAGACATGTTTTTTACAATTATTTAATGTATACAGAAGCTTTTATATTGAATACAAATATTCAATGCATGAGAAATATGCACATAGAAAATAACTATTCTGATAGTTTTCTTGACAAAGAATATGCACTTATAAACACATAAATAATAGTTTTTTTTGTTAGTTTTCTTGGAAAAGAATATGTGTTGAGGTGCATAAAACAACAATTATCATGTTAGTTTTTATGGGGAGAATATGTATTTATATACACAAAATACTAGCTATTGTGTTAAGTTTCTTGGACAAGAACATGTGTTGTATACATAAAAAAAATTAGTTATTGTGTTATTGTTCTTCAAAAAGATCAAGTGTTTAAATGTACAGAAATAACAACTATTGCTATTGTATTAATTTTTTTGAGAACAAATATGTGTTTGTTTATATAATAATCATTGTGTTAAATTCCTTTTGGATAAAGAATAGGTGTATACATGCATAAAGGTAACATTTGTTAGTTTCTTCTAGAAAAGATTATGTGTTTACATGTACAAAGATAATAGTTATTAAACTAGTTTCTTTTGGGAAAAAAAATATGTATTTCCATGCACAAAGTATGGGTAGTTGCAAGGGTTTTTCTTTTGGAAACGAATGTGTTTTATATGAAGAAAATAATAATAGTTGTGGTGTTAATCCTTTGGAAAAATTTCTCTCTTCTGGTGCGAAGAGATAGTAATAACCCGGTGAATCTTTAAATATTATTGTATTCTTGTGTATAGAAGTAAAATCTAACTATTCATTTTCTTAAAATGCATGTGAAGTATAGATAGTTGAACATGCCTTGGTAATCTTTAGGCAATTTACTTTATGCATGTGAGATTTGGATGGACATACATGTGTCATAACCATACACATGTAAAGATAAATAGACATGTTTTGGTAGTGATGTGTGTTAATTAATGCCTGTGCAGTGTTAATAAAACAGGCATGTCTCAATACCTTGTATACATTTTATTTGTGCACATGAAATGATGTTTGAAGCATCTCTAGTAAAGATTTATTATTGGTTTGATTAATATTTTATCTAATCATGATATCAAAGTTTGTTGACAGTAACAATTGTGGGAAAGGATTGTGACTTATGCGAAGGATAAATTATATTTAACATTATGGCATACATTGAACTAATGGTCCATGCATATTAAGAGAATGTTAACAACATGATAATCTACTACAAGGAACAACCAGGTCACAAATACATTGTGTTCGAGAAATTGTGGGGTAAATGATATCATGATTAATGTAATAGCCTCTAGCTAGTTATGTTTGAATTTAAGATGATATTTCTTTGTAAATTTTTTAACAATGGTCAAGGGATGGACTCCCTTACAACCATTGAGTGAGGGGTGAACACCCTCACAAAACATTTAATAAAATAAAAGTTTGTTGGTTTTTCCCTTCATGGTTTCCAGGGTATATCAGTGTCCATTGATGTGTTTGCCTATTGTGTCATTCTAATGATGTTGCTTCCTTGCATGACATTGACACTTATATCATCAAATATGTGATTAACTAGCCTAATTAAATGAGCAATGATAATGATGTAAGGACTCAACATGGAGCTTTATGTTAATATGTTGCATCAATGGTTATTACGCCATGTGAGTTGCTATTCCATTTCTAAACTTACTTTATGTAATGGCAATGATTTTATATAATGGTCAGTTAAGGAATATGGAACAATTGATTCAAAATGTTACATGCTAGTAAATTTCGTAAAAAATCTGTAATTCTATGTATTTTTACTTGAGGTTTATCGGGGGATATTACAAGTGGTATTACAGCAAAAGGTTGTAGCACTGGCACCTTTTGGGAATTCATAAGTAGAAAAGAAATAGAGGTATGATGCTAATGGATATCAGTTCAGGTATGACACTAATGAAAATTCCATAGAAATGTATGCAATAGTCTGCATTTAATATGAGATGCATGATGGTGTTAATAATCACATTAAAAAAAAAAGGTAAGTGTTAATGTTTGCTTTAAAGAATAACTGTGCTCATGGCATTTGAGTCTTTATGCATATAAAAGACAATAAGAAATTTTTTTGTAGTTAAATCATGAATAATTTTGAATACTCACACTGTAATTAATGATAATGTGAAATAACTACTAAATTTTGCATGCATACTCTTATAATAATGCTTAATGGTGTATTTAAATAAAAATTATTAAAGTTACAATGCACTATTTATAAGAAAAAGAATGAATGCATATATTGTTATGTGTGATAACGAAAGAATGTAGAAGGTGGAGGTTGTCCTTGAAGAGGACGATAGAAATTTTTAAAATACATTGAAAGAACCCCTTTAGATGTTAAAGATAAACAATGAGTCAAGTGGTAGGACTTGACTGTAATGGCTAATTGACAATTGAGTCTTATCGTGGATTTTGATTGAATTTAAGATGGTTAGTAGTATTGATTATTTAGTATTACATGATTGTAAGTTCTTAGATCATGATACAATATTGTTCTTAAAGTGATTGATTTAGTAGAAATGCTTTGTTATGTTAGGGATTGTGGCTTTGCATATGAACATACATAAATGATAATTGGTTTAATGAGGGCAACCAAGATGATTCGATAGTTTAATAATGTGTTGAAATTCATGGGATGAAATGGATTATGTATGTTCAACCAACTTAATGATAGAACTAGTGGTAATAAGATGTTGTTGATTATGTTATTTGTTCAAACTTCACAACTCTACAAGTTGATGATTCAATGATGATGTTAGTTGGTATGCATCCTGCACCTAACAAATATGTTAATTTCATCCTTTAAAAGTTTGTCAAGTGTGTGTGAATGATGCAATGGCATTACATATTAAATCTAATCAGTTAAGTCTATTGTGTTGTGGACATGTGGTGTCTTTGTTGTCACCACTAAACAAAATCTGGATGGCATTTTGAATCGATTAGCATTATTAATTGATTTAATCAAGAAAAGTCTAGGTGATTGACTCTAATTTAGTGATGTTACGTAATGATTGTTGATTACATACATATGCATAAATGAATTGTCATTTTGCACGAATTAAAACTATGGTGAATGGCAATGATTGGATTAGAAAGTCTATATCTTTTAAGAGTTTCTATTTCCTTAACTGTTGTTTTGGAAAACAACTTCATGGAAATTTTGTTTTAAAGTTCCTTTTATGTAGCCTTATTTGGTATGCCTACTCTTAATACATAGAAATGGTTTATGAAATATGGATATAACTAATACCTTTTTATTTTGTTGAAATATTGAGAACATTGATGCATGTGAAATTGAAATGCATCTTGAATGTATTTAACAAAGATTTTTTGTAAATAACAATGTTTTGTAAAAGGTATGGTTTTATCAAAAGCAATTGTGACTAATGTTGATAGTGTGATTAAGCAGGGATAGCTTCATGGTAGCATACCGATGTCACTAATATTTCAGTAACATGGAATATAAGAAACAGTGAAAGGTAAAACATTGCAATGTGATTTGCAATTGCAAATATGAAGGTATAATGTTTATTGTTATGACATGCAAGATTTGTGCATAGAGGATATAGTAATGTTTTTCTAAATTGCATGTTGATTATTATGTGGAAATTTGAAATGAACACCACTTGTAGGACATGAGATGTCAGTTCTGAATTCTTGTTAAATTTACTTTTACAGACTATGGGGCCCATGTTGAGGGTCAAGTATGTATACATGATGTACATAAATGTTTCTTCTGCTTTAACGTTAATGTGCATATGGTCAGTTATCTAAATTACAATGGGAAAATGTTCTAAAAGAGAATTTGACATCTCGGATAGTTATAAGACAGTTGGGAAAGGCCCAAGGAGGTCCATGGGTAAAGGCAGTTGCCTTCCCAATTTTCCTCTTCCTGGAGATAAATGATCTCTTATAAAGGAAAAAGGTTTGCCAATATGGTGAGAGGGGAAAAGGTTGAGGAAACCTTGTTGGTTTTGGATCTTGTTGGAGGAGGCCCAAAAGAGTTAGTTGTTGAGCTAAAATTCCTCAGGATAGGATGATGTCAGAGGAATAGGCAGGATGCTTCCAAGAGGGATCTTGTGTTAGACCAAGTGTGGTCATTGTCAAGGAATTGTCTTAGATGTGAAATTGGCTCAATTTGGTTAGTGGAAACTAGTTCTCATTGGTTGGGAGGAGCACTCTTTTTCCCACTATGGTTTTCGTGGAAAACCAAGTTAACTAACCAAGTAAGTGATGTGTTAAAATGATTTTTTTGTATGTTTGTGTAAGAATTTTTTGTACATCCTAACAGGAAAGGAGCTTAATGTTCGGGAAGGAACTACTGGAAGTGTAGTTGCTCTATTGTATTACCATTCTTGTGGATGTCTTTAACAGGGGCTAAGACAATATGTACTTGGTGTAGTTATGACTACTTTGATCATTTTGAAGTTTAGAGAACTGGTTGCTCTTTGAGTACTTGTAGAGGTATTGTGATAAATTATTGTGAATATGATTTGATTGAAAATGTTGTGATTAAAAATAATGTGATTATATTGGACCTGTTGGTCATATGCCATGATGTGCTTGCCATGAAGGTTGTTAAACGACCCTCGGTGCTTGTTGTTGGGCTAATGAAAAAATCTTAGAGTGATTGCCACAACTGATAAACCACATATAATTAAAATTATTGTGTGAAGTGACCATGATTTCCAAGAGTAATTGGAAAGTAACAATAAGTTGGTATAGAGACTTTGTTTTTGTGTTTATAAATTTGAACAATGGCTAAATAATTAAAAGTAAAAATTAAGTATTTTTGTAGTTGTAAATGTTTATTGTTATTGATAAAACACTATTATTTTACTTGTTAGTATTTCTTGGAAATAAAATCCTTCATTTTGAAGGGGAAGGATCCCCTTTTGGTCGTTATGAGATAGATATCATAAGTAAAAGTTAACGATGAATACTGAGGACGATGTTATCTTTAAGGAGGGCAGTATGTAATATCCTTATTCGACGTTCATGAATTATTATTAAATTTACATGACTAACAAAAATTAGCCATCAAAGATTTAGTTAGGTTCAGTTCGGTTGTAACCACCAATTTGTTTCATTGTTTTCTTCGGGATACAATTGGTGGGGCGAGTAAGAAAGACCGACAAATATTTTATAAAATTGAATAAAAGAATGAGACAGGGGCATCGAAACAAATGGTTCATAGTTTTTGAGAAAGTTGCAGGTCCATTATCTGTGCATTTATTATATGACACATTAACTATACATTCTTTGCCTATTTATTCAGGTCACATTTTCATGATGGCCATACGACTACACTGCGCCCCAAGGGATATTAGAAAGGATACCATTTCTTATGCTTTCCCATATTAAAAGGCATATCGTTGTTGGATGTCAAGGTCAAGCTTTGTCGATTAAGAGCTCACATTTCATTGTCGCATATATGATACAATGCCTTGCACAAACTATTATGGCAGAGAGTCGTATGATTAACATATTACAAGAGTTATATAAATAAAAAATCGTGCAAAAGATGAAATGTGTAGGTTGTGCTCAGGTTCAAAGACATGTTTTACTTTCTTCAGAAAGGTTGTTCTCCAACCTCATAGAAGAATGAACCCTACACTAAAATACATTATAAGAGAAAAAAATAGAAAAGTTATTAGATGTAGTTTTTATCTATCTAATTTCGAAAAATAATTGTCCCTAAGAAGAATAGAAAATGGAGAATTTGCATTGATTACAGAGAAATTAATAAAGCCACCAAAAAATATCAGTTTCCATTGCATTTTATTGACCAAGTTTTGGTTGTTCTTGTAGGGAATATGTTTTTTCCATTTCTTTATGGATTCAATGGGTATTCAGTCCTAAAGACCAGGATAAGACCACCTTCACCTACCCATGGGGAGTCTTTTCCTACCTGGTTCTTCCATTTAACTTGTGTAATTCCCTTGCCTGCTTTCAAAGGGATGTATTAAGAATTTTCTCTGACCTTGTACATGACTCAGTAGATATTTATATTGATGACTTCACACCTTATGGAGATGCTTTCCAAGAAGCTCTCTCCAACATGTGCAATTTTTTGTAAATATGTATAGATATGAATCTCTCCTTGAGCCCTAAAAAGTTCCAATTTTTTATGAATGAAGGGATTGTTTTAAGGCACTTTCTCTCTAAGGAAGGATATCAAGTTGATCCCAATAACATAGTCATCATTAGAAAGGTTTATGTTCCTCAAAAACAAAAAGATGCTAGGAGAATTTTAGGACTTGCTGAGTACTATAGAAGAGTCATTAAGTATTTTAGTAAGATTGCTTCACCATTGCTTTGTCTATGAACAAAAGATTCAAAATTATATTGGACATATCTATGTCAAAGGAATTTGAAGAGATCAAAGATAAACTGACAACTGCACTAGTTGTTAGAGGCCCAAATTTGGCCTTTCCCTTTAACATCCACACAGATGCATCTGACAAATAAGTTGGTGCAACACTAGGAAAGCTTGAAGGTAAATTGCCTTATGCCACCTATTTCATTAGCAATAACTTTTCCAAAGCTAAGCTTAATTACATAGTTACCGAAAAGGAACTTTTAGTTGTTGTACATTCTTTGAATAAATTCAGGCACTTCATTACTGACCATGTAGCAATTAAGTATTTAATGAATAAAGTTGATATAAATGCTCAAATTATTAGATGGTTATTGTTGTACTACAACAATTTGATCTAAACATTGTTGACAAACCAGGAAAATAAAATGTTGTTGCATATTTTCTATCTAGGTTAACCTTGTCTACAGAAGATGAAGAGATGATGGATGACCAACTCGCGAATGAGAACCCTTTTTCCAATTTCCCCCTCATTTATTTTCAAAGGAGAAAACAAATATTGTCAGGAAGAGTGCTCCTTATACTTTGATTGTGGATAACCTATTCAAGTTGGGGCTTGATAAGATCCTGAGAATATGTGTGAGGGAACATGAGGCTTATGAAATTCGCTTAGCTTTTCATGATGGACCTTGTGGGGGGACATTTTTTTATAAGAGGGCAACCTAAAAGATTCTTAAGGCATACTATTGTTGATGCACCCTTCATTGAGATGCCAAAAGGTACACTGCACAATGTGATGAATGTCAGAGGATGGGGAAACCTACTTAGAGGGATGTGATGCCTTTACAACCTCAAGTGACTTTCAAGCCATTTTAGAAGTGGGGCATGGACTTCATTAGCCCTATTTATCCTACATCTAGACAAAATAAGTACATCATTGTGTGCACAAACTATTTGACCAAGTGGGCTAAGGTGAAAGTAGTAAAGGAAGCAACAAAGAAAAAGGTAGTTGAATTCTTAAGGGAAAACATCTTCTAAAAATTTGGTTTCCCAAGAGAACTAGTGATAGACCAAGGTTCTCAATTCACTTCCAATATGATAGAGGGGATCATGAGGAAACATCATATCAGACATAAAAAATCTACCCCATATCACCCTCAAGAAAATGGGCAAGTGGAGGTGACTAATAGAGCACTGGAAACCACTCTGACTAAGGTAGTTAGAAATAGTAGGAAATATTTGGCAGAAATGCTTGTTGAGGTGACTTAGACCTACAACACCACTTAGAAGACCACTACTTGGTTCAACCCTTTTGAGTTGGTATATGGAAATAAGGCCCTACTATCTATTGAGTTTGAGTAAAATATGCTAAGAATTGCAGCAGAACTTGATGTGGATCTTACCAAGGCACAAGAAGAGAGACTGCATCAACCAAATTCACTTAATGATCTCATGATCCACGCTCTAATGCACATTGAAATGGTTTAACTGCAAAGGAAATTTTGGCATGATAAACACATTAATACCAAAGCCTTCCTAGACAATGATTGGGCCCTCTTGTATGGACCTAGGTTCAAATATTTTAAAGGAAAACTCATGACTAGATGGTTGGGACCATATCTAGTTGAAAAATGCCATGATGATGGCTCATTTCAGATCCATACAATTGATCAAGAGCAGATCCTACTTCAAGTGAATGGCTACAGGTTCAAGTTCTATAGGAAGCCCATATCAAGGGCTAAGTTTATTGATCTAAGAAGGAAATATTTGAATGTGATTGAGATCATCAGAGCTCTAATCCATTCAGTGTTTGGTCAACAAAGGGAAAAAAATGAAAAAAAAAAATCCTTAAGTGAAAACCTCCCTTGAGGCACTTGAGGTAGACTCATTTGTTGAAAACCTTGGTGAGGTAACCTATGAACCTAAGAAAAAGAAAAAAAAATAGAAGTAAGAAAATATCCCTAGGTGAAAACCTCCCTTGAGGAACCTTGGGTAGACCCACTAAAGCTGAAAACCTCCATAAGGAAACTAGTGGGCCTCAAAATAAAAATAAAAAAGAAGAAAAAAGAGATAAAACAAAAGAAAAAAAATGGTGAAAAAAAAACATTTTACTCACTATGATGAATGTGCAGGTACAAGATAAAATCAACAAGCAAGACAGGTAGGCTACCCTACATTCACAAGCACATTCACCTTCAAAAGAACTAGGATGCGTCTCCACCCCATTTTCATCCATTACCAAAACATTCATAAGCTTCCATCCAACAAGACCCTATAATGCTATAGGATGCCACAAAATGAATAGAAAAGACACATGTCTTAAGTTTTCTTCACCTACAAGCGAGAGAAAGGTACCTAAGGCTTCTTAACATCCATACAATTCAACAACACCTGTCACCTTCCATTATTCCCTTCACTGTTTCTCACTTTTCACTCACAACGACTCAACAGTTTCACTTTCCCATATTAGTCACAAGTAAAAACCTCTCCATCACCACCACCAGCTTCCCTCTAAATTATCAAAAAATTTCAAAAGCTCCAAGACGTAAAATCATGAGTTTGAGGAGATTTTATGACTGTTATAGGGAACACACATTCTGATAGCATCCTTTAAAAGCCCTACAGGGCCAAGTCTTCGTCGTGTTTGAAAAAGAGCCACAGATTCCACTATCTCCATAGGAAAATAAAATCAATCCTGAGAAGCTGTACGATCTCTAGTAAGCTATTATAGGATCTCCCATAGACCTATAACAACAACACTTTAACCACCTATAGCAACAACAACATCAACACTTAAAGGATTCAAAAAAATGTTTCTAGAAGCAACAACAGTAATATCAAAACTCCCAACAAAGATATCAAAGGAAACTAAAATATGTAGCATAGTCCTCAAAGGTAGCCTCAACATCTACATCAGAAGCATCCATGACACCCACACGAAGCACTGAAGGTAAGGCACATGTATGCATCTCTCAAACCTGACCCTTTGAACGTATTCTAATATTGAGAAAACATTAAAAGTGTAATAAGGAAAGGTTTTTATAACCTTATTTAGTTAGCTGGAAGCCTCAACCATATCTAACAATGAACTTCACTTTTTCCACCAAGACACCCACACATCTGGGAGAAGAACAAGACAAAAAAATAAAAGACTCTATAGGGTGGGTCTATATCATTTACTCATTGTGAGAAACATGGAGCATAATGAGGAAGGTGGGGGGGAACTCACCTTTGCACGCTAAGCCCATCACCTCACATAAGCCTCAACAAATGACCACCTCAATAGAGGCCCTATGAGTCTATTATGCATGAAAATTTGTTTCAAAATTCAACAAGGCCCCTCCATTGCTACAAGAGATCAACCCCACTACAAAGCTTCCAAGACAATATGCTACAGGAACCTACATGAATTTTCTACAAGAGATTGATAGAGTGATACATGAAGGAAATGTTTTCCTAGAACAACAATCAAAGCCTAAAAAAGAAAGGGGACATTTAGACGAAATGCAAGTGAAAGAGTTTCTCCCCACTTACATTTGACATAAGTGGTAAAACATCTCAATTATCAGAAAGAAACCCTTTGCATTTTATATTATGAATTCTAATAGGTGCAACAATTGAACGATCTAAGCATTTCCTTATGAATATTGTGTACCAAATGATGGAAGGTTCCATAATGTAGTTCCCCTTTCCCAAATTTGAAGACAAAATTTACATCTATTTTTTTACACAAAATTTCCCACTTTATAGGAAACCAAGGTCCTGTAGCATTAGAAGAGCAATACCCCATTCCTTGCTCCATTTTTTCATAATTATACTAAGACACGGGGGAGGATATAATAAGACAAATCCAAAATACACCTCAAGAATCCATCAAATCCCTAAAGTCAGAGACATTTTTGAGAGTTTCCATTTGCTAGGATTTTCTAAAAAGCTTATGGATTTTAATGATGAAGTTTCTCTAGAATTTGCCTCAAACCTCCAACAACCTGAAGGGCATGAGATGATTACTATGGAAAGAGGCATAATTATATATCTGAATGAGGATCTTATTAGCAGGATCACCACTCTTGCCAAGGTATTCAAATGGAGTAAAGAGGGGAGGCTTGATGGCACAATCACTACTAAGAAAATATTTTTTCTCCAAAATGAACAACTCGTGGAGGAGGAGAATGGGGTGAGAAGATAAAGCTTACCACATCCATGGTATGAGGTGTCTTACTGCACCCTCAAATACATTTCCTATGAGGAAAGGCTCAATATTGTCTATTATGCTACTCTACTAATTAATATTTCAATTTGACTTACTTTCCCAAGAGAAACTCAACATCCCACACATTCTCCTTCATTCCTTAAAGGAGATGAGAACAAGAGTAAAAGGGGAAAATAATAACTATTTATCTCACCATGTTCCAATTAAAATGATAGTTCTAGATGCCCTATAGTACCTACAAAATCCTATCTCCTAGAATGTCTTCATTGATATGGCCAGGGAAGGTTTCATAAAAACATAATTAGAACCTCAAACAGGTTCAAAAGAGGTAGTAACCAAAGAGGAAGCTAAGGCGGGGAAAAAAGAAGAAGTTTAGGTTGGAACAAGCGAAGAAACAAAGGAAGAATTGGAGGAAAAGACAAATAAAGAGGTAGAATAACAAGAATAGCTACAATTGAACTAAAAACAGAGCCACAGATAACTAAGGTAGGGTTGGTAAAGATTCATTTGTTGGAAATAATACTGAGAGGGGGGGTGAATCAGTATTATTAAGTCAATAAAACTTTTTCATTTCCATACTCTGATTCATATATGTTGCTTCAGTTAAGAATACCCGCGTATATTCAGTAAACTTATGATTCAGTTAATTGATCTTCAATGAGTGCATTAGAACATTATTAACCATATTAACAGTAAACAGGTGCAGTAAAATAGAACAGATCATCTCACATAAGCCACACGCATGAACACCATGATATAATATGGAAACCCAATGTGGGAGAAAACCACCTGCTGCAAGTCATCTCAATCTTCTTCTTAATAAGAAAATCCTTTTACAAAAGTTCTGTACTAGTGCAGTCCTTTACCAGTACGCAGGCTACTACCTACAGAGAGCTATAACCCTCTCTCGTTCTCTAGTCTCTCCTGGAAGGGAGCTACAACCCCCATAGTTCTTGTACTAGCCGATCCATTTACTAGTACGCAGGCTACTACCTGCTACAATGCTCCAAAGTTTTCAACGGCTACTGGAAGGGAGCTACCACCTCCTTAGCTCTTGTACTAGCTAAGATACTAGTACGTAGGCGCCGACCTACAATATTCTCTCCTCCAGGTACCACGTTTCATACATTTTCATACTGGATACTCCTGAAGCACAACACATAATCTGAAAGGCCACGTTTCATCCAATTTTCATACTGGACCCATTAATATCATTGAAGCACATAATCAATCAATCTTCTGAATCATCCAAACACCAGATCAATACATATACAAGGATAATATGTGTGTTAGCAACCCGATCTAGTCCATTAGATCACATAAATATGAGTCATTATGATCCTGATCCATTACTAGATCTCATCCATCAACACAATCAATCAAACTGAATATGTAGAATACTGACACCATTAAACATTCATCATAACACATCAACAACCTGAACCACCTGTAACTTTAAACATCATAGCTAAATGGTATACGCTACTACAATGAACCAAACCTGCGTACATACGCGCTTTCACCAAAGCCAACCCGCATACAGATCTATAAATATTCAATCATGAATTGCAGCGATTTCAAACTTAAGTTATACCCAGTTCAGATCATTACAAGCGTTAGTATACAGATCTAGAATAAGCATAATAAAATATATAGAGATAGTTCCTTTCAAACCATTTGATCCCTATCTATCCTTAGATCTTGTTCTCCATCAACCGGTGAGATCCCTCTTTAGCTCAGATCTAGATCTTCACCATAACCCAATCACAGTATTCCAGATCTAGCACTTTATCAGATATTCAATAATTCAGATGATGCTTTGCCAAATGATCTCCTTCCTCTTTTATAGTCTTAGGCATTTCACAATACCACGGTCCAAAACCATAATAACACAATACCACAGACCCAATACTTGAGATCAACACTTTTGGATGCAATACCACGGACCAAAACCATAGGATCAAAAACTGTCGGACTAATACCATGAACCAACCATGAAAGTGCGTGAGATCAACACTTTTGGATGCAATACCATAGACCAAAACCATAGGATCAAAAACTGTTAGACTAATACCATGAAGCAATCATCAAAGTGCGTGAACTTTTCTCTTGCATGAAGGGAACTTTTCTCTGCATGAAAGTGTGTGAACTTTTCTCTACATGAAAGAAACTTTTCTCTGCATGAAAGTGCGTGAACTTTTCTCTACATGAAAGAAAATTTTCTCTGCATGAAAGTGCGTGAACTTTTCTCTACAAGAAATAAAATTTTCTCTTCGTGAAAGTGTGTGAACTTTTCTCTACATGAAAGAAACTTTTATCTTCATGAAAGTGCGTGAACTTTTTTTCTACATGAAAGAAACTTTTATCTTCATGAAAGTGCGTGAACTTTGAAAATAACTTTGCTGTACTATAATTTATCATTTGTGTGATTTGCCATCAAGGACAACACTTGTCTCATAATGCCAACATCATTTAGCATAATCAAAGGCTCGTGATATACCAACACCACAGGTAGTATCATATAAGCCTTGGGAAGTTATTGAGACATGAACAAGATATACAAAGAAGAGGAGAAAGGGGGAAAAGGAGGGTACTACAGAAGATAACCTAAAAATTATAAGAAGAATTTCGGTGTAAATCACATGTAGAAAACCTTTGTCGACGCGTTTCGAACCAACCAGTGTGGTTCATCGTCAGGACAAGTTGAATGAATGGATCTCGCTTAGCATATTAAATAGATAGGGCAGAACATTCTAGACTAGGTAATGGCTATAATGACAACGGCTAGATTTGACCGGGAAACGGCTAGTTGATTTTGATAAGGGTTAAAAACTTTATTAAATAAGTTAATATTCTTATTAAAATACGAAATGGATCATTTTATAATTATAACTATATATTAGAATAAGTAAAATTGAAAAAGTAAATCATAAAATAAATTAATCTAAAATTGTTAGTTATCAAAGTTATTATAAATATTAGTTAGTTATAGAGTAATCTATAAATTGATTAAATTATTATTAACTAGTTATAGATTACTCTATAACTAACTAATATTTATAATAACTTTGATAACTAACAATTTTAGATTAATTTATTTTGTGATTTACTTTTTCAATTTTACTTATTCTAATATATAGTTATAATTATAAAATGATCCATTTCGTATTTTAATAAGAATATTAACTTATTTAATAAAGTTTTTAACCCTTATCAAAGTCAACTAGCCGTTTCCCAGTCAAATCTAGTCGTTGTCATTATAGTCGTTACCTGGTCTAGAATGTTCTGCCCTATCTATTTAATATGTTAAGCGAGATCTATTCATTCAACTTCTCCTGACGATGAACCACACTGGTTGGTTCGAAACACGTCGACAAAGGTTTTCAACATGTGATTTACGCCGAAATTCTTCTTATAATTTTTATGGATCACAGAAGCCTCAATTCAACAATAGATAACCTAAAAGTCCAAATTACTGCTACTTTAACTACCCTAATCACTCCAACCAAGTCCAAAGCAAGAAAACCAAGAGAACGTCCTCTTTATTTCAGGAGAAGGAAAAGCAATAGAATAAATCTCACTGGAAAATATCAGCCTAGATCTCCAACTCTAATTACCATTGAAGGGTCACCTAGCCTTGAGGAGGGAGGACCTTGAGTGGGAGAAGAACCAAATTTAATGATACATTCCACATCACTTAAAGGAAAAGACGTATAAGAAAAATAAGAAAGGCCAAGCACTTAATATACAATATTTCCTGAGCAAACCATAATGTTATAGGAGCAGACTACAAAGCTACAAGAGAAGATTGTAGAGCTACATAAGTAGACTACAGAGCTACAGGAACTAGAAGCTCAATCAAACCTCTCTTCCTATTACTCATGGATTGAGGCAAGGAAGGTACTCCTATCCACCTTGCACCAATTATATTCTTTGAGCTTGAGGTAGAGAGGGGTAGAACCTATAGGTGGATGCAAATTTCAAAATCTAAAGGGGTTGTTGACATTAGCATCATGGAGGAAAAGATGAAAAATATGGCAGAATATATGTCACCCCTCATATTTCAAAAGGCTAACCGAAGATATTGTATGGAAAAGGACAACAAGAAGCTGAGGACCCAGCTACAACAAACATAAAAGTTGTTGCAAGAAAAAGAAAACTAGCTTGCCACTATGACCAATCTCTCCTTGGAAGTTGTAAGCTGCAAAAACCATTAAAATTTATATTCTCTATTTTTGTAAGATCAACGGTGTCAATTTCATATTATAACATTAGCACAAAAAGGTTCCCTTCCCCTACAGGATGCAAGATAAATTATTGATTTTTGCCTTCAATGTAGCATTGAGGACAAAGCCAATTTATAGAATTCTACATGCATAACTTAGTACTGACTGACATGAACATATTGGACCCAAATTCATAGTTGGGTTATGAAAAATTGATGGCCATAGAGTCATGGATAAGCCATGAGGAAATAATGATAGAGGAGGTAAAGAAATTGCTAGCACAGGAAGTAGAGGAACCATAATGGATCAAACAGAGTTTCCATCCCCACAATCGCCTCATTACCAATCATAAACTCATATAAAAAGATCCTAACCTAGTAGAAATATACAAGAAAATGCGGGATAATTCCATCCTCCACTTTGAGGATACCTTTAGGCTATTGGGTGAGAAAGGCTTGCATCCATGCCAAAGGAGATGGCACATATTTCAATATATTTTTAGGATGAGAGAATATCATTCACCTAAAAGGTTGAGAATTACATTAGCCAAAAATTCTTTATACAAGAGAATCCATCAGGCTAGGAGAGTAACTCCACAAATGAATTGTGTTTTCGCATTAAGAGAAAAAATGGATATATACAATGAGAGGGACACTATTGGGATTCATCTTCCAATGTATTTTACTTTCTATTTACAATATTAACATGAATTTTCCTAATCCCAAAGATTAGGTGTCAACATTCCCACCCTTAATCTTAAGGGATGTTGGTGAGTCAAAGCATCATTTTGAACCTTTCAAACTTTTAGCTTCCAAGCACTTCGGTGAAGATGTCTGCAATCTGCTAATTTGTGGAACAATGTTGTAGGTGGATTTTTTTGGCTTCAACATGATATTGAATCAGATGATACTTTGTATTGATATGCTTGGTTCGATCATGAAACTTTGGGTTCTTGGCTAACTTTATTGTAAAAGTGTTTTCAATCAAAAGAGGATTTGAATGCACTTGTTTCTCCTGCAAATATTCTAGAATTTTCTTGAGCCACACAATTTCCTTTGTTGCTTCAGCTGCTGCCACATATTTTGCTTCAGTTGTGGAATCAGATAGAATTGATTATTTTTAATTAAAGTATCTGATTGTTGTAATCTATTGAAAAGCGTGTAGTTACCAGTAGACAGACATGAAATAAACACATGATAAGCATATACAAAGATGTAAAACAATGTAAACTTTGAAACGGGAACTGAAACTGTTACCCGTTTCGTAGAGATAGCAAAAAAATGACCCGATTTTCAAAAGTGGTGATGCAGAATACACATGTTTTTTTTAGAACATGGTTTTTGGAACTTTAATTTTTTTCATGTGCATTAAGTTTTAGAATGGTAGTGATTTTCATGCTGATTTTAAAAAGTGAGTATTCTGCATCACACCCTTTTTTTAAAAGACCTATTTTTTGACTTTAAATTTTCTAGTGTGTGAAATGTAAAAAATTATTTTCTTTTTGAAGTGGTCATTTTATTCATATTTTCTTGTTCTCTATCATAATTTTTTTTTTTTTTTTAGTGGGGTTTTTATTGTTTTGCGTTTTTAAATTAGAAAGTCGATAGTTTGAATTTTAGATAATCTACATATTTATACATCCTTAATTAATTTTTCAATCCACATGAAATAATTGTTTCTAAAAAACAACATTTTTTAACAATGAACATAAAAATAACCATTTTTAACATAAATATAACAAAAAAACTAAACGTTTTGATAATTTTTTTCTAGAATTAACATGTCAAAATCACAATTTTTATACAAAAATATTAACTAAAAATGGTCAAATAATAGTTTTTTTTATGAATTTCATGTCAAAAAAATAATAATAACAACTTTTTTTTCAAAAAATAATAATTAACTTAAAAATCAATGCGAAAATCACAAATTACAAATATTGAACACATAACAACTTTAATTCATTGATTATTCTTTTCATGAAATGTCAGAGTCAAAACATTGCAAAGCTTGATTTCCATGTATAACTTAAATTTAATCAACAATGTCACGTAATCCAAACTCTTCGTCCTCTAGAGTTTCATCATTGTCATCTTCCACAATATTTTCTGCTTCCTTTTGCGCAATTTCCTCTTCTAATGGGTCTTTGATATCTGCAAATCTCCCAATATATGTCTTTCCAAACATTCCATGTAATGGTGGTTGGGGTTCCTTTGCCTTTTTTGCCACACGTGATTCACTAAAGTCCCCTTTCTTCATCCCAATTTTTTGCATTGCATCTGGAAGAAATTGAAGAGCATTAATTCTTTGCTGAATGAAATTGCATTGTAATGGATCTTTCTCAATTGCAATGCAATTTCTTCCTTTTTGAAGGCAGCATGCTAGTGTTGTACCTAATTATCAAGCACAAAAAAATAATGAAGTAAATTAGTACAATGACATATTAATTAAAAAAAAGAACATATTGAAATTCAATTCCATGTGGCAAAACCTACGTGAGCCAGAAAATAAATCCAGAACTCAATATCCTTCATTTGAACATATGTCTATAAGATAGTTAATCAATAATTGTGGTTTCTGATAAATGTTAACTATCTCTCCTTTCGTTTCTTTGTCTTCATATGTTAGTTTTCTCACAATAGTATCATAAGTCAGTATTTGGCTATGACTCTTTCTGTCCACCCGATTAAAAATCATAGACATATGGCTATCATCTTTTGCCCAACTATCAATATGAATGAACTCACAGTCATTTATAAATTGTTGATATTCATTGTTAAGAAGATTTGACTTTTGCGTGTAACATAAAATAGTAAAAGTTCAATTAACTTGTACATAAATGAATTTTTCAACATTAATCAAATATACCTTTAAACATCTTACCATGTAAGTTGCATCCTTGAATTTGTTTTCCCCTTGAAGCTTGACAATACCATTGCCAATTGTGTGTCTGAATGAAATGTCACAAATCTCCATAATGGTGATGATGTCACTTCCATAAATCCCGCCACCACTTTATTAAAAGCTTGATAAGTATAAGTGTCACTATCATAGTAAATGTTTGGAATATTGAAACCATGGGGAATATCTGCAATAACCAGGGCATAATCCCTTTTTGGTACGAGTTTAGCAATATCTTCACAGTCGCCTTGTATTACTTGATATTGAATAGTGTCTAGCCCATTCCAAATGAAATGATTAAGAGTTGGATCAAGTTCAACATTCTTAATACGTTGCTTTCTCAGTCTTTCAATCTTTATTTTTTCAATAAAAGTCTTGAAACTGTCTGGTGCTCCATTATCTTCTTTCCTCATCTTTTACCAAACAAACAAATGTATGTGTAAGTTTTAAATTAAAAATAGTACACAGATGATTAAAACTGAATGTATAAATCAAGTTACCTTTTTAAATGCAAGATAAAAAGATTTTAATGTTGATGTAGAACTTGAATCTGGATAGTTGCGTACAACATCATCCCAACTATCTTCATTCAACAATTTAACCATTTGTTCCTGAATTTTCATGTAAACTTTGTGACTGCATAGATAAAGTAAGAAAAAGTTAATATAATGATATGTATAACAAATACTACCAATAACAACATGTTTTATTTAAAAGATAACTATAATCCTGGAAATAAGTAAAACTAATTCAACAAACTTACTTTTGAAATTCTTCAGACATTTCTTCCAATGATAATTCCCCTGACCTCACACGAGATAATATTGTTTTGACAATTTTTTCATCTTTCACTCCTTGCATCGCCCTCCAAGGCGTGATGGTCATATCGTCTGGAAGTTGCTTCAGTTCAGGAGCTGATTTATTGTTACTACATATCAATGGCTTAGACCTTTTGACCCTCTGGTTTTTAATGCCAATGTCTTCCCACATGCTAAAAATGTCATCAATCAAATTCCAAATATCTCCAGTTCTAAATGCCAATTGGAAAATGTTATCAACACCTCTGAATAAATCGCTATATCTGCTGTCTTTTCCACCTTTTGAATTGGTTTTCTCTTCAATTTGATAGCCTATTTCCATACAACATTCCTTTCGGAAATCTGCAGTAATATTTATCTTATCCCCACCACATTTTTCTAGGAATTCACTATGAATAAATCTAACCTTTTGGATCAAAGTCATAGACATCCTATATTCATTATCTGAATTATGATCCCATGCCACTAACTTTGCTTCTGTTTCATTTAAACCAGCATAAATGATACATTTCATTGTTTCAAAACGTGGGTTATTAGGATATTCCTCCATCAATTGTCTTTGAGCTTCAACAGAATGGTTCCCCCCAAGCACATAATAATTGTATTCAAAACATTTTGACTTATCAAATGCTTCTTTGTTGGGAACTTGAAGTGGATCAACAAGAAGCACATAACTAACCACATGAGCATATGGATTGTACCTCATCAATGTCTTCAAGTTGTGAACATGCAGATGATGTGGCTTTCTGACTTGATATTGGCATTGTCCTTCACTTGCCTTATAGGTTTGTCTGACATTTAACTGAAATGTACGACCACCATCAATTAAGTTTCTCTTTGTCAAATTCTGTCGAATGGCATTTTGTTTTGTTTTGATTATTCCATCATCTAAATCAGCTCCTGGTGTAATGATTTCTCTGCTTTCTTTTGAAGTTTCACTAGGTTCTTGACTGCTGGTAATGACTACTTCAAGATCTTCAACTCTACTTTTTTTCATCATAACATTCTTAAGAGATCTATTCTTGGGCATTGTTACTTTTGGTCTTTTACGACCTTCATCAGTTCCAATGTCATCTTCAGTAATGGCAACATATGCTTCATTGTCAATTTCAAGTTCATCATCCTCAAAAGTAACTTGTTTACCCTTGCTAGATTTATCCACCAGAGGCCTTTTTTTCTGATTCTTTGGATGTAGTTTTGTAGCATCATCAATTACTACATTTTCCATGTTTTCCATATCTTCTTCTGACACTGAGTAAAAATGGCTGACAACTTTCATGATATCATGCTCTATGAAATGAATGCCTCCCAACCTAATTGAACAGCTTTCAACAAAATTCTGCCAAACAAAATATCATGTGTTAATATAAACAAAGTTAAAAAAATATAGCGAGACACTTTCAAAACGCAAAATAAAAATAAAAATAACAATACTTACGATGTTTTGTGTCATCTCATTTACGATTTGTTTACACAACTTTGTAGATATATCTCTCGTGTCATATAATGAATATGATGGTATTTAATCCTTTCATGTGACTTGGGAGCTTTTGTAAGTACGTAAACAACTTCAGTGTTTGGTACCGAAAACATATCTATGACTCTTCCCATCACCTCCAAATTTTCATTATTATGGGGTATATCAATGTATAGATATATATTCACAATTGTGCTCTCTCTTTCTTTCACATACCAGACTCTTGATGGAAATTTCACCTCTTTTGAACTTTTCCAATCTCAGATTAGCTTCTTATCACTTGAAGCACTTGAAATATTTGTAGGCATGAGCTCAGGTGGAGTTCGTTCACCAATGTTTTCTAAAGATACACCTTTAAGACTCTTTGGTCCAGAAAGATTCACAGAAATTTTCCTTGATGCCATTTTCCTAAAAAAAACACATAAATTAGTAAATAAAAAAACATATTAACTTAAATTAATAACAAAAATATACCATAAATTTTTTATTTGTATAATCAGAATTGCCCAGCCACCTCTAACGGGCAGGCGGATCGATGGGCGAGCGGGAGGTCAGGTGAGCGATAATGAGGCTAAGTAGACATTTAGGCAAGTATGGACGAGCCCCTACCCACGCGCCCCCCACAACCCCTAAGCTTGCCCCCCTCCTCGGCCGCCCCTCCCCTTCCCTCACCCTACCCCCTACCGTCCCCCCACACTCTCGCGCCCCATCCCCCCTCGCCCCCCGCCCCCAAAACCCCCTTCCCCCCCCATCCCCCCAAACCCCCTACACCCCCCAACACCTCTCCGCGGCCGCCCCTCCCCACCGCGCGCCCCCCTCGTCCCCCCCAACCCCCCGTCCACCCCTACCCCTGTGCCCTACCCCATCCCCCCCCATCCCCGTGCCCTATCCCCTCCCCCATCCCCGCGCCCTATCCCCTCCCCCATCCCCCCCACCTTCTGCCCCTACCCCTACCCCTTACCCCCCCATCCCCCCCCCTACACCCTACCCGCGCCCTACCCCTCTACCCCCCCCCCCCCCCCCACTACCCCACCCATCCCCCCCGCGCCCTACCCGCGCCCTACCCTTACCCCCCGCATTCCCCCCCGCCCCCTACCCCTACCCCCCCACCCCATCCCCCCCCCATTCCCCCCCGCCCCCTACCCTCCCCATCCCCCCCCACCCCCCTACCCTCCCCCTACCCCCCCCATTCCCCCCCGCCCCCTACCCTTACCCCCCCACCCCATACCCCTACCCCCCCATTCCCCCCCCGCCCCATCCCCCTACCCCCCCCATTCCCCCCCCCCTGCCCCCTACCCTTACCCCCCCACCCCACCCCCCTACCCACCCTATTCCCTCCGCCGCCCCCTCCCCACCCAGCACACCCTCCGCCCCCTACCCGCCCCACCCCTCCCCCTCCGCCACCCCTCCCCTACCCCCTCCGCCCACCCCTTCGCCCACCGCTCCCCCTCCCCAGCCCCCTCCCCGGCCCCTTCACCCACCCCGCCCCCTCCCCGGCCCCTTCGCCCACCGCTCCCCCTACCCCGCCCCCTCCCCGCCCCCTCCGCCTGCGCAAGGCCACCCCCGGGCCGCCCCGCCCCGCCCGACCGGCCCGGGGGTGGCCCTGCGCGCGGCCGCGCCACCCCCGGGCCGCCCCGTCTCGCCCGACCAGCTGCGGGTCGATTCCGGGGCTGGGCGGCCCGAGGGTGGCGCGGCCGCGCGCAGGGCCACCCCCGGGCCGCCGGTCGGGCGGGGCGGGGCGGCCCGGGGGTGGCCCTGTGCGGGCGGAGGGGGCCGGGGAGGAGGCGGGGTGGGCGGAGGGGCCGGGGAGGGGGCGGGGGAGTGGGAGCTGTGGGCGGAGGGGGCTGGGGAGGGGTGGGCGGAGGGGGACGGGGGAGGGGGAGCTATGGGCGGAGGGGGCCGGGGAGGGGGCGGGGGCGGGGGAGGGGCCGGGGAGGGGGAGGGGTGGGCGGAGGGGCCGGGGAGGGGCGGGGGAGGGGGAGGGGTGGGCGGGGTGGGCCGAGTAGGGGAGGGGGAGGGGTGGGCCGGGTGGGCCGGGGGAGGGTGTGTGGGGTGGGGAATGGGGGGATAGGGTAGGGGGCGGGGAGGGGGGGAATGGGGGGGGTGGGGGTGGGGGGGGGTGGGGGGTAGGGTAGGGGGATGGGGTGGGGGGGTTGGGGTAGGGCGCGGGTAGGGTGGGAAGGGGGTAAGGGTGTAGGGGGGGGTAGGGGTAGGGGCAGAAGTGGGGGGGGTAGGGTGCGGGTTGGGGGGGGGGGCAGAAGGGGGTGGAGGGAGAGGGGGCACGGGGAAGGAGTTAGGGGGTGGGGTCCATGGGGCCGGCGTTAAGGAAGGGGCGGAGGAGTTGAGATTGGAGGGGAATGGGAGTTAGGGGGTGGGCTTATGGGGAGGAGAGTTGTGGGGTAGGGAAGGAAGAGTTGGGGAAAGGGTGCATGGGTGGGTGAGTTGGGGGTGGCAAGGGCTGACGCATGGGTAGGATAGAAGGGGGAAGAGGGCATGGGTGAATGAGAAAGATCGGTAATGGGTTGGGGGAAGGGGGCACGACGACGGCCTACCCACGGTTATTGGGTGATTGAGTTTGATTGGGCCCACCATGCTCACGATTGACATAATTGTTATTTTGGCTTGGAAAAATTATTAATTTAAAAAAAAAAAATCTTCTTCGACGTTAAATTAATTTAATATGAAAATTTTGAAAAAAAATTGAACTTACCTTTCAATTGCGATAATTCTTCGTTGAATATGTTGTTGATAGCAATATAGCCGCTCCACAAATTCACAAGTCTTTCAACGAACTTCAGAAAACCTGGATGTGAGGTAAGTAATAGTGATAACGAAATTTAATATATAAGTGAAATTACGAAGATGTTTTTCTATACGATTAATGTGGGATAATTTGTTTTAAATTATTATAGATCTAATATTGTAGAGTTATTTTATAATGGATTGAATGTGGGATTAATTTGTTTTAGAATATATTATAAAAATTAAAAAAAAATAAATTAGTTGTTTAGTAAATATTATATACTTTAACTATTAGAATAATTAATATAGAAGTTGTGTTTACAATTTGAATTTCAGTGATTGATTTCATAAAAAAATTTAGTTTATGTTTTTCAATGAATTGTAGAATAAAATAATAAAGGTAAATAAATCTAACAAACTTTTGGAGGGAAATATTTTCGCGAAAATTTTTGGAGGGAATAATTTTGGAGGGAATATTTCATTCTTTAAGCTATATAATATTCTTCGGAGACTCCATTTGTATCATTCAACATCTTCTATTTTAAAGGGATGGATTGTTCTGATGGTGAAGTTTCGATTTATACACCATCAACATCTTCATCGCGTAACAACTCTATTCATATTGATGAATATAGCGGGAATTCTTCCACTATGAATAGAAAGTCAATTCTTCCACTTAGTCCCAATTCTAAAGACTACGAGAGCAACACTGATGAAAGAGGGGATGGAGAATTTCAAATTAATAAAGAGTCACAGATTCCACTTAGTCCAAATTCTAAGGACTATGAAAGCAGCGGTGATGAAGAGCATGATGGTGAAGTTCAAAAGAATGGAGTGTCACGATGTCCACTTAGTCCTAATTTTGAGGACTATGAGAGTAGCAGTTTTGAAGAGTGTGATGGTGAAGTTCAAAAGAATGGAGGGTCACGGTGTCCACTCAGTCCTAATTCTGAAGACTATGAGAGCAGCAGTTTTGACGTGCATGATGGCGAATTTCAAAATAATGGAGTGTCATGGTGTCCACTTAGTCCTAATTCTAAGGACTATGAGAGCAGTAGTGATGAAAAGTGTGATAATGAATTTCAAAAAAATGGAGTGTCAAAGTGTCCACTTAGTCCTAATTCTAAGGACTATGAGAGCAGCAGTGATGATGAGTGTGATAATGAATTTCAAAAGAATGGAGTGTCAAAGTGTCCAGTTAGTCCTAATTCTAAGGACTATGAGAGCAGCGGTGATGAAGCGCGGGATGATGATTTTCAAAAGATTGGAGTATCACAATGTCCTCTTAGTCCCGATTCTAAGGACTATGAGAGCAGCAGTGATGAAGCGCGGGATGATGATTTTCAAAAGATTGGAGTATCACAATGTCCTCTTAGTCCTGATTCTAAGGACTATGAGAGCAGTAGTGATGAAGCGCGGGATGATGATTTTCAAAAGATTGGAGTATCACAATGTCCTCTTAGTACTGATTCTAAGGACTATGAGAGCAGCAGTGATGAAGCGCGGGATGATGATTTTCAAAAGATTGGAGTATCACAATTTCCACTTAGTCCTGATTCTAAGGACTATGAGAGCAGCAGTGATGAAGCGCGGGATGATGATTTTCAAAAGATTGGAGTATCACAATGTCCTCTTAGTCCTGATTCTAAGGACTATGAGAGCAGCAGTGATGAAGAACAGGATGAGAGCAGCAGTGATGATCCAATGATGGAGATGTTGCCAAGAAATATTGTATCGAGGAGTAGGAGCAGACCTTTTCGTATCAATGCAAACTATTCTAGTTATACAAGGGGTAGAGCAGAATATCTGACGTGAAGAAGTTCTATCAGCGCTCTCATTTCAAGTGAATGTTGCCAAAAAAATTGCTTGAAACGTATGGATTTCACATTTGCATTAGAAAGCAGGAAGAGATATTTGTCAATGAATAAAAGCATGAAAAACTCATATTTAGTTGGCTGCATGCAATCTACATTGTCAGGTTATGATTATTATATTAGGAATTTATTATTGTGTAGAAAAGCTTTCAAAATGTTTCATTCAATTGGGAATTTTCATCTCTTGAGAATTCAAGAAAATTTGGAAAAGGATCCCACATTTTATTCAGAAGTACGTTATAAAAGACAGTTTGGGCCATTATCAAATACTGCAATGTCATGGATGAAAGATTTCTTTTCAAAGCATGGAGAGTGTATGCCAAATAGAGAGACAATACATATTCCAGATAATTTTTCAAGACGCGAAATCTACAACTTATACAAAGAATATGCAGAAAGTGCTGAGGGACAGGGCCAATTTATTACATATCAATATTTTGTGAAGATATGGAAGAAAGAATTCAATAATGTTCGTATTCATAAGAAGACAAGGATGGGGATTTGCAGTACATGTGCTTCTCTTAAATCAAAAAGGGACAAATGTGAAGGCTCAGAAAGAGGTAAGTGTTCATAACTTTTACTTTCAAAATTGTATAGTCATCAACTATGAAAACATATTTCTTAATGAATTTCTTTTATGTTGTGTAGATTTAATTGTCAAAGAACTTCAGGAGCATCGCGAACAACAAACAAATGAAAGGAAGAAGTTGTACAAGCATCGAAAGAAGTGTTATGATAATCCAAATAAATATTTGGGTTTGATAATTGATGGTATGGACCAGAAGAAAACACTTTTACCACATTTTGTTCGCACACCCAAAAATCTACAAGAGGAAAATTTTATTCAGTTTCACTTGGTCGGTTGTATGGTCTTCAATGGGAAAATGTTGCCAAGGGTGTACTTCATAGCTCCAAATATTCATAATGATGCAAATCTGACCATAACCATAATCCATGATGTGATTTCTCATTGGTCTGGTAATCTTCCTGAAGTTTTGTATCTACAATTGGACAACACTTGCCGTGAAAGCAAAAATCAGGTTGTTTTTGGGTATCTGAACATGCTTGTTGAATTGAGAATTTTTCAAAAGGTAAAGGTTGGTTTCCTTCTTGTTGGGCACACTCATGACCATATTGATCAGATGTTCAGTCGTTTTTCAGTCACATTGAGGAGGAAGGAAGTTGGGAGCTTGCCATCACTAATTGAATGTATTAAGAAATCATACATGCCAGAGCCTGCTTTTGAAGTGTTGGAAGAAACTGTTGACATGCGAAGGTTTATTCTAAGATCATATGGTGAGGGGAAATGCATTGAACAACTTAATGATATTAGCTTCCAACATCAATTTCGTATAAAAAAAATTGATGGGAAAACACTAATATGGGGCAAGAAGTTTTCAACTACTACAGAATGGGCACCGTCATCAGGTTTGCAATTTTTGAAGTTCATTCTAGATCGTCCAATATTTGCATCAAAAATATTGTTATTACAATCAGTTGGTGAAGTTCAGAATGCACGCAGACAGAATAGACATATAAATTATTCTGATTGGCTAGAAGAAATTAAAAAATGTATTAGATATACATATGAGTACTTTGACATTGCTGATTCAGTTTGGTGGGAGTCATTTTTCAATAATCAAAGTGATATCATTTCAACAACAACCAATGAAGATATACCTTTGAAAAATCCATTTATTTGGCCACAAAATGTGTCGAATGAACAAGAGGAAGTAAACATTGTTGAACAACAATAAACTCAAGGTATTATTAATTCTTCACAGGCAATGGAAAGAGAGATGTATATTGGTTCCAGAAGATCTCGTGCACAACGTGAAGCCATGGAAGAGCTTTATAGGGGTTCAGTACATGATATTAAGGAGGGTTGCATGATTGCAGTGCTAGCAGATGGAGATCCCAAAGGCTATCCATTTTGGGTTGCTAAAGTTATAAAGGTCTTTACAGAAAATGAGGATGTTACAAGTGTTAAAGTACATTGGTATGCCACAAATACACACCCATTCAATGGTGTGTATAAGCCAGAGATGGTAGTTGACAAAAAAAATGGTGGAAAAAGAAAAAGAAAGGGTACAAATATAAATCGCCGCTGCACAGACATATTAAAATTGGAGGATGTTGACATACTTGTTTATGACTTCAATTTAACAAAGAGAGGGACTCTTTGCGTCAAGACGACAGAGATTCTGAAAAGGTTGTTACTAGAAGGAATAGTGTTGACATGGGAGTCTGCTGAAACCAGTCGTAGATCTAGAAGACTTTTGAAACCTGGAATGTTGGGCATGCATGTGGACTCAGAGAAGAATATGGAACATCTTCGTCAGCATCCAGTCACTCATCTGAAGATGTGAATTGTGATGGTGTGCAAGAAAATATGAGTGATTTTGAATAATTGTTTAAGACAAATTATATAACTGATGTATGCATCATATCTTCAAATAAAATTAATGTTTTCCATATGTTGTTAAATGAGAAGTTATGAAGCATTTTTATGTTGTTGGATTATGTCTTAAGTATGATAAATTTTATTGTTTAAATATCTACAATGCAATATCAAATTAGAGATATAATGCCTGTTTTATTCAGTATACAAATAAAGACTTTTGATTTCATTCAGTGATATAATTTGTTCATAATGTCATGGTTTTTTAATTTTATAGTTGAAAAAATTTCAATTTCTTTTGTATCTAGCATGGTGTGGTTGAAAACATGTTAAATTTATACTTTGGAAAGAAAAATGATATTCTACCAGAAACATTACTGTGTTTTTTCCTTAAAAATTAACTTTGTTTGAGACATAAAAAATTGGTTTTATTAGCATTTTTTAAAAAGATTGAAAATTGACCCTAAAAAAAAAACGCTATTCCAGTATCATCACTTTCGTTTTGAAGCTATATTTTGCACAAAAATTTCGTAGTAAATTTCATAGTCACCGCCATTTTTAAAACACGTTCAAAATTGAAACCTAAAAAAAAAAAAACATCGTTCCAGTATACACACTTTTCTTTTTTAGCACTGTTTTTGATGTTTTTTTGGGTTTTTTTGGCCAGAGTTCCCGTTTCAAAGTTTACATTGTTGTAAAGATACAAAATAATGGAGAACAAATAGATGAGCACAAATATATCTTATTATATGTCAAGAACAACATCAAAACTCTTACGTTGTATACAGATAGACATATATATAGACTTGTCAGGACAGTTATGTTAGTATAATTATCCAACCGAACATGTTACTTAGTATATCATTAATTATCCTTCATTACATTGTGGATTTGTCGACATAACTTTGGGCTAATCGACTAATCCGACTAGCTCCTCCAACATCTCCCCCACCCTCAATGCCTTATTCATCCTAAAGAAGGGAAGAGTTGGATTGTAACAAATCCATCAACCAAGGGGTCTCTTCGATGTGAAGTCCCAATTAGACCTCACATCATTTGGAATAGGAGCCCCATCCGGGGTATGGGCCTAGTTACCATGTATTCTTATAGATTTTTCTTGGCTCTGACTATCAGTAAGAGGGAGGAGTGAAAATGTGCCTTCAAAAAGCAAGAGGGTGTGCCTGGTTAGTGTTCGGTTGCATGTTATGCTCTTAACCTGCGAGAAGATACCAGAATACCAAATATGTGAAGAAATATACCCAGAACACAGAACAATAAGAAATAACAACAAGTATTTTATTATTCAGAAAAGGAAAGCAATGTTCACTTGCCTCTTTGAGGGGGCAACCTCCAATAGAGTTGAGCTCAATTACAAAATAAGACACGATGCTCCTCGAGGGGAGTCTCTATCCTTTATATAGGATTCATACATGCAATACCATGGGTCAATACCATGGTTCTTATTAATACCATCTATCTAATACCATGGCCCATTTGCAACTAACTGTGGTCCCTTCTTTAAATTCGGGTCAACCACTTACAATTATTAATATGGGCTTAATTGACTCTTTACTTAACTATAACTACGACTCGACCCTATTACATAAATAAGGGGGCTAGGGTTAGACGCTAACATGCCCTCCCCCATAAGAATAGCCTTGTCCTCAAGGCTGAAGCTGTGGAAACTGTTGAAGGACTGTGGCTGGTTCCGAGGTCGCATCTTCTAGAGAGGTGTCTATCCACTGGACGAGGACTTCCTTGATCGTGCAGTCGCGCAGGTGCCGTTCTCGCGTGTCAAGAACCTGTTTAGGTTGGAGCCGGATTAAACCTTCTTCATCCAATTCTGGTATACTGGTTTGAATTCGGCAATGGTTCCCAATCACTTTCTTGAGGCATGAGACATGGAAGACTGGATGGATTTTTGCAGTGGGTGGCAAAGTTAGCTTGTAGGCAACTTCTCAGATGTGCTGAAGTACTTGATACGGTCTGTAGAATTTTGGAGATAATTTCTGACAACCCTTGTCTTTGAGTCATGTTTGCTTATATGGTTGCAGCCTCAAAAATACCTGATCCCCTTCTTGAAATTGGCATTTTGAACGATGTTTCTTTGCCTGTTGCTTCATGCGGTTTTGAGCTTAATGGAGATTCTCTCTAAGGTGGGCCAACATGGTTGTGCGGTTGTAGGATTTGATCCATTGCTTGTACCTTTGAGCATCCCTTGATATAAGAAGTAGGGGAAGGAGGGAGTTGACCATAAACTGCTTCATAGAGATTCATTTTGATGGTGGCATCATAATTAGTGTTATACCACCATTCGGCTAGAGGTAACCACTGTACCCATAGATGTTGCTTTTCTGAAGTGAAACACCAAAGGTAGGTCTCCAAACATTTGTTGACTGCTTTAGTTTGACCATCAGTTTGGGGATGATAGGAAGTACTAAGTTGTAGTTGGGTACCTTGTAGCTTGAAGAGTTCCTTCCAAAAGTTATTGGTGAAGATCGGGTCACGATCAAACACAATGGAAGTGGGCATGCCATGCAATTTGAAGATATGGTCCATGAAAGATTGAGCTACCAAAGTCAGTGTAAAAGGGTGGGGTAGGGCGTAAAAATGAGCATACTTAGAAAGTCTGTCCACAACCACTGTGATGATTGACTTGTTGCCTGACTTCGAAAGACCCGTAATGAAGTCCATAGAAGCCTCTGTCTAGATTGAGGCCGAGATGGACAATGGTTGTAATGTGCCTAGGGATTTGACTGTTTCTCCTTTGTAGTGCTGACATACGTCGCACTCAGCTACAAAAGTAAGAATGTCCTTTTTCATGTCTATCCAAAAGAATGAACGTCGAGTGCGAGAATAAGTCTTCTGAAAGCCTGAATGGCCTGCAGTGGGAGATGAGTGAAACTCCGCCAAAATGCAACTTTTGAGGATGGATGTTGGTGATATCACGCCTTTGTAGCAAAGAATCTCATCTTGCCAAGAGTAGCCCACTATGGCATTTGGATCCACCTAAAATTTGTTAATGAGTTGGGAGAGCCAAGGATGTGAAAACCATTCCTTGCGAGCTTCTTCAATCCATTCTGGATTGGGAAGGGACATTGCTAGCAGGGTGCTTTCCTCCTCAAATTGGCGTGATAACGCATCCGCTACGACATTCTTGCTCCCTTTCTTGTAAATTATCTCATAATCATATCCCAACATTTTGGCGAGCCATTTATTTTGTTGTGGTGAGGATAGGCGTTGCTCCAAAAAATATTTAAGGCTTTGATGGTCTATGCGGATTTGGAAACGTCGTCCCAATAAGTATGGTTGCCAGGTATCGACTACATTTAAGATGGCCATCATCTCCTTCTCATTGGTAGATTGTCCCAGATTTGTCCCACTTAATTGTTGGCCAGTGAAGGCCAGGGGTCGACCTTCCTGCATTAAGACCACCCCAATACCCATACCTAAAGCATCGCATTCAATCACAAAATATTTGGTGAAGTCGGTAGTGCTAATAGGGGAGTGGAACACATGGCATGTTTGAGAGCTACAAATTCCTGTTGCGCTTCATCATTCCAAAGAAATGAATTTTTCTTGAGAAGGTGAGTGAGGGGTCTAGCAATGCGACCATAATTGCGGACAAATTTGCGATAGTAGCCTGTGAGACCCAAAAATCCTATCAAGCTCTTCAAGGTCTTTGGTTGAGGCCAATCCTGCATTGCTTGGGTCTTTTTGGGTCCACCCTAACACCTTCATGCCCCATAATGTGGCCCAAGTACTCAACTTCTTCCCTGCTAAAAGAGCACTTGGACTTCTTGACAAATAATTTATGCTTCCAGAGTAGTTGCAAGAGCAGATTTACAAGCTGAAGATGTGTGGCCCAGGTGCGGCTGTAGATGAGGATGTCATCAAAGAAAACAAGGACAAATTTTCTGAGATATGGATTGAGTAGGTGGTTCATGAGGCTCTGAAAAGTGGATGGGGCATTACAAAATCAAATGGCATGACCAGGAACTCATAATGGCCTTCATGAGTTCGGAAAGCAGTCTTTGGAATGTCCACTTCTTTCATGCGAATTTGGTGATAGCCCAAGCGAAGGTCTAGCTTAGTAAAGAATTGAGCCCCATTTAGTTCATCCAACAAATCATAGACAACCGGGATGGGAAATTTATCTTTGACCGTCAACTTGTTGAGAGCCCTGAAGTCTGGACACATACGCCATTCCCTATCTTTCTTGAGAACCATGACCACAGGCGATGAATAAGGACTAATGCTAGGACGAATGACGCCTGCTTCCAGGAATTCCTTGATGATTTTTTTAATTTCATTCTTTTGGGCGAACGGATATCTATATGGGCACACATTTGGTGGTTGGGCCCCTGGGACCAAAGTAATGCTATGATCATGTTCCCCTCTCGAGGGTGGAAGCTCATGAGGCTTGTCAAAGACCGAAAGATGGTTGTTTAAGATCTGTTGCATCTCAGGATGAATATGAAGAGAAGTGGGTTCGAAGGCCTGGATGGCATTAAATTGGGCTATAACTCCATGGTGGCCCTTTTTTAACAATTTTTCCATCCTATGTGAGCTGATGATAGAGGGAGCACCCGCCTGGAGTCCGCGGAGGGTATGTGTGTAGTTGTTCTGCTTAAAGCTCATATATAACTCCTGGAAATCCATTGTGATTGGGCCAAGTGTGCAGAGCCATTCAACACCCAAGACAATGTCACACCCTCCCATGTGTATGGAAAACATGTGGGTCTTTAACTGATAATCCCCCATTTGAAGTTTGACATGTTCACAGCGGCCTTCACATTTCATTGTCCCCCCATCAACAATTTGGACCCGGAAATTAGAGACTACTCTGACAAAACAATGCATTGCTTCAGCGACTCTTTGATGGATAAAGTTATGCGTACTGCCACTATCAATCAAGACTACTACAGGGCGATGCTTAATAAAGCCTCTGATTTTGAGAGTTTGGGGAGAATAAATCCCTGCCAAAGCATGAAGCGAGATTACTAGTTCGTCAAGTGTAGCTGGGAGCGGATTGTCCGGCTAGTGATCCTCATCTTCCTCCTCTGGTTCCTCAAATGGTGAGGCTTCCTTCGATGAACTGAGATTAGTAGCATCAATTTGAAAGAATTTGGGTTCCTTGCATTTATGCCTTGAGGAGTATTTCTCATCACAGTAGTAACACAATCCCTGCTTTCTTCTTTCTGCCATTTCTGCTGGTGACACCTTTTGAACCTTAAGTGTTTGGGTAGTGCTTGGAGCCTGGGTGGGGCGACCCTTGGCTATGAAATTTGGACAAGTCGACTGAGCTGCTAACGCGCGTTCTACTTCACGAGCTATCCTGCAAGCATCCAGCCATGAGATTGGGTGTTGCAGTCGGACGTGGGCTTGTATGGCTTCTTTGAGACTGCTGACAAAACATTCCAAGTAGAATTCATCTCGTAGTCTCCGATGCAGAAGGTTAAGGCTTCAAAGGCTGTAACATATTCTTGCACTGTACCTGTCTGTCGGAGCTTAGTAAGACAACCCAAAAAATTAGATTCATTGTCGAAGCGATCTGTAACGGCTTTTGAGAATACTTGCCATGTCATGGGCCTTCCATAAACATTGATGCCACTTCCACCATTGCCATCTTTTGTTGTCCAAGTACATGCTACGCACACTTAGCTGATTCACATCATCTTTTATGTGATTCAATGTGAAATATTGCTCCATTTGTGCTAGCCATGTGGCCGGATGAGAGCCATCAAATTTATACATGTCCAGCTTGGGTGGTCGCGACTGGGACTGTTGGTGGTTTCCAAAGAGGTGAAGAGAATGGCTAGACTTGCCCTCACTGTTTTCATTAAAAGCATATGCCTCCGATTGTTCCCTCGACTTTCCCTTTGTGATTGTGTCAGCTAAGGTCTGGATCGACGTCAATAATGCGTCCAACTTTTTTTCAAGGGTGTCGATCTTCTCATTGGCCATAGCTTGAGCTCTGGTTTGTACCATGCACCGATCTGGTGCACTAATGGTTACTGTGAAATAAATAAAATTTGGGACCACCCGAAATTTTTGACACTAACAAGTGAATGGTACCACCTTGCTCAGCTGTCGACCTGATTCTTATGGGCTAAGTATCCTATAAGCGTCCCGGGAGGGTCTCAAATTTTTTTTTTTAATACTTTGAAAGGAGTTTTACTCCTTGCTTAGGAATACTGTAGTAACTGAATCCCATAAAAATAAATTTTACCCAATGTCCTATGAGAATCACACCTAGGTATAGAAGCCCACACAAATAGTCAGATCTGCCAGTGAACCCTCAACTGCAGAGTATGAGTAGGAATGTGGCAGTGATCGAACCTCTGCTACTAGATCTGAATGGCGGATCTGATTGTTGCGACTACTACAAAACCCAAACTGCTAGATCTGGATGGTGGATCTGATAGATCTAATTGGTGGATCTGATAGATCTGAATGGCAGAACTGATTGTTTCTGTTGCGACAGAACCCCACCTGCTAGATCTGATCTGGCAAAGATGATGCATGATCCAGAGAGAGACAAGGGAACTATGGTCTCAAGGAGTGTCAGGTGCTACAGATCGCAATATACATAAGGGTCTGACAGTAGTACTCGGCCCAATCTTTCAGGTCACTAACCAAGGAGGATCAACCGTACCCTTAGCTGTACCATCCGACTACCCTATCGTACATGCAAGTAATCTCCCCGAGTGCTGTTCTCGATGTAATGTAGCAGCAAGATGGCCGACGGTTTATCTATGGCGAGGTTTCAAGAAAGCCTAGGGGGCTTCCGATATACCCAGAGGGTACTTGGAAGACAGTCCATGCACAGTTCTGTCTAATGCACTACTACTCGAAGGGGTACCCATAGGGGTTACAAGGGAGTCCAACAAGCATGACCACCTCTTGTATTTCTTGCGTGCATGCCTCCCCAAATCCGCAAGTTTATGTGCTCAACGACAAATCCCGTGGTTTAAAGACACCCGAACACGTCTCTAGCCAAAAAAAAATCTGCTAAAAATGGAGATCCCACCAGCCCTGGAAAGTGCTCTGATACCACTTGTTATGCTCTTGACTTGCCAGAAGATACCAGAATACCAAATATGTGAAGAAATATACCCAAAACACAGAACAATAAGAAATAACAACAAGTATTTTATTATTCAGAAAAGGAAATCAATGTTCACTTGCCTCTTCGAGGGGGAAACCTCCAATAGAGCTGAGCTCAATTACAAAATAAGACATGATGCTCCTCGAGGGGAGTCTCTATCCTTTATATAGGATTCATACGTGCAATACCATGGGTCAATACCATGGTTCTTATTAATACCATCTATCTAATACCATGGCCCATTTGCAACTAACTGTGGTCCCTTCTTTAAATGCAGGTCAACCACTTACAATTATTAATATGGGCTTTATTGAATCTTTACTTAACTATAACTATGAATCGACCCCATTACATAAATAAGGGGGTTAGGGTTGTACCCTAACATTGCATGTGTGTCAAAGTTCTTTTACTGCAGGGGGGGGGAGTGAGCCTCTAAGAGAGATGTAATAGTACCACCCTAGTAGATACACACATAGAAAAGAAGAACCGATTCAGCATCCAGCAGAATAGTCCACAAATATGCGACAATAATTGCAAACAATACAACAAGAAATATCTATCTAATATCCAAAGAAATAGTCCACGAGAATGAAACAACGATAATAACCATTACAACTCATTCTCAATATGATAAGTACCAAAATAACCAAAATAACCAAAATAGTTCAACTACTTTAGCATAGATGAAAGCAAATTGTTGTAGTTGCTACAACACCCTCCAAAATTAATTTCAAAGCCTTCCTTGGTCTTGCACATTGTTTTGACAAACACCGAAACTCATTTCATGTACTTTCTTGAAGTATTTTTGCAAGTTGGGTATATTGTCATCTTTTTTCACGATTGGTTGTCGCGAAATGTGTAGAAAGCTATTTTGATAGTTTCGATGGTCTATCTTTATGTCTATGATTTTTTCTAATCATTCAAACATTTGTCGCACTCATTCACAAAGTTTTGAGCATTGTCGCATACTTGTCGTCATGGTCATCGCAAAGTGTATCCTAAGTGTTGCACTTGTCGTAACTGATCATAAGGTTGTCACATGGAGGTAAATGCTTTATTTATGTGTCATGGGTGATCTACATTTTTGTGTTGTCAAGTATTCTAAGTGTGAGATCATAGTCGAAATTTTATTACTTCGTACATTAGTCTCACTTGTCTGACACTTAACCATTCCTAAAGAGGCTTTCCGACCATCAACTTGACTTCACTTGACTTGCCTAGACTACTCACTTTGTAATTCCAAACCTTAAGGTGTGACCTTCCCTCTTGGATCTATGCAATGCATTTCCCTACCTCTCAGGGCTACTGTACTGCATAGCTCCTATGCTCAAGGCCCTGTCTTGGCCTTCATGATTGCGAAATCATTCCTCCCAGCCCGACATGAACTGCACACTTTGCAAGCACAAGCATCAAGCTCTCTCCCTAAGCCTTTGAACTATGCAGTTTCCTAGTGCCCCTTTGATTCAGTATGGACTGCACAAAGTTTTCCCTTAGTCTGGACTATGAAAATTTTTCCGCCAGTCTAAACTGCGCAAATTTTCCCTCAATCTAGACTGCACAAATTTTTCCTTTAGTGTGGAGTGCACAAATGTTTCCCTTAGTTTAGCATGAGTTGCGCACTACATAGTTTCAGTGATTGAGCTTGAACCTTGGCTGCTTGAACTGCACAATTACGCAATCCTTAAGCCCTCTCTCTCGACCTGTTACTCGGTCTTGGCCTAATTTATGGATCCAAATACTCTATCTTATATTAGGGTTTTCGAATTGATATCGTCTTGTAATGAGTGAATTGCAGATGCACGTACTCTCTCACACCATGAAAATATGACGAGGGAGGAGATGCAAAAGGAAATCATGAAGTCATACATCTTTGTAGTTGGGCATGCAAGCTCATCTATTAAAGAAAAGCAAAGGGACACCAACTTGCGACCACAACTCAAGACTTAAGATCATCAAGGTTTCCTATCACTAGGCCATGAGGAGTTGGAAGACAAGGTGTTCTCAACAAGACATCAAAGACACAACAACATAAGTGGCTTGACATTACCACATTATCAAGCAGTCCATGTCAACAGTGTCATGTCATGATGTGTCATATCATAATGTGTCATGAGTTGTCATATGCTACATCATCATTGTGGACCATGTATATTATATTCAAAATGTATTGTAAAGTGTATTTCCAAAGGACACACCTGAATATGGAGAGTCATATAAGTTGAAAATTCATAGGAAATTGATCAATCATGAGGGTAGTCAAAGAGTCACGAAGGGGAAGCATCACCCCTTGGTTATATATACACCCTCATTGTATAAGCAAAGGAATTTTTCACCTTGGGTCCTCCCACAAGGAATTAGAGAGATCAACTAGTTCTTTGAGGAGCAAGGAGTGGCTCTAATGTTACACTCTTGGGGCTAGTGATGTACATTGTAAACATGTGTCTTGGAACTTTTACTTAAGAATAGAAGCCTTCAAGGCCAACACGTTCTTCACGCATGGACTATGAAGGTTTGTAAGACTATTTTGTGGATGTTTGTATTTAATGTTTGCTTTCACATGTGCTAAGATAGTTGAGCTATTCTGGTTATTTTAGTACTTTTCTTATTAAGAATGTGCTTTAATGGTTGTTATTAATGTCCCATCCTTGTGGACTATTCCATGGGATATTAGACAAATATTTCTTGATTTGTTGGTTGTAACAATCGTTGCATCTACTATGGAATATTCTGTTGGATGTTAGACGGACCCTTCTGGTTCATGTGTGTCTCTTCTTGGGTGGTACTATTACCTCTGACTTAGAGGCTCACTTTTCTCCCCCCTTTGCAGTAGAATAACCTTGACATAGTTTCAACTGAACACTCACCAAGCACACCTTCTTGATTTTTGAAGGCACCATTGCATCCCTCTCTCATGCTGATAGTTGGATCCAAGGCATATCTTTGAGATATATGGAAACTAGGCTGATATTTCAAATGGGGCTCCTACAACAAATGGTGTGAGGTCTAATTGAGACTTCACATCGGGGAGACCCCTTGGTTGATGAATTTCTAGCACTGTCAACAATGGCGCTAGAAGGAGGGCCAGGGGAAAAGATGAGCCCATTGAATTTGGTTTGAACCTCTTATCTAAAATGTCTCATACTTAAATATTACTCTTGGGTTGTTTCTCTATTTTTTCCTTTTGTCAATTTTAAATCCCCAATGAACCTCTTTATCACTTGTCCTAGTTAAAGTTTGATGGTGGGGATGGAACATCCATAACCAAGCACATTTATGATTTTCTTAAATTTTGTGAATCTTACGAAATCAAAGATGAAGATTTTCTTGTGTGCTTTTCTTCCTCACCCTTGAAGGTCGTGTTAATCGATGGTGCCATACCTTGCCACCTGCTTCCATCAATTCCCTTCATCATTTCTCAGGGAGCTTCATCAATCCTTTGATAGATATAATTATCGAGATGTTTGTAAAAGAATTAAGCTCTTAATAATGAAGTCGAATGAGTTAGTTGAGGATTTTGTTGATCGATTCCTTCACCTTTTTTGTGAAATTCCTAAAAATGGCACTAATCAAGACTTCTTGAAGTAAGAGTTTGAGCGCTTGGTTATTATCTCTTTACAAGGTGAACCTGAACTGCCTAATTTTCCTACCTCCCCAACTCTTGTGAATAATGGGACACCCCTAATTTCAAAGGAGGAATCTACTACCCCTTTTTCCCTTCTCCTCCTCCTTTTCTAGTCCCGATGCAGGTGCCTCCTTGCAGAGGTTATAAAGTTGTAAATATGAAAATCAAATTCGTAATCCATCTTCTCATTCTACTTCTTATTTTCATGATTCAGATTCAATGGAGGAAATTCCAGAATGGCTCATGAAGCATATGGCGAAGACTAACTCCTCCATTATGTAAGATGTTGTCACTGGTCATAGTTCTAGTCTCAAATCTGATCTGGATTTCTGTTATCCTCTATCATATACATGCCATGACCGTTTTGTACCATGACCCGCTTGATCAATCTGCTCTGTCAACTATTTTTTCACACTCTCTTGATTTTCATGTTGTTACTCCAAATTGTGATAAGGTACAAGGTAGTCACATTACGGTAGAGGAGAAAGAAGGTGGAGATGCTTTCAAAATTTCCTCTCTTTTTCAGAATCCTCCATCTTAAAACAATGTGCTTCCATTCTTGGATGATTCTCAATCTACTAATCTTGGTAGTGAATAAAATGTAATCAATTATTTTGATCAATGATGACTTTGTTGATGCATGTGATCACGATTGCCCACGTGCATCAACTACCCTTTTGGTTTCTCATGAAAATTTTACTTTAGATCCAGAATGTGATTCGGTCAAAGGAGATGTGCTTATCAAAACTTCCTCTTCATCTCACCATCCCTTGTGATTTACCATCTACGATGCATCTACTTGCCGCGAAGATACTCTGTGTTCTTCAAGTCTTCCATCCGATGAGTTAACCTCTCAATTCGCACAAGTTGGTGAGATTATCCATCATGCAAATGAAAAAAATAAAATCCTTGAGTACTCTTCCCAACCCCCATTAACTCTTCCCTTGCATGAAGACAACTCTTCAAATCATCTTGCTCATGAAATTTCCTCGATTCATTCATCTTTGTATTTGCGATCAGAATAATATGTTGACATGAGTAGTCTGGTTATTGAAGTTGAAAAATCTGATCAAATCAGTGATGGAGATGGCTGCCATCTGGTGAGCATTGGATTTATTGAAACCAGTGGTAGCATCTATACTCAAACCATGCATGATTTGGTTCAATCTTTAAGATGTGATTTTATAAAATTGGAAAGTTCTAGGACCTGCCAGGGAGTTGAGGCACTTCAACTTCCGTTGATGGTTATGTCAGGATCACACGACTCTATTCATTCATCTTCATGAAAATCTCTCCCAACAAAATCAGGTTTGGAATGTGTATCTCTCATAGAGTCATAGAATTGCGAGGTTGATTATTCCAAAGATCATCTTTGGCTAAAGGAATCATATCTATCATGTTTATTTCATGATGAGCATCTCCCAGATTTCCTTACAAATATCATATCAAAAATTTTGTTCTTCATTACACTTGATATCCTCTTGAGTAATAATGAATACAAGAGTTATCGTACGAATCAACTTCTTCTCCATTCACCACGTCCTAACTGGTCTCTTGTATCTGCTATGTTGGCATCCCTTTCTTTTCATGAGTACAATGCTTACAAAGTTTGTCACCAATTATGGGAAAACATTTTTTCACATTTGGCTTATGAGGAACCTGGTTTGATTGTTTAGAGCATTTGCAGAAATGTTCAAATTGATTTATCTTTGTTTACCACAAACCGGGAATTCTCATGTTTTGATCAACTCATATGATCATTATTCTGTCTTTGATGACTATCATTCATGTTATCATTTTCCCATCAATATATCCAATGGCAGTTGTTTTACATCCTTCAATATTCATCGTTCAACATCTCACTATTTAGATTTTTGTCGAGCGGTTGAGGCACTTCAGTCTCCACTGATGGTTATGTCAGGTCCTCACTGTCTTGACATGACTGTTGAATATGATCATTTTTATTTTCCCTCACAAGATTCTCATTATAATCCCATGCCTCTAATTGAAAATCCATATTTTCAAAGATTTCGGGGTTTTCAAGAGTATCATCAAGAATTTCTTGATCCAATCACTGAATGGTTGGAGTAGTCTTGCTTAGCAAGCTCCATTGCAGTACATAATTTTTTGCCTTTTCTCATGCTTGCTAAGCAGGATGACACAAAAGAAGGTGCATTCGTAAGAAGTCTTCAAGGTTTATCTAATTATGGTTTTCGTCGAAAAGGTAAGAATGTGAATTGGATGAAAGTAGTAGTTGTGACACATATTTCTTCCCACAGGAAAGACCTTCCATTTGTTGTGCAAGTTATTCAAGCTCTCATCTTTTCTCTTGCACATTTCTCTATGTTTGTTTTAATCTATCACATCTTTGTGATTGCAGGTTGGGAAAGATCACGGTGGCTACATTGCAAATTCCATTATAAGTGACCCCAACCTTTTAGATATTAGGTTAGGAGTAGGATTAGTTGCATTTTAGTTTTCCCCTTTCTTGCACTCATCCCATGCTTATTCTCTTTTGTCTCTTGTATTTTCATACTTTTCTTTTGCATTATGCTTTGATTTTATTTCTTTTTCTTGTCTTCTAGTTTTGCTTCCTTTTTGTGTGTTGTCTTTCCTTTCGTTTTGTTTCTTTTGTTTTTATTTCATGTCGTTTGCATCCTTTTGTTTTCATCATGTGAATAAGTGTTGGGCCTGGACCTATTTTAGCTTATTAGTATGTATGTGGCTGAAGTCTAAAGAGTCTTGTGACACTTCAACATTTGGCTAACTTCTAGACTGTCTTCCTTGTGTTGATTATATATTCTGGCCTATGAAGTTCCTACAAAAAATATGATCCATTCGTAAGGAGAGTTTTGGTCCAACCATGAACCCATGTCTATTCCAAAAACCTCATGCCTACACTCAGTATTTATGTTTTGTTGTCGTCATGATTATCCAAATACTAGAAGAGGAGAAGGAAAAAAATCTAAATGAGCAAACATAAATCAAAGGTCTCTATATGCTTCTATGAAGAAACAACCTATTATGCTCTCAATAAGTCGGGATCCCTCTTCTGCACCAAAATAAATAAGTGTCGATGCATAATTCTCTTTAAAATAAATAAATAAAGGTGAAAGAAGAGAAAGGATTACTACGCAGATAGGTGAAGCAAGCAAGTCCGTCGGGGTACTATCCAAGCTCGCTGCCAGCAGAGAAATGTTTGTGTTCCTACATGACTCCATTGAGGTACTGTCCAGGCCTACTGGAAGTGGAGAAACACCAGAGATGAAAAATTATACTTTGAAAATCTTAAGCTCACGAGCTACACTACCCTTCCCAACTTGAAACATTGTGATATCATTGAATATTATGTTGTGTTCAACCGAGAAGGCATAAAGGGAACTGTGTACGATTCATGGGGTAAGTGGGGAGATGAAAGAAATCTGCATGATGATTCAATACTCCCTGATGAATCAAAGCCCTACACAAAATAATTTAACTGAGGCAGAGAAGCTGGAATTCTACTAGTGTGTCGCCAAGTGTTATAGGTGCTACAAAACCCTCCAAAATTTGGGCATAAAATCAATTTCAGAGCTTTCCTTGGTCTTGCACATTATTGTTGCAAACACCAAAACTCATTTCATGTACTTTCTTAAAGTTTTTTGCTCCCCTTTGGAAGTTGGATATACTGTCATTTTTTAGCATGATTGGTTATCACCCAATGTGTAGAAGCCTATTCTAATGGTTTCGAGGGCTTTTCTTTATTTTTGGAGTTGTTCTAACCATTTAAACATCTGTCACACTTATTCTCAAAGTTTTAAGCATTGTTGCACAAATTTTGTCATGGTTGTCACAAAGTGTATCTTAAGTGGCGCACTTGTCGTAATGCGTCATAAGGCTGTCACACTGAGGTAAATGCAGTTTTTATGTATCATGGGTGATATATGTTGTTGTGTCTTCAAGTATTCAAAGTGTGAGATCACAATCGAAACTTTATCACCTCACACATTAGTCTCACTAGTCTGACACTTAACCATTCCTGAAGAGGCTTTCCGACTAGCAACTTGACTTCACCCGACCTGCCTAGACTACGCACTTTGCAGTTCCATACCTCAAGGTGTGAACTTCCCTCTTGGAACTACGCAATGCGTAGTCCCTACCTCTCAGGGTTGTTGCATTGTGTAATTCCTATGCTCAAGGCTCTGTCTTGGTCTTCAGGATTGCACAATCATTCCTCCCAGCCCGGCCTGAAATGCAGACTATGCAAGCATAAGCATAAATCTCTCTCCTTGAGCCTTTGAACTGCACAATTTCCCAGTCCCCCGTTGGCTCAGTGTGGGCTGCAAAAAATTTTCCCTCAGTGTGGAGTATGCAATTTTTTCCCTAAGCCTTGATTGCACAAATTTTTCCCTCAATCTGGACTGCACAAAATTTTCACTCAGTCTAGACTGTGAAATTTTTTCCCTTAGTCTGTGTTATCACTCCTCCGAATCTCCAAGGCTGAGGAAGAGTCCAGCTGAGGTAACCACAGACCAACCTTTTGACTTGGTAGCTAGCCCTACCAAGCCGGAGAGGGCTCTCTCCAAAAAGTCACAGCCAAAAGGGCCAGATGAATTAGGGTTTTAGGCTAGGTATGATGTGCAAGAGGTTGTCTAATTTGATTTGGTGGGGTTGTTGGAAGAGGATTAGGTAAAAAAGACTAGGTGAGGGAAAATGAGGGTATGATTGCAGACATCTCATGGAGCAAGGTAAGTTGGCACTCAAACACTTTAAGGTTCTGAAGTGAGATGGATAAGACCGGTGAGGTGCTAGAAAGAGAAAGACAAGCATGGATTCTTTCTAAACTGAAGAAACTAGACAAATTATGAATATTTCCCCAAAACAGAGCATATAAGATGTATTCTACTCATCAACTTGAAAATCAACATATCATAGAAAGTGAAGTGAAATATGGGAGTACAAAAAATTCAAACATATGTAGTATAAGAAGAAACTAAGTCAAAATTCCATACCACAGGTATTCCATCAAAATAGTTGCAACTCATTTATTAAATTCTGCCAAATACTGATTACATTAGTGTCTCTGATCAATAGCCAAACATCCAACTCATTCGAACCCATCTCTATGGTGAAGAAAGGGACTAAATAGACATTAAAACCAATTCCCCTCATTCTCAGGGTCGAATCCATGAGCTGAGGAAGATATTACACAAAAATATGAACTAATAGCTAACTTGTAGGATGGTCCAAGTGACTCACTGCTATCTTAAGTGAACTGATTCATTACACCTCATCTGCTTGATTTACCTAATGCATTTACCCTAGGTAATAGTAAAAGCATAATAACTACATCCAATTTGATCATTTACATAGGTAAAATCATCATTTTCCAAGGTGAAAATCAAAACAGGAGAGAAACTCAGAAACTGTCAAACACGCCCTCCAACTTGCAAGTTGATTTTGGCTACCTTCCCTATGTCAGAATTGAGCCCAGGATAGCACATTGGAAATCTTGTCCTGTTTGGTTTCCAAATCTACCTTCTGTTTCCAAAATGTACTTGATTTGACCCTCCAAAAGTTGATTCTCCCAAGACTGGTCAAAACGTGCAGAATGAGGGTGCAAAAATGAAGTGTTCTCTTGTAGGAAACGTTTGGAGGGCTTACTAAACTCCAAATTGATCTCATGATAGCTTATTGGAAATATATTTCTCTCTAGTTATCATTTGAATCATCAAGGAAGTCATTTGGACACTCTAGATAGGAGAAAAATTGATTTTCCCATGGTCACTCCAGAAGTGCAGCAACTCTCTTGTAGCAATTGTATTTTTAACATTTCTCCAAAACCATGACATCTGTGTAAAAAATGAAGGAGGTTTTTCATGATTTACCTATGATGGACAAAACCCCTCTCACTTTTGTAAAATTCATCTCTGTTTTGTTGGAAACATACTTTGAAGCAAAACTGGCCCTATGTGTGGCAAATGATTTGTCCCTTGGAATGACTTCTTGAAAAATGATGGAGACATGATGTTTATGAGTTGGAATGACCTCATACTTGCTGAAATGACCTACCTTAGGCCTCCTTTGCTCAGATGTCTTTGATTCTACAGCCAACCCTAGCTCTATGGGAGAGGAAATTAGGGTTTAGTGCTTGTGGAAAATAATGATTTGGATGTTGTTAACCCTTTGAAAATTTACCCTTTCACTTGAATATTTCCTTCGAAAAATTGATCTTTTGATGGTCTGGCATCTTCAGAACACTAAGTTAACAGCTTGGGAACCTTGTACTTATTACATTTAAATGACATAAAATTACAAAATGAAAATACATTTGAACTCAAAATTACATGATGAAATAAGAATTTCTCTTTACAAATCATATTCACATGGTGAAGAGATGTTATTTGATCACCCTTTACTTGTTGGTCTTATGCAATGGAATGGAGTTTTATTGGAACCTTGGAAACCCTAATGACCTAATGGGACCTTGAATGACCAGGCTCCAGGTGGACTTGACTAACATAAGACATGATGACATGAGCCTTTAAAATGAATGTATGCTCAACAAGACACATGAAGGTGGGCCAAAAAATATTGATTTTTTGAGAGGGGCTTGGAGTTTGAACTTGGGCTCCCATCAGTGAGTAAATTTTTACATGATGACCTAGGTGGAATGATAAAAATTTCAACATGGGACACTAATATGGTATAAAATAGGAATTTTGATCATTGATGGTAGTATGCAAATACTGACTCTAACAGTCTGGACTATGCAATTTTTTCCCTCAGTATGGGCTGCGCAAATTTTTCCCTCTGTTTGGCTTGAGTTGTGTACTACACAGTTTCAGTGATCAAGCCTGACCCTTGGCCTCTTGAACTGCACAATTTCACAGTCATTGGGCCCTCTCTCCCAACCTATCACCCGGTCTCGACCTAGTTTATGGATCCAAATTCTCTATCTCATAGTAAGGGTTTTCAAACTGATATCATCTCGTCAGCAGTGAATTGCAGATGCAGGTACTCTCTCACACCATGACAGGATGATAAGGGAGGAGATGCAAAAGGGAAGCATGCATAAATACATATTTGCAGCTGGGCATGCAAGCTCATCTATCAAAGCAAAGAAAAGGGACACCAACTTGTGACCACAACTCAAGACTTAAGATCATCAATGTTTCCTATCACCAGGCCATGAGGAGGTGGAAGACAAGGTGTTCTCAAGAAGAAATCAAAGACACAACAATAGAAGTGGCTTGACATTGCCACATTATCAAGAAGTCCATGTTAGCAGTGTCATGTCATGATGTGTCATGAGTTTTCATATGCCACATCATCATTGTGGACCATGTATATTATATTCAAAATGTATTGTAAAGTGGAAGTCCAAAGGACACACATGAATATGGAGAGTCATATAAGTTGAAAAGTCACAGGAAGTTGAAAAATCATGAGGGTATCCAAAGAGTCACAAAGGGGAAGCATCACCCCTTGGTTATATATACACTCTCATTGTATAAGAAAATTAATTTTTCACCTTTGCTCCTCCTGCAAGTCATTAGAGAGATCAACTAGTTCTTTGAGGAACAAGGAGTGGCTCTAATGGTCTACTATTGGGGCTAGTGATGTACATTGTAAACATGTGTCTTGGAACATTTACTTAATAATAAAATCCTTCAAGGCTAGCATGTGCTTAATTCATGGACTATGAATGTTTGTATGACTATTCTGCAGATGTTTGTATTTCATGTTTGCTTTCACATGTGCTAATATAGTTGAACTATTATGGTTATTTTAGTACTTATCTTATTAAGAATGTGTTGTAATTATTTTTATTGTTGTCCCATCCTTGTGGACTATTCCACGGGATATTAGACATATATTTCTTGATTTGCTGGTTGTAATTACCATCACATCCCCTATGGAATATTTCGTTGGATATTAGATGGACCCTTCCGGTTCATGTGTGTCTCTTCTTGGGTGATACTATTACTCTCACTTAGAGGCTCACTTTTTTCCCCCCTTTTGCAGTAGAATAATCTTGACACAATTGCAACTGAACACTCACCAGGCACACCTTCTTGCTTTTCGAAGGCACTAATGCATCCCTCTCTCATGCTTAGAGTTAGAGCCAAGGAATATCTTTGAGATATATGGAAACCAGGCCAATATTTCGGATGAGGCTCCTACACCAAATGTTGTGAGGTGTAATTGGGACTTCACATCAGGGAGACCCCTTTGTTGATGAATTTAAAGCATCATCAACACAAACATGAATTACAAACATTCACAGAACAATCTTAAAAATATTCATAATCCATGCATGAAGAATTTGTTGTCCGTAAGGCTTTTTATATTAATTAAAACTTCCAAGACACATGTATATAATGAATGCCACTAGCTCCAATAGTGGAGCATTGGAGCCAGTCCTTGCTCCCAAAAAAGAACTAATTAGTCTCTCTATTGCCTTGCGGGAGGAGAAAAGGTGAAAATTACTCTACTCATACAAGGAGGGTGTATATATAGCCAATGAGGTGATGCTTCACCTTCCTTGTGACTCTTTGACTACCCTCATGATTGTTTGACTTCCTATGACTTTTCAAATTTTACATGACTCTTCATATTCTCAATGTGTCCTTTGAAATTCCAATTTACAATACATTTTGAATAGATAATTACATAATCCACAATAACAATGTGGAATATGAAGACTTGTGTCCAGACATGACATGACACAGATAACGTGAACTGCATGATAATGTGACAGTGTTAAGTTATCTTGCTTGCTGCTTCTTTATTCCATCTTTATTAAGAGATGTATCCAATGCTTCATCTTCATGAGAGATATGTTTTATTCTTCATATTACCCTCGAAAAGGTTGTGAATCAGATGGAGTCTTCACAGAGTCCTGACCTTTGGTCTTCTATTGTAATCCAATGTTTCGTCATCTTCTCATTTGATGATCATCTTATCTTTTCAGCTCCATATGTGTCTTCTAGCATGTCCTCCCTATCCATCTCCTTCTTTATCATCTTTCAATAACATGATAGAGTTCTTGCATCTGCAATCCACTCATAGCAAGACGACATTATTCTGATAAACCCCTATCTAAGATGTTGCATGATGATCCACTGACTGAGCCAGAACCGAGTGGCAGGCTGAGAGAGAGGCTTAGTGATTATGCAATTGCGCAACTTAGGAAGTCAAGGGTTAGTATTTATCCTTTAGAATGTGTAATGCGTAGTTTAGGCTTAGACTGAGAAAAATATTGCGAAATTGGTTATCTAAGGGAGCCATGCTAAGGGCTTGAACACTGATTTTTCCCATTGCATAGTTCTAGAAGACAGAGGATCCTAGGTGATTACAGAATTACACAGTTCAAGAGCTCATAGCTGAGGCTTGAGCCTTGAGACTACGTAATGCACACTTTAGGCTAGATTGTGCAGGCAGATTACACAATTTTGAGGCTCAGTGAGTCAGACTGCAGGTTTTTTCACTGTTTCACTCAACTACACAACTTTGGGAGGTAGAGAAGACCTGGTGATTGAGCAGTTTCACAATTCAAGATCTTAGGGTTTGGGCTTGAGCTCAGAGACTACGCAATGCATAGTTTGGGCCAGGATGGAGGGATGGATTGCACATTTCTGAGTGTCAAGAGCCGAGCTTGAGCACTGGAACTACACAATACACAGTCCTGGGAGGTAGGAACTACACATTACGTAGTGTCTAGGGAAAAACTTGTAGCTTGAGGGTTAGAATTGCACAATGCATAGTTGAGGAAGGTTGAATGAGGCTAGGTTGCAAGGAAGTTTCCAAAAAATGGCTAAGTGTGGGATCAATGAGACTGATGTGAACAATGATATGACTTGAATGTGATCACATACTTAGAAAAATTGATGACATAACAACATAGATCATCTAGAACACGTTAACAACATATTTCCCTCAATGCGACAACTTTGTGATGACTTTACAACAAGTGCGACACTAAAGATACACTTTGTGATGACCGTGACGACACTTGTGTGACAATGCTTAAAACCTTGGGAATGAGTGCGATGGGTGTTTACATGGTAATATTAACTCATTTTCATGAATATAAACCCTTGAAACAACCAAAATGAGCTTATACACATTGTGCAACAACTAACATGTGTAAAGATGACATTTACTATATTAATTGTAGAATTGAGGCTTCTGTGATCCATCATAGTTATAAGAAGAATTTCGGCGTAAATCACATATAGAAAGACCTTTGTCGACGCGTTTCGAACCAACTAGTGTGGTTCATCGTCAGGACATAAGTATGGTTCGAACCATCATAAGTATGGTATTTATTTTTATTAATCCTAATTTTCTCTTAACAACCTAATATTATTATTTTAATTAATATATATATATATATATATATATATATATATATATATATATATATATATAATTTAAATAAATAAATGAATTATTTTTAAAAAACTAACCATTAATTTGTTTCATTTAGTTGTACCTAATTTAACTTAGTTCCATAAATAATAATAATAATAATAATAACTAAGAAATAATAATTAATGAATAATTTAATAAACAAATAAATTAACTTTTTGTACTAACCTGGTATTTATTTATATAATTTTATTAATCCTAACCTTTTCTTATCAACCGAATATTATTATTTTAATTAAAATAGATATATATATATATATATATATATAAGTAATAATTTAAAGAAATAAATGATTTTTAAAAAAAACTAACCATTAATTTATTTTATTTATTTTTACCTAATTTAACTTGGTTCCATAAATAAAATAATAAATAATAATAATAATATTAAATTAATAAATGAAAATTTGACCTGGGTCCTAGAGTCAAAAATTAGCCGTTAATCTTTTGTAGCCGTTGGAGTCTCTGCTTAGACTATTTAACATGCTAGACTGGATCTGTTTCTTCAACTTGTCCTGACGATGAACCACACTAGTTGGTTCGAAACGCGTTGACAAAGGTATTTCTATATGTGATTTATGACGAAATTCTTCTTATAATTTACTATATTAATAAAAAGGGAGAGTGACACTTGCGATATGCGAATGATATTGAAAGTGACACATGCCATAGCAAAGATAACATGAAAATGACACTAATTAAAGTGAAATAAAAAAAGAGCGACAATCAAAAGCATGAAAATGACACTCGCGAAAATGAAGGTGCGCAAAAGCGACAATTTGAAAAACTCACCAAAATAGAAGTACAAACGCAACCGAAAGTGAGGGAATGTTAATGATAGTGTACACTGACTGTCGAGATGGGTTGAATTTTGCACATACATTGTCTTGACAGACTGTGCTTATGCTTGTTCAATTTTGTGTGGAAGAATGTGTTCATAAACTCGTTGCAAACTGATCATGTGTGAGCAAGTGACTTCGATCGATCGAGAAGTGACCTTGGAATGACTAATCACAAGATCAACAGTAGGCTCCAAAATCCAAGTATAGGAAAATTTTTGGAGGTCATTTGTTGCAGCGGCAACACTTTGCGACACACTGGTAGAACTATAACTTCTTTGCTTTCGTTAATTTTTTCATGAAGGGTCTAGTTCTTCAGGAAGCATTGATTCATCGTCCAGACTACCATGGCTTCCACACTTATCTCGTGTATAAACATAGTCCCCTTCATTCCTTTACTCAGTTAAACACAAATATAAGATAAGCAATCACACAATGTTTTGAATTAGGAGAGGGTAATGAAGTTTGTGAGATTTATCTTTTCAGAGTATAGTTTTTCATCTCTAGTGTTGCTCCGCTACCAGCAGGCCTGGATAGTACCCCGGTGGAGTCACTTCAGGGACACAAGAATTGCTCTGCTGCCAGTGAGCCTGGACGGTACCCCGATGGAGTTGCTTGCTTCACCTCTCTGCGCAGGAAGCCTTTCTCTTCCTTTGCCTTTATTTGTTTATTTTATATAGGACTATGCATTGACACTTATTTAATTCATGGGCCGAAGAGGCATCCAGACTTCTTTATAGCAGGAGAGGTTTTTCCTTCAACAAATCATATATAAGACCTCTAATATTGGTTTTCTCATTTATATTTTCCCCTTGTCCTTCTCTACTTGATTGTATCAGCCTAAAAACACCGAAACATTAAAACTTGAGTGTAGGGATGAGGTTTCTAAAATATACATGGAGATCATGGTTTGACACAAGGCTTTCTTAACACAAGGATCATATTTTCCGTTAGAACATCATCGACCAAAATATGTAACCAAGACAAGGAAGAAGGACAGAGAGTTAGCCAAATGTTGTAGTGTCACAAAGTCCTTTTCTATTTTTCCACATTCCATTTTGATCAAAGAAAGCATCTTCATGCTAGGTCTTACAAAACAAAGAAAAGGAAACACACAACAAGGAAGGAAAACTAGAAGACAAAACAGAAGGAGGCTAACCGAAAAGATGATGCAAAACCAAAATGATAAAACACAAGACAAACTACAGAAATGAATGCAAGATAGATGTCCAGGTAAGCCAATATGCAACTAAACCTACTCCTAACCTAATCATCTATAAGGTCGGGGTCAGGTATAATGAAATTTCCAATGAAGCCATTGTAACTGCTTCCAACTTGCATTCACAAAGACATAAGAAGTAAAAAATGATATAAAGTAATGTGCAACAAAACATATAAGAACTTGAATAACTTACACAGAGATTTGAAGGTCTTGATTGTTAGTAGAAAGATTGTCCATAGCCACTACTTCTAACCAGTTCACATTCTTACCCTTTTGATGAAAATGACCATTCAACAAACCTAAGAGGCTTCTTGTGAATGTGTCTTCAACTACACTGAACTCCTTAGCAAGCCCACATAATGATCGAATCTTTTTATTTGCGATCGATATTTCCAAGTAATATTGCTCCAACCATTTAGCAATTGGATCATAAAATTTGTAACAATCCTCTTGAAAACCCTGAAATCTATCAAAATATGAATTTTCAATTAAAGGCACGGGATTACGATGAGAATTTTGTGAGGAGAAATAGATTTGATCATATTCAACAGGCGTGTGAAGACAAGGAGGACTTGACATAGCTATTCGCAAGTGTAGAAGTGCCTCAACCACTTGACAAGTACCCAGATAGTGAGATGTTAAAGCATAAAAACCAAAGGATGTAAAATGAATGTCATTGGATGTGTTGATGGGAAAATATTAAGTTGAACAAAAATCATCAGAAACATAATCACGATCAAATGGGATGATTAAAGCATCAGATTCCCATTTTGGAATTACCAAAGATAAATCAATTTGAATAGTTTTGCAAATGCTCTGCATAATAGAATCATCTTCCTCACATGACGAGTGTAACAAACCATTTTATTGTGATTAGTTACACACTACACTAGCATTGTAATCATCAAAAGAAGTAAAAAGGAATGCTAGTATAACAAACACATGAAACTAATCATGGTAAAACAAGTGAAGAAGAATTTGATTTGTCAAATAATCCATGCATTTACTAACACTCAAGAGGATTTTAGGTGCAATGAAGAAAAATATTAGCATCAAAATATTCACAAGAAGGATCAGGAGTTGATTGTTTTCAAAAGAGTGACATATATGACTCCTTTGGCCAAAGATAATCTTTAGAATAATCAACTTCGCAGTTCCATGATTCTATGAGAGATACACATTCCAAAGCCAAGTTTGATATAAGAGATTTTCATGAATATGAATCCAATCACAAATCGAACCTTGAAGGTTCGAAAGTTCATTTCAACAATGCCAAATATATTTCAAGAAAGGATTTACATCGATTGAAACCATGCAAAAGAAGAGTTTTGCAAAGAAAACTAGATCTGACTCAGCTCATGGGTCTTACCAAAGTTGTGAGATCCTGACATAAACATCAACAGAAATTGAAGTGCCTCGACTCTCTGGCAAGTCCTAGAACTTTCAAGGATTGTAAAATGACATTCCGGATATTGAACCTTATCATGCATGGTGTAAGGATAGCCAGTTTCACTGATTTGGATGAGATGACTATTAATCAGATCGCATCCATCTCTGTCATTAATTTATCATATTTTACAACTTATAAGACCAGATTACTCAATCCGAAAGATTCTTCTAATCGCAAATCTAGAGATGAATAAATTTCATGAGAAAGATGATTTAAATAGTTGTCTTCATGCAAAAAAAGAGATGATACATGATAGAAAGGATACTCAATGATCTGATTATTCTCTCTTGCATTATTGAAAACCTCACTCCCTTGTGTCAATTGAGAAGTGAGCTCATGCGATGAAGAACTTGAAGAGCATGGATTACCTTCATCGGATTTAGATGAATTGTAAATAGGAGAGCACAAGGGATAGTGGGACAAAGAGGAAGTTTCGATAAGAGAATTTTCTTCAACTGAAATAAATTCCAGATCTAAATATTTCAAATTAAAATTTTCATGAGAAACCAAAAGATCAATTGGTGCACTTGGGCATTCATCATCGCATACATCAACAAAATTATCATCATCAGAATGATTTTTTCCCAATACTACATATCTAAACAAACTGATTTTATTTGATTCATTACCAAGATTAACAGATTCAATATAAACCAAGAATGAGGAGACACCATCTTCACACAAAGGATTTTGAAAAAGAGAAGAAATATTGAACGAATCTTCACCTTCCTGCTCCTCTACCTGGGTAATGTGACTATCTTGAACCCGATCGCAATTTGGGCCAACAACTTGAAAATTAGGAGAGTGCGGAAAACTAGTTGATGGAGCATATTGATCAAGCAGATCATGGTACAAAGAGTCATGACATGTAGATGATAGAGGATGACAAAAATCTGAATCAGATTCAAGACTAGAGTTATGAGTGTTAATACCATCTTGAGGAATATAAAAATTGGTTTTCACCATAGGATTCATGAGCCATTCCAGGATTTCCTCTATTGGATTTGAATCATGAAAAGTGGAAGGAGGGTGAGAAGATGGATTAGGGATTTGATGTGAAGATTTCCCAAATTTACAATCATCGCAAGGAGGCACCCGCATTAGAACTGAAAAAGGAGGAGGAAAAGGAACAAAAGGAATAACAGGTTCCTCCTCTAAAATTAGGGGTGTCTCTTGGTTTACAAGAGTTGGGGACAAAGAAACATCAGGTGGTATGGATTCACCGTGCAAAGAGATAAGAACCAAGCACTCAAACTCTTGTTTCAAGAAATCCTGATCCATATCTTCTTCAGGAAATTCATAACAAAGGTGAAGGAATTGATCAGAAAAATCCTGAACTGATTCATTAGGCTTCACTCTTAAGCGATTGATTTCGTAAGATTCACAAAATTTGAGAAAATAAAAAATGTGCTCAATTATGGATCTTCCATCCTCACCATCAAAATTTAATTGAGACAAGTAATAGAGAGGCTCATCGAGGATTGAAATTTAACAAGTGGATAAATTGGAGAAACACCCCAGGAGTAATATTTAAGGATGAGCCATTTTAGATAAGAGTTTCAAAACAAACTCGATGGGCACAACTTGTCATCTAGCCCTCTTTCTAGCTCCATTGTTTATGGTGTTGGAAATTCATCAACCAAGGAGTCTCCCTGGTGTGAAGTCCCAATTAGATTTCACACCATTTGGAATAGAAGCCCCATCCGGGGTATGGGCCCAGTTTCCATGTATTATTACAGATTTTCCTTGTTTGTAACTATCAGCAAGGGGGTGTTCCTGGTGAGTGTTCGGTCATATGTGTGTTAAATTTCTTTTACTGCATAGGGGGGAAGATAAGTGAGTCTCTAAGAGAGAGGTAATAGTACAACCATAGTAGAGACACACATAAACAAGAATAATCCATTCAACGTCCAACGAAATATTCCATAAAGATGCAACGACCATTGCAACCAATACAACAAGAAAGATATGTCTAATATCTAGTGGAATAGTCCATGAGAACGCGACATTGATAATAACCATTACAACACAATATCAATTTGATAAGTACCAAAATAAGCGAAATTGTTCGACTAATTTAGCACAAATGAAAGAAGACACGAATTACAAACATTCACAGAACAATCTTACAAATATTCATAATCCATGCATGAAGAACACGTTGGCCATAAGGCTTCTAATATTAAGTAAAAGTTCCAAGAAACATGTATACAATGAGCACCACTAGCTCCAATAGCATAGAATTGGAGGTGAATTGGAGCCACTCCTTGCTCCTAAAAACTAATTAGCTGGTCTCTCTAATGCCTTGTAGGAGAAGCCAAGGTGAAAATTCCTTTACTCATACAATTAGGGTGCATATATAACCAATGAGGTTATGCTTCACCTTCCTTGTGACTCATTGACTACCCTCATGACTGTTTGACTTCCTATGAATTTTTTACTTTTACATGACCCTTCATATTTTGAATGTATCCTTTGGACTTCCACTTTACAATAGATTTTTAATAGATAATTACATAATCCAGAATAATGATGTGGCATATGATGGCTCATGACTGGACATGACATGACACTGATAACATGGACTGCATGATAATGTGGCAGTGCCAATCTATCCTTCTTGTTACTTCTTTCTTTCCTTCTTCAGTAAGAAATGTATCCAATGCTTCATCTTCATGAGAGATATGTTTTTTTCTTCATATTTACCCTCCAAAGGGTTGTGAATCAGATGGAGTCTTCATGCGGTCCTGATCTTTGGTGTTTTGTTGTAATCTAGTGTTCCTTCATCTTCTTGTCTGATGATCATTTTAGCTTTTTAGTTCCATATGTGTCTTCTAGCATGTACTTCTCCATCTCCTTCTTCATCATCTTTCCATAACATGATAGAGTTCCTGCATCTTCAATCCACTCATGACAAGACAAATTCATTCCATTAAACCCTTATTTAAGATGTTGCATGATGATCCACTGACTAAGCTAGAACCGGGAGGCAGGCTTAGAGAGAGGCTCAGTGACCGCACAATTACGCAAATCAGGTAGTTAAGGGTCAAGTTTGAGCCTTGAGACTATGAAATGCATAGGCTTGGATTGAGCAGAAGATTGCACAGTTGGGGAGCTTACGGAGCCAGACTGAGGGCTTGAACATTGATTTCCCCATTGCACAGTTTAGGAAGACAAAGGATCCTAGGTGATTGCACAATTGCATCCTTCAAGAGCTTAGCGCTGAGGCTTGAGCCTTGAGACTGCGTTATGCACAGTTTAGGTTGGACTATGTAGGCAGATTGAACAATTTTTTTAGGCTCAGTGAATCAAACTACATGGTTTTTCACTATTTCAGTCAACTATGTAGTTTTTGGAGGCAGAGAAGACCTGGTGATTGCAAAGTTGTGCATTTGAAGAGCTTAGGGTTTGGGCTTGAGCTCATAGACTGCGTAATGCATAGTTGGTGCTAGGCTGGAGGGATGGATTATGCAATTCTAGTGCCCAAGATCCGGGCTTAAGCATTGGAACTGCGCAGTGAATAGTCTTGGGAGGCAAGAACTATACATTATGCAGTGCCAAGGGACAAGGTTGCAGTTTGAGGGTTGGAACTACGCAATGCACAGTTGAGGAAGGTTGGATGTGTTAGGAAACCAACTCACAAAAATATAGAAAAGATAGATCAACGCCTTAGAATTTAGCCTCTTCGAGGGGGAAACCTCCTTTACCTTACACAAATGAACAATTCTTGGATGATACAAATGACTAAACCTCCCTTCTATATATAGGAGTCTAAGGGGTCACAATATAATCAAGCCGACATAACAGTAATAACCCAAGGGCACAAAAATAACAATAGTGGGTTTCTATGGGGCATACTAATAACAATACGGGGACAATAGGGGCATAATAATAACAATAAGGGATACAATGACAATAGTAATGGGGGAATCAATAGTATTATAGGGGCATAACATGCCCCTCTCCTTTCGAAAAGCGTTGTCCTCGACACTTGAGTAGTTCTGGATGCTTTTGTATAAAATTCTCATCCTCCCATGTGGAATCTTCAGCGGATAAGTTCTTCCACTTGATGAGATACTCTGAAATTGATCGATTCGTAGTCGTTAAGTTCTTGTTTCTGTGACTTCTTCCGGTTCCAATATGATTTTTCCTTCCTCGTCAAGTTCTGGCAATATTGTTTGAACTGGGAGCTTGTCACCTATAACCTTCTTTAAACATGAAACATGAAAAATTGGGTGCACTCGAGAAGCTGCAGGAATCTCCAATTTGTATGCCATAGTACCAATCTTTTGCAACACTTTGTACGAACCATAATACTTTGGTGATAATGTATTATCCTTCTTAGCTTGCTTGAGGGACATTTGTTTATATGGTTGTAGCCGTAGGAATACCTAGTCACCTACATCAAAACTTCTTTCGATGCGATGTTGATCTGCCTGTTGTTTCATTCTATTGTGCGCCAACGTGAGGTTATCCTTTAAGATTTGGAGAACTTGTTGTTGATGCTCGATGTGATGTTCCATTGCTTGAACATTAGAATTTTCTCTTAAATATGATGTGATGGATGGTGGATGATATCCATAAAGTGCCATAAATGGGGTCATTTTTGCTGCAGTATGGAAGGAAGTGTTATACCACCATTCAGCCAGAGGCAACTATTTGACCCATTGTGTCTGTTTATTAGATACAAAGTAATGAAGATATCCTTCCAAACATTTTCTTACTATTTCAATTTGCCCATCAGATTGAGGATGATAAGATGAGCTATGAGTTAACTGAGTACCGAGACAAGAAAATAATTCTGTCCAAAAATTTCCAGTGAAAATGGGATCTCTGTCGCTTACAATAATCTTTGGGTTTCCATGTAGCTTTTGAATTGTTTCCATAAATGCAGTAGAAACTGTACTGGCTTTAAATGGATGTGATAATGCACAAAAGTGTGCATACTTGGTAAGTATGTCAACTACCACCATGATGACAGTCTTTCCTTCGGACTTGGGTAAACCTGTGATAAAATCCATTGAAACCTCCTCCCAACATTGGCTTGGAATGTGTTATCACTGAGAAATACATTTGCATGTATATAAGTTAAGTCCAAAATTTCATGGGTAAAAATGAATGTTATTTGGTTGTTCTCCTATGTTTACCATTTAGGTGTCATGTTCTTCAATAATGTTGTTGAGAATCATTTTCAAAATCACGAGTCATCCTTCATCATGATTGAGTAAGATATGTCTTGTCTCGTATGTGTCATTTGTCCTTTTTCGCAGTTTCGCAGCACTTTTCCGCAGTTTCGCAGCGCTGTTTGATTGGCTGATTTTGCAGCGTAGTAATGTTTTATCCTTTTCGTAGCGCCAGCCATTTCGCAGCACATGTCACTGAATTATAACCGTCTGCGCTACGAAATCGCGGATTCGGGATTTTGCAGCGCACATTCTCAAAATGTCATGTCCAGGGATGAGTCATTATGTCCGGTCAGATGGTTGTCAGTTTATGTACCTTCCAAACATTTAGAGGCATCATTTCCCCAATAGGTTCAGTGTCATGCACATTAAGTTCATTTAAATATCCTTGTCATGCATGCTTGTGTCATGATGTTCTATCATCATTATTTGAAGCGGCCAGCTTACATGTTAAGCTATTTGAATTGTAATGAGCCCGAATTTCTTCTTCAAAAGAGCTGCATTGCAAGCGAGCCCGTGTTCTAAAGTTCGAAGTTGCCTGTTGAGTTGAAGCTGCCGGTGTTACTGTGTGAAAAACTTTTCAAGGCGTAATGGAGAAGAAAGAGCATCGATCAGGAAGGTGCCAAAGAGCAGAACCCGAAGGATTAGACTTGACATTGAGGGAGGAAGGTGTTAAAAAGGCCTTCAAAGACGCTGGTTGCTGGAGTTTTTGTGAGAAGCTGAAGGGAGGACACACTCAGGTAACAAAAGAATTTGCATTAAATTTTACAGGCTTGAGTTCCAAAGTATCTATGTTAGAATTCCCAGTGTCTCCAGAAGCTATTGCTAGGGTGACTGAGATTCCTAGAGGAGGCCAGGAGTGGTTCAAAAATTTCAAGTTTGATATGAGCCCCTGTAAAATATTCTTGAAGGAAGCCTATGTGAATGAAGATTTGACCAAAGCTGTACCAAGAAGTTATGTTAAGGAGAGTTATGCTATGCTGCTTACTTGTATTCAAAAATATTTAACTTGTGAGGGCAGGTATAACAAAGTTTATTCATATCATTTCAAGTTGTTGCTGCATTTCACCGGTAAAGCACATATAGATCTCCCATTCTACTTGTTTCGAAGCCTCAGTAAAATGTGTGATAAAATTCAATTGAGGAAGGACGATTGTGAGTCATCACTGTTTCATCATGGCCTAGTTAAACTATTAGTGATGGATGCCTTGCAAAAGATTGGTAAGGATTGGGAGTCTTTCATTTATATGGCCGGGTTCCAGAGCAAGACAGGCCTCACCCCACAGCCACTCAGAGAAAGAGAAGAGTTGATGGAGGAACCCACTATTGCTGAGCTTAGGAAGGAGGTTAGTGAGAAAAAGAAAGTTAAATCTCAGTTAAACAAACCAGTCAAACCCTTGATTATTAAAGAGCCATCTCAGCCACCTCAGTCATCATCAAAGGGAAAAGTCAAGCAAAAGAAGGATGTTCATGGATCAGCTGAGTCTGAAAAAACATCAAGAGTCAAAACTAGGGGTCAACTAAGTAAAGAGAAAGGTAAATCAGTGGCTGTGGAAGAGAGTCCAATTTCAAAGGCCAGTCTAAGTGACCTACTTGAGGCTATTGAATTTGAACAAGGAGAACCAGTGCATCTTGAACCTATGCATATTGACTTGACCCAATCTTCTCCTGAAAGCACTAAGAAGTCAAAAGCCTCGAAAAGATTAAGGTTTGATGAGCCTAGTGAGGCCTTTATGTTCAAGCCAAGAAGGCCAGTTACGAGGAAGCAAATTAAAGAAGCTGAGAAGGTGAATAAAGAAGAAGAAGCTGTAAAGGAGAAAGTGCATAAGGCAAAGAAGGCTGTAAAGTCACCCAGAACTGAGGTAATTGATGTATTGACAAAAACAGTGGAGGCAGTCAAACATAAAGACAAGGATAAGAAGGTCATCATCACCCAAGGGGGAAATGTGATTGCCATCAAGAGTCAAGTGAGGACAGCCATGAAAGATCAGGTGGGAGCAGCCAAAGAAGAAATTGTCAAAGCCAAAAATGTGACTAAGGAGCGTGCTGTGAGATATGCCAATTATAAAAGAGCTGTGTTGAAGGGCAGCAGAAACTTAATGGGTCAGACAGAATCTGTGGCTGATGTATATACTTGGACTGTCCCAGCTCTAAAACAAGCAAAACTCCTCAGACAAATGAACCTGACTCTGAGAGCTAAAAACAAAGCTTTAAAGAAAGAAGTTTCAAATTTGAAGAGGCAGCTAGGTCAGCTAGCTCATTGATTTGAGGAAAAGGTGATATTTTCAGTTTTGGTCAATTTTGTTTGAGTTTCACTATTTTTGAAGTCATCTAAGTGTTTGGCACCTGTAGAAAAGGTTTGAAAAGTTAAAAGTTCAAGTAAAGGAAGTTTAGTGCAAATGCGTTCTGTTTTGGTAAAAACAGCTGTTTCATAAGGAAAATAAGCAGTTTAATGGTGAGGTCATCAGATTTTTGAAGGAAACGCCAAAGTAATGAAGGAGATATCACTCAAGGCTATCCTAGCCATTTAGAGAATGACAGGTGGACCTTTTGGTAAAGGTAAAGTTTTTGTCTCAAGTTAAATTTTTGAAAAGCTACTTTATGACAAGTTATGGTTTAACAGAATGGCATACGAGGAGTATCTTTTTAGTTCATACACCTGGCTATCCATGAAGCTTCCAACGCATTTGAAGTATGGTGAGGTTCGTAAGTTTTGGGATATTAAAGGAGCTGGGACATGTTGCTTGATTTTCGGAGGATGGTAGGAGACAGGGACCATAGAAACAGGGGTTTTGATCCTAATGATAAATGATCCATCAGCGCCTTCAGGTATCCAAAGTCAGCGTTCCTTGCACCTGTAGCTCAGTCATCTCAGCCTAACCAACAAGAAGACAGCTGTCAAAGATCAAGAAAAGAATCATGCTACGAGGAGATGAAATTAGAATTTTAGTTTGATTAAGACTCTTTGTAATTACAGCTCAACACTTTGTGTATTTAATGAGTTTGTTTAAAGTAGATAAGGATAGTTAATGATAGTTCATCGAGCTCCCCTCATGCTTGAGGAGGAGACTCGAAGTAGTTAAGTATGTTTTCCTATAAATAGCGAAAACTCTGATGTAATTAGGGTTGGATGTTATTGAAAACAGAGTTTTACATTTGCTTGTGTAAAGAGACTTGTTGCAGTAATATAAGAGATTACTTTTTCTTCTCAAGATTCATATTGTGTTAAAATACTCAAGATGTATGTGGTTTTGTCTTATCTTTCATATTTTACAGCTTCATAGATGTGCAATCACTCTGAATTCACCTAGTTGCTCAGATTTCCTGTGCATATTTATGAGTTGAGGTTCCTTTGAGAAATGTTTTGAGTGTTTAGACATTATATGCCTTGATTTCCATGAATGAGTAGTTGAATGGTTTACTGAAACGGTGTTTGACTCCATGAGCCCAATGGAAGAAATCTGATGTTGTCTGTCCAACCAGCATGTTTATTAAGTTCTCATTTCAAGAGTTAGTCCTCTTAGTGTTAATCACAATCAGTAGTTTATTTTGAGAGAGCCCTCTCAGGTTAGGGAGGCTAATCCTTAGCCAAGAGTCTGGTCTGAAGTAGTTACATAAAGTCTAACTGGTAGCAGCCATCAGTACATGATTTTGTGATAACAGAATGGATAAAGGTTGTAATAGACCTGGGGTCTTAATTGCTTCAACTTTATTTTGTTGGCAAACCAAACATTCCGCCACAAACTTTTGAATATCCGATTTAAGGCCATTCCAAAAAAATTCCTTCTTAACCCTGTGGTAAGTTTTTAAAAATCCCGAGTGCCCTCCTAAGGGAGAAGTGTGCAATTCCATAAGAATCTTTTGTTTGAGTTGGGAATTCTTACATAGGTATAAGCGATCTTTGTACCATAATGAATCATTTTTCCAGCTAAATGTATCAGATGTATTGGAATCTTGTTGTAACTTTCGAATGAGTGCCTGCACTTCTTCATCATTCTTCCATTCCTCCCTTGCTTCGTTTATCCAATCTAGTTGGATAATAGAAATGGCGCACAACAATGCTTCCACATACTCATCCTTTCTTGAGAGTGCATCTGCCACAACATTTTGCTTCCCTTTTTTGTAGATGATTTCAAAGTCATAACCCAACATCTTTTTGACCCATTTTTGTTGCTCTTTAGAGGATAATCTTTGTTCTCAAAAGTATTTAAGACTATCATGATCTGTTTTTACCTTAAAGTGTCTTCCCATTAGGTAGGGTCGCCATTTCTTAAGTGCATGTAGTATTGCCAACATTTCCTTCTCATAAATAGCTTTGTGTAAATACTTTCCCTTGATTGGATGACTTTCAAAAGCAATGGGTCTTTCATCTTGCATTAAAACAACACCAATTCCATTTCCTGAAGCATCACATTCCATAATAAAGGTTTTTGTGAAGTCCGGCGTAGCTAAGACCGATGCTTGGCACATTGCCTCTTTAAGATGTTCGAAGGCCTTTGTTGCTTCTGGAGTCCATGAAAATGCAACTTTCTTCAATAATGTTGTTAGAGGTGTTGCTATTCTCCCATAATTATTAACAAACTTGAGATAATACCCTATCAACCTGAGAAATCCTCGCAGATGCTTTATGGATGTGGGGATTTTCCATTCCTTAATGGCTTTAATTTTGCTAGGGTCTACCTTAACACCTTCATGAGATACAATATGACACAATATTCCACCTCTTGTACTCCAAAGAAACATTTGGAGATTTTTGCATATAATTGTTTCTCCCCCAATAGTTTGAGCACCCTGTCAACATGTTCAACATGATCCTTCCAAGACTTGCTGTAGATTAGTATATCATAAAAAATACCAACACAAATTTTCTAAGGAAGGGTTTGAAAATGGAATTCATCAAACCTTGAAATGTAGAAGGTGCATTGGTAAGGCCAAAAGGCATGACCAAAAATTCATAATGACCCTCATGAGTTTTAAAGTTGTTTTAGGAATGTCTTCAGTCTTCATTCTAATTTGATGATATCCTGAATGAAGATCCAACTTGGTGAAGTAAATTGATCCATGCAATTCATCCAATAATTCATCAATCACACGAATGAGAAATTTATCTTTAATAGTGAGCTTGTTGAGCTCCCTATAATCCAAACACATGTGCCATGATCCATCCTTCTTGTGCACCAATACTACTGGAGCAGAGAAAGAACTTTGACTAGCTTGAATTATTTTGTCTTTGAGGTTTCTGCGAGTCTCATGTTTGTGTAGATTTTCTTCCGGATCCATCGCATTCAATTTCTGTTTAGATCGACATTTCAAACCAACAACGGTGGTTCATCTTCAGGATGTGAGAGAATTAATTGAAACACTGGTCTTATTTGTCAAATATATATAGGGATGCAAGAGATGCTTAGCCGACAGATCTTTAAATTATTTTTAATTGTTCTATTTAATTGTATTATTTTAATTTTATTAGTATTAATTATTTCATGTTTTTAATTCTATCTATTTTAATTAAATTTGCTTTACTTAATTTTTTTTTAATTATTCTAATTTTAGTTAATTTATTAATTAAAATTAAAATATATATTCATGTTTATTTATTAATTAATTAACATTTAATATGTATATGTACATATACATATTAGTTTATTAATTAAAATTAAATATGTATATGTATTTTAATTAATTTATTAATTAAAATTAAAATACATATGTATGGGTTATGCTTATATTTCTTTCATTATATTTATTTAATTTATTATTTTACTCAATTATTAATTTTAATTGTTATGATCCTTATTAGTTTATGTTTTAATTTTTTTTATTTTAATATGTCTGTTGTCCTATTCTAATGAATTATTATTTTTATTATTTTAATTTCAATTAATTTATGAATTAAAATTAAAATACATATCCCCTATTTTGGTTAACTAATTCTTTAGTTAATTCAAATTATTTTAATTTTAATTAATTTATTAATTAAAAATAAAATACCTATCCATGTTTATTTATTATTTTACCCTTTAGTTATTATGTTTCATGAATTATTATTTAATTATTTTTTTTTTTCTAAGCAACATTACCTACTTTGTATTAATATTTACAGCGGAAAATTACATGCGATATGTCTTGCTGCCCCATGGCAGCTGTAGCATAGTCCCCCAACCCATTACATTTCTGAGAAACCCACCTGAAGATACCTAGATTGCTCCCTAAAACCACCAACAAAAAGACAAAAAACGTCTCTGTAAAGCCCTCGCAGGGGCATAGATTGTCACATAGAACCAGGGCTTGTGGAGATAGCCCAAGCCAAACAAAACTCCATTCCATAACGGAAGAGTGACCCAGAAACAGCAGATGATTCATATGACCGAGAACGACCAACATATAACAGAAAAAAACAAACTAGAACGACTAAAGACAGCAGAAGAGAGAACCGACCACGATCCCACACGCGTCCAGTCTTCATGCATGAGAGCCATCTGGGCTTAGTCCTCTCTCTCGTCATCCCCGGGCTCGTCCTCCCCTGGTTTAGCTTCCCGAATCCACGCCCAGCCATGTCCTTCTGGTAGGCCGTCCATGAAAGCCGGCAGCACAGGTTCGCTCTCCCGCAATTCCGCCTCCCTTGAGCTTGAGGCCTCCCCCACAGGCCTTTTGCCTTTATCCACGAGCCTACACTCTGCCTCCATAGCCTGAGGCAGATTTTCCTCTCGCTCCGGGTGAAGTCTCTCTTCAGTGACCGCGGGATGCTCCATTGCAGGTGGCCGAGGCATGCCTTCTTCAAATTCGTCCGGAATTCTGGTAAACAACACTGAAATATGAGCATTGATGCCCAGATTTTCTCTGGGATTGCGCAGCGAGAAGATGACAGAGCCGAATGCAGGTAGAGTTTGCTCGCCATTGCTGGACCCTCCAGCTTCCACAAATTGGCTCGCCTGCACCTGAGGTGCTCCTCCTCGTCGGTAGCAGTAAATACAACAACAATGGTGGTGTAGGTCAGCTGCAGGCCCGCGAGCGGATCTGGCTCTCCCTGAGCCTCTGCCCCGACGGCATGGCATTCGTTCACGCACCATTTTCCCAAATTCCGCTTCCTCAGACGAAGCTTTCTCCCAATTCGGCTCACTATGACAGACAAAAGACTGTAGGCATGAACCAGGGAGGACCAGCAGTCGACCAGTCTCCCCCAATTCCACAATGACTCCAGAACTCTCAGGACGCAGAGCAAGAACACCATCGCTGTGGGCTTCATCCGCTTCCAAATCAACATATTTAACGACCTCTGCATTCCGTCGGAATGTCCCCGCATTGAATGCGGCCATCCGCCTTCGCTGTGATACCTGCGCCTTCATTAAGGCTCGAATGCTGCATTGCAGGTCGATGGGAGGTGGCGGCGAGGAGCCTTAATGCCCTCCGTCCGTCGCGTGTCCTGTCGACCGTGGCAAGTGGCCTTACCAGGTCATGCACGGTGGCACCCGCATCCGGGATATTATTTAATTATTTTAATCCTAATTAATTTATTGATTAAAATCATTATAATTCTAATTAATTTATTAATTAAAATTAAAATACATACCTATGTTAATTTAATAATTAAAATTAAAATACATATGTAAGGGTTATATTTATTTCATTTTATTTATTTATTATATTATTTTAATTGATTATTCATTTTAATTGTTTATTAATTTTAATTGATATGATAGTTATTATTGTAATTGTTTTTACTATGTTATATGTTAATTTTATTACTTTTCATTATGTGTTTTGATTGAATATTAAGGGTACACATATAATGTTCTAGGTTGCGGATTTATTAAGGTTAAGATATTTCCAATTGATGTTTATTGTAAAATTATATTTTAATAAGGTCATAGTGTGTTAATTTAGTTAGAATGGATTATATTTTAGGTTAAATGGAGGGGGATTATCGTTGGGTAGGGGTAGATTTGGATGCTAGGGTTGGAATCCATTTTTTGCTTATGGTCCATCCATCATCTCTATTGAGGTTATTAGGGTGTTTGCTAATTTCTATGGCTTCTCTGAATTTCCTTATGAAGTAGTGATCACTCCTAGCTAAGATTCAGGTATCTTCTATGCATATTTGATGCTTAGTTTTTTTAGAATGTTCAGCAAGAGCTGAGGATTTGGATCGATTGTGTTTGATGTCAGTTGAGTGTTCTTGGATTCTTGTGTTAAAGGATCTCCCAGTCTCACCTACATAAGGTTTGCCGCATGAACAAGGAATTAAGTAGACACCTTTACGGTATTTAGGATCAATTTTGTCTTTGACCGGATTAAGGTAGTTGCGGGTAGTGTTTAGGGGTTTGAAGATGGTTAGGATTCCATTATTTTTTAGGATGAGGGAAATTTTATCTGTAGTCCCTAATATGTAAGGGAGGTTGACTTTTCCATTTATTTTATCAAAGTTTTTATTTCTATTTGGACAAGTGTTAGCCTTCTTTATGGCTTTGATCACTTGATGATTCTGGTATCTGTTTTTTAGGAAAACTTCAGTCATGTGTTCTATTTCTTTTTCTAGGTGTGCCTTTTCAGAGATTCTAAGGGCTCTGATTGCTAATGTGTTAAGGACTCCTACTTTTTGGGTAGGGTGATGATGGGAGGATGCATGTAAATATTGTTCGGTGTGAATATTTTTTCTATATACCTGGTGGGATATAGAGCCGTCATCATTCCTAGTGATGAGGATATCAAGGAAGGGGAGGCTTTTGTTGATCTCAACTTCCATAGTGAATTTTATGGAAGGGGATAAACTATTTAGGTGTTGTTTGAAAGTTTCTAGGGTTTCCCTTCCATGTGGCCATATGATGAATGTGTCATCCACATATCTTTTCCATAGTTTAGGTTTTAGGGGTGCAGTCATAAGGGCCTTGTTTTCAAAGTCCTCCATAAATAAATTGGCAATAATAGGGGACAACGGCGACCCCATGGCAACTCCACATGTTTGTTCATAAATATCTTCCATGAAACTGAAAAAGTTTGACCTAAGGCAAATTTCTATGAGCTTAGATGTGTCAGGATCTGTTAGTTTGCTAATGACCTCCATGGCATCATTGATGGGGATATTAGTGTATAGAGAGATGACATCAAAACTAACCAAAATGTCATTTTGATCAAGTTTGATGTTCTTGTTTTCTTCAATGAATTGGGTTAAGTCTTTGACAAAAGAGTCTGTGTTTTCTACTAGCGGTTTTAGTTTCTTGGCTAGGTGTTTTGCTAAATGGTATGTAGGTCCATTAATCGTGTTTACTATAGGTCTGAGAGGGATGTCTTCTTTATGAATATTGGGGGCTTCACAGATTCTCGGTGTGTATGGATTATTGACTATGAGATTTTTGTTGTCTTGTATCTTGCTAGTTTTTATTAGGTTGCATACTTTTTTGCAGATCTTGTTTAATGGGTTTTTGTTGAGTTTTCTGTAGTAGCCACTGTTATTCAGATGATCTAGCATTTTTGTTTTATAATCGCTTTTGTTCATGATTACTGTGGATCCTCCTTTGTCTGCTTTCAACACTACAATATCAGGGTTTGAGTTTAAGGTTTTGAGAGCTAGGTATTCTATCAGGGTTTGAGTTTAAGGTTTTGAGAGCTAGGTATTCTTGTTTGCTGACATTGCTTTTGGGAATTTTTGCTTTCCTAAGGGTGACGGAACAGTCTTGCCTGATTTGTTCTTTTATGTGATCTGGAAGGTTCACTATGCCATATTCAATATTGCATAGAATGTCTTCAACCGAGATCCTGCGTGGTGTGATGGAAAAATTTAATCCTTTTTTTAATAAGTTTATGATGTGTTCATTTAGTTGAAGGTTGGATAAATTTATGACCAACTTATCTTTTTTTGACATAGGTTCACTATTATAGTTTTGTTGTGTTGCTATTTTCACAGGTTGGGATAGCACAGGTTGGACTATAGGCGTGGTTTGGAGCATGCCTAACAGCAGTTGGGATTGCGTGAGTTGGGGTATTGTTAAGTTCATGTGGGGGGTGTTATGAAGTGATATTTGGGGCTATGTGGTAAATGGGCATGCGTAGGAATATTTTGCTGCTGCGTGGAGGGGACTAGGTTGTGAGTAGTGAGGGGTGAGTGTTGCTGTGGGGGGGCCCTAGTGGACAACGTGGGAGTGTGAAATGTTGAATCAAGTGATGACTGATACAACGTGGGATTAAGTGATGACTGCATGGATTGTCGCTGTGATGGGGCCCGAGCAGACAGCGTGGGAGTGTGAAACATTGAAACAAGTGATGACTGCGTAAACTGATGTAGCGTGGGAGGCGTATTAAGTGATGACTGCATGGATTGTTGCTGTGAGTGGGGAGCAGACAGCGTGGGAAGTGTCTACGTGTGAAGCCTAGAATCAAGTGATAACTGCGTAGATTGTTGCTGCAGCGTGGGAGGTGTGGTATTAAGTGATGTCTGCATGGATTGATACAACGTGGGCAGCGTGGGATATGTGAGAGTTTGCATCATAGTCTGCGTAGGGGAAATGGGTGTGGTTTCCAGCGTAGGCTGGGTGCTATGTTTTAACTGATGTGTGGATAGTTTATGGGCCAACGTGTTTTGTTCATGAGGTGCGCATTGTGAAGGGGCTGGGTTGTGTGCGTTGAGGGGTGAGTGTTGTTGTTGTTGTGCGGGGGTTGTGCTTTGAAATGCCTGAGCAGACAACGTGGGATGGATAGTGGAACTATTGCAGGGGGACAACAAGTGATGGGTATTGTTTAGGTTTTGATTGGATTGATTATTGTTATTGACAGAGAGATTGTGACTGATGAGGGATTTTAAAGAGGAAATTTGTGAGGAATTGATTCTAGAGTGTGAGCTAAAGTCGGATAGAGCTGCTTTTTTGTCCAATAGTTTGGAGAATTTTTGAGTTTGTTTAGTGATTGTAAATTGTTCTAGTCTAACTGCTTTTAATGCCGAAGCTGAATCGATTAATACCCATAACCCTCGTTCGATTGAATTGGCTAAATTAATATTAAGATTAAAAGTTTTTTGTGATAAAGTGCTGAGTTCATACCTGGTTTTCGTGATTATGCTTCGAATAAGAGCAATGCTGGCTTTGTTGAATATTTGATTATTGTGTTGGCTTCTTAGATAATGATTGATTTTGGCAAACGTAGGAACAATTGACGAATCTCTGCATCTTTTCAAGAATGTAAGGTTAGCCTTCTTTTTCGTTAAGAGCAATCTGTATCGTTCAAATCTACGAACTTCTGTTAAAATCTCCCTTTCGTATTGGGTGAGTATTTTGACTTTGAGGTTTCTGCGAGTCTCATGTTTGTGTAGATTTTCTTCCGGATCCATCGCATTAAGTTTCTTTTTAGATCGACATTTCGAACCAACAACGGTGGTTCATCTTCAGGATGTGAGAGAATTAATTGAAAGACTGGTCTTATTTGTCAAATATATATAGGGAAGCAAGAGATGCTTAGCCAACATATATTTAAATTAATTTAATCGTTCTATTTAATTGTATTATTGTTAATTTTATTAGTATTAATTATTTCATGTTTTTAATTCTATCTATTTTAATTAAATTGGCTTTACTTAATTTTTTTTTTTAATTATTCTAATTTTAGTTAATTTATTAATTAGAATTAAAATACCTATTCATGTTTATTTATTAATTAATTAACATTTAATATGTATATGTACATATACATATTAGTTTATTAATTAATTATTTTATATATATATATATATTTTAATTATTTTTATCGTTAAAACTATACTACTTCTATTATTTACAGTAACAGCAGCGAACAATTACATCCAGGATTACAAGTCGCCAGAGGCCTGGGGTGGCACTCTGGATGATAGAGATTCACTAAAACAACTACCCGCGCAGGGGCATTCTCCTTGTGACTGAAAACCCACGCAGGGGTGATATCATTGTGACCAAGACTGAAACTGGAAGCCCACGCAGAGGCTGTGGAGCTTTGGAGACCAGAAAAAGCAAAAATGTCTATCCCACGCAGGGGCAAAAGAGAGAAAAGGAAAATTTTCATCAGAATCCCTCGCAGGGGAATGGACATGCACTGAACTACATAATTGTCAAGCCAAACATAACTATTCACGCCATACATTAAACATTGGTGATAGGGGAAACAGTTCACAAAAAAACCTGAGCTCGGGCTGAGGACTGAAGCTTGGTCGAGCCAGCATCTATTCATCCGAATCTTCCTCCGAATCTTCCGGATAAATCCAGTATTCGCCTTCTGGTAGTTTATTAATTAAAATTAAATATGTATATGTATTTTAATTAATTTATTAATTAAAATTAAAATACATATGTATGGGTTATGCTTATATTTCTTTCATTATATTTATTTAATTTACTATTTTACTCAAATATTAATTTTAATTGTTATGATCCTTATTAGTTTATGTTTTAATTTTTATTTATTTATTTAATATGTCTCTTGTCCTATTCTAATGAATTATTATTTTAATTATTTTAATTTCAATTAATTTATAAATTAAAATTAAAATACATATCCCTTATTTTGGTTAACTAATTCTTTAGTTAATTCAAATTATTTTAATTTTAATTAATTTATTAATTAAAAATAAAATACCTGTCCATGTTTATTTATTATTTTACCCTTTAGTTATTATGTTTAATGAATTATTGTTTAATTATTTTAATCCTAATTAATTTATTGATTAAAATCATTATAATTCTAATTAATTTATTAATTAGAATTAAAATACATATCTATGTTAATTTAATAATTAAAATTAAATATGTATATGTATTTTGGTTAATTTATTAATTAAAATTAAAATACATATGTAAGGGTTATATTATTTAATTTAATTTATTTATTATATTATTTTAATTGATTATTCATTTTAATTGTTTATTAATTTTAATTGATATGATAGTTATTATTGTAATTGTTTTTACTATGTTATATGTTAATTTTATTACTTTTCCTTATGTGTTTTGATTGAATATTAAGGGTACACATAATGTTCTAGGTTGCGGATTTATTAAGGTTAAGATATTTCCAATTGATGTTTATTGTAAAATTATATTTTAATAAGGTCATAGTGTGTTAATTTAGTTAGAATGGATTATATTTTTAGGTTAAATGGAGGGGGATTATCGTTGGGTAGGGGTAGATTTGGATGCTAGGGTTGGAATCCAGTTTTTGCTTATGGTCCATCCATCGTCTCTATTGAGGTTATTAGGGTGTTTGCTAATTTCTATGGCTTCTCTGAATTTCCTTATGAAGTAGTGATCACTCCTAGCTAAGATTCGGGTATCTTCTATGCATATTTGGTGCTTAGTTTTTTCAGAATGTTCAGCAAGAGCTGAGGATTTGGATCGATTGTGTTTGATGTCAGCTGAGTGTTCTTGGATTCTTGTGTTAAAGGATCTCCCAGTCTCACCTACATAAGGTTTGCCGCATGAACAAGGAATTAAGTAGACACCTTTATGGTATTTAGGATCAATTTTGTCTTTGACCGGATTAAGGCAGTTGCGGATAGTGTTTAGGGGTTTGAAGGTGGTTAGGATTCCATTATTTTTCAGGATGCGGGAAATTTTGTCTGTAGTCCCTAATATGTAAGGGAGGTTGACTTTTCCATTTATTTTATCAAAGTTTTTATTTCTTTTTGGACAAGTGTTAGCCTTCTTTATGGCTTTGATCACTTGATGATTCTTGTATCCGGTTTTTAGGAAAACTTCAGTGAGGTGTTTTGTTTCTTTTTCTATGTGTGCCTTGTCAGAGATTCTGAGGGCTCTGATTGCTAATGTGTTAAGGGCTCCTAGTTTTTGGGTAGGGTGATGATGTGAGGAGGCATGTAAATATTGTTCGATGTGAGTCTTTTTTCTATATACCTGGTGGGATATAGAGCCATAATCATTCCTAGTGATGAGGATATCAAGGAAGGGGAGGCTTTTGTCGATCTCAACTTCCATAGTGAATTTTATGGAAGGGGATAAACTATTTAGGTGTTGTTTGAAAGTTTCTGGGGTTTCCCTTCCATGTGGCTATATGATGAATGTGTCATCCACATATCTTTTCCATAGTTTAGGTTTTAGGGGTGTAGTCATAAGGGTCTTGTTTTCAAAGTCCTCCATAAATAAATTGGCAATAATAGGGGACAGGGGCGACCCCATCGCAACTCCACATGTCTCTTCATAAATATCTTCCATGAAACTGAAAAAGGTTGACCTAAGGAAAATTTCTATGAGCTTAGATGTGTCAGGATCTGTTAGTTTGCTGATGACCTCCATGGCATCATTGATGGGGATATTGGTGTACGTAGAGGTGACATCAAAACTAACCAAAATGTCATTTTGATCAAGTTTGATGTTCTTGATTTCTTCAATGAATTGGGTTGAGTCTTTGACGAAAGTGTCTGTGTTTCCTACTAGCGGTTTTAGTTTCTTGGCTGGGTGTTTTGCTAAATGGTATGTAGGTCCATTAATCGTGTTTACTATAGGTCTGAGAGGGATGTCTTCTTTATGAATCTTGGGGGCTCCATAGATTCTCGGTCTGTATGTATTGTTGACTATGAGATTTTTGTTGTCTTGTATCTTGCTAGTTTTTATTAGGTTGCATACTTTTTTGGAGATCTTGTTTAATGGGTTTTTGTTGAGTTTTCTGTAGCAGCCACTGTTACTCAGATGATCTAGCATTTTTGTTTTATAATCGCTTTTTTTCATGACTATTGTGGCTCCTCCTTTGTTTGCTTTCAACACTACAATATCAGGGTTTGAGTTTAAGGTTTTGAGAGCTAGGTATTCTTGTTTACTGACATTGCTTTTGGGAAGTTTTGCTTTCCTAAGGGTGATGGAACAGTCTTGCCTGATTTGTTCTTTTATGTGATCAAGAAGGTTCACTATGCCATATTCAATATTTCATAGAATGTCTTCAACTGGGATTGTGCATGGTGTGATGGAAAAATTTAAATCCTTTTTTTAATAAGTTTATGATGTGTTCATTTAGTTGAAGGTTGAATAAATTTATGACCAGCTTATCTTTTTTTGACATAGGTTCACTATTACAATTTTGTTGTGTTGCTGTTTTCACAGGTTGGGACAGCGCAGGATGGACTCTAGGCGTGGTTTGGAGCGTGCCTAACAGCAGTTGGGATTGTGTGGGTTGGGGTATGGTTAAGTTCATGTGGGGGGTGTTATGAAGTGATATTTGGGGCTGCATGGTAATATGGGCGTGCGTTGGAATATTTTGCTGCTGCGTGGAGGGGGATAGGTTGTGAGTAGTGAGGGGTGAGTGTTGCTGTGGGGGGGCCCTAGTGGAAAGTGTGGGACTGTGAAATGTTGAATCAAGTGATGACTGATACAACGTGGGATTAGGTGATGACTGCATGGATTGTCGCCGTGAGGGGGCCCGAGCAGACGACATGGGAGTGTGAAACGTTGAAAAAAGTGATGACTGCGTAAACTGATGCATCGTGGGAGGCGTATTAAGTGATGACTGCATGGATTGTTGCTGTGAGGGTGGAGCAGACAGTGTGGGAAGTGTCTACATGTGTAGCCTGGAATCAAGTGATAACTGCGTATACTGTTGCTGCAGCATGGGAGGTGTAATATTAAGTGATGTCTGCATGGATTGATACAACATGGGTAGCATGGGATGTGTGAGAGTTTGCATCATAGTATGCGTAAGGGAAATGGGTGTGGTTTCCAGCTTAGGCTGGGTGCTATGTTTTAACTGCTGCGTGGACAGTTTATTGGCCAACGTGTTTTGTTCATGAGGCGCACATTGTGAGGGGGCTGGGTTGTGTGTGTTGAGGGGTGAGTGCTGTTGTTGCTGTGAGGGGGTTGTGCTTTGAAATGCCTGAGCAGACAACATGGGATGGATAGTGGAACTATTGCAGGGGGACAACAAGTGCTAGGTATTGTTTAAGTTTTGATTTGATTGATTATTGTTATTGACAAAGAGATTGTGACCGATGAGGGATTTTAAAGAGGAAATTTGTGAGGAATTGATTCTAGAGTGTGAGCTAAAGTCGGATAGAGCTGCTTTTTTGTCCAATAGTTTGGAGAATTTTTGAGTATTTTTAGTGATTGTAAATTGTTCTAGTCTAATTGCTTTTAATGCCGAAGCTGAATCGATTAATACCCATAACCCTGGTTTGATTGAATTAGCTAAATTAATATGAAGATTAAAAGTTTTTTGTGATAAAGTGCTGAGTTCATACCTGGTTTTCCTGATTATGCTTCGAATAAGAGCAATGCTGGCTTTGTTGAATATTTGATTATTGTGCTGGCTTCTCAGATAATGATTGATTTTGGAAAATGTAGGAACAATTGATGAATCTCTACATCTTTTCAAGAATGTAAGGTCAGCATTCTTTTTCGTTAAGAGCAATCTGTATCTTTCAAATCTACGAACTTCTTTTAAAATCTCCCTTCCGTATTGGGTGAGTATTTTGACTTTGAGGTTTCTGCAAGTCTCATGTTTGTGTAGATTTTCTTCCGGATCCATCGCATTCAATTTCTTTTTAGATCGATGTTTCAAACCAGCAACGGTGGTTCATCTTCAAGATGTGAGAGAATTAATTGAAACACTGGTCTTATTTGTCAAATATATATAGGGATGCAAGAGATGCTTAGCCGATAGATCTTTAAATTATTTTTAATCGTTCTATTTAATTGTATTATTGTTAATTTTATTAGTATTTATTATTTCATGTTTTTAATTCTATCTATTTTAATTAAATTTGCTTTGCTTAATTTTTTTTAATTATTCTAATTTTAGTTAATTTATTAATTAAAATTAAAATACATATTCATGTTTATTTATTAATTAATTAACATTTAATATGTATATGTACATATACATATTAGTTTATTAATTAAAATTAAAATACATATGTATGAGTTATGCTTATATTTCTTTCATTATATTTATTTAATTTATTATTTTACTCAATTATTAATTTTAATTGTTATGATCCTTATTAGTTTATGTTTTAATTTTTTTTTTTTAATATGTCTCTTGTTCTATTCTAATGAATTATTATTTTAATTATTTTAATTTCAATTAATTTATAAATTAAAATTAAAATACGTATCCCTTATTTTGGTTAACTAATTCTTTAGTTAATTCAAATTATCTTAATTTTAATTAATTTATTAATTAAAAATAAAATACCTGTCCATGTTTATTTATTATTTTACCCTTTAGTTATTATGTTTAATGAATTATTATGTAATTATTTTAATCCTAATTAATTTATTGATTAAAATCATTATAATTCTAATTAATTTATTAATTAAAATTAAAATACATATCTATGTTAATTTAATAATTAAAATGAATTATGTATATGTACATATACATATTTATTTATTAATTAAAATTAAATATGTATATGTATTTCGGTTAATTTATTAATTAAAATTAAAATACATATGTAAGGGTTATATTTAGGTTATATTTATTTCATTTTATTTATTTATTATATTATTTTAATTGATTATTCATTTTAATTGTTTATTAATTTTAATTGATATGATAGTTATTATTGTAATTGTTTTTACTATGTTATATGTTAATTTTATTACTTTTCATTATGTGTTTTGATTGAATATTAAGGCTACACATATAATGTTCTAGGTTGCGGATTTATTAAGGTTAAGATATTTCCAATTGATGTTTATTGTAAAATTATATTTTAATAAGGTCATAGTGTGTTAATTTAGTTAGAATAGATTATATTTTTAGGTTAAATGGAGGGGGATTATCGTTGGGTAGGGGTAGATTTGGATGCTAGGGTTGGAATCCAGTTTTTGCTTATGGTCCATCCATCGTCTCTATTGAGGTTATTAGGGTGTTTGCTAATTTCTATGGCTTCTCTGAATTTCCTTATGAAGTAGTGATCACACCTAGCTAAGATTCGGGTATCTTCTATGCATATTTGGTGCTTAGATTTTTCAGAATGTTCATCAAGAGCTAAGGATTTGGATCGATTGTGTTTGATGTTAGCTGAGTTTTCTTGGATTCTTGTGTTAAAGGATCTCCCAGTCTCACCTACATAAGGTTTGCCGCATGAACAAGGAATTAAGAAGACACCTTTATGGTATTTAGGATCAATTTTGTCTTTGACTGGATTAAGGCAGTTGCGGATAATGTTTAGGGGTTTGAAGGTGGTTAGGATTCCATTATTTTTTAGGATGCGGGAAATTTTGTCTGTAGTCCCTAATATGTAATGGAGGTTAACTTTTCCATTTATTTTATCAAAGTTTTTATTTTTGTTTGGACAAGTGTTAGCCTTCTTTATGGCTTTGATCACTTGATGATTCTTGTATCCGTTTTTTAGGAAAACTTCAGTGAGGTGTTCTATTTCTTTTTCTAGGTGTGCCTTGTCAGAGATTCTGAGGGCTCTAGTTGCTAATGTGTTAAGGATTCCTAGTTTTGGGTAGGGTGATGATGTGAGCAGGCATGTAAATATTGTTCAGTGTGAGTGTTTTTTCTATATACCTAGTGGGATATAGGGCCATCATCATTCCTAGTGATGAGGATATCAAGGAAGGGGAGGCTTTTGTTGTTCTCAACTTCCATAGTGAATTTTATGGAAGCGGATAAACTATTTAGGTGTTGTTTGAAAGTTTCTAGGGTTTCCCTTCCATGTGGCCATATGATGAATGTGTCATCCACATATCTTTTCCATAGTATAGGTTTTAGGGGTGCAGTCATAAGGGCCTTGTTTTCAAAGTCCTCCATAAATAAATTGGCAATAATATGGGACAAGGGCGACCCCATGGCAACTCCACATGTATGTTCATAAATATCTTCAATGAAGCTGAAAAAGGTTGACCTAAGGCAAATTTCTATGAGCTTAGATGTGTCAGGATCTGTTAGTTTGCTGATGACCTCCATGGAATCATTGATGGGGATATTGGTGTATAAATAGGTGACATCAAAACTAACCAAAATGTCATTTTGATCAAGTTTGATGTTCTTGATTTTTTCAATGACTTGGGTTGAGTCATTGACAAAAGAGTCTGTGTTTCCTACTATCGGTTTTAGTTACTTGGCTATGTGTTTTGCTAACTGGTATGTAGGTCCATTAATCGTGTTTACTATAGGTCTGAGAGGGATGTCTTCTTTATGAATCTTGGGGGCTCCATAGATTCTTAGTGTGTATAGATTGTTGACTATGATATTTTTGTTGTCTTGTATCTTGCTAGTTTTTATTAGGTTGCATACTTTTTTGGAGATCTTGCTTAATGGGTTTTTGTTGAGTTTTCTGTAGTAGCCACTCTTATTCAGATGATCTAGCATTTTTTTTTTTTATAATAGCTTTTGTTCATGATTATTGTGGCTCCTCCTTTGTCTGCTTTCAACACTACAATATCAGGGTTTGAGTTTAAGGTTTTGAGAGCTAGGTATTCTTGTTTGCTGACATTGCTTTTGGGAAGTTTTGATTTCCTAAGGGTGATGGAACAGTCTTGCCTGATTTGTTCTTTTATGTGATGAGGAAGGTTCACTATGCCATATTCAATATTGCATAGAATGTCTTCAACCGTGATCCTGCGTGGTGTGATGGAAAAATTTAATCCTTTTTATAATAAGTTTATGATGTGTTCATTTAGTTGAAGGTTGGATAAATTTATGACCAACTTATCTTTTATTGACATAGGTTCACTTTTATAGTTTTGTTGTGTTGCTGTTTTCATAGGTTGGGACAGCGCAGGTTGAACTATAAGCGTGGTTTGGAGTGTGCCTAATAGTAGTTGGGATTGCGTGGGCTGGGGTATGGTTAAGTTCATGTGGGGGGTGTTATGAAGTGATATTTGGGGCTGCGTGGTAATATGGGCGTGCGTAGGAATATTTTGCTGCTGCGTGGAGGGGGCCAGGTTGTGAGTAGTGAGGGGTGAGTGTTGCTGTGGGGGGGCCCTAGTGGATAGCATGGGAGTGTCAAATTTTGAATCAAGTGATGACTAATACAGCGTGGGATTAAGTGATGACTGCTTGGATTGTCGCTGTGAGGGGGCCCGAGCAGACAGCGTGGGAGTGTGAAACGTTGAAACAAGTGATGACTGCGTAAACTGATGCACCGTGGGAGGCATATTAAGTGATGACTGGATGGATTGTTGCTGTGAGGTTGGAGCAGACAACGTGGGAAATGTCTGCATGTGAAGCCTGGAATCAAGTGATAATTGCGTAGAATGTTACTGCAGCGTGGGCGGTGTGGTATTAAGTGATGTCTGCATGGATTGATACAACATGGGTAGCGTGGGATGTGTGAGAGTTTGCATCATAGTCTGTGTAGGGGAAATGGGTGTGGTTTCCAGCGTAGGCTGGGTGCTATGTTTTAACTGTGGCATGGACAGTTTATGGGCCAACGTGTTTTGTTCATGAGGTGCGCATTGTGAGGGGGTTGGGTTGTGTATGTTGAGGGGCAAGTGCTGTTGTTGTTGTGAGGGGGTTGTGCTTTGAAATGCCTGAGCAGACAGTGTGGGATGGAGAGTGGAACTATTGCAGGGGGACAGCAAGTGCTGGGTATTGTTTAGGTTTTGATTGGATTGATTATTGTTATCGATAGAGAGATTGTGACTGATGAGGGATTTTAAAGAGGAAATTTGTGAGGAATTGATTCTAGAGTGTGAGCTAAAGTCGGATAGAGCTGCTTTTCTGTCCAATAGTTTGGAGAATTTTGAGTTTGTTTAGTGATTGTAATTTTTTCTAGTCTAACTGCTTTTAATGCTGAAGCTGAATCGATTAATACCCATAACCCTGGTTCGATTGAATTAGCTAAATTATTATGAAGATTAAAAGTCTTTTGTGATAAAGTGCTGAGTTCATACCTGGTTTTCTTGATTATGCTTCGAATAAGAGCAATGTTGGCTTTGTTGAATATTTGATTATTGTGTTGGCTTCTCAGATAATGATTGATTTTGGCAAACGTAGGAACAAATGATGAATCTCTGCATCTTTTCAAGAATGTAAGGTCAGCCTTCTTTTTCGTTAAGAGCAATCTGTATTGTTCAAATCTACGAACTTCTTTTAAAATCTCCCTTCCGTATTGGGTGAGTATTTTGTCTTTGAGGTTCCTGCGAGTCTCATGTTTGTGTAGATTTTCTTCCGGATCCATCACATTCAATTTCTTTTTAGATCGACATTTCGAACCAGCAACGATGGTTCATCTTGAGGATGTGAGAGAATTAATTGAAAGACTGGTCTTATTTGTCAAATATATATAGGGAAGCAAGAGATGCTTAGCCGAAAGATCTTTAAATTATTTTTAATTGTTCTATTTAATTGTATTGTTGTTAATTTTATTAGTATTAATTATTTCGTGTTTTTAATTCTATCTATTTTAATTAAATTTGCTTTACTTAATTTTTTTTAATTATTCTAATTTTATTTAATTTATTAATTAAAATTAAAATACATATTCATGTTTATTTATTAATTAATTAACATTAAATTTATGGGTTATGATTATATTTCTTTAATTTATTATTTTACTCAATTATTAATTTTAATTGTTATGATCCTTATTAGTTTATGTTTTTTTTTTTTTTAATATGTCTCTTGTCCTATTCTAATGAATTGTTATTTTAATTATTTTAATTTCAATTAATTTATAAATTAAAATTAAAATACATATCCCTTATTTTGGTTAACTAATTCTTTAGTTAATTCAAATTATTTAATTTTAGTTAATTTATTAATTAAAAATAAAATCCATGTCCATGTTTATTTATTATTTTACCCTTTAGTTATTATGTTTAATGAATTATTATTTAATTATTTTAATCCTAATTAATTTATTGATTAAAATCATTATAATTCTAATTAATTTATTAATTAAAATTAAAAGACATATCTATGTTAATTTAATAATTAAAATTAAATATGTATATGTATTTTGGTTATTTTATTAATTAAAATTAAAATACATATGTAAGGGTTATATTTATTTAATTTTATTTATTTATTATATTATTTTAATTGATTATGCATTTTAATTGTTTATTAATTTTAATTGATATGATAGTTATTATTGTAATTGTTTTTACTATGTTATATGTTAATTTTATTACTTTTCATTATGTGTTTTGATTGAATATTAAGGCAACACATATAATGTTCTAGGTTGCGGATTTATTAAGGTTAAGATATTTCCAATTGATGTTTATTGTAAAATTATATTTTAATAAGGTCATAGTGTGTTAATTTAGTTAGTGGATTATATTTTTAGGTTAAATGGAGGGGGATTATCGTTGGGTAGGGGTAGATTTGGATGCTAGGGTTGGAATCTAGTTTTTGCTTATGGTCCATCCATCGTCTCTATTGAGGTTATTAGGGTGTTTGCTAATTTCTATGGCTTCTCTGAATTTTCTTATGAAGTAGTGATCACTCCTAGCTAAGATTCGGGTATCTTCTATGCATATTTGGTGCTTAGTTTTTTCAGAATGTTCAGCAAGAGCTGAGGATTTGGATCGATTGTGTTTGATGTCAGTTGAGTGTTCTTGGATTCTTGGGTTAAAGGACCTCCCAGTCTCACCTACATAAGGTTTGCCGCATGAACAAGGAATTAAGTAGACAAATTTATGGTATTTAGGATCAATTTTGTCTTTGACCGGATTAAGGCAGTCGCGGATAGTGTTTAGGGGTTTGAAGGTGGTTAGGATTCCATTATTTTTCAGGATGCGGGAAATTTTGTCTGTAGTCCCTAATATGTAAGGGAGGTTGACTTTTCCATTTATTTTAACAAATATTTTCTTTCTTTTTGGACAAGTGTTAGCCTTCTTTATGGATTTGATCACTTGATGATTCTTGTATCCATTTTTTAAGAAAACTTCAGTGAGGTGTTCTATTTCTTTTTCTAGGTGTGCCTTGTCAGAGATTCTGAGGGCTCTGATTGCTAATGTGTTAAGGACTCCTAGTTTTTGGGTAGGGTGATGATGTGAGGAGGCATGTAAATATTGTTCGGTGTGAGTCTTTTTTCTATATACCTAGTGGGATATAGAGCCATAATCATTCCTAGTGATGAGGATATCAAGGAAGGGGAGGCTTTTGTTGATCTCAACTTCCATAGTGAATTTTATGGAAGGGGATAAACTATTTGGGTGTTGTTTGAAAGTTTCTAGGGTTTCCCTTCCATGTGGCCATATGATGAATGTGTCATCCACATATCTTTTCCATAGTTTAGGTTTTAGGGGTGCAGTCATAAGGGCCTTGTTTTCAAAGTCCTCCATAAATAAATTGGCAATAATAGGGGATAGGGGCGACCCCATGGCAACTCCACATGTCTGTTCATAAATATCTTCCATGAAACTAAAAAAGGTTGACCTAAGGGAAATTTCTATGAGCTTAGATGTGTCAGGATCTGTTAGTTTGCTGATGACCTCCATGGCATCATTGATGGGGATATTGGTGTATAGAGAGGTGACATCAAAACTAACCAAAATGTCATTTTGATCAAGTTTGATGTTCTTGATTTCTTCAATGAATTGGGTTGAGTCTTTGACAAAAGAGTCTGTGTTTCCTACTAGAGGTTTTAGTTTCTTGGCTGGGTGTTTTGCTAAATGGTATGTAGGTCCATTAATCGTGTTTACTATAGGTCTGAGAGGGATGTATTCTTTATGAATCTTTGGGGCTCCATAGATTCTCGGTTTAATGGATTGTTGACTATGAGATTTTTGTTGTCTTGTATCTTGCTAGTTTTTATTAGGTTGCATACTTTTAATCGCTTTTGTTCATGATTATTGTGGCTCCTCCTTTGTGTGCTTTCAACACTACAGTATCAGGGTTTGAGTTTAAGTTTTTGAGAGCTAGGTATTCTTGTTTGCTGACATTGATTTTGGGAAGTTTTGCTTTCCTAAGGGTGATGGAACAGTCTTGCCTGATTTGTTCTTTTATGTGATCAGGAAGGTTCACTATGCCATATTAAATATTGCATAGAATGTCTTCAACCGGGATCCTGCGTGGTGTGATGGAAAAATTTAATCCTTTTTTTAATAAGTTTATGATGTGTTCATTTAGTTGAAGGTTGGATAAATTTATGACTAGCTTATCTTTTTTTGACATAGGTTCACTATTTTAGTTTTGTTGTGTTGCTGGTTTCACAGGTTGGGACAACGCAGGTTGGACTATAAGCGTGGTTTGGAGCGTGCCTAACAACAGTTGGGATTGCGTGGGTTGGGGTATGGTTAAGTTCATGTGGGGGGGTTATGAAGTGATATTTGGGGCTGCGTGGTAATATGGGCGTGCGTAGGAATATTTTGCTGCTGCGTGGAGGGGGCTAGGTTGTGAGTAGTGAGGGGTGATTGTTGTTGTGGGGGGGCCCTAGGGGACAGCGTGGGAGTGTGAAATATTGAATCAAGTGATGACTGATACAACGTGGGATTAAGTGATGACTGCATGGATTGTCGCTGTGAGGGGGCTCGAGCAGATAGCGTGGGAGTGTGAAACATTGAAACAAGTAATGACTGCATAAACTGATGCAGCGTGGGAGGCGTATTAAGTGATGATTGGATGGATTTTTGCTATGGGGGGGAGCAGACAGCGTGGGAAGTGTCTGAGTGTGAAGCCTGGAATCAAGTGATAACTGCGTAGACTGTTGTTGCAGCGTGGGAGTTGTGGTATTAAGTGATGTCTGCATGGATTGATACAACGTGGGCAGCATGGGATGTGTGAGAGTTTGCATCATATTCTGCGTAGGGGAAATGGGTGTGGTTTCCAGCGTAGGCTGGGTGTTATGTTTTAACTGCTGCGTGGACAGTTTATGGGCCAACGTGTTTTGTTCATGAGGTGCGCATTGTGAGGGGGCTGGGTTGTGTGTGTTGAGGGGTGAGTGCTGTTGTTGTTGTGAGGGGGTTGTGCTTTGAAATGCCTAAGCAGACAGCGTGGGATGGATAGTGGAACTATTGCAGGGGAACAACAAGTGCTGGGTATTGTTTAGGTTTTGATTGGATTGATTATTGTTATTGACAGAGAGATTGTGATTGATGAGGGATTTTAAAGAGGAAATTTGTGAGGAATTGATTCTAGAGTGTGAGCTAAATTCGGATAGAGCTGCTTTTTTGTCCAATAGTTTGGAGAATTTTTTACTTTGTTTAGTGATTGTAAATTGTTCTAGTCTAACTGCTTTTAATGCCGAAGCTGAATCAATTAATACCCATAACCCTGGTTCGATTGAATTAGCTAAATTAATATGAAGATTAAAAGTTTTTTGTGATAAAGTGCTGAGTTCATACCTGGTTTTCCTGATTATGCTTCGAATAAGAGCAATGCTGGCTTTGTTGAATATTTGATTATTGTGCTGGCTTCTTAGATAATGATTGATTTTGGCAAACGTAGGAACAATTGACGAATCTCTGCATCTTTTCAAGAATGTAAGGTCAACCTTCTTTTTCGTTAAGAGCAATCTGTATCGTTCAAATCTACGAACTTCTTTTAAAATCTCCCTTCCATATTGGGTGAGTATTTTGTCTTTGAGGTTTCTGCGAGTCTCATGTTTGTGTAGATTTTCTTCCGGATCCATCGCATTCAATTTCTTTTTAGATCGACATTTCGAACCAGCAACGGTGGTTCATCTTCAGGATGTGAGAGAATTAATTGAAAGACTGGTCTTATTTGTCAAATATATATAGGGATGCAAGAGATGCTTAGCCGACAGATCTTTAAATTATTTTTAATCGGTCTATTTAATTGTATTATTGTTAATTTTATTAGTATTAATTATTTCATGTTTTTAATTCTATCTATTTTAATTAAATTTGCTTTACTTAATTTTTTTTTTAATTATTCTAATTTTATTTAATTTATTAATTAAAATTAAAATACATATTCATGTTTATTTATTAATTAATTAACATTTAATATGTATATGTACATATACATATTAGTTTATTAATTAAAATTAAATATGTATATGTATTTAAATTAATTTATTAATTAAAATTAAAATTAAAATACATATGTATGGGTTAAGCTTATATTTCTTACATTATATTTCTTTAATTCATTATTTTACTCATTTATTAATTTTAATTGTTATGATCCTTATTAATTTATGTTTTAATTTTTTTTTTAATATGTGTATTGTCCTATTCTAATGAATTATTATTTTAATTATTTTAATTTCAATTAATTTATAAATTAAAATTAAAATACCTATCCCTTATTTTGGTTAACTAATTCTTTAGTTAATTCAAATTATTTTAATTTTAATTAATTTATTAATTAAAAATAAAATACCTGTCCATGTTTATTTATTATTTTACCCTTTAGTTATTATGTTTAATGAATTATTATGTAATTATTTTAATCCTAATTAATTTATTGATTAAAATCATTATAATTCTAATTAATTTATTAATTAAAATACATATCTATGTTAATTTAATAATTAAAATTAAATATGTATATGTATTTTGGTTAATTTATTAATTAAAATTAAAATACATATGTAAAGGTTTTATTTATTTATTATATTATTTTAATTGATATGATAGTTATTATTGTAATTTTTTTTACTATGTTTTTTTTTTTTTTTTTTCCCCTAGGAAAAAGTCGTAATTTTATTCATAATTGAAAAAATTACATTTTGTAGATGCCGAGGCATATGCAAATGGCTGATCCTGCAATGGCAGGCAGCGAAACAGAGACAAAAACACTAAGTAGCAAAAGAAACTATTCCTGTAAATACAGGTAACAACAGAGTGACAGAAATAAGAAATTACTATGTTCCAGCGAGCTTATACTTTCCTTCCCTTCTTCTTCTCCACCCGACGCCATCCTCCTGAGTCAGCAGTGGGTGTGATAATTGCTAGCTGGTTTTCCATTGTGACCATTTGTAATTCTTTATCTGATTCTGAGCCTTCTGAGCTGTGGGTTCTCTTTATACCACTTGTTTCCATCTGTAACTCCGGATGCGGATCTGTGATGATCGTTCCCGTATGAGTAGAAGAGGTATTCGCTACCGGGGTTTGTTTTTCCCCCATTTGTGGGGCTGGTTCCGTCTGGTTCTCTGTGAGATCCTCATTTAAGTCCTCTTCTTCTATTGGGTCTGTGTGCTGCCAGCCTTTGGGCTTTTTTTGTGTTTTCTTATTTTTCCTGGGATCCTTTCGAGCCAATGGACAGTTGTATTGTAGATGCCCTGTCTGCATACAACTCCTGCATCGGAATGCTGTGTTTTCGTAGTCAAGCTGCTGTATCCATTGTGTATTATTGTAGTTCAGCGTGATATGATCAGGTAGCCCCTCGCTCAAATCCACTTCTACACAAATTCTGGCGAATGTGAAGATTCCTCTGATAGTTCTTTCTTCATCCATTTTGAGGAATTTCCCCAATGAGTTCCCTATGGCGATTAACACCTTTGGATGCCAGAAGTGTAGTGGGAGTCCATGTAGCCTCACCCATACAGGCATTTTTGAAACTATCATTGTAGCTGCATCGAAGTCCGAGAACCAGGGGGTGATGAAGAGACCGGCACTGCCCCAGAACCATGGGCCCTGATTGATAATGCTGTCTCTTTCCTGCTCTGTATTAAATCTAACTATGAAAAACCCTTTAGGGCAGAGATAAATTTCACAGTTAGGTGACCATGTTGAGTAGATCCATTGATGCAGGGCATCTGATTTAGGCCAGAAGCCATTGAATCTACAAATAACTGCAGTATTAGATAGATCTGTATATATGCTGTTTACCTCTGGCATAGTTATTTGTAGCGTTGGTGAATCTGGTTTTTGTTCAACGATGTATGGTCCTGGCAGCTCTGATGGTGGTTCTGTTTTATTGTCCATTTTTTTCCCTCTCACTGCGTCCCGAAAAGAGCTGGTGTTTTTTGAACTGGTTCCGCTACTTCCACCACACAGTCGCAGATTGAGAAAGATAGTTGAATCATTGGTAATGCCATAGTGCTGGAGTGTTTGGCTGTCCTGTAAGCTATACCCAGAATATATAAGGCTTTGATATTGGGCTGGGGTTCCAAGGTATTCCTGAATCCTCTCCTTTAACTCGTGTACATTCATCCCCTTACTGAGTCTGATACAAATATGTTTGCCTTCAATAGATTTAATAAAAATCTGGAGCAGATCTGAGTTCGTGAGGAGTGAACCCTGATTCACTGGTTTATGAGCCAGATCTGGCGGATGTATAGCCGATCTGGGGCCGTCTCCAAACAACGGTTTATCCAATACAGTTTCCGCAGATTCGGTGCGGGCTTCTGCAGATCCAGCTCTTCCAGCAGTGATATTCTTGTGAATGTCCCAGATCTGGTCGACCCCCTTCTGTTTGACTCCCGCCTGCGTATTATTCTCCAGCCCTTCCGCTTCTCCCTTGTCCAGCAGCTCACATTGCGGATCTGATCGCTGATAGTCTCCGAACCCTCTGTTTGAGCGATGCATCGAAATGTTGAATGCCCAGATCTGCATTATAGAATGCGAAAGAACCCCAAAGTACCAAGAAAACTCCATATTCCCAGCACATACTGTATCTTCGGCTATGACATTAAGAAACGGCCAAATCTCATCAGATCGGCTCCACGGCATGTCAAATAGGGAACTGGGGCCCTTCATATACCTCGGCTTCCCATTCACGCAGGCAGATCTGCCAGTATTATGCAAGGCATATGCGCAGGTGAACGTATCCAGCCGAGATCTCGTCAAGAAGGAGGCAGATCGATCCGGCTTCAGTTCGATGAGGTTCAGATTATGCCGGTCCTTTCCATTAGGTGATTCCGCCCTGGGCCAGAGGAAAACGTCGAGGCCTGAGGGTCCTGCCTTCGGTATTCTGCTCGATCCATAGCGATACACAGCCTTAGGGCCTGCGGCAGCCGAGAAATGTCTTCCTGAAACCCTAAGATCGTGTGCCGGCTCCATCACTCTCGTCTCCGAATCTCAAAAATCTCAGAATCTAATGTCATTTTTTTTTTTTTTTTTTTTTACTATGTTATATGTTAATTTTATTACTTTTCATTATGTGTTTTGATTGAATATTAAGGCTACACACATAATGTTCTAGGTTGCGGATTTATTAAGGTGAAGATATTTCCAATTGATGTTTATTGTAAAATTATATTTTAATAAGGTCATAGTGTGTTAATTTAGTTAGAATGGATTATAGTTTTAGGGTAAATAGAGGGGGATTATCGTTGGGTAGGGGTAGATTTGGATGCTAGGGTTGGAATCTAGTTTTTGCTTATGGTCCATCCATCGTCTCTATTGAGGTTATTAGGGTGTTTGCTAATTTCTCTGGCTTCTCTGAATTTCCTTATGAATTAGTGATCACTCCTAGCTAAGATTCGGGTATCTTCTATGCATATTTGGTGCTTAGTTTTTTCAGAATGTTCAGCAAGAGCCGAGGATTTGGATCGATTGTGTTTAATGTCAGCTGAGTGTTCTTGGATTCTTGTGTTAAAGGATCTCCTAGTCTCACCTACATAAGGTTTGCCGCATGAACAAGGAATTAAGTAGACACCTTTATGGTATTTAGGATCAATTTTGTCTTTGATCAGGATGCGGGAAATTTTGTATGTAGTCCCTAATATGTAAGGGAGGTTGACTTTTCCATTTATTTTATTAAAGTTTTTATTTCTTTTTGGACAAGTGTTAGCCTTCTTTATGGCTTTGATCACTTGATGATTCTTGTATCCATTTTTTAGGAAAATTTCAGTGAGGTGTTCTATTTCTTTTTCTAGGTGTGCCTTGTTAGAGATTCTGAGGGTTCTGGTTGCTAATGTGTTAAGGAATCCTAATTTTTGGGTAGGGTGATTATGTGAGGAGGCATGTAAATATTGTTCGTTGTGAGTCTTTTTTCTATATACCTGGTGGGATATAGAGCCATCATCATTCCTAGTGATGAGGATATCAAGGAAGGGGAGGCTTTTGTTGATCTCAACTTCCATAGTGAATTTTATGGAAGGGGATAAACTATTTAGGTGTTGTTTGAAAGTTTCTAGGGTTTCCCTTCCATGTGGCCATATGATGAATGTGTCATCCACATATCTTTTCCATAGTATAAGTTTTAGGGGTGCAGTCATAAGGGCCCTGTTTTCAAAGTCCTCCATAAATAAATTGGCAATAATATGGGACAGGGGCGACCCCATGGCAACTCCACATGTCTGTTCATAAATATCTTCCATGAAACTGAAAAAGGTTGACCTAAGGCAAATTTCTATGAGCTTAGATGTGTCAGGATCTGTTAGTTTGCTGATGACCTCCATGGCATCATTGATGGGGATATTGGTGTATAGAGAGGTGACATCAAAACTAACCAAAATGTCATTTTGATCAAGTTTGATGTTCTTGATTTCTTCAATGAATTGGGTTGAGTCTTTGACAAAAGAGTCTGTGTTTCCTACTATCGGTTTTAGTTTCTTGGCTAGGTGTTTTGCTAAATGGTATGTAGGTCCATTAATCGTGTTTACTATAGGTCTGAGAGGGATGTCTTCTTTATGAATCTTGGGGGCTCCATAGATTCTCGGTGTGTATGGATTGTTGACTATGAGATTTTTGTTGTCTTGTATCTTGCTAGTTTTTATTAGGTTGCATACTTTTTTGGAGATCTTGTTTAATGGGTTTTTGTTGAGTTTTCTATAGCAGCCACTGTTATTCAGATGATCTAGCATTTTTGTTTTATAATCGCTTTTGTTCATGATTACTGTGGCTCCTCCTTTGTCTGCTTTCAACACTACAATATCAGGGTTTGAGTTTAAGGTTTTGAGAGCTAGGTATTCTTGTTTGCTGACATTGCTTTTGGGAAGTTTTGCTTTCCTAAGGGTGATGGAACAGTCTTGCCTGATTTGTTCTTTTATGTGATCAGGAAGGTTCACTATGCCATATTCAATATTGCATAGAATGTCTTCAACCGGGATCCTGCATGGTGTGATGGAAAAATTTAATCCTTTTTTTAATAAGTTTATGATGTGTTCATTTAGTTGAAGGTTGGATAAATTTATGACCAGCTTATCATTTATTGACATAGGTTCACTATTATAGTTTTGTTGTGTTGCTATTTTCATAGGTTGGGACAACGCAGGTTGGACTATAGGCGTGGTTTGGAGCGTGCCTAACAACAGTTGGTATTGCGTGGGCTGGGGTATGGTTAAGTTCATGTGGGGGGTGTTATGAAGTGATATTTGGGGCTGCGTGGTAATATGGGCGTGCATAGGAATATTTTGCTGCTGCGTGGAGGGGGCTAGGATGTGAGTAGTGAGGAGTGAGTGTTGCTGTGGGGGGGCCCTAGTGGATAGCGTGCGTGTGTGAAATGTTGAATCAAGTGATGACCGATACAACATGGGATTAATTGATGACTGCATGGATTGTCGCTGTGAGGGGGCCCGAGCAGACAACGTGGGAGTGTGAAATGTTAAAACAAGTGATGAATGCGTAAACTGATGCAACGTGGGAGGCATATTAAGTGATGACTGGATGGATTGTTGCTGTGAGGGGGGAGCAGGTAACGTGGGAAGTGTCTGCGTGTGAAGCCTAGAATCAAGTGATAATTGCGTAGACTGTTGCTGCAACGTGGGCGGTGTGGTATTAAGTGATGTTTGCATGGATTGATACAACATGGGCAGCATGGGATGTGTGAGAGTTTGCATAATAGTTTGTGTAGGGGAAATGGGTGTGGTTTCCAGCGTAGGCTGGGTGCTATGTTTTAACTGCTACGTGGACAGTTTATGGGCCATCGTGTTTTGTTCATGAGGTGCGCATTGTGAGGGGGCTGGGTTGTGTGTGTTGAGGGGTGAGTGCTGTTGTTGCTGTGAGGGGGTTGTGCTTTGAAATACCTGAGCAAACAACGTGGGATGGAGAGTGGAACTATTGCAAGGGGACAGCAAGTGCTGGGTATTGTTTAGGTTTTGATTGGATTGATTATTGTTATTGACAGAGAGATTGTGACTGATGAGGGATTTTAAAGAGGAAATTTGTGAGGAATTGATTCTAGAGTGTGAGCTAAAGTCGAATAGAGCTTCTTTTTTGTCTAATAGTTTGGAGAATTTTTTAGTTTGTTTAGTGATTGTAAATTATTCTAGTCTAACTACTTTTAATGCTGAAGCTGAATCAATTAATACCCATCACCCTGGTTCGATTGAATTAGCTAAATTAATATGAATATTAAAAGTATTTTGTGATAAAGTGCTGAGTTCATACCTGGTTTTCCTGGTTATGCTTCGAATAAGAGCAATGCTGGCTTTGTTGATTATTTGATTATTGTGACGGCTTCTCAGATAATGATTGACTTTGGAAAATGTAGGAACAATTGACGAATCTCTGCATCTTTTCAAGAATGTAAGGTCAGCCTTCTTTTTCGTTAAGAGCAATCTGTATCGTTCAAATCTACAAACTTCTTTTAAAATCTCCCTTCCGTTTTGGGTGAGTATTTTGTCTTTGAGGTTTCTGCGAGTCTCATGTTTGTGTAGATTTTCTTTCGGATCCATGGCATTCAATTTCTTTTTAGATCGACGTTTCGAACCAACAACGATGGTTCATCTTGAGGATGTGAGAGGATTAATTGAAAGACTAGTCTTATTTGTCAAATATATATAGGGATGCAAGAGATGCTTAGCCGACAGATCACTTGATGATTCTTGTATCACTAGGAATATAGATCCATCATCATTCCTAGTGATACAAGAATCATCAAGTGATCAAAGCCATAAAGAAGGCTAACACTTGTCCAAACAAAAATAAACACTTTGATAAAATAAATGGAAAATTCAACCTCCCTTACATATTAGGGACTACAGATAAAATTTCCTGCATCCTGAAAAATAATGGAATCCTAACCACCTTCAAACCCATAAACACTATCGGCAACTGCCTTAATCCGGTGAAAGACAAAATTGATGCTAAATACCATAAAAGTGTCTACTTAATTCCTTGTTCATGCGGCAAACCTTATGTAGGTGAGACTGGGAGATCCTTTAACACAAGAATCCAAGAACACTCAGCTGAAATCAAACACAATCGATCCAAATCCTCAGCTCTTGCTGAACATTCTGAAAAAACTAAGCACCAAATATGCATAGAAGATACCCGAATCTTAGCTAGGAGTGATCACTACTTCATAAGGAAATTCAGAGAAGCCATAGAAATTAGCAAACACCCTAATAACCTCAATAGAGACGATGGATGGGCCATAAGAAAAAACTGGAATCCAACCCTAGCATCCAAATCTACCCCTACCCAACGATAATTCCCCTCCATTTAACCTAAAAATATAATCCATTCTAACTAAATTAACACACTATGACCTTATTAAAATATAATTTTATAATAAATATCAATTGGAAATATCTTAACCTTAATAAATCTGCAACCTAGAACATTATATGTGTAGCCTTAATATTCAATCAAAACACATAATGAAAAGTAATAAAATTAACATATAACATAGTAAAAACAATTACAATAATAACTATCATGTCAATCAAAATTAATAAACAATTAAAATGAATAATCAATTAAAATAATATAATAAATAAATAAAATGAAATAAATATAAACCTTACATATGTATTTTAATTTTAATTAATAAATTAACCAAAATACATATACATATTTAATTTTAATTAATAAATAAATATGTATATGTACATATACATATTTAATTTTAATTATTAAATTAACATAGATATGTATTTTAATTTTAATTAATAAATTAATTAGAATTATAATGATTTTAATCAATAAATTAATTAGGATTAAAATAATTAAATAATAATTCATTAAACATAATAACTAAAGGGTAAAAGAATAAATAAACATGGACAGGTGTTTTATTTTTAATTAATAAATTAATTAAAATTAAAATAATTTGAATTAACTAAAGAATTAGTTAACCAAAATAAGGGATATGTATTTTAATTTTAATTTATAAATTAATTGAAATTAAAATAATTAAAATAATAGTTCATTAGAATAGGACAAGAGACATATTAAAAAAATAAATAAAAATTAAAACATAAACTAATAAGGATCATAACAATTAAAATTAATATTTGAGTAAAATAGTAAATTAAATAAATATAATGAAAGAAATATAAGCATAACCCATACATATGTATTTTAATTTTAATTAATAAATTAATTAAAATACATATACATATTTAATTTTAATTAATGAACTAATATGTATATGTACATATACATATTAAATGTTAATTAATTAATAAGTAAACATGAATATGTATTTTAATTTTAATTAATAAATTAACTAAAATTAGAATAATAAAAAAAAATTAAGTAAAGCAAATTTAATTAAAATAGATAGAATTAAAAACATGAAATAATTAATACTAATAAAATTAACAATAATACAATTAAATAGAACGATTAAAAATCATTTAAAGATCTGTCGGCTAAGCATCACTTGCATCCCTATATATATTTGACAAATAAGACCAATCTTTCAATTAATTCTCTCACATCCTGAAGATGAACCAGTGTTGCTGGTTCAAAACGTCGATCTAAAAAGAAATTGAATGCGATGGATCCGGAAGAAAATCTACACAAGCTTGAATAATACCAGCCTGTAGAATTTTTGTAACCATATGTTCAATTTCACTCTTTTGGGCATATGGATATATGTACAACTTGATTTTTGGAGGAACACTTCCTAGAATCAAATGGATAGCATGATCATGATCATGAATAGGTGGGATACCTTTGGGAGTCTCAAATACCTTGGAATGATTGTCCAAGACTTTTTGGAGATTTGGAGAAATAGATGATTTCGATGTGGGAACCTCTAGTGAGCATAATTGTGCAATTACACCTCGTTGTTCCTTCTTTAAAAGCTTTGTCATACCATTAGAGCGATTATCTTTCCCAGTTTCTCTGCAATATCCCTTAATTCAACTCCCTTTCCTTCCGCACAAAATTTCATGAAAAATTCTTGAAAATTAAAAGCTATTGTACCCAAGGGTTGTAGCCATTGGGCTCCTAGTACAACATCAGCACCACCCATTGGAATGGAAAGCATGGGCTATTCAATACATATTCTCCCATGGATAGCTTGATATTATGGCACTTTCCAGAGCAATTTATGGTTCCTCCACTTGCAACCATCACTTGACACTCTAGCGCTGGATATATGAAGCAATTCAATTCCCTTGCTATCTTACAAAGAATAAAATTTTGGGTACTTCCCGAATCAATCAACACTATTACCTTTTTCTTTTTGATATGTCCTTCTATCTTGATAGTTTGAGGAGTGGTAACTCTAGCGAATGCATTACAAGATATGGTCGAATTCATTTCTTCTTTATCTAGGTTTTGTTCTTGGAGTATATCCTCTTCTTTTGACATTTCTTGTTCCTTTTATTCCTCTTCACAATCTATGTAGAATAATTTCTTCTCAACACACTTATGACCTTTAGTGTATTTGCTATCACAACTGTAACACAACCATTTTTCTATTTTTTCTTCCAATTGTTGTGGTGTCAATCTTGTAGGTTGTGAAAGGCTAGGGGAAACAACACTTCCATCTTTATAGTTGTGAGTGGTAGGATTCCTCATTGCCATAATTTTTCTTTCCATTTTTCTTGCTAACCTTAATGCCTTCTCGAATGAATGAGGTTCCCAAGGGTGAACCTCATGTTGGATATTATCCTTTAAAGTCCATATGAACACATCAATCCTATTTTCCTCTGGAATATCTTTTACCCTTATGTTCAATTTTTGGAAGGCCTCAATGTGCTCCCTCATTGAACCCTTTTGTTTGAGATTTATCATTCTAAAAAAAGTGTTGCTTTTTGTATCCTCATAATGTGTGATCATTTCTTTCGTAAAAATTGCCCAAGTGACAATTTCTTTACGAGAGCAAAGCCATCGATACCATACAAACTGATTTGGTTCCAAATTTAAAGTTTCAATACGTACCTTTTGTGTGTTTTGCACATTATGGAGATCGAAAGATTGCTCCATCTGTAGTATCCATGTTCCGGGATCCTTGCCATCAAAATTCCTCATATCGATTTTTGGAACATGGTGGGTCTTCAATCCAACATTAGAGTCTATCAAATCATGATTAACATTTCTTTTGTTCTCATCATGAGTTTCCTTTACTACCCTTTCACCATTAGTGGCCATTTCTTGTAGCAACTTATTCAAATTTATCTTTAATTCTTCCATCTTATCGTCCATGCCATTCATCTTAGCTTCCATGCCATTCATCTTAGCTTCCACGCCATCCGTCTTAACTTTCATGCCATTCGTATTAGCTTCCATGCCATTCATCTTGGCTTCATTTACCTTTAGTGAGAGTGAAATTTGTTGTACTTGGTCTTGTAATTTTGATATATCATGTTACATTTCTTCCTTTCTTCACGAGTCATGCTAGAGATTTCAGGTTGCTTACCAGGTGTTTCCATTTTCTTTTCTCAGGGCATTAATTAATGCTAATAATTCTTCACTATTCCCTTTGAATTCCTTCAAACTAATTTTTCAAACCAATCTTATGCAAAATTTAAAATAAACTACACACCTTTTTTTCTCTTTATAAGATCTCGATATTGAATCTATTGTATCTCTGTAACTGAAGATCTCGAATATCTGAAATTTCGTATGTGGTAGCTCTTTGAGTCCTCTTTCTAACCCCACAAGTCTAATCAATATTGTATTCTCCAAGGAAGAGTTATGCCAAATCTCCCATGGTGACCTGATTATAGACTAGTTAAGTAGAGCAAACTTGTACGACGTGATACATGTCACTGTTTCGACCTTAATACCTGAAACTGATACACCAAAAACTATAGGCTGTCTTCTTTTTGAAACTTCTGATGAAATTTCAATTTGATGCTCAAAACAAAATTTATGACGATTTTCCCTAGGTCACATGTTTGGAATGTAATTTGGGAGTCTGCACAAAACCCTAACTTCCTTAGATCATATCTCCGCAAATATAGTGAGACAGATTTGAAATTAAGATCCAAAGTTCAGAATTATTTCAGCTCAAATGGGTTTTTTTTGTAGCTTCTGAAACATTGCAGAAACAAAGTTATAGTGAAATTTCCATGATGACTTGTTTGGAGCAGTGAAACCGTAGAATCCAAAGCTCTGATACCAAATGTTAGGAAAACAGCTCACAAAAAGATAGAAAAGATAGATCAACACCTTAGAATTCAGCCTCTTCGAAGGGACAACCTCCTTTACATTACACAAATGAACAATTCTTGGATGATACAAATGACTAAACCTCCCTTCTATATATAGGAGTCTAAGGGGTCACAATATAATCAAGGCGACATAACAATAATAACATAAGGGCGCAAAAATAACAATAGTGGGTTTATATGGGGCATACTAATAAGAATATGGGGACAATAGGGGCACAATAATAACAATAAGGGATACAATTAAAATAGTAATGGGGTAATCACTAGTATTATACGGGCCTAACAAGATGAGGCTAGGTTGCAGGTAAGTTTCCAAAAAATGGCTAAGTGTGGGATCAATGAGACTGATGTGAACAATGATATGACTTGAATGTGATCACATAATTAGAGCACTTGACGACATAACAACATAGATAATCCAAACAACGTTAACAACATATTTCCCTCAATGCAACAACTTTGCAACGACTTTACGACAAGTGCAACACTAAAGATACACTTTGCGACGACCATGTTGAAACTTGTGTGATAGTACTTAAAACTTTGGGAATAAGTGAGAACGGTGATTACATGGTAATATCAACTCATTTTCACGAAGATAAACCCTTGAAACCACAAAAGTGAGCTTATACACGTTGTGTGACAGCTAACATGCATAAGGACAACATTTACTATATGAAGATAAAAGGGAGAGCGACACTTGCGATATGCGAATGATATTGAAAGTGACACATGCCATAGTGAAGATAACATGAAAATGACACTAATTAAAGTGAAATCAAGCAAGAGTGACAGTTGAAAGCATGAAAACGACACTCGCGAAAATGAAGGTGCACAAAAGAGACAGTTTGAAAAACTCACCAAAATAGAAGTACAAACGCAACCAAAAGTGAGGGACTGTCAGTGACAATGTGCACTGATTGTCGACATGGGTTGAACATTGCATATACACTGTCTTAACAGATTGTGCTTATGCTTGTTCAAGATTGCGTGGAAGAATGCATTCATGAACTCGTTGCGAACTGAGTATGTATGAGAAAGTGACTTCGATCGATCAGAAAATAACCACAGAATGACTGATTGCAAGATCCACAGTAGGCTCCAAAATCCAAATATAGGAAAAATTTTGGTGGATGTTTGTCGCAACGTCAACACTTTGTTGCTTCAACTACTGCCACATATTTTTCGTCAATTTTGGAATCTACCAGAATTGATTGCTTGTGTGACCTCCAGGAGACAACTCCTGATCCAAGACTCGTAACATAACTTGAGGTAGACACTCCAGTTTCTTTATCTCCATCAAAATCTGAATTAGATTATCTAATTGTTGTAATCTAGCAAAAAGCGTGTGTTTTCGTTCTGTGTTTTTGAGGTTGTGGGAGAAAAGACATAGACAAATCAAAACCACTTTGGAAGCTGGGATCTAGCCCTACCAGCTTTAGAGAGGGATCTCACTATAAAATTTAGCTCTGTTTTATGTGAATTTTAGGCTAGTTATGACTGTAGTTGTTTGTTTTTATTTGATTGGTTTGGTTGATTTAAGTGTTATAACTCCAATGAGCTATGGATTCTATAAATTAAACTGGATTTGGCATCAATTTTTAGAGGAGTTCTCACGGGGCAAGCTAGGTTGCACTATTTGGATCTTTTTAGAAATTAAATGAATTATGGAATAGAAGAAGTGTAAGGTTTAGTAGAAACCAAGGAGAAATTAGGAATTCCTTGATATGACTTCAGTGGAAAACATTAAAATTACCAACAGCCAAAAAAGGGTGCTCTAAATAACAAATCCTATTTATCACAGTAAAAAAGGTAATTCAGATTTTCAGAATAAAAGAGAAAGAAAAACAATGTTTAAACAGATAAACAAAAGAGACACATCACCATTTGGTACATCACATGAATCCTATGAAAGGTCCTTGTATTATTGATGCTCCAGTACTTTGAAAAATACAATATGCAAAGGAAATTACATTTAGAAATTAACCCTTAATACTTCAAAGAGTGAAGTATTTATACTGAAAATTACAAAAATCCTTTACAAAATCGTTGTCAAACCAACAATGTATTATTAACCTAATTACAAATAATATGATCTAATCCTCGTAGACAAATAGGCCACATAGACAACTGAAAAGAAAGGTGGCCCTATTTTGATGGTTTCAGTTGCTGAGTCAACTTGAAACTGTGCTGCATTGCTGAACAGACTGTCGTGCTGGCTGCTGCACTGGAAATTGTTTTACTGCTTCCAAATTACCCTTCAATCCAATAAATCGACCAGTTCTTCCCATCTCTTTTCATTTGGTATTGTCAATTTTGTTACCCTGCGGTAAATTTCATCTACCTTTGTGTATTTGGAAAAAGTTGGCTTCACAGTAAAAATGTGTTTTACCTCATTTTGTATGTAGAAATCATTTGACATGGTTTCCAAAAACACCCTTGATGTCGTACTGCCCTTTATTCCACTGAATTTAATGCTGTTTCTAGCCATTTCTTTCATCTTTAGGACATAGTCTTCCCGAGTGACTAATTTGTCATTTATTACATAAATGTTGGGCAGTCCCTTCTAGATCAATGCTTCAATTCTATTAGTGAACCTGTTTACTTGCAGCTCCAAGGTTTCACAACTTTCTTCCAACTGATCAATAAGATTCCTCTTTGTCAAGACTTTCTTGACTTCCAAAATAGTAGCAGTCCTATCGCTGATTCCTACTTCCTCAAGTTCATATTTGGACTTAGAATTCAGGAACCTAATAATGTTGGAGGCTTCTGTGGGCATCTCTCCAAGCTTCTCTCTTCCCTACACAATAGTTTCTGTAGCATTTTCTATCTACACTCCTTCAGCTCAAAGATGATTTGGATAGAAGGCCAAATCTCATTCATAGAGTCTAGTATATTCATCAAAATGGTTTCCTTGGCTTGGGCTAAGGTCTGACAAATTGAAGTGTCCCTTTCCACCTTCTGCAACTTCTCCAACAATCTCTGGGATTTCTGCATTTTAGTAACCCGAGTAGCTTCAGCTTTGGCCTTTTGCACTTCTAAGGCTTTGATTTGGCCCTGCAAAGTCTCAATATCCTTTAACTGGAGTGACATGTTCTCCAGTGTCTTTATTACTTGTTAATTACTCACAATCTAAGTGGAAGAAGTGGCTACAGTGGTTGTTCCTGTCGCTGGAAGCTGAGAAATGTGTATGGAATCTACGAGGATAATGGCCATCTTCTGACTCTCTTCTTTCTCCTTTATCATTTTCTCCATTTCCGCCTCCATTTGTCTAATCTCTATATTCTTCTCTATGATTAGTTTCATCATGAATTCCTTCTGTGCTTCACTTTCTTCAATGTCCTTGGTCAATGGATCCTCTATGGCTGACAACTTAAGCTATTTTCTCAAGGCTGCAATGTCTAGATTCTTCTTTTTAATAATATCCTCAACAACATTGACATCTTTTGGATCATATCCTATTTTTAGCACCAAGTCTTCCAAAGACTTGATCCTATTATCTTTTGCAAGGGAGGAAACTTTCTCCATTTTTAGCTGAGATTGAACATTAGTGAATGAAACCTGAAATTTAGATTGTGACATAGCAGTGTTAGTTAAAGTAGAAGATATCATTTCACTGATTTTCTTGTGCATCTCCATTTGATCAATGGGATGTGTGTCTTTAGTGCTGAACTAAAAAGTAGTACTCCTGTAGTCTGTTGTTGATTTTGGTTGTGGAACTTGGGCGTCAAGGAAGGCCATCTGCATTTTTCCATGCTCTGTGTCAAACACTGACAACAACCTACTCTGTGAGCTGGAAGTCTGCTTCCAAAACTGATTATAAGTACTATTTTTTAGAATCTCATTTCTAAGCTTAATCTCCCTGTACCTGTCAAAAACTATCTTCTCTTTTTTGTTTGGACATTCTGTGACTCTAGCTCAGTTTCCTTCTGACCTTGTGATGATGAAGGTTCAGTAGGAGATGTTGTGAATTTTATAGTTGCAGGTGGTGAATCTGTGATTATGATGGAAGCTTGCTCTTCAGTCTCTTTGTCCACCTCTACTTTAGGAGTCAATTTTTTTCTCTTCTTGTAACTGATTCTATAATCTTTGGTTTCACTTCCTGTGGTCGAGGATGATCCTTCCTCCCTTTGTCTTTTGCTTAGTTTTTCCTGAGGAGTGGGAGTCTACAAAATAGAAGTGGAAAAGAGTTGTTCTTCAACTTCCTACAAAGTGTTTTTAGTCCATTTCAGTTGATTGGCATACTTCTCTATTTCAGGACTTGAAGTATGAATGTAAGGAGTGCTTTTATTACCCACGCTGAGCTTTGAAATGATGCCACAGGGGTCATAAGACCATGTAAAGCTCAGACTGAACTTCATTTCTTGAAGCATCATGTCTACTTCCTCTCCTACTATCTTGGTGTTACATACAAATGGTCCCACCTGTGCCTTTATTATGAATTGCGATTTCTTCTTGGCCACTACAAAATGGATGTCATCCGAATTCAACATATATCTAATACACTCTAGGGAAAGTACCCTCATTGGGAGGTATTTGGGGAGTTAGTAGGGTGCTAGTTCACAACCATACACCCTAATTTCTATGTAATTTTGGTATGAATACCAATCCCCTGTCTTTGCTTGATTTGTTAGGTGTAGAATTCTCTTGATTTCTTCACTGATCCTGGGTTGAATTGCATTGCTAAGGATGTGCATGGCTGGATTAAAAAAATCTTCAATGAAGTGCTTATAAGAAAACTCCTTCTGTTCTTTCATGACCAATGAGGTCCAAAAGATAATTGGCTACTGATTTCCTGCATCATCCAGCTTTTGCATTGCAAAAATGAATTTGTCTGCTTGATAATAAAGGAACATATAAATCAAAATGGAGGTGTAATTAAACCTATTATGTGGGAAACTTTATGAATTGTTCATGAATACTGTCAGCCATGAATTGACTAAAATTGAACAAAATGGAAGGCTTGCTGTCTGTGGAAAATATGGAGAGGAATCCTAAAATGGGTTCATCTACCCATTGATTAGAAAAATAACCTAAAATGCAGGAAATCATGGATATAATTTGTTTGGATTGATCAGGGAAGATGGAGGAAGGATATGGAGGATTATTTTTGGGTAATTGTGCATTCTCAGGAAACAAGATCTCAAAGATTCTGGCTCTGGTGGCAAAATACAACTTCTGATAAAGCTGAGTGAGGGCTTCTAAAGAGAAAGGAGTATTATTTTCCACAGTGGGAGCCAACATCATTTTGTCAGTGGATTGGGCAGTAATTGTGAAGAGAATGTCATTTGTAGGGGTGATCATATCTCTTTGGGTAGTGACATAGCATGCTTGGCACCTTCTGGTAAACTTTGGGGCTTGGAATGTCAGGGGGACATTGTAATGGGGAAGATTGGACTCCTAGAGCCCAATTTCATCAGTTTTATCAGCATGTTTGTCCTCTAACCAGCAATATATTTCAAGAAAATCACAATCACATTGAGTTTCATTAATCCTATAATCCCTGTCAACCAGAGGGATAGGATCCGATTTTATAGAAGGGGGAATCAAAGGATTAACAGGCTTGTCTTGGGTTTTAGTCTTCGGAGGCATGACTGTAAAAATCTGAAAAACAACAAGAATTGACAGAAGAGCTTATCGAGGAAAGTGTTTGAGTAACAAACTGTCAAGTAAAAGAAACATGGGACTGTCAATTTTTTGTCTTGGTTTGGTCGCAGAATAGCTCTGAGAGTGATTGCTGAGAAAAGCTGTCAATAACAGAAAATAAATAGTGAAAAGAAGGAGAGTCATAGGATGAGCAGTAAAGAAAGGAGAGTGATGGGTTCAAAAACTTTTAAACACTGGGAAGGTTCTGTTGAAAATGGCGTGGGACCATTAGTTTTCAAACGGTTACCCAAGAAAACGAAATTACTGTCGAACGATTATTCACCGGGAGAGCATTCAATTGGCTAACGGTTATGCAACGTGGCAGGAGGAGAGTGGCGAAGGAGTCATGGTGGGGTGTGGTAAAGCGAGCGAGGGGACGTCGGTTTAAGAGGGGGTAGGAAGTGGTAAGCGAGAATGGCTGGGGGGGTGCGAAATCATGAGGCACTACCATGTTAGGGATGGGTCCTGGCAGGAGAAACAACTTTTTGGACCCCCCCCCCAGCGGTAAAGGTAGGATGGAGAGAGGGGGCCGAAGGTAGATGAGGACTGTCGATGATGACCGGGATCAAATCCTGATGTTTCAAGACTGCTGTACTTTAACCATAATACGACAAACAAGCTTTGTCTACATGTGTTTTTAATATTTGCCTTTCTGACCTAGGATAAAGTATAAAGCATATGCGGAAATACTTTATCCATGGCACATAGTTTTGACCTTTTCACCATATCCTTAAAACTTAGGATAAAAAATGACATAGGAAAATATTTACAAATCATCTAATCTACCTACCCTTAGCTAAACTAGCATTTTTTATTTTTCCAAAGGGTGCACTTAGACTAGCAAACCCACTTTATTTTCTTTTATATAGAATGAAAAACTATCTAACATATCCCTTATTTCTCCTATTGATTTAGATTAAATAGTTGAATCAATGTCATTTTCTAGCTAACTACTGATTTACCTAGATTAAACTATTGGGCAAATCTTTATTCGCTAACCTAACTTACAGAAATTGAAAGGAGTTTAATCATGATTACACTGTATGATTAAACTAAAAGATAGTGATTGTGGCATTTTGAACAAACTGCACACAACCTTTATTTAATAATAATGAAGAAAACTAACTATTAGTAGTGGCATTTAGACTTTCAACACTTTCAGTATTATTCATTTTTTTATTTTTCTTTCTTTTGGTGGGGTTCAATATTTTCTTCTTTTTCAATATTCTTACTTTTTCTCTTTCTTTTTTTTATACCCTCTTTTCATTTTTTATTCCACTTTTTTCTTTCATTTGGAAATCATTGGCAGATTGACAAGTATTTACAAAATAAGATTCCTAAGATACAATACCCAATTACCTTGAGATCCTTTAAATTATAGGACCCTAACAGTGTGCATTGTTACCAGTAGACAAACATCAAATAAATATACGATAAGAATTTACAAATATGTAAAGAGACACAATAATGGAGAACCAACAAAAGAGCACATATATATCTTATTATATGTCGAGAACAACATCATAACTCTTACATCATATACAGATATATATATATATATATAATTTTCGGGACAATTATGCTAGTCTAACTATCCAACCAAACATATTACTTAGTCTATCATTAGTTAGCCTTCATTACATTGCGGATTTGTCAACATAACTTTGGGCTAGTTGGCTAAGCTGACTAACTCCTCCAACATCTCCCCCACCCTCAAAGCCTTCTTCGTCCCAAAGAAGGGGAGAGTTGGAGTGTAACAAAAATTGACAAAAAGAAAGAGTCTTTACATTCATGACAATGTTTCTTAAAAATAAAATGCTAAATACAACTATTACAATGAATAAAAATTAAAATGGATCAATTGGTGGATTAATGCAGTCAGAACTTCTGAAGTTGGTTGAGATGACTAGTTCATAGCTTGGCCGACTTCCCCTTCATGAGATTTCTATTCTGAGGTGGAAACATACGTTGAAACAATAGGTGCATAGAGATTATGGGTAGGCCATTGTGGGTGTGGTGATGTTGAACATGCTCAAGGTGGTGGAATTGTGCTTGGAAAAGTGGTTTGGTAGATAATCGGAGCAAGAATCCACAGGTGTTCATAAAATATCGACCATTCTTGAATTGTTCTTATATCTTTAACACTAGATTCTATAATAGCAAACAAATATTACACATTTTCTTCCATAGTTGTATGGTCTGCTATCCTCTTATCGAAAGGCTTGGTTGCTTCAATACTCACAACTCGTTGAAGAATTTTTTGCAAGAATTTAAAGGTTTTTGAAGCTTCATGCTAAGATTTATCCCCTTCATGTAACCACTGGAACTGTTGTTGTAGGAGATGTGAATAATTTTCCTTCTTGTTCCAATTGAGTATTAATTGTCTGTTGCATTCTAGGATATGAATTTTGTGTCATCGAAAACTCTCTATTAAGAAGCTCTTGAGGTCTTATCTTTGCATGAACATAAGCCAAGTAGGTAGGCCAGTTATTCAATGTAGTAGTGATAGTGACTCCTCTATCAAGTGCGGCTTCTAAAGTTTGTTTTGCTGATAAAAAAATCATTGTTGGCCTTCTGTAGAGCTTGTGTAAAGTTAGGATTTGCGACAACTGTGGGTCAAGTTTGCAACTCTGAGACTTGTACATGAAGCTGGGCATTCTGGTCTATTAGTGTTTCTACCATCTATTGGACAACGACAAGATGATCCTCAATCTCAGCTAGGGATGGGAAGTGTAATTTTTCTGCTACCTGGCATTGACACACCAACCAAGTCTCCCTTTCTCGTTCCTGTAAAAGTTGAAGCTTGTTAGTATTTTCTTTCTTTTTTGCAACCATTTCTTGGTAACCTTAATAGATTGTTCAATAACTTGAAAAAGTTGTTTATCACAAAGAGTGTTTAATATTGACATACTTAGTAGTGATATCAATAGGCTTCCTTTTATCCTTGGTCGCTGGGGTGGTTGTTGTAGTTGTATTTGTAGTCAGGACAGAGTTGGTACCTGGACTATTTTCAGAAGTTGTATTAGTGGTAGGAACCTCATTTTCTTTTTCTTGTTGGTGCTCATTCGAAGCAACCATTGTCTGTTGATTGAAGATTCTGGCTATTTCATCAAATTGAGTCTGTTCAAATGAATTGCCCTTAGATTTGGCCTCTGAATTATTCTAAATGTCCGACTGATTTAGCTTTGACTGATTGTCCTATGACTGATTCAATTCCAATTGAGACTTTTCCGACTGAGTGTGCTCTAATTGATTTTTCTCTAAGTGGCCCAGTTTTGACTAATTTTCTCAGACTACTCTATCTCGAATTGCTCTTTCTCCGATTGATCTTCCTCAGACTGCTCTTTTTCGTAATGTCTTTTGTCATTTTTCTCTTCTTCAGAGTGTTATTATTTAAACTTTTGATTGTCTGACTGGTTATGTTCTTCTAAGATACAGGTTAGAGAATGGAAAATATTATCACTTGTTAAGTCGATCTCAGTTACTGTAACAGTCTGGCTTGATTTATTATGAGATTAATTTGCAACACCATTATGTTAACACTATTGAGAATAAGAAGAACCAACATTGTGCTTATATTTTTAAAGTATTTACTCCATTTTTCTTTGGATGTTTTCTGTGAAAACACCCTTCTCATTTTTTATGGCATCTTTGATGCAAGTACTGATGGAAGGAGCTCTAAGCTTGTGAGACTTCTTGGTATTTTTCTCTTTTCATTGCAATTGTTTAATGACTTCTTCCAACTACTGTTACTTATCAGGATCATCCAATTTGATTTATTTGAGAAATTTTTTCCACTGATATGATTTGGTTTTGGATGGGGTGGTCTTAGGACTATCAGACTCTTTGCGGGAAGACTTATGCAAAGATTGAGGAAAGGGTACTGACATGTCGACTTTAAAGGGTTGCAGATACAAAACAACATGAACTTCTTCTTCGACTTTGGTGTATTTTAAGGGAGTGATGATGTCGTGGGACAGATCAAAAACTGCAAGTGGAATGGTGAAGTTGGTGTTGGATTGCCGACACAATTCCTCAAATATATGATCAATAGTGGGTTGGTAGGGGAGTTCCCGAGGGTCGACCTGAGCAGAGTTGTTATACCAAACTTTGGTATTATCTAGGAATAATTGGATATGGGAGCAGGGGGAAAGGGATCGACAGACATGTTGAGGCACTCTCCATTTATTAGAAATGTTTTTTTTATATTTAATAACCAGTTCCTAAAAATATCATTAGGACCTAGAGATTGGGGTTTCCCCGACTAGCTACTGGAAAAAAAATCTGAAATTGTGCATAAAGGGTGTATCTATTTTAGTGAAATCTTCTTCCCCAATTGGTGGGTTAGACTTCATGGCTATCCAGATTAACAAGGGAAATGATAACATTACCAAAATTTTGACAGTCTTGGCAATTGGTTTTGATAAGAATGGCTACATGGTCTGCCCAGTTATATTCATGACCAGACTTTGTTATCTCACCAATAACTTCAAGCATTATAAGATTGAAATCCAAGTATCAAATGATTGTGGTAAGGCACAAGGAAAAAATTGTGCATATCCACCTGACCAAGGGGTCTTGAACTTGGTTGATTACCAGACCTCGTGAATTCTTCCCATAAGAGCCTACAGTGATATTTGTGAGTCATTTATTCACATCAGTAGTGGTCGGTACCTTGGTTCCTTTATAAAATAACCTAGTTATCAGATGGATGGTGGTGCCAGAAATAGAATGAGGCTGATCCAACCAGAAATACCTACTAACTAGGTATTTGGCTACTTCCTTTTTCATACCCTGGATTTCTGCAACTAAGGGGGCACCAAGATTGTCTCGAATTCTGGATTTCTCTAAAAGGCCAGTCTGAGCATTCCATATTTCTCCTATCTTATCCCATTTAAGATAATATTCAAAGTGTTTTTCCTATGTTGGTTCATAAACCATCACTTGCCAAATATTATGAATCCAGATTTCTGGCTCTATTTTACCAGCGAGATCGAATCTTCCCTTGATTCGAGGCTCGACTATGATTTACTCCTCGTCTAACATGGTCTTACGCTTTGCCATGGAAAAATCATCTCAAAATTATTATGTTTGGAGGAAGTCTAGAAGTTCAGAATTAGAACTTACAGGACTTAGTATATTAGGGATATCGTCCAAGTCCCAAGGTATATCATTTGGAATTTTAGACAAGCTTTTTAATAACCCGAGGTGCTCTTTGATTTTTATAAAAGTGGCATTAATTGTGCCATCATTATTGCTCGATTGATGCCCTCCAAATTTTCCCTTCAATTTATGATTGATTTTTTTCGATTTTCACCATGCTCGTGCATGCCTTTTGCTCACCACCTTTCTCACGTAGTTGGTAGTAATTGTGAAATATTTTTAAATGACCTCTACTGATCATCTAATGGTAATGGCACGTGCGAAACATGTAGTGTGTTAGAAATGGATGGTCATACTTGATTACTTTGGCTGATGGGTCCCTATTTTTGTCTTTTATGAGATATTCTATTAGGGGTATATGTCAGGTTGTTATACACAAGCGATTTTATGGAACTACTCACGGATGAATAGTCGATGCTTCTTTCTTGGTTCACTGATCTGTCAAATTGTACTTGATATGCTTGTTATACAAGATGCTTCTTCCATGATCTAATTCCCTTGTACTCTAACTTTCGTTCCTCTTTATATTGTTTTCGCTCTGAACTTTGTTTCTCCCTAAGGAAATTGTGAAGGTCGGGCTCCCACTCCATAATGTTATTTTAACCTAGTTATCTAGGTCATCATTCCAATTATTTTTATTGGTGAACCAACTATTACGTTGGTTATATCTGTAACTTCTTTTTAATTATTTTACTTGATTTAATTTTACTACACAAAAAAATACGAAAAGAATTTAGTAACTTAATAAATTTTAATGAGCTTTATTTTTTATTTTTTTAATAGTTTAGTTATTTACATATCAATCGGTTAGCCTTTTCATCTACTGTCCTATGGCTAACCTATGATAAATGTTACAAGGGATTATATATTTTAAGTCAAGACCATTAAAAAGTGGTTTGAAAAGATTCCCTTGTAAATTATTCAATTGTATAGCTCCTAAAGGTTGGATGTCTTCAATAACAAATGGTCATAACCACACAATTTTGAGGTTCTTCGGTGATCAGGTGCTCAAAATTAGGCTCAAAGCTCAAAATTTCAGAATGTTGATAAAATTAGCTTCAGATTGAAGAGCTCGTCATTATGATTCCAATGGTGCAAATGACACTCGAATCCGAGCTCGTATGAAGAAGTTAGAGTAAGTCAAAGTTCATGTTTGACTTGGACAAATGGTAGGAAAAGGTGATGTGGCAAGGTCCTTTAGCGAATGGGGAAGTGCCAAGTGGCAGTCCGCCATTGGCACCTACATTTCGTAAATCACATATCGCATATTGCAAGTGGGTCATGTTAAAGAATCGGCCCCAAGCAAGGTCAAGGTTGCAATTCGATAAATCACAATCACACTTTGCAATAGGGAAGGCATTGCAGAAATCAACCCCCAACGTACTCGGGTTGTGATGTGATAATCACAATCACATTATGTTACCCGTCGGTTCTCTGCCGATTGCGATTTGCAAAAGGATCCTGGATGCGATGCAACTAAGGGTTACAGTAGTACGTTGGGTCCACCATATCACAATCACAATCACAAATCACCCTACCGCATGCAAACCATAAGACCGCTGATTCTCGCCGATTGCGATTTGAAATGGAGCTGTCGGAACCGTTGCCTTAACTACTAGACCTAACCACCGTGTGACCACTCGGCCTTAACCGCAAGATAGGCGGGGAAGTTGGCGGGACCGCCAATTTCGGTGAAACTACCAAAATTAGCTCCATATAATGAATTTAACCAGCAGTTAGCCATATTTGGAGGAGGAAATTGTGGAAAGACTGACAAAAGTCATAACTAAGGTAGTTTTCCACCAAATTGGATGCAAAAAAAAGAGGCTATATAGCCATTTGTTTTTCGATTCTGGACTGATGGGAGTAGGTTTCGGAAGCATTTGAGCATTGTAAACATAGATTTTTACACTTTTGAGCATAATAGAGAGGCCCAAGCCATTGGAAATTGGACCAAGGAGACGTAGCCCAGGAGGGGTGAACTCCTTTATCATGTTCTTGTTGTAATGTGTTTTTGATGATGTTCTGTACATGTTTATGTTGTTGTTCAGTCTCTTATTTATGTTAAAATTGATCATAAAATTAACATAAAAAACTCATCATTTCACTTGCAAAAATTCATAAATCCTTAAGCACAATGAAAGAATTGTGTTTCTAATCTGAGGAGGATATTAGCACAACAATCTAATATTCTAAATTAGATCAATTTAGTATCAGAGCTCTAGGTTTTATTTGTGAAAGAAGGATTTAATTGTTTGCAAGTTTATGTCATGCTTACAAGGTTAAAACTCAAAAGAGGAGAAGGAAAGTTGGTTGGAAGCCTTGAAGCTAGGTCAAGCGAAAGGAGAGCAAGGTTGCCACAATATCCAACACTAGTTCAACCTTGAGTTGCATTTGAGACTCCAAAGATCATGTCTCATGAAGGAGAACCTACAAACATGATAAAAGATGAGAATACCTTCAAAAAAGCTTTCTTTGATATGACAGAGATGGTGAAGGTCCTCTGTGAAGAGAGGAATACCAAGTTGCAAGAGGAAAGTTCCAAACCTCCCAAAGGAGAAGGCTCTTCAGGAGGAGGTAATGGAAATGGAGACAAACCTCCACCCTCTCCACCATCTTCTTAATCTTCTTCTTCACAAGCATCTTCACCCTATTCTACTAACACAACCCTTACTCATACTTATCATCATACTTCAAAAGGAACTGGTAAATCACCTTTTTTAAAACTTGTTGTTAAATTTGAGCTGCCCATGTATAATGGTGAAGTGAATGCAAAGAATATTGATAATTGGATCTGTCAGTTGGAGGTCTATTACAGGGTTCAAAACCTTCAAGAGGATAACATAAAGATTCAGTTAGCTTCCTTGAGAATGGAGGGTGCAACACTAGTATGGTGGGAATCAAAGATCCAAGAGGAGATTAGAAAACACGGTAAGATCTCAATTTCTTGGAATGATTTCATTACTACAATTAAAATACAATTCTACCCTCTAGCTTATATGCAGAAAGCCATCATGAATTGGTAGAACTTTAGACAACTTAAAGGTCAAAATGTGCAAGATTACACCCAAGAATTCCAAAAAAGGTCTTTGATGTTAGGTGTAGATTTGCAATCACAGGACACATTACTGAAGTACATAAGGGATTTACACAGTTACCTTAGGCATACTATCTTAATGTTTAATCCCAATAATCTAGATGATGTGTGTATGCAAGTCACTCATTTTGAGGCAAGAGGGAAAAACACCCCAGAAGAAGGTAGTAAAAAACCATTTAAGAGCAAAGGAAAAGAAAAAGCTTTCAAAGGGAAGGCAAAGAAAAATGTGTCTATCAAAAAAGAAGGAGAGAAAATTACATGAAAACATTGTTCCAGAGAGGGTCATGATGAAGCTCATTGTTGGAAGCTTCATCCCAAAATGAGACTAAAGAAAAACAACAAAAAGGAAAAATAAAAAACAACTGCAACCACTCAACAGGATTTGGGATCCGATTCAGGCGATGAGACTAAAATCACATCCATGGGGTTAAAAGGAAAAGAATCCATTGCTAGCACTAGTTCTTGAAACTCACAAAATGAAACTCCAAATGAAAAGAGGAGAATAGAAATTTTTCACATAAGGGTGATATTGAAACACAACAAGATTGATACGCTTTTTGATAATTGCTCTCAATCTAATCTTATCTCTGAAAACATTGTCAAAAATTTAAACTTGGAAACTATTCCACATCATAAACCATATCCACTTAGATGGGTGTGTGCCAATGCGCAATTGCAGGTTACTAGAAAGTGTAAACTGAAATTCGCCATTACTGCAAATTTCATAAATGAAGTGGAGCTTGACGTTGTGCCGTTAGATATCTGTGGCATAGTTTTGGGCAGCCCGTACCTTTATGACATAAAATATATCTTCCATAGACATGAAAACAAATATCATTTATTCAAAGGTGGAGTAGAATATATTGTGAGAGCTCATAGAAAGAAAATAATTCTTTTGCTTGTAAACGCAGGGCATATGAAAAGACTAGTGAATTCGAGTAAGAATTTTGTGCTTCTAAAGGTCAAACCCAAGGATGATGTTGATAATGGATCTTTTAAAGGTTGTAATTTGAATTTTAAATCTGAATTGGTTGACGTAGTTAACCAATATGACGAGATGTTTCAGGAACCAAAGGGATTACCTCCCAAGAGAGGAATCCAACATGAGAGACAATTGTGGCAAGATTGTCCTCTTCCTAACATTGGCATGTATAGGATGTCAATGATGGAAAACACAAAAATTAAGAAGCAAATTCAAGAGTTGTTGAATAAAGGGATCATCAGACCATCTTATTCGCCGTGTGGTTAACGTATTTTCTTGGTGCCAAAGAAGGATGGAACATGGCACATGTGTGTGGAATTTCGTGTATTGAACAAAATTGTGGTAAAGAACCATTACCCATTGCCTAGAATAGATGATTTACTTGATCAATTGAAATATGCAAAGAATTTTACTAAGTTAGACTTAAGAAGTGGCTACCATCAAAATAGAAAAGATGAAGGAGACATTTGGAAGACAACATTAAAAAAAAAAACAGGGTTTGTTTCAATGGCTGGTTATATCGTTTGGTTTATGTAATGCTCCCATTAATTTCATGTGTGTGATGAATGATGTATTGAGGCCATTTCTTGATGAGTTTGTTATAGTCTACTTAGATGGCATCTTAATTTTCAATAAATATCGTGATGAACATGTCATGCATGTAAGAAAAGTACTTGATGTCTTGAAAAAAGAACAGTTGTATCTTAAGATGTCAAAGTGCGAATTTGGAAAAACTTCTTTAGTTTACTTGGGTCATATTGTTGGAGGAGGCGAGTTGAAAATAGATCCCTCAAGGTTGACATCATTGTGAATTAGCCAAGGCCCAAGACAGTTACAGAGGTAAGAATTCTTTTGGGAGCAACCCAATATTGGAGGAAATTCATTGTTAATTTCTCTCTTATAGCAGCTTCTTTACATGCGTTGACATGTGTGAAAACGGTTTTTCAGTGGGGAGGCAAACAAAAAAAGGTCTTTGATGCATTAAAGGAAAAGATTAGTACAACTCTAGTACTTTCACTTCTAGACTTGAGACAACCGTTTGAGATTCAAACTGATGCTAGTGTCTACACTATGGGTGGAATCCTCATGCAACATGGTAAGCCTATCTGTTTACATTAGGAAACTTTTAATGGTGTAGTGATTAACTATTCTACATATGACAAGGAATTGTATGCATTGGTGCAAAGTGGGAAAAAATGGAAACACTATTTGATGGGTAAGGAAACAATCATTCACACTGATCATCAACCATTGCAATACCTCCAATCACAATCAAAGTTTCAGCAGTCAAGGCACTTCCGATAGATGGGTTTTCTTCAACAATTCCACTTGGTAATCAGGTTTAAGAAAGGTATCTACAATAAGGTTGCGGATATGCTTTCTAGGCCTATTGTTAGTGCAACTAATTTTCTCAAGCATAATTTTGTTTTACATGAAAGTTATATTGAGCAATATGCATCAGATAATGAATTTCAAGATGTTTAGCAAGCTTGAGTCAAGGTAACCAAGTAGAGGAATTGGATTATCATTTGCATGATAACTTATTGTACCATCTCGACAAGCTTTGTATTCCACAGGGAGAAAGAGTTAACATCATAAGGGAGGCACATACTTCTCTTATTACGGTCATTTTAGTGTAAGTAAGACAGTGGCACACCTACAGAGGTATTGTTATTGGCCTCGTATGCTTGAAAGTGTGTGTCGTTTTATTAAATGATGTTCATTATGTTCAATTAGTAAGCTTAGAAATAGGAAGTTAAGATTGTACACACCACCTCTAGTTCCTACACAACTGTGAGAGAGTGTTTCTATGGATTTCGTAGGAGGTCTTCCATTGTCAAAAAGAGGTCATGATTATTTGTATGTAGTTGTGGATAAGTTCAACGAAATGTGTATTTTGATGCCATGTAAAAAGCAAGTTACAATTGAAAAAATTACTCAGTTATTCTTTCAAAATGTTTGGGTGCATTTTGCATTACCCACACCCATTGTTAGTGATAGAGATTCTCGCTTTGTTGGGAATTTTTGGTCAAGCTTGTGGGGATTCATGGACACCAAATTGAAAGAGAGTACATCTTTTCATCCACAAACAGATGGTCAAAGAGAAGTGTTGAAAAAAACAATGGTAAATCTTCTTCGTGGATATCGCCATTTGAGGCATGCTTGGGATACTTGCCTAAATCTCCTTTGGTTTCTATTTTTGGCAAAGATGTTTCTATTGAAGGTCATAGCAACATAGACAAAGAAATAATGTTCATTGAACAAATCGAATTATTACACCAAAAGGTTCAAGAATAACTTGAGAAAATACAAGGCAAGTGCAAAGCAAGGCACGACAAGCATCGTCAAGATCACAAGTTCCAAGTTGGTGGTAAAGTTTGGATTCACATTAACAAAGAGAGGTTCCAAGGACAAGGTAAGAAGATAAAACCAATTAATATGGTCCATTCATACTTTTGGAAAAGATTGGTAACAATGCCTTCAAGTTGGATTTGCCTTCTTATATGAAAATTTATGATGTTGTTAATGTTGAGAATTTAAGGTTGTATGAGCCTCCTTTGATTGAAGATCAAGGAGAGAATATTCAAATTCCATCTATTGAAGACTTTTCTCCAGAATTCCTTGATGAGCTTCAGCAAGACACTATACTTGACAAAAGAACAAGGACATCAAAAAGGGGAAGTATCGATTATCTTCGAGTGGGGCTCAAGGGTACAAATCCTTTAAAATCAAAATGGATAGAGGTTGGAAAGGTGAGGGAACTGTACCCTCACCTGTTGGACAATTGGGAGTGATCCTTTTGGGGTCCAAAAGGCTTCTAGTGGGGAGGAGTGATCAGGTGTTCAAAATTAGGCTCAAAACTCAAAATGTCAGAATCTTGATTAACTTAGCTTCATATCGAAGAGCTTATCATTCTGATTCCAATGGTGTGAACAACACTCGAATCCGAGCTCATATGAAGAATTTAGAGCAATTAAAAGTTCAGGTTTGACTTGGAAAAATGACAGGAAAAGATGATGTGGCAAGGTCCTTCAGCGAATGGGGAGGTGCCAAGTGGCAGGCTGCCATTGGCCCCTGCATTTCACAAATCAGATATCGTAGGCAGGTCGTGTTAAATAATCGGCCCCAAGAAAAGTCAAGGTTGTGATGCTATAAATCGCAATCACACTTCACAACAGGGAAGGCATTGCAGAAATCTCACCCCAACATACTTGGGTTGTGATGCGATAATCGCAATCACAGATCGCAATCACACAACATAGAAGGTAAAGTCCCGCATTATGTTACCTTTCGGTTATCCACTGATTGCGATTTGCGAAAGGATCTAGGATGTGATACGACTAAGGGTTACAGTTAATAGTACCATTGGTTCCGCCATATCACAATCACAAATTGCCTTGCCGCATGCATAGACCATAAGATCTCCAGTTCTTGCCAATTGTGATTTGTAATGGAGCTACCGAAACCATCGCCTTAACCGCCGGACCTCACCACTGTGTGACCACTTGGCCTTAAATGAGAGATAGGTGGGGAAGTTGGCAAGACTGCCAATTTCGGTGGAACCACCATAATTAGCTCCAGATAATGGATTTAATTGGCAGTTAGACAGATTTGGAGGAAGAAATTGTGGAGAGACTAACAGAAGTCATGACTAAGGCAGTTTTCCACCAAATTGGATGCAAGAAAAAGAGGCTAGATAGCCACTTTTTTGGGGTTCTAGACTGATGGGAGGAGGTTTCATAAGCATTTGAGCATTGGAAACATAAATTTTTATACTTTTGAGAATAATAGAGAGGCCCAAGCCATTGGAAGCTGGACCAAGGAGACGTAGCCTAGGAGGGGTGAACTCCTTTATCATATTCATGTTGTAATGTATTTTTGATGATGTTCTGTACATGTTTATGTTGTTGTTCAGTCTCTTATTTATGTTAAAATTGCTCATAAAATTAACATAAAAAGCTCATCATTTCACTTGCAAAAATTCATAAATCCTTAAGCACAATGAAAGCATTTTGTTTCTACTCTGAGGAGGATCTTCGCATAACATTCTAATATTTTAAATCAAATCATTCGACTTGCCTTTAACTTTACTGTCATATAGTAGTAATAAATTTCCAAATTGAAATGGTTTAGACTGGAGGTTCCTATCATGCTATGTTTTTTATTGTTCCTTGTTGACCTATTGATTCTAAAGGGCGAAAAGTCAATCTTCCTCTAGCTGGTGTAATTTTTTGAGTCATTCCATTTGTAACATTTTATTGTATTTTAGTATATTTGACATGCTTTGTGCATTTGCTGAACAACGGAATGGTACAACTGCTTCTCGACAAAAATAAATAAATTAAATGGTGTTGTTCCTATTCATTGTTTATATGATGTGCGATAGGCCCATAGAATGGTTAGAATTGTATCATCCTAGTCATCTCTGTTGACATTACAAATTTTCATTAAACATTTACTTAGTGTTTTATTGAATGACTCAAAAACATCATTAGCTTATGGATGGTAGGAAGTAGTTTTATGGTGTTCGATCATAAAATTATTTGTAAGAGTTTGGATTGTACCACTTACAAAATGGGTTCCTCTACCACTAATAAGAACCAAAGGACAACCAAATCATTTTACTTTGTTTTCATGTATAAATTTAGCTGCAGCTTCTTTATATTAGAACCCGAATGGATCAATTTCTACCCACTTTGTTAGATATTCAATTGTAGTTATTATATATTTTTCTCCCATCCTCTTACCTCTTTTGGGAAATGGGCTGACAAATTCAATTGCCCATATCTCAAAGGGTAGTGAAGGGATAACTAAGTGCAACAACATTTGGTGTTTCAGTAAAGGATGACATGTTCTTTGACATATATCAATTTTTTTACATATTCTTGGCAATTGCGGAATAGTGTTGGCCACTAGAGTCCTACTTGTGTTAACTTCCGTGCAGACATTTCTCCTTGAGAGTGTCCACAGGATCCCCCAGTGTGTGCTTCAATGATGATTACTTCTCTTTCATGTTATAAAGCACATATGTGAAGTACTTCATCAATTCCCAACTTATATAACTGTCCATTTATTAATGTATATGGTGTTGCTTTTATAGCAAGTGCCTTTTTCTTCTTATCTAATAGATCGTCAGGTGCTTTCCCAGTATGTAAGAATTATGCAATTTTGGAAACTTCTGATGGAACTACTTCAATTCTTAATAGATGTGCATTTGGAAGGTTGTCATCCATATCAGTTGGTTCCTCTTGAGACTCAAGGCAAGATAAATGGTCAGGACCGACATTATGTTGGTCATACAATAAATTCGAATTCAGATTCTTGGAATAATAATAATCGTCTAACATCCGACCTTAATGAACTAGTTTGTTGAAAAGGTATTCTAAGGCTTGGTGATCAATGTAAAATATGAATGGGTTGGACAAGAGGTAGTGTCGAAATTTTTTCAACACGAAAATCATAGCTAGAGCTTCACGTTTGGTCATAGAGTAGTTTTGTTTGGCTTTGTTAAGTGATTTTCATAGGAATTTGAATGGTCTATCGGTCCCTTGTCATGTTGTGCTAATACTGCTCAAACTACAACATTTGATGCATCGACATGTATGTGAAATTGTTTGGACCAGTCGTGAAACTTAAGAATTGGAGCTTCAACTAATTTCTTTTTTAACAACTGGAATGACTCATTGCATTCATTAGACTAGATAAAAGGAACATATTTCCTTAGAAGCTCGTCAATTGGAAATGTGATGTCAAAATAATGTCGGATGAATTTTCTATAATATCCTGTATGACCTAAAAATATTTTGATTTGTTTCTAATTTACAGGAGGCTTGAGATCTAAGATTACTTTTATTTTTTCCATATCTACTTTGATCCCTTCCTTTGAAACCACGTGGCCCAACAATATTCCAATAGGTGTTGCAAATATGATTTTTTGTTTTTTGTTTTTTTATATTCAAGGATAGACGTATTTGATATCATTTCTCAAGCATAAATTATAGCCACTGAATATGATCTTTCAGTAATGTGTACATTGTCTAATCATCAAAATAAACTGCCATTGTTTTATACACATAATCTTGGAATGCTTTGGCGATGATTCGTGAAAATACCGCTGGGGCATTCTTTAAACTAAAGGACATTACTCTATAATCAAAAGAACCAAATTCAGTAACAATTTGTTTTTTCTCGATCTTCTTCGCTATATGTACCTGGTTATAGCTCGAAAATCCATCAATGGAGTAACATTCATGTCCCGTGACTTCATTTAAAATTTCATCAACAAATGGAGTCAGAAATGGGCTAGTGACTCTTAGTTTATTTAATCCTCAATAATCGATGCAGATATGTAGTCTCGTGGGTTCATTTTTCTTTGGCTAAACAACCATAGGGCTCACCCACTCTGATGTTTCTATAGGATATATAATACCAACAACTAACATTCCTTCAATTTATTTTTGCACAATGGGTTTAAACTTATGCACGAGATTATAAGGTTGTTTCATTATTGATTTAGCTCCTAGAATGAGATTGATCTTCATTTCTCCCATTTCTTTGACAATTCCTTTTAAGTATTTATAGTCTGAGGTGAATACATATAGGTATTCCTTGAGTAGTGATCTAGGGGATTAGTAAAGTGCTTAAATTCCAAAGTGTTCAGAAGTGCTTAAAACCTATATTAAAGTGTAGATCTCGACGACTTGAATCCAATGCAACTTGAATCGCTCAAAATCAATATAGTATGCTCCTGATATCGCGTTTTGATCATTTTCCCAAACATGTTAAAAATTGTAGGCTGGATGTAGGACTGCTGACTGGCAGTCTGTACACTAACTAGGTAGGGTGACTGGATAAATGACTGTACAAATTGGGCCAATGACTGGCTACCAAGTGTCCTCTCTGTATTGGTTCGAATCTGTGTCTTTTAATTGGTGGTTGAATTTATATGTGGTCCAATGGGGGGGATGCCACATGGCCCAATCATGGGTTGCCACGTGACACCAAGGGTTCATTAAAATTTTGTATGGCCGAACAGGCCTCCAGGTGAGTTGAAGATGAGATCAGTTGAGCATCATTACAATGCCTTACCGCTAGGGCACGTGGTGGTTCCTAACTACCATAGTTCGAAACTTCTATTTAAGGTGTCCACATTTTTGTATTAGGGAACAGGGTCGGGGCTAGAATCTGGCCCCCGGTCACACCACGCCCATGAGATCATAGGGGGAGGGATGGGGGCTTTAGCTTAGCCCCAGTCCCAGGTCACAAGTTATAACATATGACCGAAGCTAGCTTAGAGTAAGCACTTCGTTGAAAGCACTAAATATTAGCCCGACCCAAGGTTCCAACATGATACCATAGGACCACATCAGAGTGCCAACAATTGAGACAGGGGGGGAAGAAAAATGGGAACACCCACGGTTTCATCACTAACCATATGACCAAGGGAAGATGACCTAGTGAGCTTAACAAGAAGGCATGGAAACTTGGGGACAATCCCAGGTTATATGCTGCCATATGTGACCCAGTGCAGAAAGAGTGGGGGCTCCGACAGCAGGGGTGTTTCATTGCCCTAGACCCTCAGCGACATGGCCATATGACCCAATCGTTCTACTCACGGCAGTCATTGGAATTTTAAACGGGGTGACAAAATTCACCCAATTCAGCGCAAATATCATCAACGCTAGGAGAAATTGTTGCTTGGCGGTTCTGAAAAAGGCAGATTCGTAGGATGATTAGCAGTCCAGTGAAATTTGTAGATCACTTAACAAGGAAAACTTTGAGATAGCATAACTTCTTCATTTTTTGGCCAAATTAAACCTAAGAAAACCCCAAATAGGGTTTTTTTATATTGTTCTGAAGCCATTGGAGACATAATTTTTACATTTTGAGCACTGTAAATCCATGTAAACACAAATTTGAGCACTTAATCAAAGAGGTCTAAGATTGGAAGCTGAACTAAGAAATGTAGCCCAAGAGGGGTGAAATCCTTTATCATTTTTGTTGTTATGTGTTTCTGATATGGCATTTTTTCTTTGTTTATGTTGTTACTGAATTTGAAATCCATTATTTTATGTGTTTTTCAAAGTGATCAATTGCTTACAATACATAAAATTTTACTTGCAAATTTTTCCATCACGTTCAAGTTTGCATTACATATTAGTTTGGTAGCAGAGCTCAAGGTTATTTTGAAGGTTTGATTTTGTTTGCAAGTGTTTTCTGATGCTTGCAAGGTTGAATCTTAAAAGAGGAGAAGGAGAACTTGTGGAGCCAAGGTCTCAAATTTTTTTAAGGAGAACACTCACACCTCAAGCTTCACTAGTTATGACACATGAAAAAGGTCCTCAAGGGATGTTTGAAGATGAAATAAATTTCAGAAAAGATTTCTTTGAAATGTCTGAAATGGTAAAGGTTCTTTATGAAGAGAGGAATTCAAGGTTGCAAGGAGAGAGCTCAAAACCTCCAAAATGAGATGGAGGAAAAGGAGACAAACCTCCAAAAGGGAATGGAATAAATGGTGACAAGCCACAACCTTCACCTCCTTCCTCATCCTCATCTTCTTCTAATTCTTCAACCCTTTCAAAAACACCTCCAAATTATCCAAAGGGACATGGTAAAACTCCTTTGTTAAAGCTTGACATAAAGTTTGAATTGCCTATGTATGATGGAGAGGTAAATGTTGAGAAATTAGATAATTGGATTCGTCAGATTGAAGTGTATTGTAGGATACAAAGAATCAAGGATGATGAGACCAAAATTCAGCTTGCTTCTCTTAGGTTGGAAAGTGCAACACTTATTTGGTGGGAGGCCAAAACTCAAGAGGACATGAAGAAACATGGTAAGGTTTTATCCTCTTGGAATGATTTTTTTGTTGCAATAAGAAGACAATTTTATCCATTAGCATACATGAAAAAAATCTATAATGGATTGGAAAAACTTTAGGCAAGCTAAGGGACAAATGTGAAAAACTATACTCAAGAATTTAGGAAAAGAGTTTTGATTTTGGGTATATATTTGTCCTCCCAAGATACTCTACTAAAATACAATAGAGGTTTACATAGTTACTTAGGACACACAATTCTCATGTTTAACCCTACAAAACTAGATGAATTTTGTGTACATGAAACTCATTTAGAAGCAAGAGGGAAGAATGTTTTTGAAGAAACTAGTGAGAATTCATTTAATTCCGGAGAAAAAGGAAAAGGGAAGTTCAAAGGCAAGGATAAAAAAATGCTTCAGTCAAGAAAGAGGGAGAAAAAATCACATGTAAGCATTGTTCAAAATAAGGCCATGATGAAGACCACTATTGGAAACTTCATCCTGAGATGAGACCCAAAAAGTTTAATAACAAGGAGAAAGAAAAGACTATTGCAACTACACAACAAGATCTAGGATCTGATTCCAGAGATGAAACAAAAATCATAGCCATGGGATTGAAAGGTAAGGATTCAATTGCAAGTACTACTTCTTCTAGAAAACCCATTGAAACTCAAAATGAAAGAGAAATACTAGAACTTTTCCATATTAGATTCATCAAAAAACATAAAAAAGTAGATACTTTGTTTGATAGTGGATCACAAGCAAACCTCATTTCTGAAGACATTGTCAAGAAACTAAATTTGGAAACTATTCCTCATCCTAAACCTTATCCTTTGGGTTGGGTATGTGACAATTCCAAATTGCAAGTGATAAGAAAATCCATACTTAGATTTTCCATCACTGCAAATTTTATTGATGAGGTAGAACATGATGTAGTACCGCTTGACATTTGTGGGATTGTTTTTGGAAACCCATACTTATATGACAGAAAAGCTATCTTTCCTCGCCATGAGATTAAGTATCATTTTTTTAAATATGGGATTGAGTATATTTTTAGAGCACATTGCAAGAATTTGAATTTGTCTCTTGTGAATGCTGGACAAATGAAGAGGTTTGTAAATGCTAGTCATAATTTTGCATTGTTGATGATTAAACATAAAGATGTTGATGAATCTGAAGCCTTCCAAGAATGTGATGCAACATTAAAATCTGATTTAGTTGAAGTTGTTAACACATCTGATAAGATGTTTCAGGAATCTAATGTGTTGCCTCCCAAAAGAGGAAAAAAACATGAAGTTCTTTTGCAGCAAGATTCTTCACTTTTGAACATTGGTATGAACAAAATGCCAATGTTAGAGAATGCCGTGATCAAGGAGAATATGCAAGACCTACTTGACAAAGGGAACATTAGTTCCAATACATTTTCTTGTAGGTATCCTAATGTTTTGGCTTTGAAGAAGGATGGTGCATGGCGATGACGTTCACATTTGGTGAAGAGTCGAGCAAAAAACAAGGCTATAAATGACAAGCATCATGTTGACCACGATTTTCAGGTTGGAGATGAATTAAAGCTTTGAACCAACAAAGAAAAACTTCGAGGTGAAAAGAAATTAAAATTGGGTAAGCCTCCTCTAATTGAAGACGCAAGAGAGAATGTTCAAATTTCTTTAACAAAATTTTTCTCTTCTAAAAATCTTGAAGAAATGCAACAAGATTCTACCCTTGATAGAAAAACAAGAACGTCAAGAAGAAGGAATGGTATGCACCTTCACATGGGGTTCAAAGGTACAAAAATGGGAAAATCCAAATGGATTGAAAAGGGAAGGGTGAGGGAACTATGCCCTCATTTGTTTGTTGAATAAAAATGGTCTTTTGGAGGTCCAAAAGCTTCCAACTGGGAGGAGTGATCCAGGGGATCAATAAAGTGCTCAAAATTCAAAGCGTTCAAAAGCACTCGAAACTTATACCAAAATGTAGATCTCGACGACCTGAATCCAGCGCAACTTGAATTTCTCAAAATTGCTATCATATAATCCCGATATCGCGTTTTGATCATTTTCCCAAATAGGTTAAAAAATTGCAGGTTGGGTGTAGGACTGCTGACTGGGCATTCCGTACGCTAACTGGGTAGGGTGACTAGACAACTGATTATACAACTTGGGCCAATGACTAGATGCCAAGTGTCCTATTTGTATTGGTTTGATTTAGCATGTTTTGATTGGTGGTTGAATTTGTATGTGGACCAATGGGGGGATGCCATGTGGCACTGAGATGTTCACTAAATTTTTTTATGTCTGAACAGGCCTCCGGGTGCTTCGAACATGAGATCGGTTGAACCGCATTACAACGCCTTACCGCCAGGGCATATGGTGGTTCTTAACTACCACAGTCCCAAACTTCTATTTAAAGTTTTTGCATTTTTGTATTGGGGGACAGGGCCAGAGCTAAGCCCTAGCCCTCGGTCACCCCACACTCATGAGACCACAGGCAGAGGGATGGGGGAACGAGCATAGCCCCAACCCCAAGTCACGAGTTAGAACATACGACCAAAGGCAACTCAGAGTAAGCAATTTGCGGCAAGCACTAAATATTAGCTCGACCCAAGGTTCCAGCATGATACCATACAACCACAGCAGAGTGCCAACAGTTGAGACAAGAGGCGGAAAAATGGGACCAGCCCATGGTTTCATCACCAACGATATGACCAAGGGCAAACGACGTGGAGAGTTTAACGAGCGGGCACATAATCTTATCGATAAGCCCAGGTTATATGGTGCCATATGTGACCAAACGTAGAAAGAATGGGGGCTCCAATAGCGGGGACAGGCCCTTAGCCCTGGCCCTCGGTCGAATGGCCATATGACCCATTTTTTTTGCTCAGGGGGTCCCTAGGAATTTAAACGAGGCAAAAAAATGCACCCAATTTGGCGTGAATCTCACCGGCACCGAGAAAACTTGTCGCTTGGTGGTTTTGGAAAAGGTTATTAGTCCAATGCAGTTTGTAGATCAGTTATTAGGGAAAACTTTGAGAGAGCATAACTTATTCAGTTTTTGGACAAATTAAGCCTAACAATAGCCCAAATAGGGGTTTTTTTACTATTTTGAAGTGATTGGAGATATAATTTTTACATTCCAAGCATTGTAAATCCATGTATACACATATTTAAGCACTTAATGAAAGAGGCCCAACATTGGAAGTTGGACCAAGAGATGTAGCTCAGGAGAGGGGTGAACTCTTTTATCATTTTAATTGTTATGTGTTTATGATATGGTATTTTGTATTTGTTTATGCTATTATCTACATTTAAAATCCATTATTATATGTGGTTTTCAAAGTGATCCATTGCCTACAATACATAAAATTTTACTTGCAAATTTTTCCATCACCTTCAAGTTGGCAATACAAATCAAGTAGATTGACAAATTCAATAGTTTGTGTCTCCAACAAGTAATCACCAAGTCAAACAATTTTTGGTTTATCATCATTAGATATGTCGACTTCACGTATTTTAATCTCAACATCCATCCATTTAGGTGCTTTTGATTCGCTAAGTTGTTGTTCTCCAACTTTTATTTTTTGATATTCTGATGGAAAATCAATTTTTTTTTTTTTGTGACTTCTTCTTGTTTACTGATTTTATATACTATTTGAATTCTGATGGAAAATCGATTTTTTTCTTTCTTTCTTGACTTCTTCTTGTTTACTGATTTTATATACTATTTGAATCCTTTTATAATTTTCAGGGTGAATTTTATTCAGGCAAAAGATTTGACCAGTAATAGGTGATTCCTCCATTTCTAAACAACTGGCCTTCCTTTGTTCAAACATATTTGATATATAATTACAAGTTAGTGAGGTATCTACTAGTTTTCATTCATCAGTTGGTTTTTTTATGATAAAATCTTTAATTTTTTGTACTGCATCCTTTAAGTCGAATTCGTCTGGTTTGAATTTGAATTCCTTGATGAAGTTTTCCCTTAATTCTTTCCATTGAAGTGATTGACCACAAGCTTCTTCCAATTTATACCATTTATTTGGTAGGTCATCCAAGGTGTTTGGGAACATGTGTGGCCAAACTCGCTCATCTTTATAGCCAATCCTTCTCCATTCTGATTCACATGTTTGGATATGAGAAACAGGATCTTATCTTGCACTAAAAATGGGTATGTTTGTTTGTGCAAATAAAATTTTCCCTTCGAAGCATTCCATAAAGTATGTTGTTATAGTTGTACATGTTTGAAGTCGAGGTGAGTGGGTATCCCACCACCTTGTGGATTTTCCTATAAAGTTTTGTACTAGACTTTGCATTCTACCATGTTCACCAATAGAATTTGTTTCTTTCTCGACGTTATTAACAAGATATGCCCTTTTCTTTAATTAAATGATGTTGCCAAAATCATTTGTTAGATCTGTTGGAATTAAAGAAGGTGTTCCTAAACAATTTTCTCTCATACAATTGGTATTGCTTTAATTAAATAACATGGAAGGATTTTTGAGATTGGAATGGACTGAATTGTCCAACATTCTTTTGCTTTAAATTCATAATTTTTGATATGTCATTCATAAAGCTCCATGTCAAAGTTCTGTCTGATGGAAAGTGGAGAACCTGTCAGAATTTCACCATCAATGTTTGGTTCAACAATATCCATGATCCTCATGCAATACTTGATATAGTCGTTTCATTTCAACTTCTTCATTAAAAGCTTCGACCCACGTATTTCCTTCATGGGGGTCCAAGGGGATAATAATATTATTATTGTTCCCTTTTAACTTAGTTCTATATTTTTCTAATGATATCATCGCATTCATTTTTGTGCCCAAGGTTTGCCGACTAATGTCAGATATGCAAGGATTCCATTGACTAAGTCAATGACTTCAAAGTCGACTATTGTCGAGATATCCATTATGGAAGTTTGTACATGTTGAAGCGTCCAGATTGGTTCAATTAATCTTTGGTCGTCTAGTTTAAGATAATTAGTCATTCTTTGCAAATTCGGTCGACCCATATTAATCCATGTCTCTTTTGGAAGGATATTTACTTGCAAAACAAAGTCCACCACGACTTGTCTAACCATATATCATTTATTTCTAAGTCAACTTGTGGACCATGGCCTTCTAATTGATTTCCTTGTGAGAGTTGTCGAACATTTTTTCGTTTTTCTTTGTTTCCATTGCAATTTTTCAACATATTCAACAATTCTACCAAACAAGCAACAAAATTTTCTTCTTTTAATAGTTAAAGAAATTCTTCCAATATTAGATCCTTAGATAGTTGTTTTTGTTCAATTTATTTCATAAAGAATTCAACAATTTTGTCATTGTATCATTGTGTCCTTGCATATCAGGATATTTTGTCATATTCTTGATTGGTCGAATCACTTGGTGGTCTTGATTGTTATTATTTCTCCCTGCACCAAACCTTGTGACTACATGAAGGTTTTTGGAATTTAAAATATCATGCTTGGGTATTATTTGTAACAAATTAATAATCTTTTTGTTCAACATTTTCTCAATAATTTTAGGGAAATCTTCTAAAGAATGATCACCCATACCACACATATTACAGAAGCACAAGTCAATTTTATCTTTCAAGGGGCGTTTTGTACCAATGTGCCCTTCTCGCCAACAGGTGTAGGAGTAAAATATTCCTCGGCCTCGACCACAACCATGTACCCTACCATTATATCATCCTCATCATCCATCATATCCTCCTCGACCTTGTCCTCTCCCACCAAAGGCTAGTGATTCATTGAATTGATCAGTAGCTTGAGTATGATAGACAACATGGTAATTAGGTTTACTTTTTCTATTAAGTGGACATTCCTAGGTGGAATGGACATTGTCTTCATAGATAGCGCACCACTTCAGCTTGGAGTTTCATAGATTGTACTGGAAATATTTAGTCAAGTGGTTAGAGGTGACTTGGCAGATATCACAATACACATCAGATTGTATCCTTCGAACATATTGGTTGAAATAATCTACAAATTTACAAGTATCTTTCGTATGTCCTTCCATGTGGAAATTAGTACACCAAAGATGACTCTTTTGGAGTGTCAATTGCATTATAGAGTTTTGTAAATGGTCTAGTTTATCTTCAAGTTTGTTATAAATTGATGAGATAGTCAACTAGCCTTCATCATCTTGTTCAATTCATTGTGCTAATTTCAGTGCATCTTCATAGTTTTTAACTTTGTTCATTGCGGATCTCATATTTTCTATAATAGACCAGCCACATACCATTGAACTAACAAATGTTCATCGATGATATATGGGATCTATCTTAATAGATATTTTAAAGGTTTATCATACTTGCATAAAAATTTATTCAGTATTTGCTTGATTTCTTTTAATTTCTAGGCTGCAAGATGCTTGATATCTTGTGCTTTAAAAAATGCGATAAAACTAGTTTTAATTTCACTTTTTGACTTAGGTTGTTTTTCTATGAGGTTCACAAACCACGTTATTGCTCATTTCCTTAAGGCTACATCGAGTTGCACCATTTGCTTGTCCTCATCAATTATATCATTTGTGGTCTAGAATTTTTCATAAAGGAGCCAATGCATTTTTAGGTCTTCATCACCTTCATAGATGGGTATGTGGTTTAGATCCATTTTGACTGAAGGGGGTCATGGTGGTGGAGATTCTAGGCTTTCACGTAAACGATTGTTACTATTAGACTTATTGTTGGATGACGTTTGATTATTTTATTCTTTGGTGATGAAAACTTGTGATAATGATTCGTCGGTTTGACATTCCTTATCTATATATTTTGTGAACCGAATTTCTCAAGGTTGTGACTCTTTGTTGACCACTTCTGTACTTTGGGTTTCTTCAACAGATACAAGCTGCAGTATGGGGGGTACAATCATGAGATTTCTCAGTTGGAGAAGTACTTGTTCTGCTTCATTATTATTATTTGATTGATCTTGGTCATAGTTTTCTATCTCTTGAAAAGTTTCTTTGTTCTTGATCATTATACCAGATTGCAGGTATTTCTGAATAATTTCACGACTGGAGAAATTATCGTACACTGGGAATCACTATTGTTATCGGTCGTGTTGTTCTTATTGCTGGACTAGTGCCATTGACTTCCATGGCATCTACATTCTCTCTAGGGGTTATCAGTAGACCTTCATTCTCTATTGGTGTGGGTGGTGCTATGCCTCTCAACTCTTCTAAGGAGTCCCATGCATCTTCGCTCTCATGCTCTTGATTCTGCATTCTTTTCCTCTGGTATTCTTGTTCTCTAATTTTCTCTCGTCATTGTTGTCTCTTGTACCATGATATTTTTTGTATATAAGTTGATTTTTTATATTTTCGATTACTATTTGGTTGGTTATCTTCTTGTTGTCCTTTCTTAGCAGTTGGCTTTATTTGTTCCATCTTGTCAGCTATACGTACTTCTCCAACTTCATTTTTCTTCTTTATTTCTCATGATCTGTTAACCCCATCCCCCCCTCATGCTGACCAGACTTAGTGTTAGTTCATGGAGAGGTATCCTTCGACCATGATTATTTGCTTAGGAAATAATATCACGCTTCACTTTTATATTTACACCGAGCATAAAGAATTTTTTTCCAGTTGGTTTGATGTTTTTTTTCTAATCGACATTGGCTAGTATTCCTAACGATGGTCGGTACTCAACAATATGTCCTGCATCTTTTGCTATGGGGTAAAATGCATGGTGTATGGAGAATGAAAACTACCCTCAAAAGTCTTCCCGGTACCTTCAAAAAACTACAAGATTATCTGCAGAAGCTACCAAGTTATACACATGTTCATCTATCAAATATCAGTTAACCAAGTATGGAAAGAGTGTTTACCTCAAATCTCCTTCTAGATTTGTTTGGAGATCTCAATGCAGCCAAGAAGAACTCCTCCAAAGCCGGATCCAAGACAATTCCTGCACAAAGGAAAGGCAAACACAATCACAACATACAATCTAGAAAACTAATATAAGAATGCACAATGAACATATATCTGTATACAACTTAAACTACTCAACTTGACAAGTATCGAAATGAACAATGTTACTGACACTATGGAGTAGGGAACACAACTGCAGTTTCGTATTTATAATGGAAGAGTGATTACAACCATTCGTTGTATCAGCCTTCGCTTACCCCTTCTTCCTCTCTCTCTCTATCTCTCTCTTTGAACTCACTTCTTCAAGTGTATGACAATTCACAATAGCTGAATGGGCTATCCTTTCAAATGCTCTGACCCCTTTCACAATGGCCCTCTCACTGCTTATGTAGCAATCAAATTAGGGATGCCAAGCTCCTCCTAGAGTTCACTAGGGCAAAAGCCATGAACCTGCCTTGTTTTCAAGCTTTTTCCCATTTGCCTTCATTCTCAGATCGGGATTTACCCAAATAATTTGATTTTTGGGACTTTCCCTGCTTTTCTTGAGCAAATTTAGGGATAAATATCTAGATATTTGTGAGTAGATTCGTTGGCTTGACCCACTGAACATTTCGTACTTTCACTAACGCTCCCCCTGGTCTAACAACTTGAGTTAGCAAGGTGACTAATGCTCCTCTATGCTTGGTAACAAGCTTTATAAAGCAGGTTAGCAGTGCAAAACCAACGTTAGTGTGGATTCAAGGCCTGCAATTGTGGTCTTTGCTTCAATCATGCTGTCTTTCACCTCTGAGTTGATGAGGAGGTCATTTTTTCCTATAACAGATGCCCCCTAAAGTGTGAGATTAGAGGTAGAGATGATGGCCGAAATACTTTACTAAAACTGTAATTTTCTGTCAAAATTTTTAGAGAGAGAAGCTTTGGGCGGCAAGGGAAAACCTGATACAACAACATACATATATATAAACTACTAAAATCATGTCCTGAGTCAGGCATTCCCATGCTCAGTAGCTATGTCAGAGTAATTTTCTCTGAAGAGATATAACAAGCCTGGACGCCGACAAGCACAATACGGATCCAGTGTCATAATAGATCATCCTGAAATAGCTATCTCCAAAGAACAATATCCGCAGCTTGGGAGAGGAAACAAGGTTGAATGATGCAAGCCTCTACCCAAGGTCTTGATTTCCGCTTCACCGAACAACATAGATCGGTACATGTGATAAGATGTGTTGACGTCGAACATGCATGAAAATCATCTGATTACCAGTCAATAATGGAGACCGTTAACAGATGCGAGGAAGGCCACCGATAATGGTGATGGTCTCCAAGATGCACAATGCAAACTAGCGAGTGTGAAAGATTTCTTTATCGTCGAACACTCATAGGATCGCTTAACCAGGAGCCAATAATGAAAACCCGTGATCAAACACAAGGTAACGTGCCACTAATGTCTACAAGTACCAAGGCACTGAATGTGTTTCTGGGTTATCTTCCTAGATAAAGTGTTGAAGTCGATAGGAAGAAACCTGTCGAAAGGTAGGCAATGACATGTCCTACATCAGTCGACATGAAACCGGACAAGAATGATTTTGTTTTTTGAGGAATCTTTTGAGCATTTGGGTCTAAACAACTGAGGGCATGATGAAAGGCTATGTATGATCGGTTGATAGAGGAAACAAATGGGAACCCTTGAACAATAGAAGGCATGACAATGGTTTTAACCAGACAACACTAAACTCACGAACACTACAGAGTGTTAGGATATAGAGATGCAATTACATCAGGGTATATAGGCCAAAAACTCATAGGTTGGTAGGGTTCATATTGAGAGGCCATCAAAATGAAGGTTTATCTGAGGGAGTGCCATGTTCAAGGGAATGACTGCTGCCAAACCATGCTTTCTAATACGGAATACAGTTTTATTGTCCACTTTCCTCGTCTGATTAATTTAATGAGTCCAGACGGGTAAAATCATTGATCTTTTCATGTTTAAAGAGAATGAAAATGATCGCAAAAAGAACGACTCTTTGCCCTATCTGATTAGTTTAATGAGTCTAGACAGGAAAACTCGTCGATTTTTTCGTGTTTTAAGAGTCTAAAAAGTATTGTAAAAAGAACGACTCTATATCTTTTTTGTGTAATTTAAAGACTCCAAACTAGACAACTCGATGGTATTTTCATGTTTAGAGAGTCTAAAAAGATCGTAAAGCGAGACTCCATGGTGGTCCCTTTGTCATAGCTGTTAACCGGGTGCGACAAGAGGTTAATAGTATACCTGGATCAGTTACTTTTCCATCTTTTAATCTATTGAACCTGGATAAAGAGAAACCTTTTTCCAATAGATGTCAACCTCATTTTGTTACGAGTACGAGGCAACGGACTAAACTCATGTTTCGTCGTGAATTTTTAATGAGTCACGCGACGACGAACTCAATACCTTCATCAAATTTTTTTAATGAGTTAGATGAAGAAAACTCAGGGTATCTTTTTTAGTTTAGTGAGTGAGAAAAAGAGGGAAAATAACGACCCATCCCTTCTTCATAGTTTTACGAGCTCGAAGGAGGAGAAAAACTTAGGGATTTTTTTATTTAAAAGCGAGAAACGGTCCCAAAAAAGAAAGTGCTCTTACTGCTACCATATATTTTTAACGAGCCTAGTAACAAAAACTCACGAGTTTTCAGTTTTAACGAGCAAGAAAACTACCTAAAAGAATGCTCGGGTCATCTTCATCAATTTTAACGAGCGTAATAATGAAAAACTTGGAGATGTTTATATTTTTTAAAGAGCAATAAAATATCACAAAAAGTGCTTTGACTATTGTTGCATAGATTTAACGAGCTGAATGATAAAAACTCGGAGATGTTTATATTTTTCAAAGAGCAATGAAATATCTCAAAAAGTGCTCTATTGAGAATTGCATGCAGCTTTTACTGCTTTTCATTCCTGAGTGGTAAAAAGGTATAAAAAAGCAGCAATTCCTATTATTTGGGTGTATGCATGATAGAAAATCATGGAGAATGGACCACTTGCTCTTTAATGATTTTGAAAAAATCATGTCTCTCAAATTTATATGAGGAGATGCTTTAAGCTTTCACATGCATCATTTTCACCATTTTGAAGTTTGTGAGAGCTTGTTGGAGCTAAAGAGGAGCATATTTTCTGCGGACCATTGCAGGAGATCCGAGTAACCATTTGACGTGCCGTCAATCCCAGGTGAGAGCTAAAAACTTGATCTATGCCTTACTAAATCCTTATTTTCACACTAATGCCCTCCAGATGGCTAGTAGGGAGCATTAAACGCTCTGTATGAGCCACTGGAGGGAATTAATACTCCCTGTGCAACACTGGAGGTAGCGTTAGGGTTGTAGGGCATAGTTAAAACCCTCATGCATGGATTCCTTAAGTGTTTTTTACCCATTTTAACTGTTTTTAGAGTGATTTTATGCAGGTTTCAGGCTGAAATGACTCACCTATGGAGAGAACGGGCCCATGACAATGAGGAATTGTTGATGCTAAATGATCCAGCACGCATACTTACATTGCACCGCTACGGTTTAGTGAAGTATGCAAAGATAAAGGTGATGAAAGGACAGGAGGATTTACTGAGATGGATCATTTAGCGCTGGGATGAACACGAGCAAGTGTTCAAGATTGGAGATCAGTTGCTAGCGATTGACCGGAATGACATTTACTTTTTGACTGGTTTGTCGTGTCGTGGGGCACAAGCAAACCTCATCGGTGGCAGGTCAGATCCACGATCTACCTCAGAGCTAGTACAGATCTACTGCATCCCTGAGAGTGGACTAGTCAGCAACAGAGTCCCTATAGAGAGGATTCGATCTCGGTCTATGAGGGCAGTTTTATGGTTGATTGTGCGGTTGGCGGGGTAAAAAATTCCCCACATAGCGAAAAAGGCCCAACTGTTGCTTGCGGTTGACTGTGTCCAGCCACAGATGTTCAACTAGTGTGAAGCAGTGCTTCACTAGTTGAAGGCAGAATTAACAACATGCAAGACCCGTACCCACCACAGTTTTGGGTACGGTACTATCATAGTCTCATTTTTCCTTGAGAGGGTACCTATCATGCGCCCATGAGTGAGCTTAGGTCCCTTTGATCCGAGGGAGCCAAGGTAGGGTCGCTGGTTATCACACGATCCTCGCACAGGAGGAGGACCGATCCGATACTCTTTTGACGAACACTTCTTCTAGTGACTCCGTAGCCAAATTGTGATTGTTGATGACTATGCCTATGAAGGCATGGACTTTACTGGTGACCCAGACTTGGTGCTACTGCCCGGGACCAACTGGTGTCCTCAAGGTGAGAATAATTTTAATGGTACTTAAGTATTTTTGCGCTTTTGAATGTATATGTAATGTTTTTTAAAGGTGAAATAAGAACTGACATGAAACTTTGATGCTTAACACAGATGTGGCACCAGTACGACCTACAGGCGAACCTCGCTACGTGCGACGAGGTGGCCAACTACTTGCTAGAGGGGGCGATGCCGATAGTCTCCGCGAGGTTCTAAGGAACCTAAAGGGTTTAACTATGGGTGTCCCCCCCTTCCTATGAGGGAGATACCCACTCATATGCAGCAGCACACTGTTGGTGTACCTGAGCAGTTTCTGGTTCCTCTTTAAAGGGTAGCTAGAGCTGTTTTAGTTTTTCTGGAGCAATAGGCTCTTTTTAGCAGGTGTTCTGGTGTAGCCATATGAGTGCTTGTAGCTAGGCTTTGAGCCATTTTGTACTTAAATCATCCAAGTTTTGGAATATTTTGATGTAAAAACCTGGATTTCGATCTATATATATATACAGGTAGTTTTGGTATTTTGGTGGTGTAAATGTGTTTTTAAATGTTTTTTTTTGTAACAAATTTTTAACTTTAGTAAATGTTTTACTTGCTGCTATAAATAATGAGACAAATGCCAATCCAATACATAGTTAGCTAATGAATCAACGATTGTATTTAATTCTAGAGGAACATGCTCGTATATGATGATTTCAAATCAACGTTCCAAGAGTCGCACCCTTAGATAGTTACGTAACAAGGCTGGATTACGAACGTGATAATGGTTTTTCAATTGCATAATGACTAGCTGGGAGTCTAACCTGACCACCAGATTGGAGATACCCCTTGATGATGCTTCCGTGAGAAGAGAAACGACGGACATGTACTCGGCAATATTGTTGGTGTCAGTACCAAGAAAGACCCCCCGGAGCAAAATAGTTCCGATTCAAGTGTGTAGATGACCCAAGCAGCTGATGCAATGTGCCGTGTGTGACGACTAGCACCATCCGTATATCCTACATATGCTAAGGGTAATGACGACATCTGCATTGTGAGAAGAATGCATGAGACAAGTACTCCACTAAATAACAAAGCAATCCAATCACATCAAAAAAGGTAAGAAAAACTTATGAATACATAAAATTACAAAGCACATGCCCAGTGCAATACTAGGCACAATACTTTTTCAGATAGAGCCCATATCTGGGCTCCTTGAGTGGGATTCCTTCCCGATCCTGCAGTTCATATGCCCCCATGGGGAGGACCTTCGTTACGACATAGGGACCTAGCCAAATGGGTTGAAGCGTGCATGCCTCCAAGAGGTTATCTTTTGGATGATAGAGCGATACGAAGTTGCCCTCTTGGAAAGAACAAAACCTAACCTCTTTCAAAAATTGGGATTGTACCCGCTCTTTATGAGCTTCAAGTGCCAAATCGGCATCTCGACAGGTTTTATCTAGCTGTTTAAGGTATAGTAGGCGTTCTTCTTTGGCAGTAGGGCCGAGCATGGGTTCAACGGCTATTTCTAGGGAAGGGATTGGCCACCCATTTTGTTTTGCTTCGTTGTAAAGTTGGATCTCATGCGCGAAAAACGACAGATTAAAGTCAGGCATTTCCTCGTGAGACCAAACAAATTCATCATGGAATTAATCATATAGGCAGGTGGAGCTCGCAATTTCCTCAGGATTGCAATCTGCTCGCATCTGGGTGTTTTCCACGATGCCTGTCATGAATTAAATATCTATGGGCAATGACCTGGAAGTGTCGCCCATGTTTTCTTCCACATCCAAAGTTTGGATGAGTGTGTCTGGTCAGGAAACAGTTTCTGGTAAGTCAGAGGACAAGATTTGAAGAGACAGCATGTCCGAATTAGATATTGGGACATGATGGTGCCAATCCTCCCAATGTTTCTCTCCAAAAATCATAATTTCTTGAACGGCTACGTCCGTAGGTATGAGTTGATTGAATGGATCTAAAGGAGGAGCAGTTATGGGAAGGGCGGTGGTACCGTTAGCGATAACCAACATGATTGGAGATGTGGATGTGGATTGAATGCCTTGGTAGGCTGATTCAGCTAGTGACAACGACATCTAGTCTCCGAATGTGTCAAGGTCTGAAGGAGCCGTTAGGATCTAGGGATCGGTTAGTTCATGAGGAATTGATGAAAGCATGTTGACCGATTGTGAAACCTGGGGTGGATGAAGAGGAAAAAAAACCATAAGGGAAGAAGCCTTCAGTAGACCGGTACCTATACTGACATAACTATCAGTTCCACCTCCTACTAGGGGTATGGAGCCACTTGGTAATGGTGAATAATCGGGGGTGCAGAAAGACAACTGATCCACTGTAATGACCTTTCCATCTAATGGAAATAGGATGATATGAAAGACAGTGGATACGACGGTCATCATGGCATATGTCCAACTACGACCCAGCAATAGATTATAGTCGAGTTTCTTGTCCACGACTTCTACATCCACCGTTACTGTTTTCCCATGCAATGTGATAGGAAAACTGGCTAGGTATCCTTTTGGGATAAAGGTGTGGCCGTCGAAAGCTTTAAGGGAGTTTGACAATAGGGATAGGGTTGGGGAACCCAGGGTGAGCCAACATGGAGCCGGCATGACGCAGGTTGAAGCACCTTCGTCGATGACAGTTCTATGTATACCTTTGCCTTTCGAAGTGATATGCACTTGAAATGCAAGCTGGGGGGAAAGGGGAGGTTTACACTTAGTCGAGTTTCTTGTCCATGACTTCTACGTCCACCGTTACTGTTTTCCCATGCAATGTGATAGGAAAACTGGCTAGGTATCCTTTTGGGATAAAGGTGTGGCCGTCGAAAGCTTTAAGGGAGTTCGACAACGGGGATAGGGTTGGGGAACCCAGGGTGAGCCAACATGAAGTCGACATGATGCAGGTTGAAGCACCTTCGTCGATGACAGTTCTATGTATACCTTTACCTTTTGAAGTGATATGCACCTGAAATGCAAGCTGGTGCGAAAGGGGAGGTCGAAAATAGAAAGCATGGAATCCATAGGGTCAATACCTCCGATAGCCGAAAGCAAAGCTTTCCGTTGGCTGGGGCATGTTTGTAATACTTCGGGTGCCGACATAGCCGATGGCGTTTGCACCAAATCCTCTATGATATTGTAGTGTTGGACGACACGTGCAGATGTATTGTGCGTTGTGTGTCAAAGTGCCCCCTTGGGGGGTCGAATTACAAAGTCCTCAACCGGCCTTTCGATATGCAGATCATTGGGTGGCGATGGGTTTTGACCTGAGGATGGTTTTGCTGCAGGAGCGACAGGAGCTCCATAAGATTTGGCTCTTGTGGCGAGTTCTACCGTTTCAAATGTGTAAATGGTAGAAGATCCTTCACTGGCTCAAGGATTTTGCGAACTATCATTGCCCCCTTGCAGGGGTTGCGGTTGGTTGGCAACGAGATTTTGCTGCTTTTTAGTAGGAAAAGGATTTCTAAGGATAGCAGGTGCCTTACTAGAATCCCTTTTAGCAAGGTAGTCTGTACATTCCTGAAGCCGTAGACAACACCAAGTCGTGTGGTCTTCAGCACAGAGTTTGCATGGATATCTGGTGCCTTTATCCTTTTCCTCATCAGTAGGCGCAGAAGCCTTCTATTTTAGGTTGGGCTGCTTGGATGACTGCTCTTCAGAAGGAGCGGTCTTGTTCTTATTCTTCTTGTTCTTGCCACCGGATTTTTGTGTAGACTGCACAGAGTTTATCACAGTGGCAGGAAGAGCAGTCACTTTGGTAGAGGGGTCCACTGCTAGCTTGGAAATGGAACCATTGAGTTGTTTTACAACGACCCCAGAGGTTGCACCGACAATCCCGTCGACGTGCACTCCAAGGTGCTGAGTGGTGGAAGCATTGGGGTTACCAGGAGCATGGGGGATTATGTCATAAAGAGTGCCAGACTATGAATAAATCAAATCTAAGTGTTGGGCACAACGTATGGATTGGTCTTCTGTGACCGCACCACCTAGAGCGACATCTCTAGCGATTTGTGGGAGTAAGGACTTACATAACCAATCCATTAAGAGAAAATCAGGGATGGGAGCTTTGACTAACCTCCGCCTATGTCTCCATTGATGAATATGATTGGAGATGTGGGTGGCGGTATCTTAACGAAATGAAGTAAGGAGCTCTGTCCCAGTCTCATAGCAGATAGGTAACTAAAAGTGCTTTACGAAATCCATCGCTAAAGTGTCAAAGGTATTTACTAACGCGCGTGGTAACTCAATATACCATTTCATGGCATTTCCAGTGAGGGTGCGAGGAAAAAGACGTAACTAGACACTATCATCCACCATAGAGTTAGAAACACACCAGAGATGGTAGGTGGTGATATGGGTGCCCGGATCCTCCCCTTGTTTTCCATCGAACTTTGGGATGTCCATTGGTATTTTATGCGGGATCGGCAACCATTGTAAGTTGTGGTAGATGGGGTCATTTGTCAGCTTGTATAAGTCGGGGATATCCAACGTTGCCAAAAAAGGTAGAGAGTTAGGTGCCCCCGACTCGGACCATGGTGACGACGGATGACTTGAGGAGCTCTATGATCCTCCCATCAATTGGTTTCCCATAGTGTACATGGGTTGCGTGGTGTAGCAGTTGCTTTGCGGTATGGTGTTGTAGAGTGGATTTCCATGAGGATTTTGATACCGGGGTATGAAATTGCCCCCAGTATAAGTGGTGCCCTCTTGACTCATTTGATTCTGTGAGTAGGGTGCCCCCATGGATTGGTTGGGAACCCCTTTTGGATTCCCGACCGACACAGAACTAACCATTTAGCTTTGATTGACAGAGGGAACACTCATGTCAATTAGTGACTGTCCATGCATGCCTGAGAATGGAGGGGGAACTATGACATTCCCTACCGTCATGTGCATATTGGGAACCCCCCTAGATATCTAAATCTGTGGACTGCAACTGTACATTGGCGGCCGACCTTGTTGTTGGTAAACGGGAATCGCGCTCATAGTGTGGCATTGAGTGTTATATGGAGCACTGTATGTGGTACTTGTTGAAGGTATGCATTGTGGCACCATAGGAGTGGAACCTGGCATCTGCTGGGTTCCACTTATAGAGGGTGTTATGTGAGTTGTCGTACTTGGGAAAAATGGGATAGCGGGATTCCACATTATCGGTGCTTTCATGACTATCGACTGGGGAAGTGGTAAAGGACCAATAGTTTCTCTAAAATTCCACAACCCGTGACTCATCGACTGGATAGATGGGAAAGTTCCACCTAAAGAAGAAGGAAGTACAGGTACCACGGGAACCACGATAGGGTTTGACGGATTTGTGAGTGGAGTGTTAAAGTGAGGAAGAAATCCTTCCATTAAGAAATCCTCCGGCAAATTTGAATCGTCGGTCGTCCACACAAATCCCGTGTGAGATTTAGGAGACTGATTCCTTGAAGATGAGGAATCTGAGTCAGTGGAACTCGGTGGATCTTCCATAATGAGTGGAGGAAGTCCTAACAATCGTCTGGAGTGATGACGAGGGCCGGATGTAGCCACGGTGACCGTTAAGTTTTATCAAATAAATTTTAATGTGATATTCTTTAAAGTCTCAAAAATGATAGCACTCAGGTACCTAAAAATAAAAAATACACTAAATATATCAATCAGAAAACAGAGGGAAAGTACCTCATCTGATAAGCACCGATCACTAGAGATGAAACCCAGTATCTCAATGAATAACAGAGAAGGATTTTTATGCTAGTGGAAAAACCTGTGAACAATTTATGAAACCAACGTTTTGGACTAGTTAGGTGAGTCCATCATCAGGGCAATGAGATCTGTATTTTGAGAAGAGAGAGTCGAGAAAATTATGAAGCTATTAATAGTTGATTAGAAAGATATCTGATATCTTTTAGCTTATAATGTCGGCCTAATTGATTTATAATTATTAATTAATTAATTAATTGATTTATTTTTTATTTTTTATTATATATATATTAAATTATTTAATAAATTTTATTTAAGTGTCTGTTTAATATTAATATTATGATTTAAATTTTAGGTTTTAATGATTGAATAAATCTGAACGTATTTGTTTGCTATATATATTACATTATTTTATGTGTTAATCTATATATTTGAATTATATTATTTAATTTAATTTTATATCATTTATTTATTTGTTATTTGTTATATATATATATATATATATATATATATATATATATATATATATATTTATTAACTGTTTATTTATTAATTTTAATTACTTATTATTCATTTATTTAAATTTATTATTATTATTATTATTTATTTATTTTAATTAATTAATATTATTATTATTATTATTATTATGTTTTATTAATTTATTTTTATTTTTATATTATTATTATTATTATTTATATCTTTATTTAATACAATTTAAACATTATTCTTATTATTAGTTATTACTACTACTACTATTATTATTATTATTATTATAAAGATATTATATTTATATTTTTTGTTATTTAATTATATGATATGTTATATAAATGAGTTATTTGTTATGAAATAGTTTGAATTGAAGAAATTATTATTTTTATTTATTTATTTAATTATTTATTTATTTTTTGACTTATCAAATGTTGTCAAAAGGGAGTATTAGATTAATTTAATGTTTTTTCATTTTATTTAATAAGGGTTTCCAGGTGCTACTTAATTTAAGACCGTCATCCCTATTCATGTTATTGGAGGATTTCTCAATTTCAATTGCCTCTTTTACTCTTCTTTTTAAATAATGGTCTTCCTTATGGATTAATTTAGCTTGTTCCATACAGATATAGTGTGAGGAGAAACATGCGTGCTCTGCTAGACCTGATTTTTCCGACCTATTTCTTGTAATATCATTAATGTGTTCTTTTAATCTTATTCCAAAGGATCTCCCTGTTTCACCTATATAAACTTTACCGCAAGAACAGGGAATCGAGTATACTCCTTTGTGATTTTTTGGGTCTATTAAGTCCTTAGCAGACTCAAGCATGTTTTTTAGGGTGTTAGGGGGCGTGAAAGCAACCATAATGTTATGCTTGGCGAGAACTCTGGCAATTTTATCTGTGGTTCCTTTAATATAGGGTAAGGAGATTCTAGGGTTTTCAAGAGATTTTCTTTTTTGTTTATTGGTTATGGAATCTTTAATTATTTTATGGATAATGTGTTTTTGATAGCCATTGTTTATAAAGACCTCATGGAGATGGTTAAGTTCTTCTTCTAAATGTTCAGGGTCAGAGATTCTGGAGGCTCTGGTGGCTAGGGTTTTGATGACACCAACTTTTTGCTTCGGATGGTGGTGGGAGTTTGAATGAAGATACCTGTCAGTGTGTGTCTGCTTTCTGAAGACCTGGTGGCTTAGCTTGCCATTTTTCTTGGTAAGGAGGACATCTAAGAAGGGGAGCTGGTTGTCTTTTTCAATTTCAATAGTGAATTTTATGTGTTTAGAGAGGCTATTTATATGAGATAAAAATTCCTTAAGTTTGTCCAAACCATGGCTCCATTTAGCAAAAATGTCATCTACATATCGTTTCCATTCTTCAGGGGTAAAGGGGAAAGACCTAAGGGCCATTTTCTCAAAGTGTTCCATGTATAGATTGGCAATCAATGGTGATAATGGAGAACCCATTGCAACGCCATGAGTTTGCTCATAGATTTTTCCCTTAAAACTGAAGTATGAAGATTTAAGGCAAATGCCTATTAGTTCCACCGTTTCAAGGTCTGTAATTTTCTTCAATACTTCTAAGGCTTCATCCACTGGAATCATAGTGTAGAGAGACACTACGTCAAAGCTAACCATTAGGTCATTGTCATTAAATTCTAGGTTTTTGATCCATTCTATGAAGGAAGTGGAATCTTTGATGTAAGAGGGAGTGTTACCGGATAAAGGTCTAAGTTTGTTCGCAAGATATTTAGCTAACCAATAAGTGGGAGATCCTATAGTGTTTACTATAGGTCTTAATGGAACACCAGTTTTATGGATTTTAGGCACTCCATAAATTCTAGGGATAATGGCATTATTAGGGATTAATCTGTTCTTAATGGTGGCATCAAGAGAGGAGCTTTTAATTTTGTTACTTACTTGGCGAAGGATTTTGCTGCTAGGATCTTTGTTCAGAACTCTATAACAACCACTATTGTTTAAGTGTTCTTCCATTTTATGCTCATAATCTGTCCTATCCATGATAACAGTGGCATTTCCTTTGTCGGCTTTTAAGATTATAATGTTTTTGTTATTCTTGATGTTTTTTAGGGCTATGGCTTCTTCTTTGGATATGTTGCTGGGGGGAGGTCTGGCATTTCTAAGAATTCTGGAAACATCTTGTCTTATTTCTTCCGCTGTATTTTGGTCAGTGTTTTTGATAATGACTTCAATGTTACTTATGATGTCAGTTATAGGAATTTTGGCTGGGGATAATGCAAAATTTAAACCTTTTTCAAGAAGCAGTTTTAAGTTATCATCTAACACTAGCTGAGAAAGATTAACTACTATTGATTTTCTGATAAGGTTGTTGAGCGAATTCGCGGAGTTCTTGATATAGCCACAGGCAGCTGCATGAGAAGCATCGTTAATTTGCTGTATTGAGCTATTTGAATGGGCGCTGGAATTATTATAAGTAGCTGCGAAGGATACATCTTTAGCTGTCCCAAGAGACTCCAGCAAATCTTTGTTTGGCGCATGCTTAAGCACCTGCTGCGTGGAGACAGGATTTTGAACATTCTGCGCAGGATTGAGACTGCTGCCTAGGTACGCATTTCTGTCAAACTGCGTGAGGGGACTCAGCATATTGGCAGATTCGTTAAGTTCCTTCTGCGCAATGTTGTTGGAGGGACTGCTGCCCAGGTCCGAATTTATGTGCAGATGCGTGAGGGGACTCAGCGTATTGGCAGATTCGTTAAGTTCTTTCTGCGCAATGTTGTTGGAGGGACTGCTGCCCAGGTCTGAATTTATGTGCAGATGCGTGAGGGGGTCCTGCGTGCTGTTTATATCACAGATATGAGGATTGGGAAGAGCGCAGCCCGAATACAAAGATAAGGGAGAGTGATGATGGGAGGGGCTGAGCGTAGCCTGGGGATATTTAGAGCTGGAATACGAGATAGGTTTTTGGCGATTTAAAGGGGAATCTACAGAATTACTCTTGAGGTCAAAGTTTCTCAGAGCGTTAAGCTTTTTGGTTTTATTGGCAAGAGTGAAATCAAGAAATCTCTCAGCTTTGGCGAAAGTGAGGGCGTCTAAGTACTGCCAGAGATCAGAGCTAAGAGTTGATGACAGTAGAAGGTGTAAACCCAAAGAAGGATGGCCAAATGTACAGTTACGGTTACTCTAGAGCTTCGCCCGAACCTCAAATTGAGGGGCCAAGTACTCTTGTCAAGACGAGCACCCTCCCAAAAACTGAAGACAGAGTAGAGTTGTCCGTGTTAGGTACCAGGACAGCTCGTCCCAGTCACCTAAGGTAAGTACCTAGAAGTTTTGGCCACTAGAGATACCTCAAATCACAGACATTACCAAGGGGGACATAGTCGTGGACAACATGCTGTGTGGGCAGGAAACCTCAATCTCCGACTCAGTTCCAAAATCCCTGAAGGGACCCCCAGTACACAAAATGCCCAAAGGATTTGTAAGAGAAGGCGGGCTACCTTCAATTACAGTCTGATGTTGTCTTGTATTTCGCTCCATTTTTAGTGGAGTGGTCCTGGTAATATGAGTGCAGAAGGATTTTTCACTCGTTAACGACACTAGTTTTGGTTTCCAACCTTGGGCAGTTCACTCACATGCTTATCCCAAGATCCTAGCCTAGCTAATGTTGGTTTGCTCAAAAGAGTAACTAATTGATTTTGTCTTCGGAAGGGGTGTTGACGTATGAATATGGTGAGACTCTTGACTCAATAAATCATGCAGAACAATGCTCTGATTTTTTTTTTCAATTTTTTATGCAAACAAGTCTTATTCTACATATTCATCTTTTCACGTATTCATAGATTAGTCTGTGCATCTAAAACCATTCAACACTTGCATAATCAAAAGATTCTTTTTCCAATATTTCCTAACAACTACTGAAAACCAAAATGAAGCAACTTACAACTATTTCGACAGAAGGATGAATACAATTTATCAATCTTTCTTTAAAAAAAATGTATTTTAAGAGAGAAAAACTAAAACTTTTTCCTAAAAATAAATTTTCAGGACACCAAATTTGTTTAAATAATATAGTTGCAGATCTTACTTCAGCCCATGAGAAATCCCCCCCCCGGCCTTTTGGTCCACAGACACTACTGGAAATCATGGAAATGGGAGACTAATGCTCTATTTCAGTGTAAACAAAGAGTTAGTTGATCCACTAATGCCCCCTGTACACAAGCACAGTGCTTTATAAAACTCTGTTTAGCTTGGTAACCTGCGTTAGTGAGGGAAATTGCTCAAACAGAGGGCCTTTAGGATCAGTTTCCGAGGAGAATGAAAACTAGTAGGATGTAACAAGATAGTTGGTGGATCAGAAAAGGATTTGAAGAAGTAGGGAGCTCTTAGAAGAAAGAGAAGAATTGAGAGGAGTCCGGGTAAACCGGGAACTAGATGCATAGTCCCCAGCGGAGTCACCAATTTTGCTATGGGGTAAAATGCATGGTGTATGGAGAATGAAAGCTACCCTCAAAGGTCTTCCCAGGACCTTCGACAGACTGTAATATTATCTGCAGAAGCTACCAAGTTATACACATGTTCATCTATCAAATATCAGTTAACCAAGTATGGAAAGAGTGTTTACCTCAAATCTCCTTCTAGATTTGTTTGGAGATCTCAATGCAGCCAAGAAGAACTCCTCCAAAGCCGGCTCCAAGACAATTCCTACACAAAGGAAAGGCAAACACAATCACAACATACAATCTAGAAAACTAATATAAGAATGCATAATGAACATATATCTGTATACAACTTAAACTACTCAACTCGACAAGTATCGAAATGAACAATGTTACCGACACTATGGAGTAGGGAACACAACTGCAGTTTTGTATTTATAATGGAAGAGTGATTACAACCATTCGTTGTATCAACCTTCCCTTGCCCCTTCTTCCTCTCTCTCTCTCTCTCTCTCTTTCAGCTCACTTCTTCAAGTGTATGACAATTCACAACAACATAATGGGCTATCCTTTCAAATGCGCTGACCCCTTTCACAATGGCCCTCTCACTACTTATGTGGCAATTGAATTAGGGATGCCAAGCTCCTCCTAGAGTTCATTAGGAAAAAGCCATGAACCTGTCTTATTTTCAAGATTTTTCCCATTTGCCTTCATTCTCAGATTGGGATTTCCCCAAATAATTTGATTTTTGGGACTTTCCCTGCTTTTCTTGAGCAAATTTAGGGATAAAATCTAGATATTTGTGAGCAGATTCGTTTGCTTGACCCACTGAACATCTCTTAGTTTCACTAACGCTCCCCCTAGTCTAACAACTTGAGTTAGCAGGGTAACTAACGCTCCTCTATGCTTGGTAACAAGCTTTATAAAGGAGGTTAGCAATGCAAAACCAGTGTTAATGTGGATTCAAGGCCTGCAATTGTGGTCTTTGCTTCAATCATGCTGTCTTTCACCTCTGAGTTGATGAGGAGGTCATTTTGTCCTATAACACCTTTCTCAAGTAGGAACTTGTGTAGAAGGTTAGGGATTATACAAAATAAACCATTGTGTAAGTCGTCGTAAAATATGGTTTAATACGTTCAATCGAAGTCTGGTCTTCTATTGCTTGCTCTTCACAATAGTCTTCAAGATTCGACTCACGCCACTCATGTAAATTCGTACAACCATTGTTCGACAATCTGAGTAATATTCAAGCGCCAATTTTGTTCTAAGGTTTTTTCATGGGTGTTAGGTTCCCAGATTGTCTATTTTTGACCTTATATTTTGTCATTATATTACCCTCTTCAACCCTTAGTTGAAAGCCTTTGCTAGTGTTTTGGCTTAATCACTCCAAAAGGTATATACTAATTCTCCTCATTGCTATATGTTTAATTATTCAACATGTAATCATGCTATCTTTATAATTGATCCTTGAAAGTTGATTAAGTTGCTGAACAATTGTTGACACTGCCAACTGGTAGGACTACATTTTGCAGTTGCTGCAACAGCGAAAACAACGCAAATCGTGAAGCTGAAACAGCAAGAACAACATGAACCTCGGAGCTGAAACAACAAGAACAGCATGTGAACTTCAAGGAAAAGTTGAGATTTGCATAACAAATCTGCATCGGCAAAGGATTCCGACCGATTACTATATTGGTCGTAATGATCATAATCCACATGACTGTAACAATATTCTGTTAACAAGAACTGACTTTTCTATTTTTAATACAAAGGGTTGAACCATGATGTATAATGAAAATATTTTGTAATAGATGTCTCCTCTATAAAGAGGAGACATCTACATTAGATAGGGATACAGAGAGAAAGGGGGAACAAGCTGTAACACAGAAACTGTAGTGAAGGGATGAGACTGAATCTTTTTTGTAACATGGTTTATTGATGGATGAATAAAGCTTTGTTCTGAGTATTTTATTTTAGTTTCTGTGTTCTGGGGAATCTTGTGAGAAGGACAGGGCCCACCTTCATCACAAGATTCACCCATCTTCTTTCTGTTGTGTGTCGTGTGTATGATTTCTGTTTATATCGCGAGTACTGCTTCTAATCGGTATTTTACATTTGCTGAAATTATGTTTTCCTTTTAACTGATTGATGTTGTATATGAGTGCCTCACCGGTGATTAGGATTTACGGAGTGTATTGGTGAACTGGACAACAGAGGCAGGTGCTGAAAGTCCTTACTCTGAGGATAGGGTCCTGATCCTTTGTTGCAGGACAGCCATCACTCCCTTTTGCGGATTTATTTTCTTTAAGTTATCTGTTCTTATTTCATTCCTGCAATAGGCTGTAACTGATGTGACACAGAGTAAGGGTTTAATAGATCGTAGACTGTCTATACTACAACTTTTAGTACTATTAGGATTGAGTACATACAGTACATAGTCACCTTTGGAATAATCAGACTTTCCCGGGTTGATAATTTATGTGGCACTCAACTGTTTTATTAATAAACAATTAAAGTGACCAACATTTTGGTGCCGTTTCCGGGGAAGGCGACTGAAGATTTTAAGAGTATTAACGATTTTCTTTTAGAGATGCAGGATGCATGAGAGGACGTAAGAAGGTTAACCATTCAGGCAGCAAGGGCAAAGGAGGAGGAAGAAAAACTTTTATTGATGATATTATTTCAAAAGCTGAGACATCCCAGAGGTTAAGCTCTCGAAGGCCACAGACCCAACACTCTTCCCAGACAGATTATCAGACAGAGGAAGTAGTGGGACCAGAGAGGGTTATAGAACCATCAAAATATACTGAGGAACCGGTGGAAGAAGATGAACAACCAGTAGAAGAGCCAATAGAGAAAATTAAAGTGGAGGAACCAGTGCAGGACATTGAAATTCCAACAGAAAACTCCGGAGACCGGGCAAGCGCATCAGGAAAACAACCAATGGAGGATAAAAATGAAGGACTTTTCGGTGGAGGTCGCAGAATATAAGGAAGGGGAGAGAATTCTCTCTCCACCCTGGAGTTCCCTATTGGAGATCTCCCCAGAGGAGCAACTCCTATGAAGAATATCCCACTTTCAGCATTACCCAATTTCCATGGGTTATCCACAGAAGATCCTGATGAATTTCTTTTTGAATTTGATATATTATGTAGAAGCTACGACTATGTTAATGCTGCTCGGAAATTGAAGTTGTTTCCAGCTACATTAAAGGGGAACGCATTAAGATGGTTCATGAGCTTGGGAGCTCATGTGATTACGACATGGGACTAGATGAAGGAGAAATTTCTGGCCAAATACCAAGATTATTGTCGAACAAGAGAAAGGAAGGAGGAATTATTCAAGATGACTCAGAAGGAGGACGAAAGCCTGGAGGACTTCGTGGAAAGGCTACAGTATAACTTGCAGTGATCTGATCATCCTACTATGAGTAAGGATATTCTCAAGTCAATATTGCTAAAAGGGGTACGAGATGATTGTTTAGATATGTTGAATATGCTTGGAAAAGGAGACATATCTAAGGAATCATATGATGAGATTATCAATCTCTATAAAATATGTTCGAGAGGAGCAGCAAGCAGACCAAAGAGCAAAGATAGTACATACTCAAGAGTCCAAAAATCAGCAAGTGGAGGAGAAACACGGGCCGAAATAGGTAACTTACTTGAAGAATTTAAAACTGAAATGTTAAGCTCTTTTGCTTCACAAATTGATACCTTGCAGGTTAAAAAGAAGCAGGCAGAAGCAGAAGCTGCTGTGGTTATTTTCTGCTCTAAATGCAGGGAAAAACACCCACTAAGGGAATGCCCCCTGGACAAGGTACCAATCTGCACTATCTGTGAAAAGGACCATGAGACTCAACAATGCCATTCTTTGCCAGGAATAAAAGCAACACTACAGCCAACTAAAGAAGAAGCTGAAGCAGTGTACCTCCTCACACAGAGAAGGCAATGGCAACCACGAGGACAAGGTACAAATTCTAACATGTCGTTTAATCGTTGGAATAATCATCCTCCTTTTCAAGCAAATTACCCACCCTTCAATCAAATGCAGTACCCGCACTTTAATCAAATGAATTTCCCACCCATGCAACAACCAAATCCTCCTTTTGTTGATCCTACAATGTGGAATCCCTGGGCTCTACAACAAACCTATTTTAATCAATGGAAACCAAATTGGACAGCTCCACAGATCCCATTTCCAAACCAATTACCTCAGTATCAACAATCTCTCTCCTTACCATCAAATGCTCCACCAAATAATCAGACAATGAGACCACAGCTGCCTGTACAACCTAACCCCAACCCGAATAATAATAAAGCTCTGAAGGTAATTGATGTTCAAAACCAACTGGTTTCCCCTATGCAATGTAATGGCATTTACGCTCTGGAAGAATAGTTGAACCCATTATTGATGACATTACTTCCGATTCTGATAAAGAAGAAATCGGAAATGAAAATTCATCTAATGCTGAAAAAGTTGGATCATCCTCTAATAACAATGCTGAAACAGTTGAAACATCCTCTCAAAAGACTGATAAAGTAGCAGAGCCACCATTCCCTGAACGTTTGGCTCTTACCAAAATACTTGAGCCACCTGCTTTTAATCTGTTAGGAGAGCTGCAGAATTTATATGTTAAAATTCCACTCTTACAAGCACTGAGAGATGTACCAATTTAGGCTAGAACTGTTAGAGATATTTGTATTAAGAAACCTGGAAGAAAAGCTAAGGACCCCCTCACAGTTCATGTGATGGGTGATCTAGCTGCTCTAATGTCAGAAAAAAAACCCTCCTGTGAAATATGGTGACCCTGGTCATCCTATAGTCACAGTACAGGTTGAAAAAACTTTTGTTTCTAGAGTTCTAGTTGATTTGGGTGCTGCAATAAACATCATGACACTTGAAACTGCACAGTTATTACAGTTAAAGGATGTAATTAGGGAAACCCCAACCATTCTAGAGCTAGCTGACCGCTCCACAATCAAACCTGAAGGAGTCATTGAAGACCTGATAATTTCAGTCGAATCTTGGAACTACCCAGCTGATTTTGTGGTATTACAGACCAAAACAAAGTTGGGGGGTCATCCATTGATTTTAGGAAGACCTTGGCTGGCTACAGCAGATGCCTTCATCAGCTGTAGGTCAGGATCAATGACAATTTCTAATGGATGTGAAACCAAACAGCTTACTCTTTACCCTCATGCTACACCTATGATTAATAATGATAACTCTGTGTGGTTAGATTATGAGGACGATGAGACCCAACCTATATTGACTGTCGGACAAACCCTAACTTTTAAGGATTCAACCGAAGATGAATTAATTAGTAGCTTTATTTCTGAACCTTCTTCGGTTAACTCTGAAATACATGATCACTTGACTACAATCTTGGAATCTGAATCATAACAAAATCTTAGAACTGAAGATTTATCTCAGACATCAGCTGACACCTCCTCCAAAAGTATAACAGTCGAAATCGAGCCTAGCAAAACATTAAATATAAACCCTAACCTAACAGATGCTGAAACACAATAGTTAATGAAGTTACTCCACGAGAATAAACAAGCATTCGCATGGGATTACACATATATGAAGGGAATTTCTTCTGAATTATGTACTCATCGTATTTATATTAAAGAAGGATCCCGCCCAGTTTGTCAACCCCAGCGACGAATGAATCCCAATTTAAGGGAAATTGTGAAGGAAGAACTTCAAAAACTGTTGAATGCAGGATTTATATATCCTATATCTGATAGTGAATGGGTTTCACCATTAGTAATAGTACCTAAGAAAAATGGGAAATGGAGAGTGTGTGTAGATTACAGAGCTCTAAATAAGGCTACTCATAAAGATCATTTTCCCTTACCATTTATTGATCAGGTACTAGATAATTTGGCAGGTAAAAGATTTTTTTCCTTTTTGGATGGATTTAGTGGATATAATCAGATCAAGATTGCACCCCAAGATCAGGACAAGACCACTTTTACTAGTCCATGGGGGACTTTTGCCTATAGAGTTCTTCCATTTGGACTATGTAATGCCCTAGCAACATTTCAAAGAGTGGTGATAGGAATTTTTTCTGATATGCTTAATGATCCTTAGAAATATTTATGGATGACTTTACTCCTTATGATGTGACTTTTGAAGATGCTTTACAGAACCTTGAAAAAGTACTTAAACGATGTATAGAAGCACATCTTGCCTTAAGTACTGAAAAATGCCATATGATGATGAATCAAGGTATTTTATTGGGACACTTCATCTCATTCCTAGGAATTCAAGTTGATCCAGCTAAAGTACAAGTAATTCAGACTCTTCCTATCCCTAAAACACAAACTGATGTAAGAAGTTTTTTAGGACATGTTGGATATTATAGAAGATTTATCAAGGATTTTTCTAAAATATCTTCTCCTTTGTTTGTATTGCTTATGAAAAATGCTGAATTTAAGTGGACTGATGGTTGTCAAAAAGCATTTTAATGAACTTAAACATCAATTGTCTACAGCTCCAATTTTAAGAGGACCTGACTGGGCACTCCCCTTTCACATATCCTCTGATGCTTCAGATACTGCAATTGGATCTGTCTTGGGTCAAGAAGAAAACAATCTTCCTTATGCTATCTATTTTATTAGTAAAAATACGACCCCTACTGAACTTAATTATACAGTCACCGAGAAAGAATTCTTAGCAGTAATTTATGCTATTAATAAGTTTCGACATTATATTACTGGTTATACTACTTTTGTGCATACTGATCACTCGGCCATTAAATATTTAATGAACAAATCAGTTACAAATGCTCGAGTTACCAGATGGTTATTATTATTACAAGAATTTGATATCACAATTGTAGACCGACCAGGTAAAGAAAATGTAGTTGCTGATTTTCTTTCTCAGTTAAAAACTGATGAAAACATTCCAGTGGATGATTCTTTTCCTGATGAATATTTATTTGCAGTATCTGCTCACTCACCTTGGTATGCAAACATTGCCAATTACTTAGTTGCAGGGAAACTACCATCACACCTATCGCATAGAGAAAAAAGAAAGATCGTTCAGCAAAGTGCTAGGTACAGCTGGATAAGTGGGTGTCTTTTTCACAGGACTCGATCAGGAAATTCGAAGATGCATCAGAGAAGATGAAGTTTATGATATATTGAAGGCTTGCCACGATGGCCCTTGTGGAGGGCATTTTGCGGACAAGAGAACAACACATAAAGTTCTTAGAATGGGTTACTATTGACCCTCACTTTTCAAGGACGCAAAGAAATATGTTAGGGCCTGTGATAGTTGTCAAAGAATGGGCTAGCCTAATCACAGGGATGAAATGCCACTTAATCCCCAGGTAATACTTGAACCTTTTGAAAGATGGGCACTAGATTTTATAGGTCCCACCAATCCTCCATCCAATCAAAGAGTTTATATATTGGTTTGCACAGATTATATGACTAAATGGGTAGAAGCTAAGGTACTCATTAAAGTTAATGAAGAATCAGTGTTAACTTTTCTATTTGAAGAAATCTTTGTTAGGTTTGGTTTGCCTAGAGAGCTAGTTACAGATGGAGGACCTCCTTTTAATTCTCATGGCTTCAAAGATACACTCCAGAAATATCACATTAAGCATAAAATGACTACACCCTATCACCCCCAGGCAAATGGGCAAGTGGAAAGTACAAATAAAGTCATAGAAGCCATTTTAACAAAAACAGTCAAGGAGAATAGAAGGGACTGGTTTCAAAGGTTGCCTGAAGCATTATGGGCTTACAGAACTACTTGGAGGAATACTACGGGTTTTTCACCTTATGAATTAGTTTATGGTAAAAGTGTTGTTTTTCCCGTGGAATTTGAAATCAAAACCTTAATGACTGCTTTAGCTGTTAACCTTGACTTGATTGATGCACAGACAGTTAGGTTGCAACAGCTCCAAGAATTGGATGAAAAGAGGTTGGATGCCATCCATCAAACAACCATGATACAACAACAAAGAACCAGGTGGCATGACAAAACTATTAAGCACAAGCAGTTCCAAAAAGGTAATTAGGCCTTACTGTACGACTCCCGTTTTGAAAATTTTAAAGGTAAATTAAGAACAAGGTGGCTAGGACCTTATGAAGTAGATACTGTTTTTCCAAATGGAATAGTCAGACTCCTAACGATTGATGATTCTAGAAGACCATTATTAGTAAATGGGTATCGACTTCGTTTGTATAAACAACCTATTTCTAAAGAGGATTTCAAGGCTACTTGCATGGCAGACATACACTATGCCTTTTTGGGGGAACAAACTATCCCTCAATGCACTTAATTTCCTGTTCATGTATTTATTTTTAGATTATATTTCTTAACTCATAATCCCTGTCAAGGGTTGCCATGTTATAATTAATTATTTTGCAGATCTTAGCTTTGGATGGTGGCTGAAAAGCAAATTTCAATATAGGAAGAATTAATCTGCAGATTGGAAAGCATTGCCATGTCATTCTAGATCATAATTCATTCCCTCTTCCATTTCCCGCTGCTGAAACACCATTTCCCACTGCTGAAACACCATTTCCCGTTGCTGAAACACCATTTCCCGCTGCTGAAACACCATTTCCCATTGCTGAAACACCATTTCCCGTTGCTGAAACACCATTTCCCGTTGCTGAAACACCAAATCCCACTGCTTAAACACCAATCTTTTCCATTTTCCTAAAAACCATCAATGTCCCCATTTTTGCTCCCGAGAATGAACTATTACTTCAATAGAAACATATCATTCTTTATTCAAAGGAATCAACCATTTATCCTGTTAATAATGTCCCTTCACTACTACCTCTTGTGAATAATAAAAACCTCGTGTATAAAAACCCTCACACCTTACAAACCCTTTCTATAATGATCATTGACCTATTAAGGATGAGATAACACTTTTCGGCGCAACAACCAAAGGTAATTGTAAAGGTATGCATGTTAAGTGTGAATATTAAATTGTAGTTAATGAGGAGATAATTGACATGACCGCCAAAAGCGTCGTACCGCCAACCATATCATTCAGCCGCAGTTGGGGGGGATTACCGAAATATTGTAATCATTACATAACACGCCGATCACCGCCATCTTTATTCCTCACGGTTGTGTCTAATCCACCTCGCCTATACCTTATCACATCATAATTTCATTTGCAACGTTCTGCTCTGTTTCGACCTCGGAAACTCGGCTCTGCACTCTGTATTCTGCCTAAAACAGTAACTATGGGAGGAGATGTTGTTAGACATGAACTGGGCTCGACGGAATTACTGGAACTTTACCCAGACGCATACCAAATCTTTCTACAAGCAGGATGGGTGGACTATTTCAGAAGACTTCCATATTTTGATTTACAGTAGGTTCTGGAATTTGCATGCAATTTGAGGGAGGGATACTCTACTGTCAAAGGGGTGTGAATTCCAGTAACAGAAGAAGACATAGCACAAGTTTCGGGGCTTCCAACCAATGGTATTCGCTAGTTCAACAGGAAGCATCTCATTCTCAATGCACAACAATATTCCCTGTTACCTGGGGAGCAGGTGGAAGCCAAAGGCAAGGGTGTTGCGCTTCGATCACTACCACCACCATGGCCAAAGGTTGCAGAATTCGTTAAGCATTACTTCACTTGCGAGGGTCGTTATCAGGTAGTCTACCAACACGACTTTGTTTTATTAAATCATTTGCGGCATGGTCGTCTAGTAAATATGCCCTATTATCTCCTTGGATGTCTAAAAAATATGGCACACTATACTGTGAACGCAAGGCACCAACTCCTCTACCTCACGCACCATCGTTTGGTCCAACTCCTAATAAATAGAGGCTTCACCCTGCACAATCCACCTCCCCTCAATAACCCTCCCCAGCAAGCTGAGGAAAATCCTCAGCAAAATGAAGAAAATTCCCAGCAAGCTGTTGAAACTCAGCAACCAACAGCAGAAACACCCCAATTGAGCACTGAAAATCTGCAGAAGTCCTCACCCCCTGATGAAGCCGAACCATCCACCCCCATAGTTCATATCCCTATCGATGATTTAGACGATGATACCCTCATCACTTTCCTTAAGAGGAAAAAGCAACAGAAAGCTGCAACCCCACTAAAAAGAAGAACCAGGGCCTCAGTTAAGGAAGCCACTATTTCTGATGATTCCCCTACCTTGAGTAAAAGTCCTCGCAAGAGGAAAACTACTGTCTCTCCCGGTTCCCTACCTCGGCAACGAACAAGGTTGTTTGCAGCAACTGAGGCCATTATCCCAAATGTCCCTCCTATCATTTTAAATCCCCGTATCCCGCGTATCCCTGAACCTTCACCTCCTTCACCCTCAGATGCCGAAATACAGAGTGTTCATGATTTTGTGACATCATTTTTCTCAACAGAGGCAGCTGCTCCACAAGAACCAGCTGCCGATACATTCAAACTAGACATCCAAGACGATATAGGGCATGTGGCTGTTACACAAGAACCAGCCACTGACCCAACAGGTGTCACACAAGAACCACCTGTTGGGGAACAAAAAGATGATATAGGGCATGTGGCTGTTACACAAGAACCAGCCACTGACCCAACAAGTGTCACACAAGAACCACCTGTTGGGGAACAAAAAGAAGATGACCTGCATGTGGTTGTTACACAAGAACCAACCACTGACCCAACAAGTGCTACACAAGAACCACCTGTTGGGGAGCAAGAAGAAGATGCCCTAGGTAAGACTGATACACAAACTGACCCAACAGGTGATACACAAGAACCACCTGTTGAGGACGCAAATGATGAAGTTAATGCTGAACAACAATTCTCTTCTCCATTGGAATCTGCAACTATAGAAGCCCCGGTTACTTTAGCCTCCCTGCAGGAAGAAAATGAGTTCTTAAAATCAGAAATTAAGGCCTATCAGAAAGAATTAACAATGGCTAGGGAAGCCTATAAAAAGGAACTCAATCTGTACATGTTAGCTCAGGTAGCATCTCAAGCTGAAAAGAGTGTAGAGAAAGAGCAATACAGTGAATACATGTGCAGTGAATGTGGGGATATCTATACTCAAACAGGATATAATATAATTTTAGTCCCATTGACTGGAGCCAACCCTGTTATATTAAAAAAGGAACACCTTGCTGCTACACAAGAACCAACAGGGTCTTCAAGAATTTTAGAGGAAGAAACAGAACCACCCCGGCCTACCCAAGTTATTGATGAACAGAAACCAGAATCAAAATCTTTTACAACTGTGCATATACAAACTGAACCTCCCTGTGTCAGCAATGCTCATGCACAGACTTCCAGTTTTCAAGAACTAAGTAACACATGGAAGGCAGAATACGAGCTCTCCCAAGGAAAGGCATTTCAGCAACAGAAGTCATTATGGCTTAACTATGCCTATAGAAATTGGGAAGCAATGGAACAGTCTCGTGCAGAACACAAGGAGAATAAGCAATTAAAAGCCAGACTGTTCCATATCTTTGATTTGGTCCAGCGGTTACTTGCTACAAGAAAGCCTTCTTTTAATTATTCTGTATTCTTGAGAGAACATTTAGCGATCCTCCAATTAAAAGCAATTAAGGATGGAAGACCCCACCAGGTCTCTACACCACAACAATTTATTGAGACTTTTGCAGAAGCACCAAACAATGACCAGAACTTGTTGTGTGAACTCTATCTTCACAATGAGGCTATGCCTGAAGATAGAAAGATTAATTTACTTCCTATTTGTGGTGATTTTCAAATAAGATCTTTTATTTCCTTTTTGGCCAACCAGCTTACTTGGCAGAATGCTTTTATGTCTGCAAAACACAATGAGGAGAACTGTCTTCTCTGGATTCGTCCGGAACCGCAGAATGCATCCATCTTCCTTATGGAACATCAACGAGTTCTACGAGAACCAGGGATGACTGATCATATTAGGAATATGCAAGCAACAGTCTTGGAAGACTGCCAACATTATGTCAAAACTAAAGGACCTCTAGCCATAAAAGCAAATGATTTATTCTGGGAACGTTGTCCCAAAGAAAGACGAGAATATCATCCCTACAATCCCCTCAATCTTCAGGCAGCAATCTCACGTATACCTGATTATGTAAAATGCATTAGACAATGTGCTGAACGGTGGATTGGTTACCATTTTCATTTCCCTCTCTTATGGCTTCCTGGAGAACAATACAAGGCTCAATTTACATTGACTAAAAAGGAAGAGTTGGCAGCATGGAAGAAACTTCAGAGTGTCCAAGGGTTCAGAGACATGGTTGACAGTACCTTCTACACTTACTGCATAAGCAATTTACACTGTTCATCCCAGTTTTCCGATTCCGATTCAGAGTAGACGTTGCATGCGGACATGCAACATTTTCAGTTGGGGGGATGTTAGGTTCCCATATTGTCTATTTTTGACCTTATATTTTGTCATTATATTACCCTCTTCAACCCTTAGTTGAAAGCCTTTGCTAGTGTTTTCGCTTAATCACTCCAAAAGGTATATAGTAATTCTCCTCATTGCTATATGTTTAATTATTCAACACGTAATCATGATATCTTTATAATTGATCCTTGAAAGTTGATTAAGTTGCTGAACAATTGTTGAAACTGCCAACTGGCAGGACTACATTTTGCAGTTGCTGAAACATCGAAAACATCGCAAAACGTGAAGATGAAATAGCAAGAACAGCATGAACCTCGGAGCTGAAACAGCAAGAACAGCATGCGAACTTCGAGGAACAGTTGAGATTTGCGTAAAAAATCTGCATCGGCAAAGGAGTCCGACCGATTACTATATTGGTCATAATGATCATAATCCACATGACTGTAACAATATTCTGTTAACAAGAACTGACTTTTCTATTTTTGATACAAAGGGTTGAACCAGGATGTATAATGAAAATCTTTTGTAATAGATGTCTAATCTATAAAGTGGAGACATCTACATTAGACAGGGATACAGAGAGAAATGGGGAACAAGCTGTAACACAGAAACTGTAGTGAAGGGATGAGACTGAATCTTTTTTGTAACATGGTTTATTGACGGATGAATAAAGCTCTGTTCTGAGTATTTTATTTTAGTTTCTGTGTTCTGGGGAATCTTGTGAGAAGGACAGGGCCCACCTTCATCACAAGATTCACCCATCTTCTTTCTGTTGTGTGTCGTGTGTATGATTTCTGTTTATATCACGAGTACTGCTTCTAATTGGTATTTTACATTTGCTGAAACTCTGTTTTCCTTTTAACTGATTGATGTTGTATATGAGTGCCTCACCGGTGATTAGGATTTATAGAGTGTATTGGTGAACTGGACAACAGAGGCAGGTGCTGAAAGTCCTTACTCTGAGGATAGGGTCCTGATCCTTTGTTGCAGGACAGCCATCACTCCCTTTTGCGGATTTATTTTCTTTAAGTTATCTGTTCTTATTTCATTCCTGCAATAGGTTGTAACTGCTGTGACACAGAGTAGGGGTTTAATAGATCGTAGACTGTCTATACTACAGCTTTTAATACTATTAAGATTGAGTACATATAGTACGTAGTCACCTTTGGAATAATCAGACTTTCCCGGGTTGATAATTCATGTGGCACTCAACTGTTTTATTAATAAACAATTAAAGTGACCAACAATGGGTAACGTAGTCAAGGTATTTCTTGATTTCGACTAGGGAACCTTCTATAAATCATTCATGTGCTTCCTTAAAGAAATTATCTATGGATTCTGTAATTGTTAGATGATTTTTGTGTGCATAGTACTTTAAATAATTATTGAACTTTTCCTCCCACCATAAATGTATCTCTTCTAATGTAAAAATTTATGCTCTTATGGTCTGGGACTCACGTTCCGACTACCAACAATGAAACCAATGTTTTATTCTAGCAAAAAGCACACATAGTTACCAGTAAACAAACATCAAATAAACACACGATAAGCATATACAAAGATGTAAAGAGACATAGTAATGGAGAACCAACATAAGAGCACATATATATCTTATTATGTGTCGATAACAACACTAGAACTCTTGCATCGTATACAGATAAACATATATATATATAGACTTGTTAGGAAAATTACGCTAGTCTAATTATTTGACCAAACATGTTACTTAGTCTATCATTATTTAGCCTTCCTTACATTATGGATTTGTCGACATAACTTCGGGCTCCTCAAACACCAATCAAGTTGAAGTCATCCATCTGTGTATACTTGAGTCCAAAGTATTTAGTTCTCTTCAAGTACTTTAGAACTCTTTTTACAAGAGACCAATGACCCTCACAAGGATTTTGCATAAACCTAGAGAGGATTCCAACAACAAATGAAATGTTTGGTCTAGTATTATTCAGGTAGTTGAGACTTCCTATGAGTTTTATGTACTTTGTTGCATCCTCAGACTCTTTTCCTTCAGTGGATGTGAGCTTTAATTTTTTTTTCTATTGGAGTAGTCAAGCGATTTCACTCAGCCATGCCAAAATTATTCAACAGATCTCTAATGTACTTCTTTTGAGAGAGGAATATAAATTTGATCCAGGTGGATATTGGTGGCTACCCACCTATTCCACTTGGACCCCCACCATTGTTTCTTTCAGTTTTTTCAGTTTCCTTATTTGTAGCACAGTTTACTATTTTTCCAGTTTTTTGGGTCCTAAACTTCTAGAGCCGGTTTGAGGCCCTAAATGACTATTTTTTGGAAAAATAGTGCCAACATTAATTTTAGATAGTTGTAGTCCTCAAATAGATATTTATAGTGAGGTATTATGCACGTCAAATAGTGATCATATGCCAAAGTTACAACCCCGAGAAGTTGATGTACCAGTTTACCCAAATGGGGCCCATAGTTTGGCACTTCATCTCCTAGGGTTAGGTTTTTGGATGTTTAGGGTTTTCCATTGTTTCTCAATAATAAATAGGCCTTTGAGCCTCATTGTAACACAGGTAAGAGGTAGGTAGTTGCGACATCTCTTCTCAGAGATAAGTTAGCATCATTCGATCTAGTCTTATTTCCATTGTGTTTGTAAGCATATTTCAGTATTTCATATTAATGAAATGAAGTGTTATTTCTACTGCATCTCTGTATTTATGGTTATATTTATTATTTGTTGCATTCTTATTTAAATCCGAACCAATGGTAGCAGAGCAGTCTTCTCTTTCTCTATTTTTCTTTGCATTTCCCTAACGAGGTTGAGACATAAGGAGTTAGGGCTCGATCTGGTTGAACCTTTGCAAGATAAGCCTTGCAAACCCCAACGACCACCCATGGGGGAAGAAAAGAAAGACAAGGGAGTAGGAGATCCTATCAAAATATTGCTCGAGGAGGCCCTTGAGAAACAAAGGAACACGATGATGGATAACTTTTTCCAGATCCTTCAATGGTTTCCCACAAGAAGTGCATCCACATCCAATAGCCACTCTGGAGGCTCCACTCCTTTTAAGGTACAAGTAAACTTTGACATTCCCATTTTTTAGGGCCAAATAGATCGAGATACCGTAGATAAATGGTTAAATCTGCTAGAAGGATATTTTTCTGTTCATGATTTTTCCAGTCGGGAAAAGATTACTTTTGCTCTTCTCAAAGCCACCCCCCACATCAAGGAATGGTGGGAAACTTACTGTGAGCAGAAGGATGAAAGTATGCCCTCACTGTTTTCGGCCACACCGACTTGGAATTCCTTCTGAAATGCCATCAAGGATCAGTACTATCTTGTCGGGAGCTACGAGGATAAATAGATAAAGCAGACCACACTGCAACAAGGAAGGGACCAAGATGTACCAGAGTTTACCAATGTTTTTCATACCCTTCGCACAAAGTTGGGTATCAAGGATTTTGAGAAACATTTGGTACTCAAGTACTGTGACTGCCTATATAGGTACATCCAGGACGAGATGGAGTTCCTGGACACCTCCTCTCTCTGCATGGCGTACCGATACACTGTCAAGATCGAGCAGAAGTTTAGACAGAAGAAGAGAGACTTTGGATCTGTGAATCCAAATCAAGGGAAAGGTGCACCCAAACCATAGAACAAAGGAAAAAGCCAAGGCGGGGCACCCCAGGACAACCTGCCAAACCTGCAAGAAAATAACATCACTACGAAGCCAAAGAAGGACATGGGAAAGTGGTGTGAGTTCCATAAGAGCTCCACTCACAACACAAGTGAGTGTCGGGCCAAGCAGTCACTGGTGGCTGAGTTGAAGGCTTCGAAATCAGATGCATTATCTTAATTTGAGTTAGAACCCGACAAGGGGAATGGTAAAGGGACACAAATTATTGATGCAGATCCCAACACCACCATTGCCACCACGAATATCCAGAAGGAGGAACCCCAAGATCCAGAGGAAGAGGAGCACCTCTTCCACTCCCAAATGTGGGTAAAGGGTTCCTTGCTACAACTCATTATCAACAGTGGGAGATAAAAGAACCTTATTTCAATAGAGGTCATGAAGTAGCTGGGCTTTCCGACCAGAGCACACCCATAACTATACACCATCGGGTGGCTTCAACAAGGACGGGATCTTCGCGTGAGCTAGTAGTGTTGCCTTCCATACTGCATCAAGCCCTTCACGAATGAGGTATTATGTGATGTTTCTCCTCTTGATGTTTGTGATGTATTATTAGGCCAACCATACTTGTGGAAGCGACATGTTGTTTATGAGTCAAGGCCTCGCACTGTTATTGTTACCTTGGGAAATAAGTTGTAGAGGATTCCAGAGGTAGCATCGCCTACTACCATCTCTTTGGTTACTGCAAAAAAATGCAATAAGCTCATTTCAAAAAGCGGGAATTTTTTTTCTTGATGATACACCCTCAGGGAAAGAAGAAGATGGTGGCCACGACCTCCATACAGGGCACCTTTGCATGACAACAACAGATGGACAAGGTCATGGAAGAGTACAAGGATATCTTCACCTCCCCCACAGGGGTGCTTCTGCATTGTCAGGTCAAGAAATCCATCGATCCAACCCTAGGTGTTGCATTGCCCAATGAACCAATCTATCGATGCTCTGTTATGGAGAACGACAAAATCAGGAGGTAGATTTAGGAGTTGCTAGAGAAAGGTCACATCCAACCGAGTTCATCACCCTGTGGGAGCCCAATTGTGTTGGTACAGAAGAAGGATGGGACTTGGAGATTTTGTATTGACTATCGGGCGCTAAACAAGATCACTATTTGGAATAGGTACCCCGATCCCACAAATTAATGACCTTATGGACCAACTCAAGGGGGAAAAATATTTCAGCAAGATGGACTTGAAGTCTGGATATCAGCAAGTAGCAATCGAACCCTCCAATGTGTGGAAGACCACCTTCAAAGCCAAGGAGGGCCTTTTCGAATGGATGGTTATGCCTTTCAGGTTGACGAATGCTCCTGCAACCTTCATGAGGCTGATGGATGACATCTTGCATCCAATCAACAACACATTTTTAGTGGTATATTGTTGGGTCCCTATAATACTAGTGATTACCCCATTACTATTGTAGTTATACCCCTTATTTATATTGTTGTGCCCCTATTACCCCCATATTGTTATTTCTGTGCCCCATAGAATCCCTCTATTGTTATTTTTGTGGCTTTATATTATTATTGTTAGGTCGGCTGGATTATATTGTGACTCCTTAGACTCCTATATATAGAAAGGAGGTTTTGTCATTTGTATCATCCAAGAATTGTTCATTTATGTAATGTAAAGGAGGTTGCCCCCTCGAAGAGGCTGAATTCTAAGGCGTGGATCTCTCTTTTCTATCTTTTTGTGAGCTGGTTTCATAACATTTGGTATCAGAGCTTTGGATTCTAGGGTTTCGCTGCTCCAAACAGGTCATCGTGGCATTTTCGCTATAACTTTTTTTCTGTGACGTTTCAGAAGTCGCAAAAAAAACCCATTTGAGAAGAAATCGCGCTGAACCTTGGGTCCGAATTTCAGAGTTTTCGCGCGATATTTTCGGAGATATGATCTGAGGAAGTTGGTCTTTTTGCAGACTCCTGAATTACATTCAAAACAGGTGACCTGGGGAAAATCGTCATAACTTTCTTTCTGAGCATCGGATTGAAATTTCGTAAGAAGGTACAGAAAGAGGATGGACTGTATTTTATATATTTTTCAGAGTCAAAGGTTGAAACAATGACATGTGGCACGTCGTACAAGTTCGCTCTACTGAACTAGTCTATAATCAAGTCACTGTGGGAGATTTCGCATAACTCTTCCTTGGAGAATCCAATTTGGGTCAGACTTGTGGCATTGGAAAGAGGACACAGAGGGCTACTACAGGTCACAAATTCAGAACTAGATGATCAGAAAGTACAGAGATACATCAGAGGCAATATCGAGCTCCTACAAAGTGAAAAAAGGTGTGTAGATTTTCTTAAATTTTTGCTTAAGCTTGGTTTGAAAATTTATTTTGAAGGAATTCAAAGGGCATAGTAGAGAATTATTATCGGTAACTGATGCCCCGAGGAAAGAAAATGCAAACACCTAGTAAGGAACCTGAAAGCTCTAGCATGACTCATGAAGAAGAGGAAGAAATGCTACATGATATATCAAAATTACAAGAACAAGTGCAACAAATGTCACTTGCACAAAAAGCAACAGAATCTAAAATGGATGGTTTAAGAAAAGATGTAGAAGCTAAGATGGATGGTTTAAAGAAAGGTGTAGAAGCTAAGATGGATGGTATGGAAGCTAAGGTGAATGGCATGGACGCTAAAATTGATGGCATGGATGATAAGATGGATAAGTTGCTACAAGAAATAGTCACTAATGGTGAAAGAGTAGTAAAGGAAACTCATGATGAGAACAAAAGAAATGTTAATCATGATTCCATAGACTCTAATGTTGGATCGAAGACTCACCATGTTCCAAAAATCGATATGAGGAAGTTTGATGGCAAGGATCCCGCCACATGGATATTACAGATGGAGCAATTCTTCGATCTCAATAATGTGCAAAACACACAAAAGGTACGTATGGCAACTTTATATTTGGAACCAAATCAGTTTGTATGGTATCAATGGCTTTGTTCTCGTAAACAATTTATCACTTGGGCAATTTTTACGGAAGAATTGATAGCACATTATGAGGATACAAAAAGCAACACTTTTTTTAGCCAATTGATAAGTCTCAAACAAAAGGGTTCAATAATGGAGCACATTGAGGAGTTCCAAAAATTGAACATAAGGGTAAAAGATATTCCAGAGGAGCATAGGATTGATGTGTTCATAGGGTCTTTAAAGGATAATATCCAACATGATGTGCGCCTTTGGGAACCTGATTCATTAGAGAAGGCATTCAGGTTAGCAAGAAAAATGGAAAGCAAAATTATGGCAACTAGGAAGCATACCATTCACAACTATAAAGACGGAAGTGTTGTTGCCCATAGTCTTCCACAACCTACAAGGTTGACACCACAACAATTGGAAGAAAAAAGAGCAAAAGGGCTTTGTTACAATTGTGATAGCAAATACACAAAAGGTCATAAGTGTGCTGAGAAGAAATTATTCTACATAGATTGTGAAGAGGAAGAAGAAAAGGAGCAAGAAAGGTCAAAAGAAGAGGATATATTCCAGGAACAAAGCCTAGATGAAGAACAAATAAATCCGACCATATCTTGTAATGCATTGGCGGGAATTACCACTCCTCAAACCATCAAGATAGAAGGACAAATCAAGAAGAAAAAGGTAATAGTGTTGATTGATTCAGGAAGCACCCACAATTTTATTCATTGTAGGGTAGCAAAAGAATTGAATTGCTTCCTATATCCAGCACCAGAGTGTCAAGTGATGATTGCAAATGGAGGAACAATAAATTGTTCTGGAAAGTGCCATAATATCAAGCTATCCATGGGAGAATATGTATTGACTAGCCCAATGCTTTCCATTCCAATGGGAGGTGCTGATGTTGTACTAGGAGTCCAATGGCTACAATCCTTGGGTACAATAGCTTTTAATTTTCAAGAACTTTTCATGAAATTTTCTGTGGAAGGAAAGGAAGTTGAATTAAGGGGTATTGCAGGGAAACCAGGAAAGATAATCAGCTCTAATGGCATGACAAAGCTTCTAAAAAAGGAGCAAAGAGGTGTAATTGCACAATTATGTTCGCTAGATGTTTCCACATTGGAATCATCTATTTCTCCAGATCTCCAAAAAGTCCTGGACAATCATTCCAAGGTATTTGAGACTCCCAAAGGTCTCCCACCTATGCGTGATCATGATCATGCTATTCATCTGATTCCAGGAAGTGTTCCTCCAAACATCAGGCCGTACAGATATCCCTATGTCCAAAAAAGTGAAATTGAACGTATGGTTGCAGAAATGCTAGAGGCTGGTATAATTCAACCGAGTCAAAGTTCTTTCTCAGCTCCAGTAGTATTGGTGCACAAGAAGGATGGATCATGGCGCATGTGTCCAGATTATAGGGAGCTCAACAAGCTCACTATTAAAGATAAGTTCCCCATTCCTGTCATTGATGAATTACTGGATGAATTGCATGGATCAATTTACTTCACCAAGTTGGATCTTCGTTCGGGATATCATCAAATCAGAATGAAGATTGAAGACATTCCGAAAACGGCATTTAGAACTCATGAGGGTCATTATGAATTTTTGGTCATGCCTTTTGGCCTTACCAATGCACCTTCAACATTTCAAGGTTTGATGAATTCAATTTTCAAACCATTCCTTAGAAAATTTGTGTTAGTATTTTTTGATGATATACTAATCTACAGCAAGTCTTGGAAGGATCATGTTGAACATGTTGACAGGGTGCTACAACTATTGGAGGAGAAACAATTATATGCAAAAAGATCCAAATGTTTCTTTGGAGTCCAGGAGGTGGAATATTTGGGTCATATTGTATCTCATGAAGGAGTTAAGGTAGACCCTAGCAAAATTAAAGCCATTAAGGAATGGAAAATCCCCACATCCATAAAGCATCTGCGAGGATTTCTTGGGTTGACAGGGTATTATCGCAAGTTTGTTAAGAATTATGGGAGAATAGCAGCACCTCTAACAACATTATTGAAGAAAGATTCATTTTCATGGACTCCGGAAGCAACAAAGGCCTTTGAACATCTTAAAGAGGCAATGTGCCAAGCACCGGTCTTAGCTACACCGGACTTCACAAAAACCTTTATTGTGGAATGTGATGCTTCAGGAAATGGAATTGGTGCTGTTCTAATGCAAGATGAAAGACCCATTGCTTTTGAAAGTCGTCCAATCAAGGGAAAGTTTTTAAGCAAAGCTATTTATGAGAAGGAAATGTTGGCAATACTCCATGCACTTAAGAAATGGCGACCCTACCTAATGGGAAGACACTTCAAGGTAAAAACGGATCATGATAGCCTTAAATACTTTTTAGAACAAAGATTATCCTCTGAAGAGCAACAAAAGTGGGTCACAAAGATGTTGGGTTATGACTTTGAAATCATCTACAAAAAAGGGAAGCAAAATGTGGTGGCAGATGCACTCTCAAGAAAGGATGAGGATGTGGAAGCATTGTTGTGTGCCATTTCTATTATCCAACCAGATTGGATAAACGAAGCAAAGGAGGAATGGAAGAATGACGAAGAAGTGTGGGCACTTATTCGAAAGCTACAACAAGATTCCAGTACTTCTGATACATTTAGCTGGCAAAATGATTCGTTATGGTACAAAGATCGCTTATACCTCTGTAAGAATTCCCAGCTAAAACAAAAGATTCTTATGGAATTGCACACTTCTCCCTTAGGAGGGCACTCAGGATTTTTAAAAACTTACCACAGGGTTAAGAAGGAATTTTTTTGGGATGGCCTTAAATCAGATATTCAAAAGTTTGTGGCGGAATGTTTGGTTTGCCAACAAAATAAAGTTGAAACAATTAAGACACCGGGTCTATTACAACCTTTATCCATTCCAAGCCAACGTTGGGAGGAGGTTTCAATGGATTTTATCACAGGTTTACCCAAGTCTGAGGGAAAGAGTGTCATCATGGTGGTAGTTGACAGACTTACCAAGTATGCACACTTTTGTGCATTATCACATCCATTTAAAGCCAGTACAGTTTCTACTGCATTTATGGAAACAGTTCAAAAGCTACATGGAAACCCAAAGATTATTGTAAGTGACAGAGATCCCATTTTCACTGGAAATTTTTGGACAGAATTATTTTCTTGTCTTGGTACTCAGTTAGCTCATAGCTCATCTTATCATCCTCAATCTGATGGGCAAACTGAGATAGTAAACAAATGTTTGGAAGGATATCTTCGTTGCTTTGTATCTGATAAACAGACACAATGGGTCAAATGGTTGCCTCTGGCTGAATGGTGGTATAACACTTCCTTCCATACAGCAACAAAAATGACCCCATTTATGGCACTTTATGGGTATCAACCACCATCCATCACATCATATTTAAGAGAAAATTCTAAGGTTCAGGCAGTGGAACATCACATCGAACATCAACAACAAGTCCTCCAACTCTTAAAGGATAACCTCGTGTTGGCACAAAATAGAATGAAACAACAGGCAGATCAACATCGCAGTGAAAGAAGTTTTGATGTAGGTGATTGGGTATTCCTACGGCTACAACCATATAAGCAAATGTCCCTAAAGCAAGCTAAGAAGGATAATAAATTATCACCAAAGTATTATGGTCCGTACAAGGTGTTGCAAAAGATTGGTACTATGGCATACAAATTGGAGCTTCCTGCAGCTTCTCGATTGCACCCAGTTTTCCATGTTTCATGTTTAAAGAAGGTTATAGGCGACAAGCTCCCAGTTCAAACAATATTGCCAGAACTTGACGAGGAAGGAAAAATTATATTGGAACCGGAAGCAGTCACAGAAACAAGAACTCGACAGCTACGAAATCGATCAATTTCAGAGTATCTTATCAAGTGGAAGAACTTATCCGCTGAAGATTCCACATGGGAGGATGAGAATTTTATGCAGAAGTATCCAGAACTACTCAAGCGTTGAGGACAACACTTTTTTGAAGGAGAGGGGCATGTTGGGTCCCTATAATACTAGTGATTACCCCATTACTATTGTAGTTATACCCCTTATTTATATTGTTGTGCCCCTATTACCCACATATTGTTATTTCTGTGCCCCATAGAATCCCTCTATTGTTATTTTTGTGGCTTTATATTATTATTGTTAGGTCGGCTGGATTATATTGTGACTCCTTAGACTCCTATATATAGAAAGGAGGTTTTGTCATTTGTATCATCCAAGAATTTTTCATTTATGTAATGTAAAGGAGGTTGCCCCCTCGAAGAGGCTGAATTCTAAGGCGTGGATCTCTCTTTTCTATCTTTTTGTGAGCCGGTTTCATAACATATACTTGGATGACATCCTGATATTTAACCATATTTGGGATGAGAAGCACCACCACATCTGACAGTTTCTCCAAACACTGCAGCAACACAAGTTGTGTGCCAATTTGGAGAAATGCACTTTTGGCATGACCTAGGTTCAGTATCTGGGATACATTATTGATGAACGGGGGGTGCATGTGGATCCATCCAAGATCCAAGTCATCTACAATTGGCCAGCCCTAAGCACTCTGACAGAGCTCCACAACTTTATGGGTCTTGCCAATTTCTACCACAGGTTCCTGCTGGGGTTCTCTCATATCACTTAGCCCTTGTCAAGTCACCAAGGGAGGATCAGAAGTAAAATTATTTTGGTCTGAACCTCAATAGAAGGCATTCACAGAGTTGAAACATCACCTCTGCGTTTCACCAGTGCTCACATTACAAGAATTGCAACAACCATTTGAGATTGAGACAGATGCCTTTGACTATGCTATTGGGGTAGTCCTTACTCAACAGGGGCATCTAGTGGCATATCATAGTGAGACACTTTTCGACATAGTTCAGAAGTATCCCACTTATGACAAAGATATGTATTCCATTGTGTAGGCCTACCGACAATAGAAGAATTTACATTTTGGGGAAGGAAATGATCATCCACACAGACCAACGACCCCTGCAGTTCATATAGACACAAGGGAAGTTGCAGAATGATTACCGTCAGAAGTGGTCTACATACTTGAAATAGTTCCATTTGAATATCAAGTGCAAGAAGGGTAACACTAATAATGTTGCAGAATGCCTTAGCCAACCACCGATCATGGCGTTAACCACAGTGCTCAACTCTTGTGGGCACGAGACTTCTGATTGGCCACTTCTCTACAGAAGCAACCCAGAATTAGGCCACACATACGAGATGCTCTTGGGGGGTTAACAAGTTTCAGATTTTCACCTCCAGGATGCCATGTTATGCCACCTAGGACACATTTGTGTTTCTTTAGGCGAGCGTGCCAAGATGATTTGAGAAGTGCACTACAGTCGGTTCACTAGGCATTTCAGGGATGAGAAAAGGGTGGAAGTACTACAAAAGTATTCCTATTGGTTGAATCTTCGATAAGAAGTCGGGAAGTACATTAGATCCTGCACTGCCTACGCCATTTCCAAACCGACCATCAAGAAGCAAGGCCTCTATACTCCACTGCATAAACCTAATCGACCTTAGGAATCCATAGCCAATGATTACAGGCTGGGCCTTCCTTCTACTAAGCATGGCAATGACTATGTTTTTGTGGTCATCGACAGATTCTCGAAGATGGCCATTATGACGGCCTGTAAGAAGAATATCACAGTAGAAGCCACTGCTAAACTCTTCTTTGAACGAGTGTGCGTACACTTTGGGATCCCACAATATATCATCTTAGATCGGGAAAACAGGTTCCTCAATACAATTTGGTCCAATATCTGGTCAATTCTGGAAACCAAGCTCACTAAATCCATAACTTTCCATCCCGAAAATGATGGCCAGACAGAGGTCGTCAACAGGATGATCGTACACATTTTACACATGTACAACTCATATCATCCACGCAAATGGGATGAGAGCCTCCCCTATGTCCAGCACAACTATAACCGGGCTCTCCACATCTCGATCGGCCACAACTATTTTCAAGTGTGCTTGGGATTCCAACCACTATGTCCCATTGATGTGGCCATACCATTTGCAGCTACTCAGGCATATTCAGCTCATGTCCAGTCCGAAGAAGACAAGGAAAACAACTTCATTGAGCACATACAACACATCCACTTGCAAGTCCATGACATTCTAGAGAAATCAAATGCCAAGTACAAGCAGCGACATGATCAATGTCAGGTGCCACACAAGTTTCAGGTGGGCGACAAAGTCTGGTTGCATTTGCAGAAGGAATGCCTTACCGAAGCCTATCAGAAACTCATACCACTATGATATAGTCCTTACACCATTACCAAGGTTGTGGAAGACAATGCATTTGAGATCAACATTCCCCTATTCCTTGGCCTACACCTAGTGTTCAATTTGGACCACCTTTGACCATAATTCCCACCATTGTTGGACACATCAGACATCGTAGAACAACTCACACCTACAGAGTTAAATCCAGACTGCATGGAACAAGCCACAATTGATCGTATCATGGTAATGCAGATCAAAAACACCTGACAACAAAGTATCCAACTATATCTAGTTGTCAAAGTAGGCCATATCCTTCACCAGGGCAAGTCACTCACCAGGGACCATGTTCAGCAGAAGTTTCCTCATCTCATGATGGAACTAAACACAATGGGGATCCTTGATTCAAAAGCGGGGAGGAATGATCTAGGTGGATATTGGTGGCTACCTACCTATTCCACTTGGACCCCCACCATTGTTTCTTTCAGTTTTTCAGTTTCCTTATTTGTAGCACAATTTACTATTTTTGGTCATTTTTTGAGTCCTAAACTTTTGAAGCTGTTTTGAGGCCCTAAACGATGTTTTTTTTGGGAAAACTAAGGCCAAAAACAATGTTTCATTAATATTGGCCACTCCAAAGTTTTAGTCCTCGAATAGATCTTTCTAATGAGCTATGGTGCGCATCAAGCGAATATCATATGCCAAAGTTATGAACCCAAGAAGTTGATGTACCAATTTACCTAAACAAGGCCCATTATTTGGCACTTCATCTCCTAGGGTTAGGTTTTTGGATGTTTAGGGTTTTCCATTGATTCTCAATAATAAATAGGCCTTTGAGCCTCATTGTAACATAGTTCAGAGGCATGTAGCCGCCAGATCTCTTCTCAGAGATAAGCTACCATCGCCCGAGCTAGTCTTATTTCCATTCTGTTTGTAAGCATATTTCAATATTTGATATTAATGAAATGAAGTGTTATTTTTGTTGCATCTATGTATTTATGGTCATATCTATAATTTGTTGTGTTCCTGTTTAAATATGGATTAGTGAGTGGTAGAGCGATATGCTCTTTCTCTGTTTTTCTTTGCATGTCCCCAATGAGGTTGGGATATAAGAAGTTAGGGCTTAATCTGGTTGAACCTTTGCAAGATCAACCTCGCAAACCCCGAAAATCACCCATGGGGGAAGAAAATAAATAAAAGGGAGTAGGAGATCCTATCAAAATACTACTCGAGGAGGCCCTCAAGAAACAAAGGAATGCGATGATGGATAAATTTTCCCATATCTTTCAATGGTTGCCCACCGACAACGCATCCACATCCAACAGCCACTTTGGAGTCTCCACACCTTTTAAGGTACAAGTAAACTTTGACATTCCCATATTTGAGGGCCAAATAGATGCAGACATCATAGATAAATGGTTAAATATGCTAGAAGGATATTTTTTTGTTCATGATTTTTCTAGCCAGGAAAAGATTACTTTTTCTCTTCTCAAAGTCGCCCCCACGTCAAGGACTGGTGGGAAACCTATTGTGAGCAGAAGGATGAAAGTATGCCCTCACTGTTTTTAGCTGCACCCACTTGGAATTCATTCCAGGATGCTATCAAGGAGTAGTACTACCCTGTTGTGAGCTATGATGATAAATACATAAAGTGGACCACAATACGATAGGGAAGGGACCAAGATGTGCCAGAGTTTACCAGTGTTTTTCATACCCTTCGCACGAAGTTGGGTATCAACGATTCTAAGAAACATTTGGTACTCAAGTATCGCGACTGCCTACATAGGTACATCCAAGATGAGATGGAGTTCATGGACATCTCCTTGCTCGACACGATGTACCAATATGCTGTCAAGATCGAGAAGAAATTTAGACAAAAGAAGCGAGACTTTGGATCTGCAAATCCAAAGCAAGGGAAAGGTGCCCCCAAAATGCAAAACTAAGGAAAAAGCAAGGCAGGGCAGCCTAGGACAACCCACCAAATCCACAAGCAAAGAAAAACTCCACAAAGCTAAAGAAGGACATGGTAAAGTCGTGTGAGTTCCCTAACAAATCCACTCACAACACAAGTGAGTGTCGATCCAAGTAGTCACTAGTGGCCGAGCTGAAGGCTTCGAAATCAGATGCATGTTCTGAATCTAAGTCAAAACCTGACAAGGGGAATGACAAAGGGAAGCATATTATCGATGTGGAGCCCAACACTACCATTGCCACTACGAAGATCTATAAGTAGGAACCCGAAGATCTAAAGGAGGAGGAGCGCCTCTTCAACTCCCAGATGTGGGTAAAGGGTTCCCCGCTACATTTCATTAACGACAATGTGAGCCAAAATAACCTCATTTCAGTAGAGGTCATGAAGCGGTTGGGCTTACCGACCACAACACACCCACAACTATACACCATCGGGTGGCTTCACTAAGGACAGGATCTTCGCGTGAGCCAACAGTGTCACCTTCCATACAACATCAAGCCCTTCACAGAGGAGGTATTATGTGATGTTTCTCCCCTTGATGTTTGTGATGTATTATTAGGCCAACCACACTTGTGGAGGCGACATGTTGTGTATCATTCAAGGCCTCGTGCGGTTATTGTTACCTTGGGAAATAAGTTGTATAGGATACCAGATGTAGCACCGCCTACCGCCATCTCTTTGGTTATTGCAAAACAATGCAGTAAGTTCATTTCCAAAAGTAGTAAATTTGTTTTCTTGATGATACACCCTCAGGGAAAGAAGAAGACGATGGCCACAACCTCCAGAAAATGACCTTCGCACGACAACAATAGATGGACAAGGTCGTGGAGGACTATGAGGACATTTTCACCTCCCCTGCAGGGGTGCCTCTGCACTGTCAGGTCAAGCACTCCATTAATCTTACTCCACATGTTCCATTTCCCAATGAACCAATCTATCAGTGCTCCGTTCTGAAGAATGACGAAATCAATAGGCAGAGTCAGGAGATGATGCAAAAAGGTCACATCCGGCTAAGTTCATCACCCTGTGGTAGCCTGATCTTGTTGGTATAGAAGAAGGATGGGACTTGGAGACTCTGTAATGACTATCGGGTGCTGAACAAGATCACTGTCTAAAATAGGTACCCTTCCCATAGATTGATGACCTTCTAGACCAACTCAAGGGGAAAAATATTTTAGCAAAATCGACTTGAAGTCTGGATATCACCAGGTACCAATCGAACCTCTGATGTGTAGAATATTGCCTTTAAAGCCAAGGAGGGCCTTTACGAATGGGTGGTTATGCCTTTTGAGTTGACGAATGCTCCTGCAATCTTCATGAGGCTGATGGATGGAATCTTGCAACCATTCAACAACTCATTTGTAGTGTTATACTTGTACGACATCTTGATCTTCAACTAGATTTAGGAAGAGCACATCCACCAAATCCAATAGGTTCTCCAAACACTACGACAACACAATCTATGTGCCAATTTGGAGAAATGCACTTTTGGCATGACCTAGGTTCAATATATGTGATACATTATTAATGAATAGGTGTGCATGTTGATCCATCCAAGATCCAAGTCATTCGGGATTGGCCAAACCCAACCACTTTGATATAGCTCCGCTACTTTCTGGGTCTTGCCAATTTCTACTGTAGGTTCGTGGTGGGGTTCTCTCATATCACTTGGCCCTTGAGTCAAGTCACCAAGGGAGGAGCAAAAGAAAAAATATTTTGGTTTGAATCTCAACAGAAGGCATTCACAGAGTTGAAACATCGCCTCTGCTTTTCACCAGGGCTCACATTACCAGACTTGCAACAACCATTTGAGATCAAGATAGATGCCTTTGACTATGTTATTGGGGCATTCCTTACTCAATAGGGGCATGCAGTGGCATATCATAGTGAGACACTTTTAGACACAGTCTGGGAGTATACCACTTATGACAAAGAGATGCATTCCATTATGGAGGCTTGTTGATAATGGAAGCATTACATTTTGGGGAAGGAAATGGTCATCCACACAGACCATCGACCTGTGCAGTTCATACAGAAGCAAGGGAAGATGCAAAATAATCGCCATCAGTAGTGGTCTACATACCTGCAACAATTCCATCTAAATATCAAGTACAAGAAGGGCAACACCAATATTGTTGCAGATTGCCTCATCCAACCACCGATCATGATGTTAACCACCGTGCTCAACTCTTGTGGGCACAAGACTTATGATTGGCCACTTCTCTACAGAAGCGACCCAAAATTCGGTCACACATACCAAATGCTCTTGGAGGGTCGGCAAGTTCCAAATTTTCACCTCCAGGATTACTTGTTATGCCACCTAGGACACCTTTGAGTTACTTCAAGCGAGTGTGCCAAGATGATTTTGGAAGCACACTACAATCGGTTCGCTAGGCATTTCAGGTTGAGAAAACAGTGGCAATAAGGCAAAAGTATTTCTATTGGCCGAATCTTGGACAGGATGTTGGGAAGTACATTAGATCCTGCACTACCTGTGCCATTGCCAAACTGACAATCAAGAAGCAAGGTCTTTATCCTCTGTTTCCTACCCCTAGTCACCCTTGGGAATCCATCTCCATGGGTTACATGTCAGGCCTTCCTTCTACTAAGCATGGAAATGATTGTGTTTTTGTGGTCGTCGAAAGATTCTCGAAGATGACCATTATGGTGGCCTGCAAGAAGAATATCACAGTAGAAGCCACTGCGAAAATCTTCTTTGAACGAGTGTGGGTACACTTTGGGATCCCACAGTCTATCATCTCATATCGAGACAATGGGTTCCTCAGTACATTTTGGTCCAGTATCTAGTCGATGCTGGACACCAAGCTCACTAAGTCCACAACGTTCCATCCCCAAACTGATGGCCAGACAAAGGTCTTCAACAGGATGATCATACACATTATGCACATGTACAACTCAAAACATCCATGCACATGGGATGAGAGCCTCCCCTATGTCCAACACAATTATAACCGGGCGCTCCACTACTTGACTGGCCACAACCCTTTTTAGGTGTGCTTGGGATTCCAACCACTATGTCCCATTGATGTGGCCATACCATTTGCAGCTAATCAGGCAGATTCGACTCATGTCCAATATAAAGTAGACAAGGCAAACAAATTCATTGAGCACATCCAACACATCCACCAATAGATCCACAAAATTCTGGAGAAATCAAATGCCAAGTACAAGTAGTGACATGATTAACATCGGGTGCCACACAAGTTTCAGGTGGGTGACAAAGTCTGGTTGCATTTGTAGAAGGAACGCCTTACTGGAGACTATCAGAAACTCAAACCACTCTGAGATGGTCTTTACACCATTACCAAGGTTAAGGGATACAATGAATTTGAGCTCAGCATTCCTCCATTCCTTGGCCTGCACCCAATGTTCAATGTGGACTGCCTTCGACCATACTTCCCACCTTTGTTGGACACATCAGACATTACATAATAACTCACACCTACAGAGTTAAATCCAGACTGCATGGAACAAGACACAATTGATTGGATCATGGAAACACAGATCAAGAACAATCGACAACAAAGGATCCAACTATATTGAGTTTTCAAAGAAGGCCAACTCCTTCACCAAGGCAAGTGGCTCACCAGGGATCAAGTTTAGCAGAAGTTTCCTCATCTCATGGAGGAACTCAACGCAATGGGTACCATTTCTTCCTAATGGGGGAGGAATGATCCAGGTGGATATTGGTGCCTGCCCGCCTATTCCACTTGGACCCCCACCATTGTTTCTTTCTATTTTTAAGTGTCCATATTTGAAGCACAATTTACTATTTTTGGCAGTTTTTCGGGTCCTAAACCTTTGGAGCTGTTTTGAGGCCCTAAACGACGTCTTTTGGGAAAACTAGGGTCCACATGGGTCATGGATCCATATTGGCCACTTGAAAGTTTTAGTCTCAGGATATATCTTTCTAATGAGGTATTGTGTGCGTCAAACGAAGACTGTATGCCAAATTTACAACCCTGGGAAGTTGATGTACCAATTTACCCAAACGGGGCCCATAGTTTGGTGCTTCATCTCCTAGGGTTAGGTTTTTGGATGTTTAGGGTTTTCCATTGTTTCTTAATAATAAATAGGCCTTTAAGCCTCATTGTAACACAGTTCAGAGGCATGTAGCCACCACATCTCTTCTCAGAGATAAGCTACCATCGCCCGAGCTAGTCTTATTTCTATTATGTCTGTAAGCATATTTCAGTATTTGATATTAATTAAATGAAGTGCTATTTCTGTTGCATCTATGTATTTATGGTTATATCTGTAATTTGTTGCATTCCTGTTTAAATCCAGATCAAAATTTCAGGTGTCGTGTTACTTCAATACCAAGATAGTAGTGAACATAACCCAAATATTTCATTTCAAAACCTTTCCTCAATTATTTCTTTATGGATGAATTGTAATTCTCAATGTCCCTTGTCATTAGAAGATCATCTACATACACCATAAGATATACAATTATTTTTCCAACTTTCTTGACAAACAAAGGTGTATCATCAACATCATTATCATTGTTTGAAATTGAGTTTCAGAAGATGCTCAATCAATTCTTCTACCACACTCTTGGTGCTTTTTTGATTCCATACAAGGATTTGGCAAGCTTGCATACTTTGTGTTTTTGAACCTTCACAAGAAATCATTCTGGTTGGGACATAAAAAACTCTCTTTCAAATCTCCATTGAAGAAAGCAGTTTTTACATCCATTTGATGGAATTTACAACCATTTTGACCTACCAAGGAAAAGAGAGTCCAGATGGTAGCCCATTTTGTTGTGGGGACAAAAGTCTCCTTATAATCAACCCATTCCTTCTATGCAATTATTTTTTTCCACAAGCCTAGATTATGCTTGTCAAGTGAGCGATATGCTTTATACTTGTTCTTAAAGACCCACTTGCATCTTATTGGTTTGGTTTCCAATGGAGGATCAATCAGTTTCCAAGTGCCATTCTTTATCAAAGCATCATATTTTTTCTGTGTCGCTTCTTTCCATTCATCATTAGAAGTAGCTTCTTTGAAGGAATTTGGTTCAAAATCTTTAGACAAATTTAGTTCAAAATCATAAGAAATATCCATATCATCAAGTGAATCGGGATTATCTACATCAACTCCATTATCTATAACAGAGCTTATTGTGCTTGTCTTTCCAACCTCATCAGGACATACACTTTCAAGTGTCTTTGTGATCCATTTTGGAGGGCATTTATGAGATGGCCTAGGCTTCTTAGTTGACTGAGATGGGGTTGAATCAATATTTAGTGTCCCAATTCTCTCAATGACATCACTCAAAGTGTCTTATTAATTAGTAGTTGGAGCTTCATGAGCGGGAGATAGTGCTTTAGAAGGAGATTCCATAGATTGATTCGATATAGGGATCCCCCCTTCAAGATGTGGAATCTCATTATCAAACTCTTGAAAAGTTTTTTAATGCTTGAATCTATCCAAGGGATCAAGCTTCCACTCAACCACAATGTCAGTCTTGGCATATTCAAGAAAGATATTATCTCTAGATATTATAAAAGTCTTATTAATTTCATTATAGAGACAATATGCTTTGGAGGTATCTAAGTACCTCAAGAAGATTCATTTTCAACTCCTTGCACCGAGTATGTTTCTTTATTCCCTAGATATAAAGGCATAATATGTGGAACCAAAAACCCTGAGATTCCTCACCGAAGGAATGTGGCCATACCACATTTCATAGGGAGTCTTGTTATTAATAGCATGAGATGACACATATTCTTTATATACACAACACATATAATTGCATCAACCCAAAACATCAACTTTGCATTCTTGAAAAATATCATTGAACGAACCATAATTAAGATTATCCGATTCATTATTTCAACTAATTTGTTTTGTTTGGGATTATAAGGCACAATTGTTTGATGTTTGATCCCATGCTGGTGAAGATAGTTTTTAGATTCATTTGAAGTATATTATTTTCAATTATTAGTGTGAATAGATCCAATATGAGATTGTGTATCATTTTCAATCCATGCATGAAAGTTTTTGAATGTTTCAAAAGCTTCATATTTGTTCTTAAATAAATAAACCCAACACATTCTGGTGTAGTCATCAATAAATGTCATCATGTATTTATTACCATTTGCAGAAGGAATGGGCATTGGGCCACATAAATCAAAATGAATGAGTTCAAGCTTTCTCTGTGCTCTCGAATCAGAATCATGAAATGATTGTTTTATGTGATTTCCTAAGATACTAACATCACATTGCTTAAGTTTCCTAGGAATTATAAGCAAACAAGTAACACCATTTTTCTTCAAAAAACAACGGTTGTCATAGTTCAAATGTCTAAATCTAGCATGCCATAAAATACTTGATGGAAGTGTACCTTCATCATAATCAGAACTATAAGAAAAATTTTGTGCTTGAACAAAGGTTCCTTGCAACTTCAAAAGTCTATCTTCTTCTATCCCAGTCATGACAAGTGAGTGATTTGATGCTTTTATTACCTCAACCTTGCCATCAAATATGTGAATGGAGTGTCCTTACTAGCAGATGTGGACCAAAGACAACAAGTTTCTCCTCAACTCTAGGAGATATAGAACTTCATGTAGAATAAAGTATGGAAGACCAGGTAGTTTGAGCCTAATGGTGCCAAGACCTAATGTCTTTATTTTTGACTTATCTGCAAAGTAGATTGTTCCATCAACATTGCCATTGAATTATTCAAAGAAATATCTCCTAAAATAAATGTGGAAAATTTCTCATAGTCAAGAAACCAAGCATCTTTCCATGAATCAAGTGAATCATTAAATAAGTCTTCAGTTATAGTAGAAATTATGGTATATATTTGCAACTGCTCATGAGATTTTTAATCAAAATCACAAGACACAAACCCACTCTATTGCTCTGCGGAATTCAATTCACAATTTAGAACATCAATCAAAAACATGCAATGAGAAATAACACACATTCACACATTATTTTTCTAGGGGAAAGAAATTTTGTAAAAAACCCTTTGTCGTCTTGCATTAATATGATGAATAGAGATGCATTACAATTGCTAGCTCAATCTGAGCTCAACCTGCAAGTGAATAGACTATCTCTCTACTGACTGAGAAGTTATGACCCAAACTTAGTTAATTTATTCCTCGGCTTGAGCCCCGATTTCCTTGTGCAATGCTTGAGGAAATTATGCCCCTGTTATTTAGGATTTTCCTCCAAAATGACTGTGCAATTCCCAAGGCTGATCATTTGACTGCATGCAACACATGTACACTCAAGGATAGTCTACAACTGATGTTACACTGCCTTGGAATCTCCACCACAACTGGGGAACTCGAATTCTCTGCATGCACTACCTATTTTGGGTTTATTGATCAATTAATTGGATGATCACTGAGTTATACTGAATTCCCACTACACAACTAACCTTCCACTAGTTCCTCCAACAATTAGAACTAGTTTAACTGAAAACAACTTGAAATACTGAACTTGATCGCTACAAATTAGCAATCACACATACTTCACTAAACTCCAACTCCTGTAAGTCAAATTTACTGAGTAAACAGAGTGACACAAGTAATGTCACACAAGTTAACTACATCCAAGTTGTATGCTGATGTGGAAATTCGAATTTTCTCAATTTGACCAAAACAAAATCAAATTGAGACTTTCCTATTGCATTCTTCAACACTCCCTCTCAGCAAGAAAGGGATCAACCACCCCTACCCTGCACCTATGGAACTCAAACTTCCCTCTTAACGAGGCCCTTGTCAAAATGTTAGAATCTTGTTCGTCTGTCGGAATGTATTGTAGCAACATTATCTACCTCGCACACAGTCCCGTAAATGGTGATGCCAGATATATATATATATATATATATATATATATATATATATATATATATATATATATATATATATATATATATATATATATATATATATATATATATATATATGCTTGGATCGATCGTGAAATAGCAGATTCTTAGAGAGCTTAATGTAACTCTCATTATCAAAATATATCATAGTTGGATCCATCATCTGACCAAATAGTACCACAAGTATCTTTCTCATACAGATCACCTCACATGCAGCCATTTATTCTGCTTTTTCCAAGTTCAGCGCCATGGATATTTTCTCCCTATTATATAGGAAACCGTTGTGGACCCAACACTAAAAATTCCACCTGATGTACTCTTTCAGTTGGATGGACTCCCTACCCAATCTTCACCTTTGAAGCCTCACAACGTCATTCCCTCTGTCTGACTGTACCATAATCCATACTGGGTAGTGCCTTTGAGCTATCATCAAACATGCTTTGTTTCCTCCTAAAATAATTTGGTTGGCCTAACTATAGCTTGGCTCAACTGGTTGACTTCATATCACATATCTGGTCGCATGTTCATAAGGTACATCAATGAACCCACTAGCTACCGATAAATGGTAGCATCCACTTCCTCACTTGAAGTGGCATGCTCCTTCCTCTAGTTGGTTGCTAAAGGTGTCTCCATGGGCTTACAAATATCCTTGTGAAATATCTATAGTATCTCATTTGCATACTTTCCTTGAGACACAAATATTTCTCTATTGCCTTGCCATACCTACAACCCGAGGAAGTAGTGCATGATATCATGTCCTTCATTTCAAATTCCCTTGCAAGATCCTCCTTGCAAGATTTGATCATCTGCTCATCACCATTAAAATCAAATCATCAACATATAAGACAATAATAAGAAATTTACCTTCTACTAAGATATGATAGAGGTTTCCATCTACGTCACGTTTGGTGAAGCCCAAACCAGTGAACTAACTGTGAATCCTGGTGTACCAAGCACAGGGTGCTTATTTGAGACCATACAATGCTCACTTGAGTCTGTGCACATGAGACTCTCAATTAAATATCTCAAAACATTATGGTTTCTTAATCTACACCTCCTCCTCAATAAATCCATTGAGAAATGTTGTTTTTACATTCATCTAGTGGATCTTCCACCCCATTTGCGTACCTTGCTACAGGAGCAAAGGTCTCCTCGTAGTCAATTCCCTCAACTTGAGAGTACCCCTTGGCAAAAACTCTGGCCTTATACTTCTATATGCTTTCATCTACTACATGTTTAACCTTGAAGATCCATCTCGAACCCACAACTGATTTATCTGACGGACTTGGGACCACTTCCCAAACATTGTTCTTTACAATGGATTCATATTCCTCCACCATTGCATCAACCCATACAGGTTTCTATACTACTTCCTTGAAAGAGGATGGATCAGTCTTTACAATCTCAGTCATTATAGCTATGTAGCTAGTGTACCTTTCGGGTGACATCCTTTTCCTTCACAAATTTGAAGGAACCCCCACATTCTCCCTCGCATCCTACACAAGTATATCAAATTTCCTGATTCCTTTTCTGCCTTCTCTGGATGTTTCTTCTTGAAGGGATGTCTCCAATCTCTGATCCTCTACTTGTGGTTGCCCCACAACTTCCTGAGGCTCCTCATTTGGAGCTAAAATCTCCTCTTCTAGTGTGATTTGAAGCTCCCTCTTAAGATAGCACTGCATCACTTTCTCCTCATCAAACTTTACCGACCTTCGCATAACTTCCATTATGAGGGAAGGTAAGTACAAACGGTAGTTGTGAGGAGTTTCCTTGTAATCCATAAATAGCCCCAACTCTCCTATTGACTCAAGCTTCATCCTTGATTCTTTGTAGACATGGCAGCAAACAAAGGCACCAAAAATATTGAAGTGCGGCAAGTCTGGATTTCTCCCCGAGAAGGCCTCTTTTGGTGTAATCATACCAAGAATCTGATGAGGACTCCGGTTCTACAAATAGATTGTTGTGTTGAATGCCTCAACCCACAAATGTAGAGGTAGGATTTGGTCATGCAACATATCCCTCACAGCTCCCACAATGTTATGGTTCTTTCTCTTAGCCACCCCATTCTATTGTGGGTTATGGGGTGTTGTCAACTCTCTTCGAATGCCTTCTTTCGAACATAAATTTTTGAGTTCATTTGAAATATATTCACCTCCATTATCACTCCTGAGAGCCTTCACCTTCTTTCCAGTTTCTTTCTTAAATAGTTCCTTGAATTCTATGAACTTGAACAATGTCTTGTCTTTCTTCCACATGAAGAAGATCCAAAACTTCCTTGAAAATTCCTCAATAAAAATGAAAAAAATATTTATGTCTGGCAGTGGAGGCTATCAAGAAAGGTCCATAGACATCAGAGTGGATCCTCTATAAGATTGCATGTGTTGTGTTGTCTTGGTCATGGACTGTGGATTTTCCATACATCCTCAAGGTGCATCCTTTACATACATCCTGCTGCTCAAGTGCTCTTTGGAGAGGATAATGGTTATTTGTTGCATAATATTCAAGGCTCCATGATGCAAATGGCCAAGTATTTTGTGCCAAATTTCACCAACATGGAGGATCTTCACTTTCTCCACCTTATTGCTTAATGCAACACAATATTTCACATCTAGTTTATACAAGTTCTTCAACGAACCCTAATCTACTTCACTTGTCTCGTGCCTATGTGTCTTATGAATGCTTTCCCTTTGTTGAAGATCACATCATAGCCATGGTCTTCCAAAAATACAATAGAGATGATATTTTTCTTTAGGCCTGGAATGAAAATGACATCCTTGAGTCTCAGAGAGGAGCCTAACTCCCTCTGAAATGTGACTATACCAATCTCGGTCGTGTTGTACCTTCCATCATCCCCTAGCTTGATGTGCATCTAGCAATCTTTCTCCTCTAGGTCATTGAAAAAGTCTCTTCACCCTATCATGTGGAAGGATGCACCTGATTTCAAGTACCACATGCTCCCTATCTCTATGCTTGCCATGCATGCGATAAGAGTAAAATCAAGCTCAAACTGTGAAGCCAAAGCTTCACCTGCTACTCCTCCTAAGGTATTATTACTCGACTTTTTATGTGGAAACTTTGTGGCATAATGGTTGAATTCATGACAATTGAAGCATTTAATTTTGGACAAATATTTCTCCATTCCCCCTTGGCTAGATTCTGGTTTGGTTTGAGATTTCTTCCCTTTTAGCTTCTTTCCCTCTCCAAACAATGCAATTTTTTCTTCATCCTCACCCTTGGATGAAGTCCCATATGTGGTATTCCACCTTATTTCCTCCTATACCAAATCGGACCATAAGAATTCCCAATTTGGTAGTTTCTCCCCCCGGTCACTGAATCCTGGTATCTATGTCAGCTCTTGGGAAGGCCTACAAGGGCTAGGCTTGCTAAGTCATCTATTGCAAAATTAACACTAGTCCCACCAAGTTCATCATGAACTTGTGTAAATATGCTTAGATACTGTGGGAATGTGTCATTCTTCTGCATCTTGATATTTCAAAGTTTATCCTTGAGCATTAGTTTCCTATGGTCACTCCTATTCTCGAACAATTCTGTTAGTTCTTTCCACATTGTGAAAGGAGTTTCTTTCCCATGGAGATTTGAGATAATGCGGTCTCGCAATCCCTTCAAGATTATTCTCCTCACCTTGGATACATATTTCCTCCATTGGGATAGGTTTTATGCATTAGATGCCTATGGTTTTGTAATGTATGTCTTGACATATTCTAGCAATCCATTGTAATCCAATATTTCCTCCATGCAATCCTTCCATGCAATGAAATTATAGTTTCCTTCCAAGGCATACTCTAGTTTTAGCCCATTGAAGGTCATATTCCCAACTCTAAAGAGATCCTGCTACACTAAACTACAAATTCGAACCTAATGAGAAACAACTATGAAATTCGTGTTCTAATGTGAATCCTACTCTGATACCATGTAGAATTTATGGTGTAGATTTTAACCTTCTCATTAAATTTTAATCAAAATCACAAGACACAAACCTACTCTACTGCTCTGCAGAATTCAATTCACAATTTAGAACATCAATCACAAACATCCAATGAGAAATAACACATATGCACACAATATTTTTCTAGGGGAAAGAAAGCTGCTAAAAACCCCTTTGCTTGCTTGCATTAATATGATCAATACCAATTTATTACAATTTCTAGCTCAACCTGCAAGTAAATAACCTATCTCTCTGCTCACTGAGAAGCTATGACCCAGAATTAGCAAATTTTTGCCTCTACTTGAGCCCCTATTTCCTTTCACAATTACTGAGGAAATTAGGTCCCTATTATTTAGGAATTTACTCCAAAATCAGTGCGCAATTCCCAAGGTTGATCATCTAATTGCATGGAACACCTGTACCCTCAAGCCTAGTCTATAAATGATGTTATACTCCCTTGGAATATCCACCAAAGCTGAGGAACTCGAATTCTTTGCATGCACTAGATATTTTGGGTTCACTGACCAGTTAACTGGATGATTATTGAGTTATACTAAAGTCCCAATGCACAACTGACCTTCCACTAGTTCCTCCAATAGTTAGAACTAGTTTAACTGAAAACAACTTGAAATAACTGACCTTGATTGCTATAAATTAGCAATCACACATGCTTCACTGAACTCCAACTCCTCTAACTCAAATTTACTGAGTAAACTGAGTGACACAAGCCATTTCACACAAGTTAATTGCATCCAAGTTATCCACTGATGTGGAAATTTGAATTTTCTTAATCTAACCAAGGAAAAATCAAATTGAGATTTTCTTGTTGCATTTTTCAACAATTACTCCAATGTTGCAATGTGCCACAACATAATGAGTGGACTCAGGTGCTTTTCCTTTCCCTTTATTTGATGATTTTCCTTTCTCTTCATCCCTTTCCTGTCTTTTCATGTCCCGTTAGATCTTACATATGGAAGCATCATGACCATTTTTATTACATCGTATGCAATGAAGACCAAACCTTTCTCCTCGGAAATTTCTTCCGTTTGTCTCTTGAATTATTCCTTCCTCGTCCTCATCGACCACCTCTTCCTCTAGAAGAATATTGTCCTTAATTCTTCTCTTTTTGTGCAAGGAATATAAATTCTCTAGGAGACTAAGCAATTGTGTTCTTCTTCCAGGAATATTTCTCTCTTTTAGCAAACTTGTCCACAAGAGAGTCAAAAGAAATCACTAAAAGTTTGCCACTTGCTTGTAATGACTCAAGATAATGGGAATAAGTAGGATATAATGCCTTGAAAAAAGTAGTGAGAGGAACATCCATTTTAACACCAGTGGCTTCTATGTCACGCGTAATGGCTCTTATTTCAGAGGCTAAGGCAAGGGGACCATCATCCTTCAATTCTAAATTAAACAGTTTGATCATCAATTGAAAAACGTCTAGCTCAGAGTGTGAGTGATATAATTATTTTGACTTCTTTAGCCAAAAAACATCTATAAGTGGCATAATATGATGACTTAACTCTTCATTTACTAACACTGCAATCGTCTCCTCAGAAACCCACTTCTAACGAGAATTGCCTCCTTCTCCTTAAGAAACTCATTTCCACAACTCATTGAAAAACAAGATGTGATTTATCTTCATAAACCACTCATGGTAGTTCTCTTTGTTGAAGAGAACCACTCCAACTATAGAGATAAGTGAACACATCATAAAATATGATATGCGCCTTATATATTCACAAATATGAAATGTCTCTACAATAAAATTTATATGCTTTTTTTTTATGTATAAACCATCCAACTCCTAAAGCATATGATGTCTTCATAAACTCAACATGACCCTTTAATAACTCATATCAATATCAATGCCCATCATATATCATATGCGCCTTATATATTCACAAATATGAAATGTCTCTACAATAAAATTTATATGCTTTTTTTTATGTATAAACCATCCAACTCCTAAAGCATATGATGTCTTCATAAACTCAACATGACCCTTTAATAACTCATATCAATATCAATGCCCATCATATATCATATAGCCTTAGAAAAGGAACAACACATTTCATAGATTTTATGAACCCTACCACATCCTTTTAAAGGTTATCATATACACACTTTAAAAGTATTTTAAAAACTTTAACACACTTTCCAACGTATTCCTAGCATTAAAAGAAATCCATATGCATTCAAGCTATCGAACTATACATAATCCATATATATGGAGAGCATTCACCATACACGAACGACTATTCAAGAAAGTGTTAAAACCATGGCCTCAAAAATTCCAAGACACATATGGACATATACATAATGCACCATAATTATATATAAAGAGAGCATTGAATTATCGATAATAACAACGCACGACCTTTCAACAAAACCCAAGAATGTATATACCATAGCAAGGATCAAACGCATCAGGCGAGGAAGACACGATTTGGTTGGTTCTAACACACATTCACCACACCAGAATTTTGTTTAATGTACAAATCCATCCAACAATTACATATAAACCTAAAAAAAAATTAACGGATAACCTTCAAAAAAAAATATACACACTCACCAAACGCAGGAAAACGCACATTCAAGGAACCAACAGGGAGTGCACTAGTCAAATTTGTGGCAACGAGAGCTACGATTTCTTGTCTTTTCAAGGAATCATAAAAAAAAAAATCCATACACAAACCACGGACTTCACAATGGTCTCACGATCTTACTCATATACCAAATTAAGTGCTCACCAAGGAATAAAACTTTTCATTAATGAATGGACAGACGATACAAAGAATAATGGAAGAGTTCTACGGGAGATACCATGAAGAAAACTAAATTTGGGACCTGTTCTCTAGTATCGTGTCAGGCCAGGGGAGTAACTCCATGAATGAATTACCTTTTTTCATAGAGAAAATAATATGGATATATACAAGGAGAGGGAGACTATTGGGATTCAACTTCTAATGTCTCTTCATCTTCCAATGTCTTTTATTTTATATTTACAATATTTACATGAATTTTCCTAATCCCAAAGATTAGGTGTCAACAAAATCATCCAGAGACTAGGATTCTACTGGATTGGACTCAAATTCATTTCTCCCTTACTACTAGGCCTACTAAAGCATCAAAATCAGGAGGATGAGGAAATAGAATGGAAAGAAATTGAGGAAAATGAAAGTTTCCTTCTAGTAGGGGCTACTACATCTAACATAACATGGGATATCAGGTAGACCATCAAGAGGATGAATGAAGAGAAATAGAAAAAGGAAGATGAGTAGGTTGCTTAGAGGATGAGAAACAATTTCAATAGGAGGGTATGATGGGCCTCCAAAATAGGTACAACCTAAGGCCCATCTAACCTTTCCTAAACACATTTAACCTTTCCTTCTGCACTTAATAATGTATTTTTCAACTTTAATATGTTCTTAAGAAGGTTAAGAGATGATTTTCATATCTTGTGTGCCAAATGCATTTATTGTACAAGATGTTGGGAATATTTGATGTAGATCATGTAGGAGTCCAACTAAGAGAAAAATATGGGGCTTGTCCCCTGCTAAAGGATGGTCAAAACTTCACTGGCTCAAGGCCATTATCATTCCCATGTAGTTGCAATGTCATTAGGGAACCAAATCCTATATTCTAAAGTTTTTGGAGGGAATAAGTCCTCTCTTCAATGAGGCTTCCCCTTAGTTACTTTTGTATAAATAAGGGGTTGTAGTAGCCCATTATGGATTCAAACTTTTGGGATATTATATTCAAACACAAGCCCTCACACCAGGAGAGAATCCAACCTCTAGTATTGGAGGAGGAGAAGGAAAAACAGAGAGAGAAGAAGGAGCAAAGGCAGAGGATGAAGAGGTAGCAAGAACAAAATAAGAAGAAATAAAAACGGAGGAAAAAGAGGCAGCCGAGACAGAGGAAGTAGAAGTAGAGATGAAAGGAGAAGAGGAGGAGAAGAAAGGAGAAGAAATAATAATCCCTATGGAGACTTCTCCACCTCAAGGAGCAAAAGACACTGAACATGAAGTATCTGCAACCTTAGCTACATTGGGCACTCTTGTTAAGCCCAAGAGGAAGAAATCAAGGCCAGATCAAATGTATTTCATAACTAGGAAGAGCACTAGAATTATACAAGGGAAGCCACAAACTCCTATAAGGGTTCCTATAATTATTGATGATCCACCCAACAAAAAGGAAGAAATAGGACCCAGTGAAGGAAAAATTGAAGAGGTCGCTCCTCCTAAAACCAAAACCAAGTCACCCATAACACCTATGAGTAGGCCTACCACTAGGTATGTCACCTTCAAGAAGCCAAGAACACAATTTGCCTTTGAGGAAGAGGAAAAAGAGAAGCTACATGAGGATACTGGTTTTCTACATGAGAGACAGGGTTTTCTATAGGAGGGGTAGAGTCTGCTACAAGCAGGACAGGGGAAGCTATAGGAGCACAAGAAATATTCACAAGAGGAAGCCACCACCTCAAAGACTGTTGGAAAATACCTACAAGAGCTCCAAGAACCTAGCCCACAACCTAGATTGAGCTCCTACTACAAATTCATTGAAGGAGGAAGGATTATCCTTGAAAAATTTGCAATCCCACTCCTTTATGAGCTAGAGATAGAGAGAGGTAGAACCCACAGGTGGATGCAAATTTCTAAATCTAAGAAGGTAGAGGATGTAGGCCTCATGGAAGAAAAGGTCATTGAAATGGGAAAAGAGTTAAGTGATTTGAGAATGAGAGAGTCCATGATGAAGGAGCAACTACAGGCATAAAACATGAGGTTGAGAGAGAGGCTACAGGAGAAAGAAACACAACTTGCCACCATGGAAAGTCTCTCCATGTAAGCACTGAAATGTAGACAACCATCAAAGTCTTATGCCCTATTTATCAAAGAACAATGGTTACAGTTTCAAATAAAAAATTTGGCACAATATGGATCTCAACCTTTTCACGACTACAGGAAGTTCATTAAAATTTTCATCCAAACTAACTTGGAAGACATAACAAAATTGGTTGAATTTTACATGCACAACCTCACTTTGACACGTATGAATTTTTGGGATCCAAATTCAAGATTGGGAGATATGCAATTGATGGATTTAGCATCCTGGATGACTCATGAGGAGACAAGAGCTAAGGAGGTGAAAAGAGTAATGGCAAAGGAGGAAAAGGAACTATTATGTATCATGGCAGAGCTAGTAAGCCCAAGGGTTGTCATTAAAAATCATGGCCTCATCTCCAATGATGTTGCTTTAGCACCCAAATACATTGCTACCCAGGAGAAAGTCATTCTACACTTTGAAGACACATTCAAGATATTGGGAATAGAAATTCTGAAAGCTTTCCAGAGGAGATGGCATGCCTTACCCCACAGTCTATAGATCAGAGAATATCACTCTCCTGAAAGGATAAGGAATTCCTTGGAGAGAACACCATTGTACAAGAGATCATGCAGAGGATGAAAATCAGGTGGATAAGACTCAAGCTCAATCCACCCTTGCTGCTAGGTGTACAATAAGGAAGAGATGAAGCAGGAGAGCAGAGGGAGTGGACAAATATAGAGAGGAATGAAAGTTTTTCCCTGCAAGAGGGCACACCATATGAGGAGCCTTGGGATGTCAAGGAGGCCACTAGGGACATGAAAGAGTTGCACATGGTTGACTGAGTTGCTCATAGGATGAGAAACAACTTCAATAGGGGCTAATGATGAGTCCCATCAATAAGTACATTTTGAAGATCAATATGCCATCCTCCAGCCTTAAAACTATCATTCTCTTAAATTAGTTCACATTTTTTTATTATATTATGCTTATTAAGAGGAATAAACGGTGTTTGTCATAGTATGTGGCTTAACGAGGTTTAATTATAGTAAAATGAAGCATTTTTAGGCTATTACTATGCAGGGCCTTGATAGAGACAACTAGGAGAGAATCTAGGCAGTTTTTCCACCTCCTTAACTCCCTAGATTCGAATTGGGATCACAATACCCTCTCTCACCAGTTCGGGTTCATTGGCAGCTAAGTGACTCCTAATCCAAGTGAAGATCAAGAGGGACAAGATTCACCATTTTCGAGATCAAGGAGGGAACCACTCCTAATTTCAAGGGAGTTGCTTAAACTTCCCTTTTGTATAAATAAACTAGAAGAAGAGCTCATTAGGATTCACAATTTTTTATTTTTTTTCAGCTAGGTGTAGCTATTGAGCTTTAAGCTTGACATTGTTATTTTAAGCTTTTATGTGATGTAATAGACCTGCACTTTTTGATAATGAGAAGTTGGATTTTAAGCTGCATCTGAGTTAGTTTCAGAGGGCTAAGACCCTTGGGTTTGGGCCCAACCCAGAGGCTTTGGTCCCTCTTCTTGTACTTATGTTTCTTCTTGATTCCAAGCAGTTCATAGTTTCTTGCATTTCAGTAGAGATTAATCTATAAAATCATGTGGTTGTAGCCTCTACATCACCTCTCTTGTGGGAGAATGAGTGGAAGGATTCACAACCACAACCCAAAATATTGTGTTTATGATTTCTTGGAAATAGATTAGTGTTAGTTTTCCTGTTTTACATTTTATTTCTGTAGCTTAGAAGTCAATTTAGTGATTAGATCAGTGGTATTGCATGAATTAGATGTTATTTAAATTCAACTCATCTTTTCCATCATAAGTCATTTCATTTTGTTAATGATAAATGGATGCATGCATGTGATTGATTGCAGGGCTGGTTGACCTACAGGGAAGGGCACCTTCACCACTTCCATCTTAAGCTCCTTCATCTTTTCCTTCCACTTCCAAACTCTATCCCAAAACCTTGTTTTATAAGCCATTCTGCCTAGTACACTGAGAGCACTCATCCTAGTGAAAGACATGCCTTTAAGAGGTCCCGAGCTTTGCTAGGGGCTCAAACCAACCTCCCTCCATTTTCTTCAACTCCCATCCACCTCGCCATACCGTCAAGGCATCATTTCCACCTTCAAAAACCACTCGGATGCCCTCTTGTAGAATTACAGGCCTTCCTATAGCATTACAAGCCTCCTATAGCAATCCCCTGTAGCAACATTTTCCTTCATCAATTTTGGTCCCCAATGCAAATTTTACTTAGCATAGATGCATAATGACCCCCAACTGTGATTTTATGATCAAAGAAAGCTCCTAGGCCACTACAACCCTTACTTTTATTCACTGCAAAAATAGAGTAAGTTAGTTTCTTTATCATACAAGTAGGTTATTGATTTATAAGCAAGTGTGAACTATGTAGATGGTACATGCAATTATGATTAGTAGTTTGATGAATGATGCAAGATAAATTAGCTTCCTTTCTACAAGTAGATGAGGTAATTTGATGAATTATGCAAGATAACATATATTTCTTTCTACAAGTAGATTAGCCTTTGTCTTTTCATGAATTGATTATTTAGCATTTACAAGATGAGTTAATCGGCTTTCCATTTCATAGCTAGAAGCAATTTCCAATTGTACCTTTATCAACAAGATTTCATTCTAATTCAGTAGGAGGAAGGGTCTCTGAGAACTTTTTGACATAATGTCATAACTAAAGGTGGCATGAGTGGAATCCTATCCACTATGCATACAACATTGTCATCTCAAAGTTTGTGTGAACCCTGAGTTGATAATTTGAGTTGAGGAGCCCTTAGGAGTTGCAACATTCTTGGTACAATACCAGCGCTCACCAGTCCTAACTGGAAAAGCAGAGAAAAGAGGAAGGGGAAGTGGCAAACAGTATCTTTAGCAGACATTGAGGAATTATCTTCGAGACAAGAGGACGAGTCCACTCTCATAGCTTGCCTCTCTAGCTCTACATCCACAAGTTTCTATTATATTGAAGTGGAGCATCATGTCACATGTCAAGAGTTAGGCAATTCTTTTCTAGTTATTAAGAAGATGAGATGGGCTTCTAGATTCAGATGGGGAAAACGTCCAAATGTACTCTAGTTGGGAGAGGGTCTATCAACATTTAGAGTGAGTAGGGAAAGAATAATAGTGTTACAGATGTGTTGCATGTGCTAGGTTTAGGAATGAACCTGATTTTAGTTACTGCACTTCAGGACAGGGAATACAATTTCTACTTTCAAGGGCAGAAGTTATCCATTAAACATCAGATTTGAAGGATAGTGAAATAGACTGGAGTAATAAGCAACAGGTTATACAAGTTGTAGTTGTACTCTCCAAAGGCATTGGTTAGCAACAACAGTAGTAGAGACATGGGAGAATTATGTCATAGGCGGATGAGACACATACACCATGGAGAACTTAGGTTGCTCAGGGAGACCATAATAAGAGTTTCATAAATCAATACTGAACATGATGATGTGTGCAGAGGGTACGTTCTTGGGAAGTATATGAAAGCAACATTCCCAAGGAGTTATAGTAGCGCCAAGGGTGTGTTTGAGTTAATAGATTTTGATATATGTGTCCCATTGTCTACAAAATCTCTTGGGGGTTATGAGTATTTCATAACCTTCATCGATGAATTCTCTAGAAAAACATGGATCTATTTCTTGAAGACAAAGGATGAAGTCTTTAGTCGCTTCCAAGAGTTTAAATATTTTGTGGAAAGCATGAAAGGAAGAAAGATAAATGTTCTTCGTACAAATAAGGTCTTCATAGAATTTTGTGTGAATGAGGACATCAGGAGAGAATGGAAAACTCCATATAACCCATAGTAGAATGTGCTCAATCGAAGAACAAATTAGTAGTTGGAGTAGCCAGGGCAATTCTGTATGACCAAGACATGCCTAGCTTTCTCTAGGAAGAGAAATGTAGTACAACAATGTATATTCACAACAAAGTTCCTCACAAGGTACTGGGGAAGATGACACCCAAGGAGGATTTTACAAGAAAGAAGCTAGAGGTTGGACACTTTAGAATCTTTAGCACCATAGCTTATTGTCACATGCCAAATGAAAAACACACAAAGTTGGATAAGACTATAGAGAAGGGATATTTCATTAGGTACGAAATGTCCAAAACATATCAGATTTACATTCCTAGTAATAGGAATATCATTGTGAGACAAGATGTGAAATTCCAAGTGGATAAATCCTTCAAAATATCTCCCAAGTTTCTAGCAGATGACCAGAGTGGGCCAACAGAAGCTCCGAGAGTTGAACAAGGATATTAGTCTTGGGGCACTAGTACGAGTACAATGACAAGTACAGGTGCAGGAATAGTGGCAAAGGAGAGTTCACAGTAGACAGAGCAACAAGGGTAGGATGAGGAGTTTCAACCTCCACCCACCACCAGTGGAAGAAGAAACAGGGAGGTGCTTCAAACATTGAGATATGTGCAAGAGTTCATGGGAGCTTCTAGAGCAAGCACCAGAGAGCACAGATAGCCAAACATGTATAAGGCATTGGTGATAGAGGTCACTAATAGAGAGTCTTCCAACTATCATGAGGTTGCATAGCATCAGTTGTGGTGGGATGTAATGGTGGAGGAGTACAACTCCATCATGTTGAATGATGTATGGAAAGTCATGCCTAGACGAGTGGACAGGGTTGTAGTTGGCTCTTGTTGGATCTATAAGATCAAATATGTTGTAGATGGCAATGTGGAAAAATATAAGGCTAGGTTTGTGGCTAAGGGTTTTTCTCAGAAAGAGGGCACATAGTATGAGGAGACATTCACTCCAGTGGCCAAATACACTTCAATTAGGGTCATGATCTCTCTAGTAGTGTAGATGAGATGGAAAATTCACTAGATGGATTCCAAGACAACTTTTTTGAACAAAGTAATAGAAGAAGAGGTGTATATCAAACATACAGAAGGATTTTAGATGCATGGGATGGATACACACATTTGCAGGTTGAAGAGGGTGCTATATGGACTCAAGCAAGCTCCAAAAGCATGGTATGGTTAGATTGATAGTTACTTGCAGCATATGAGCTACATGAAGTGCGAGGCAGATTCTAACCTCTACTATTTAATGGTAGGAGGTGAGCCACTTATTCTCGTACCATATCTAGATAATATATTTTTGACAGGTTCATCAAGGCTTATAGAGGAATACAAGAGGGGCTTAGCAACAGAGTTCAAGATGAAGGAGTTAGGATTGATGCCTTATTTCCTAGGACTGGAGGTATGGTAGACAAATGAGGAGATGTTCCTTGGGAAAGGGAGATACACTATGGATATCTTGAAGTGATTTAGGATGCAGGACTCTAGACCCATGTCTACACCTATAATTACCAACTAGAGGAAGATAGATGCATCAAAGGATGCAATAGTGGACCCAACCTTGTATAGGCAACTTATAGGCTTTCTCATGTATCTAGTCAACACAAAGCCATCCATTTGTTTTGCAGTCAATAATCTCAGTTAGTTCATGGTGGAATTGAAAAGAGTACATTGGATAGTATTGGGATGTGTTATGATATCTACGAGGTATAACTAAGTATGGTTTCATATATACTCGATGTGATGATGTCAAATTGATGGGATATATAGATGCAAACTAGGTAGGTAGTGTAGTGGATTGAAAAAAAACACCTCAGGGTGTTGCCTTAGTACTAGATTATTGATTTCCTCTTGGTGTAGTAGGAAGAAGAGTTCCATGACAATGAGATATATAGAAGCAAATATATGGTAGCAAGCATGGCCACATGTGAAGCTATTGGGCTTCGAAAGTTGCTAGTGGCACTATTTGGTTAGAGGATGAATTCGACCAGTATATGATGTGACAATGAGAGTTGCATCAAGCACTCTAAGAATCCAATGTTCTATGATAGGTCCAAACATATCGACATCATATACCACTTCATCATATATTTTTTACAACATGGATAGGTTTGACTACAATATGTTTCCAAAAATTAGCATGTTACAAATATTTTGACAAAGGCCTTGGGTAAAGCAAAGTTTGTTTTCTTTCGGGATAAGTTGGGAGCAGTGGAGAACACCTTCCTCACTGAGAGGGAGTGTTAGTTTTTTTTTCAGCTCAGATAGGTGTTCTAGTCTCTATTGGTGTCTCTGAGGCTAAGGAACACATGATGATACTTATCGCCAAGACCCAAAAAAAGTTTCTAAGGAAAATGTCTGAATTAGATTAATTAGCTAGTTTTTAATTACTTTCCTAAGTATAACTTAATAAAAGTGGTTAACTAAATTAGATTAATTGAGGCAAAATCGATTTTCTCTAGTGACTTCTAGAAAATTCATGAGAAGGGGTCAAGATGATCTTAGCCATCAATTGGAATTATATCGTGGTCGTTGGTTACTCAACGAGAGATTATAAGAGCAAGTCAATGGGGCTTTTGGAAACACAATAATTTGCAATGAGAGCAATGGAATAGAGTTGGCATAGAGGAAACCAATTAGTGAGGAATCTGTTATCACTCAGGTTGTCCTTAAGCTCCAAAAAAGGATACGGCCGAGGTAACCACAGACCAACTTTGGACTACAGGTTCTAGCCAACCTGCAATTAGAGAGGGCTCTCTCTTTTAGGTTTAGCTTTGTTTAAAATGATTTTAGGCTAGTTATTGAATTCAGGGGTTTTTGTTTTGTTTTTGGTGGGAAGGAAGATGTCTCAAGTAGAGAGGCAAAACATAGTCTGGTAAGTTTCAAACCACTGGGCGTGGAGTCGAGGAGTGGGACTGCTGGTGCATTTTCTTGGTCACAAGAGAAATAAGGAGCAAGGTAGTTGCTCATGAAACAACAATTAAAGCTTAAAAGGATGGAATGAGGGATAAGGAATGAGAGGCAATAAATAATCTCTCACTCGGCTTAAAAGGGGGAAGGTGAATGAGCTCTGTCTAGGAGCAATTAAGAATTCCTAGACAACTGTCAAAGATGAAGGGATTAGGGGAAACATGAGCCATATGGAATTCATATTCATTACTAACCCAGATGAAAACATAAAGAAATAGCAGAAAAATGAGTATAGAGGGTGTTTAAACCAATTCTAGACTATTCTTTCTTTCTACTATTTTAGACGGTATATCAATGGAAAAATTGAGGTAGGAAAACTTATTGAGTCATGTTGCAGCACAAGAATTCCAAATTCACTTCTTCAAAACCATTAGACACAGAGAAGACAATCTTTCCTCCAAGCCTTTCAGCAATCTTTGATTACAGAAAACATATCAGGTATACAGTGCGAGTCTCCACTGAAGACTATCAACCAGCCGACCCTTAAAACAATACAAAGGGTGTTATATATAGGGAAGATTTATCCAAAATTTATCTATTGCAGCCGACCTAACAGGTCTGACAGAAAACTAATTGCTTTAACCTAATCTTATCCAGAAATAAATGCCATAAAAATATCTTTGAGCTATGCTGGGGGCAGCTGTAACAAGATGAGTTGACGTCTATCCTGGTGGCTGTGTGCTGTTCATTTCTTATAACTATGCATTGGTCTTTGCACCTTTGCTATTTGGCGGCATTGAATGCTTCTGACTGTGATTTGAGAGCTAGGACGGGCTGATGATGCCTGTTTTGACTTTCTGGGGGGCTCATCAATGTTCAGGTGCTTCGAGCCCCTAAAAAATCTTCGGCTGATACTCTTTGGCTCTCCTCCTTCCTCTGATACTCTTTGGGACTAAATTGATGTTGTTCTGGCGTGTTGTGGGTCTCATTCACAAATTAATGGCCGCTGTTCAGCCTCTGTTTCTTTCAAAACTGTTTTCTGCTCCTTCCGGCAAGCTTTGCGAAGAAAAATGGGTCATTCGGCGCCTTTCGGGCTTGCTGGGGGCCGCAGAATGAAAAGATTCCCTGAAGATTCCCCATTCAGGCCCAAAAAATCTAGCGATCATCAAAAACTGCCTCAGAATTGGATTCCGGGGCCCCGAAGTGCGATTTTCGCCTCTGCGCCAAAAACTGATGATGACGTCAGCATGACGTGACGTTGTACGGCGGGTGACGTCAGCGATGATGTCAGCATGATGACGTGGCAGGATGACGTCAGCATGATGTCATCATGTACGGATGGTGACGTGGCATGACACGTGGCAAGGGGCCACGCAGGCAGATGACTGGACATGTGACTGGGCAGAGGGGGGTGACGTAAGCAGTGACTGTGCAGGGGGTGACGTATGCGGTGACGTCACCGGGCAGGAGGCGGTAAGCGGTATTGTGGCGCACCACCTTTGGGGGAGAGCGGTTTCGTGAGGGGGGCCTCCGCCACAGCCCAGGAGCTGACGTGTGGCGGGAGTACGGCGGCAATACCGCCCATCTCCCGGACGCTAAAGCTCGGGCGGCTCAGGGATGGGACGGCCCGCCAGCCATTGATCTGCGGGGCGGATAATCCGACGGCTGGCGGCGAAGGTAATATGATAGGGACATATGGCGGGTGAATATTCAAAGAATATTCCTTTTTTAATAATGCGCACGGTGGGTTATAACTTAGGGAACGGTGGATTATGAGGGTTAATAGGGGCGGGGTTAATATTTTACACGAAAAACTTTGGGTTAGGGGCGGCGAAAGGGGGTTTGCGCGTGGAGTATGATATTTACATTTAGGACTTAGGCAAAAAAGGGGTAAAACATGGTTTTTTGAGGGTTTTAGGGCTAGGGGGGAGGTTATTAATCTGGCCAGGTGTCAGATTAATCCCTGCTATGACTTGGATGGGCTAAAAACAGCCCCAAATGGACTATTTTTCCCCGGATTTATAAAAATATGGCTATATTGCCAGGGAGGGGATATTTACATAGGGGGGTTATATGTACATAGCTTTAGTAGGGGAATGGGAAAACTGATAGGGAGTTATATAATACTGTTAGTAGTTAATATGAAGGTGACTAGCAAGCGCTAAGGTCAGGGACCTTAGGCAAATTTTGGGGAAAAGAACTTGTAGAGAAATGAACTCCTTGAGTGAAGCAGATCTTCACCAAGGCAACTGATATGGAGTATGATGAGACTAAGAGGCTCAAGCAGATCTTGACCTCTTTGGGGAGTTAGTAAGTGACTTGGGAAATTAGAAGAAGGGGGAAGTTAGTGATGTCCAGCTCTGAGCTCCTTTGAATAAAACTGCCTGCACTGATCTGAAAAGATAAAACAGTTTGAAACACAAAATTGATCATCAATCATCATTCTGCAACCACAGCTACCTACCCAGCCTACTCACCTAACATTTTTTTCTTTTTCTTTGGGTGCATTTAGACTTGCAGACCCAGATTTACAATTTTCTTTTGAATTCCTCCTATCTAGATCTATACTTATTTCTGCCAGGGCCCAGATTAAATAGTTGGGTCCCTTTGATTCTCTACCTATCTATAAATATGTCAAGATTAAACTGTTTGGACAGATATCATTCTCTATATTCTAAAACAGGAAATTGAAACCTAGGGAGGCCAGGATTTAGCTGTTTGGCCTTCCCTTAACTGAAAAACTTATCAAAAATGGAATACAGCAGTGGCATTTGGACCAGCACACTTTCATTGCTTCTTGTGGAAATATGGAACACTGCAGCTTGCAAAGTATGACATATTTGGCATGTAAAAATGTCAATCATGAAATATGAATACCTGCTGCAGCAGGAGGCTAACAGTGGCTCCACTTGGGGATGGCTTTTCCTTGTGAAAAGCCAAGAACAACAGGTTAGACTGCCTTGTATTCAATTGTTGCTGTATTCTACAAAATTTGCCTGGCTGGCTGCCTTATTAATCCTACCTACCTACCCTAACCAGCATTTCCTTTGCTGTCAGGTGTAATGAAACAACCAATGTAGCCACTTAAGCATTATGAACATCAAAGGCTTCTGCTGCTCGCGCTTGCTGTTACTTGAAATGGAGATCTTGCAATCTGATATGGCTTTGTTGATCTTTGAGAAGGTCAGGTAACTGCTGACCTTCTTTGCTGAAATAAGAAACTGTACAAAAGGGTCCTGTAGCATATATACATTATTGCTGGACTGAACTAAAGAACTGTACAAAAGTTTGGAATAGCTATCATGCTTTAGAATTGGAGGATCATCAACCACTTGATACCATGGTTCGCAGCCTGCTAGCGGAGAAGAGAAGTGTTTTACCTCATCACGCAGCTTATTATCAGATGAATTCTGCAAAACATGGGATGGTACATGTAATTCTTTGAAAGCTGGCTTAGATGGCACTTGACAGATTTGCGCTGACTGTTCTTTTTCTTCTTCAAATATCTCAGATGGCTGCAAACCCAATGGCAGGGAATCCAGTTGGATTATCTGGTCACATGCTGCCACTTCTGAGTCTTCCTCAATCTGACATTCACTGGCACTTTGGGGCTGCAAATCTAGTGGTGATGCTTTAGGAGCAGGGCCTAGATTTTCCTCTAGCTGATCAGTAACAGAATATGGTGACACTTGATTGTTAACGGCATGATAATTATCCCTAATAAACTGAAAAGACTTGAAACAAAATGGTAAAGCTCCTTCACTGAAATTAAAATTTTCTGCCTTTTCCTCCTTTTCTTCATAGCTGAAATGGGCATGCTGATCATTGTTTTCAGGCAGCTGATCCTGAACTATGCTCTCTGCAAAAATAAGATGTAACTCTTCTGCAAGACTGATTTGGTCGTTAGGCTCACAGTCATCATCATACTGATCATATTTGGGCAGACAGTTGAAAGAAGAGAAGCTATTATATTCATACATTATATCAGGAGACTGCTCCATCATGTATGGCGGTATGAATATGTCATCTGTTTTGTAGCTGGTTTGTTTATGAATATCATTACCTTCCTTTTGCAAAACAGATCTGTTCTGGCGCTCTAAACATTCAACTTCTATTGTGCACATCTGCTTTAATTCCTCTGCTTTCTCTAAAAAGATGTCAAGTTCATCCTTTTTTTCTGCTTTCAACTTCTCCTCCCTAACTTTCAGATTAACCTCTACATCTACTGTCATGTTCTGCATCTGTTGCATAGTAGAGGGGCTCCTTTCTCTCAGATGAAATTCCATTTCTAGATCAAATGCTGTTGGATAATGTAATAGGGCCAAATCAGGGGGAGGTCTTATATTCAATGGTATGGAATGATAAACTTGATTGAATCGGTCAGAAAACTGCTGAACAGATTCATTTGGAATTCTTTTTAACTGATTATATTCTTCTATGAGCACGAGGAAATTGACTTTGATCATCCATCTATCAAGGAAGAGTTTGAATAACTGCTGGAGATTTGAGATGCTTGCCTCAGGAAATGCTTTAAACCAAGTCCTAACTTCACTTTGCAAAGAAAGGGCAAACAGCCTAACACTAACATCCTCATCCTCCACTTCAAAAATGTTCAAATAATCTTCAAAGGCCTGAATATGCTTTTGAGCAGTAACTCCACTCTCTCCATCAAATCTTGGGAGATACATGGGATGATTTTTGGGCAAAGGATTAAGCACGGGAGGAAGAATGAGTGGTTTATATCTATCAGGAACTTTACGAGGTACGTGATTGTGTACAGGGACTAAATGACTGGGTTCGGTATGAACAGGGATAGGATGATTTGTTTTGACAGTAGTGTCCTCCTTGACTATAAGGTGAGCATTAGCAACATTTAAAGGATGTTGTTCGGGTGTGCAAGGAGGGCTTTCTTCAACATTTTCTACGGGAAAAACATAAAAGTCAAGTTCAAACAATATGTACAACAAAACTTTATGGAGGAGAAAGAACATGACCTCTTGGATAATAATCCAGGTCAAAAGCCTGATCTGCTCATAAATTTCTTTTGGGTTCATTTCTCCAGTGGAGTCTTTATTATGAGGATGATGTGGAGTCGCCAGGTGGATAAATCATCTTTGAGGTGTCTGATCTCTGTCCACCATCAAAGATCAGAACTTAAACTTTGGAAAAGTAGTTCTGAAGGTCTGGGTCTTCCCAGTGGAGCTTTCCAACTTTCTTTGTGAAACTATCTGAGGAAGTTCCCCAGTGGAGTCGCCATTATGTTATCACTCAGGTTGTCCTTAAGCTCCGGAAAAGGATATGGCCGAGGTAACCACAGACCAACTTTGGACTGCAGGTTCTAGCCAACCTGCAATCAGAGAGGGCTCTCTCTTTTAGGTTTAGCTTTGTTTAAAATGATTTTAGGCTAGTTATTGATTTCAGGGGTTTTGTTTTGTTTTTGGTGGGAAGGAAGATGTCTCAAGTAGAGAGGCAAAACATAGTCTGGTAAGTTTCAAACCATTGGGCGTGGAGTCGAGGAGAGGGACTGCTGGTGCGTTTTCTTGGTCACAAGAGAAATAAGAAGCAAGGTAGCTGCTCATGAAACAACACTTAAAGCTTAAAAGGATGGAAGGAGGGATAAGGAATGAGAGGCAATAAATAATCTCTCACTCGGCTTAAAAGGGGGAAGGTGAATGAGCTCTGTCTAGGAGCAATTAAGAATTCCTAGACAACTGTCAAAGATGAAGGGATTAGGGGAAACATGAGCCATATGGAATTCATATTCATTACTAACCCAGATGAAAACATAAAGAAATAGCAGAAAATGAGTATAGAGGGTGTTTAAACCAATTCTAGACTATTCTTTCTTTCTACTATTTTAGACGGTATATCAATGGAAAAACAGAGGTAGGAAAACTTATTGAGTCATGTTGCAGCACAAGAATTCCAAATTCACTTCTTCAAAACCATTAGACACAGAGCAGACAGTCTTTCCTCCAAGCCTTTCAGCAGTCTTTGATTACAGAAAACATATCAGGTATACAGTGCGAGTCTCCACTGAAGACTATCAACCAACCGACCCTTAAAACAATACAGAGGGTGGTATATATAGGGAAGATTTATCCAAAATTTATCTATTGCAGCCGACCTAACAGGTCTGACAGAAAACTAATTGCTTTAACCTAATCTTATCCAGAAATAAATGCCAGAAAAATATCTTTGAGCTATGCTGGGGGCAGCTGTAACAAGATGAGTTGACGTCTGTCCTGGTGGCTGTGTGCTGTTCATCTCTTATAACTGTGCATTGGTCTTTGCACCCTTGCTGTTCGGCGGCATTGAATGCTTCTGACTGTGATTTGAGAGCTAGGACGGGCTGATGATGCCTGTTTTGACTTTCTGGGGGGCTCATCAATGTTCAGGTGCTTCGAGCCCCTAAAAAATCTTCGGCTGATACTCTTTGGCTCTCCTCCTTCCTCTGATACTCTTTGGCACTAAATTGATGTTGTTCTGGCGTGCTGTGGGTCTCATTCACAAATTAATGGCCGCTGTTCGGCCTCTGTTTCTTTCAAAATTGTTTTCTGCTCCTTCCGGCAAGCTTTGCGAAGAAAAATGGGTCATTCGGCGCCTTTCGGGCTTGCTGGGGGCCGCAGAATGAAAAGATTCCCTGAAGATTCCCCATTCAAGCCCAAAAAATCTAGCGATCATCAAAAACTGCCTCAAAATTGGATTCCGGGGCCTCGAAGTGCGATTTTCGCCTCTGCGCCAAAAACTGATGATGACGTCAGCATGACGTGACGTTGTACAGCGGGTGACGTCAGCGATGACATTAGCATGATGATGTGGCGGGATGACGTCAGCATGACGTCATCATGTACGAACGGTGACGTGGCATAACACGTGGCAAGGGGCCACGCAGGCAGATGACTGGACATGTGACTGGGCAGAGGGGGGTGAGGTAAGCGGTGACTGTGCAGGGGGTGACGTATGCGGTGACGTCACCGGGCAAGAGGCAGTAAGCGGTATTGTGGCGCACCACCTTTGGGGGAGAGCGGTTTCGTGAGGGGGGCCTCCGCCACAGCCCAGGAGCTGACGCGTGGCGGGAGTACAGCGGCAATACCGCCCATCTCCCGGACACTAAAGCTCGGGCAGCTCGAGGATGGGACGACCCACCAGCCATTGATCTGCTGGGCAGATAATCCGACGGCTGGCGGCGAAGGTAATACGGCGGGGGAATATTCAAAGAATATTCCTTTTTTAATAATGCGCGCGGTGGGTTATAACTTAGGGAACGGTGGATTATGAGGGTTAATAGGGGCGGGGTTAATATTTTACACGAAAAACTTTGGGTTAGGGGCGGCGAAAGGGGGTTTGCGCGCGGAGTATGATATTTACATTTAGGACTTAGGGAAAAAAGGGGTAAAACATGGTTTTTTGAGGGTTTTAGGGCTAGGGGGGAGGTTATTAATCTGGCCAGGTGTCAGATTAATCCCTGCTATGACTCGGATGGGCTAAAAACAGCCCCAGATGGACTATTTTTCCCCGGATTTATAAAAATATGGCTATATTGCCAGGGAGGGGATATTTACATAGGGGGGTTATATGTACATAGCTTTAGTAGGGGAATGGGAAAACTGATAGGGAGTTATATAATACTGTTAGTAGTTAATATGAAGGTGACTAGCAAGCGCTAAGGTCAGGGACCTTAGGCAAATTTTGGGGAAAAGAACTTGTAGAGAAATGAACTCCTTGAGTGAAGCAGATCTTCACCAAGGCAACTGATAAGTATGATGAGACTAAGAGGCTCAAGCAGATCTTGACCTCTTTGGGGAGTTAGTAAGTGACTTGGGAAATTAGAAGAAGGGGGAAGTTAGTGATGTCCAGTTCTGAGCTCCTTTGAATAAAACTGCCTGCACTGATCTGAAAAGATAAAACAGTTTGAAACACAAAATTGATCATCAATCATCATTCTGCAACCACAGCTACCTACCCAGCCTACTCACCTAACATTTTTTTCTTTTTCTTTGGGTGCATTTAGACTTGCAGACCCAGATTTACAATTTTCTTTTGAATTCCTCCTATCTAGATCTATACTTATTTTTGCCAGGGCCCAGATTAAACAGTTGGGTCCCTTTGATTCTCTACCTATCTATAAATCTGCCAAGATTAAACTGTTTGGACAAATATCATTCTCTATATTCTAAAACAGGAAATTGAAACCTAGGGAGGCCAGGATTTAACTGTTTGGCCTTCCCTTAACTAAAAAACTTATCAAAAATGGAATACAACAGTGGCATTTGGACCAGCACACTTTCATTGCTTCTTGTGGAAATATGGAACACTGCAGATTGCAGAGTATGACATATTTGGCATGTAAAAATGTCAATCATGAAAGATGAATACTTGCTGCAGCAGGAGGCTAACAGAATCAACAGTGGTTGAGTAAAATATTTCTAGAGAGAATTTATTCATCGGCTTCTTCCATTTTTTTAGATTCAGAGGGAGAGATTTTCCAATTTGATTTTTCTCGAGGAAGCCAAGATTATTTCTAGTGCATAAGGGATTATGGAGGCCCTATTAACATGCACATGTGTTGGAGAAAGAGGTGATTTCTAAGGTTGGTTTTCTCTAGGGAAGTCCCAAAGGTCAAGCCAAGTTAGTTTTTGGAGGAGGCTAAGTTTTCCAGAGGCAATGTTGGCCAAATTACTTCAACCAGAGCCACATGTGTGGGTTGTACGCACTTGCAGAGAGAAACCAAATTATCTCAGGGAGGCCAAGTTATCTTGCAGAGGGAGGCCAAGTTCATTTTAGGTGATTTTATGTGGTGGTAGTTGAAGAAAAATATTTGTTGAAGCTTTTCTAGTTTACGACAAGCAATTGTGATTTGTTGAATAATAATAACAAAATCCTCATCTGCTGCACTTATTTTCCCTTCAGAATTTTTCTAGGGACTAGTGTCCAAAAATATCGACGTTAAAATTTTGTGTCTGTGCATTGTTTTATCAATTCCTGTTATTATCGGTGAAAATTGCAATAGTGATTTTATTCGTTATTTTCGTAAGAAAAAAAATAATCTACATAAGGTAGACGAATAATTTCCAGTAACTGCAATTAAGGAAATTCCACACATTCAACCATCAATATGAGTTACTACTCAACCCTTCTAGAGCCTTCTTCATTGTACCCATCTAGCTACCCATATTCCATGAGTGATAGGGGTTGATGTGGCATCCTCTCGAATTATGGTGCTCAATCATGATAAATCAACTTCTCGACGACATAACTTTTGCATCTAAACTTTGATTGACATGATTCTTGCTTCATTGGAAAATTCATTGAGTGTACAATATCTTCACAAGGTTTGAAACTTAAATAAGGAATTCTTGTCCACAAAAAACATCATTTAAGGACTCAAACTTGCCCTGAAAGTTTTTAGATGCTAATTCTCTAAATTGGGTCCCACTGATAAAATTTCTTTTGTAAATTCATTATTTCATTTTTTCACTTTAAAAACATCGAGATGGATGAAATTTTTTATAGCGATCTAATCTGAATCACTCAACCCCCCACCCCCTTCCCCTAAGTCTATCGATTTAGGGCCCTACCTAGAATTTTTTTAGCTCAATTTTTCTCATATCTTCATTTATTAATCATGTTCTTCTAGTATTTAATGATTGACTATTCCTTGATAGAATGTGTGCAATCCCCATCTAATTGCTTGTTGTTATAATCCATTTCATGTTGTGGTTATGATTTAGCAGTGTACTAGTTTTGTTAATCATGCTTACAATAAAGATAGGCCAATTGCACATTTCATATCTGTATGTGTTTTGCACCTCCTAGTTCTTTTTCTAAGCCTAACCTATGAAAACTTAAAAGTGTCAGATGTTGTCACCCAGGTTACTTGTAGCATTCATAATACATAAATTAGTTTTGAATTTTTTTTTAGAAAAGAATTCTTACTCCAACCAAATACTAATATCTAATATTCCAAACATTGATTGGTTGTTTTTACAAAATGAAATATGACGCAGGAGCATACAGCTCAGTAATTTCATTTCATTTTAGCTAACTTAGGGGGTCTTGTGTTTTCAAGGAAGTTGGATTCCTATGTATGTAATTATTAATGTTTTAAGTGATTAGAATATGAATTAATTAGATATTGTGAGGATATTTGTAAATGCTCTTGAATGTAGGAGAACATGAGTGATGATGAATGATGATGAGAGAGTTGGAAATCAATTGTAACTCTTAGACTAGAAAGTGGTGTCATGATTCGTGGAACTAGAGAGGATTCTTAGGGATTAACTGGAGTTAAAAGTGGATTTAGAGGATATTCAAGATTTAGTTCAGCAGATTAAGGATCTGAACCAGAATTGGTTAAACAGAACCTTTTGTATAAATGTAAGCCTAAAAGGCATAATCAAGGGTTAGATAGGCAATCAGAGTTAGAGTGAGATTAGATAGGTTTGACTGTAAGCCTATGGGCAGGAAAGAAAGGCCATTGATATTGACAATAAGGCCGAGGAAGAAATTCCTGTGTAAATGTTTGTTTATTAATAGAGAGAACTCGATCCTGAGTTTGTGTTATGTGTAATTGAATTATAATTTGTGTGTGGACTAGAGTAAATCTGTGTAACATAGGTTACAGGTCTGCAGAATCAGAGAAGGAATAACGAAGAAGTTTGTTACGTGGTTGTACACAGACAACATTGGAGAAAGCCTTTAATGTTACAGTGAAGGTGAAGGAAGCATAAAAGCGTGAGCGAAGATCGAGATCTGAACAAATGAAGATCGTAAGGCGAAGGAAAATACACAGGTAGAAAGCCGAATGGGCTATTACACAATGAGAAATAGAAGAGCGTAATAGTGCATAGGAATCTTTGGATCCGTTAGATCAATGAATGAGAGCAAGGGAAATAGACGGTTAAGATTAAATCGTGCAAACAAAGTCAAGAAGATGAACGACGAAGATTAAGCGCTAACCCTTTATTAAGCTGAGTTTCTTAAAAGGTTTGAGTTAAGCACATGGGCAGTTTCTAAAGACGAGAACTAGTTTCTCGCGCACCCTAAAGGTGGTAAGCGGTCTTTCAAAATTTCACACGATTCCATTTAGCGGCCGACACATAGCACCTGGTGGAGAGAGAAAACCACTTTTCTCGCGTGCCTTCATTCTGATATCGGTCGTGTTTAATTTTGTGCGAGATTGCGCGATGACCATTGGATCAAGCGGGATTGATCAATGGTGGGAGATCAACCAAGCTTGTTGGCAATTGGGTGACGCGACAGCCATTAGATTGGGCGGAGTAGATCAACGGTAAAGATCATTTGGGAGAGTTAATGATCAGGTGACGCGATAACCATCGGATCGAGGAACGAGATCGACAGTAGGGATTACACGCGCTAAAGAGAGCATCGAGATATGTGCAAAGATTTGAAGAATGGTGGAAAGGTAAGGTTAAGTGTGATTTATGAGATATTTCTATTATATGGAAACTATAATAGAAATAAGCAGAGTTAATGTTTTTCGGGTTAAGTTAAGAATTAACCAAAGTTATGAAAGGTTGTGTAAGGTTCCACTTAAAGGTTTATTGAAGGTGTAGACTTTGGTTAGTCAAATGAAACATTTCCGCAAGAAGTTAATTAAAGAGAGTTAAACCTTAGGATAAGAAAAGTTTACCAAAGTAAGGAATCTTTGGAAATTCTTGGGATACACATAGTGTAACATGCATACGACATGAATTTTGTATGCATACTGTGGATATATGCGACTTAGGCTGCATCATTGGGATATATACAGCTTAAACTGGCATCAAAATATGTTAACTCCTAATTAATAACATGTAACATCAATTCATAAATTGAAAACCTATATATCATAAATTCCATAGAAATTAATAAAATTTAATTTAATTAAATAACCAGAACAAAGTCCAAACTTTTATTAAAAAATACTCTTTATACATCATTTCAAGTATTAGTTAAAAAAAAAAGAATTTTCACTCCCAAAATAGACCTATTATACTTTTTACAAGCTTATAAATCTTATTTACTTTTTACAAGATTATAAATCAATGTCTGTGAAGTGAGGTCCAAAAATACTTACTCTCCATCTTTTTCTTTTTTGGTCAAGCAAATCTCATTGATGAAAAAGTTTTGAAAATGATTAAAATGAATTTATACAACCTAGTAGGGGTAAACATAACATTTAACTTTGATATCATATGAACAATTATGAACATTTAAAAATAAAATTATTAAATTGCACTCCTCTAGAAACCAAAAAAAAATCATTTTTATATAGAACTCAATTTATTAATTAATTGCAAACAAAATATATAATAATACTAAAAAGAAATAAAATTAAGTTTCATTATGACATGTTTTTAATTTTTCACGAGGACAAAAGTAATGTGCATTGGGAGACAATAGGGGAACAAAGCTCAAGATGGACCCCACCAGGGTTGGAATTTGGATTCTTCATTACCCGTCAAACAATTTTTTTTTGACATTTTGGGTCTTTATGTTACCCGTCAAGGAAGGAACGTTATGTTTAAAATTTTTCCCTTCAATCATAGTGTTTTGATATAAAATTGACCCTTCATTAATAAAGCTTTAATTAAAAAAATACTTTTCAATCACACAACTATTTTAATTTTTCTCACAGATTTATAATAAGAAAAGAAAAAAAACATAACCATAATTAAATGATTTGTTGAATCATGAAGGTTGTTTTACTCATGGATGGGATCCACAATTTCCATATCATCCAGATTCCACTTATGAGTTACTCTTCCAAAGACATGATACAAAAATTATGGGTATATCTAGAAATCTATTTTACTCACGCCCAACTAATTGTTATTGCAATCATTCTGCTCCTATTTCAATATTCTCAATTTGGATTTCTATTAGATAATTTAAATGTTGCAATTTCAGTAAAAACAAATGGATTTGTTTCACCAATATGAACCAATAAAACTTCCTAAAAATAAATTTCCATCTCAAAGACTTTGAAATTGACCAAAACTATTTTTGACATTCCTCTCCACCATCATAATCACATGGAATTAACCTAAAAGCTGAATTTTTAATAAAACCAACACAATACATGAACTTAATTTATTTAAATATAAATAATATAAACTTAATATATTTAAATAAAAACAAATATATTAATGTAAATTCCAAATATTACAACACTTAATTATTGATCATCAAATATTCACGTATAACTTTAAATAATATGAACTTAATTTATTTCCATAAAAACAAATATTATGGCACAAATTCCAAATATAACATATTACAAGGCTTAATTATTGATAAGTCAATAAAATATATTACGAGTAAATACGTGCGATCAAATTCCAGAACTACTGCCATGCATGTTTTCAGCGGTTTGAGAGGGTAGTAATGAAGTTTTCGTTAAAAAGTGAACCGTCAAAAATATTTTTTATAACTTTCAAAACCCATCGCAAAAAATGGTTTCTTTTAATTTTTAAACGTAAAATACGATCAAAATGTCTTATAACGGGCTTTTTGCCCATCAAATTCCAACCCTGGACCCCACTCACATCTTCAGATGACATCAGCGCATGTCACCCTTTAATTTTTATGATATATTACTCGTGGCACCCTTGAAAACTTTTATAAGGTGTCCTTTTAAATTATAATTTTGTGTGGCATTCAAAACATTTGTTGGTTCCTTTGGAAACTTGTGTGTCATTTTCACAAGTATGCCTTGTGAAGGTTTTAAAACGGAGTCCTCTAACGAGGGGAGGAATTGCCTGGTCGGTCAAAAATGGTTGGAATTTGAGCAAAAAATTTCAAAAAATCTTTTAAAGGCAGTGTTTGAATTGTGTTTTTGATGGTGGAAATGGATTCAACACCATCAAAAACGTCTAAGACACCTAAAATTTTGAATTTTAACAACTATAACTTGGATTTACAAAAATCCTTGCTGGATTTTCTTTAAATATAACCGGAATTTCCAAAAATTTCCTAGCAACTCCTCCGCCTCGTTAGACTACGCGTTTTAAAACTTTATTCGACCCTTTTTAAATGTTTTATGGCACATAAATTATTATAAAAAACCGTGCATTTGGCTCATTTAAAATATTTTTCAGTTCTTTTAAAGTGTTTTGTTAATGTAAATTAAAATTCCATTTACATGGTTTATGGGTTTTGGATAGACGGTGATTGGGTGTTTTGTTAAGGCATTTCTTGATGTGAAGTTTGGGTGATATATAGGGTATGATGAAGATGTAGTCTTACCAAGCTTACAAAAAACTTATATGGTTCACGAGGTTTTGGATAGATAGTGATTGGGTGCTTTGTTAAGGCACTCTTTGATGTGAAGTCTCCGGTTCAATTCCCTACCCCAATAGAGGTGATATATTAGACATGATAAAGATATAATTTTACCAAACTTACAAAAAAAATTCTACCCACATAATTACCGACCCATTTTTAAATTTATATTGACGTATTTTAAGACTATTTTCCATCTATTTCTAATTTTTATTTACCTCATTTTAAAAAAATGACTCATTTAAATAATGACCCGAATATTATGCATCAAATATTTTAGGAAATTTTGTTTGGGTGAATTTTAAACGTTTGTCGATCCATTTTTAAGTTTTTCGCACCATAAACATTTGGTCACTTTTAAAACTTTTCCTTGTGCATTTTTGGTCGGATTTAAATATTTTTTTACTGTTCGAACAAGAAAAAACCAATAGTTTTATATTGATATAATAAAGCATTTACATCTTTTAAAATTCATCAAAATATTAAATTATATCGTAATATTTTCATTTTACTAAAACATTCCAAACACTAATTTAAATATAACATATAGATTATAAAGAATTCTCAATATTAATCTATCAGATTTATAATAATATGTTTTTAGATTTATTAATCTTAGGGTTTATATTCTTATGGTTTAATATTAATGCTAGGGTTCAATGTTATTCCTTTGGGTTTATAGTTCCTTGGGTTTTATAATATTTATCTTAGGGTTTATATCCCATGGGTTTATAATATTAATCCCTTGGGTCTATGACAAATATTTTCTCAATATGGAAATCAATCATGGTCAACCATGGTCAACAATGATCAATCATGGTCAACATTGGTCAAACATGGTCGACCATGGTCAATTATGGTCTACCATGGTCCAACGCCACATTGTGACAAAGATTGTCTCAATATGAAAATCAACCATGGTTTATAACATTAATCCTAAGGTTTAATATAAATCCCTTGGGTTTATAATCATGGTCAACCATGGTCCAATGTCGCATTGTGACAAATATTTTCTCAATATGAAAATCAATGATGGTCAATCATGATCAACCATGGTTGAACATCACATTGTGACAAAGATTGTCTCAATATGAAAATTAACGAAGGTCAACGATGGTCAATCATATTTGTTTTAGGGTTTATAATATTTATCTTAGGGTTTGTATGCCTTAGTATTACAATATTAATCCCTTGGGTTTAATACCATTCCTTTGAGTTTTTAGTTAGTGCCTTGGGTTTATAATCTTAATCCATTGGGTTAATTAATCTAAGCATTTATATTCCTAGGGTATAATATTAATGATATAATTTATAATATTAATCATAGGTTTAATATAAATCCATTGGGTTTATAATATAAATTCTTTGGGTTTATAATATTAATAGTCGCTTACATTTATAATATTAATCCCAAGTGTTTATAATATTAATCTCTTGGGTTATCTATATTAAGCCCTTGGGTATATAATATTAATTTCATTGGGATTATAAAGCCAAGGGAATACTATTAAATTGTAGGAATATGAAGGTTTAAATTAATAACCCAAGGGAATAAAATTAAACCCTAGAAATATTTATGCTTGGGTTTGTAATATTAATAACCTAATGGGTTTTTAATATTAATTGTAGGGGTTTTTAATATCAATTCCTTTGTTTTAGTATTATTCCTGTAAATTTTCAATATTTACTCCTTGAGTTTATTAATTCCTTGGTTTATTGATCCTTTGGGTTTATAATACTAATCACATTGGTTTCTTAGTTCCTTGGGTTTATAATATTAATCTCTCTTGTTTCTTAATTCCTTGTGTTTATAATATTAATAATCCATTGGGTTTATGATTCCTTGAGTTTATAATCTTAGAATTTTTTATATTAATCTTAGATTTGATATATTAATATATTAATTTAGCATATTAGATTTATAATATAGCATATATTAAGTTGACGCCTATGGCGTACATCAACCACATTTATTAATGTGGTTGTGCTAATGATATAATAAATCATTTACATCTTTAAAATTCATCAAAATATCAAATTATATCATGATATCTTCATCTTGCTAAAACATTCCAAACACTAATCTAAATATAGCATATAGACTATAAAGAATTCTTATCATCAATAATAAATATTGAGGTCACGGTCACACAAAGAAAAACCAGTATCTTTGAAGAGCCTTAGTTAATAGGAAACTACTCGTGATCGACTAAACATTCAGCTCGAAATTCATCCACAAAGATTGTGCTCATTTGAGTCATCAAGCCTTTTTTAAAAGGGTGTCAGCATGCCCATTCAATTCCCTATAGATATGTGAAATGTTGATGGATCTGAAGGATTTGTAGAGTTGTCTAACCCTCTGTTTCCAATGACCAAGAGTGGCTATGTCCAAAGAAAAACTCTCATTTATCCATTCCACCACTACTTTGGAATCCCCAAAGACTTGTAAAGAGTCCAAACCTAAGAATTTAGCATATGATAAGACTCCCCACAGAGTTGATAGCTTAGCTTTCATATTGGATCCCAGACCACACCCCCATAAAAGATTAAAAAAATGTTGTTGCTCCAAATATATCACTCTACCACAGCCACAGATATTAGAGCTAGCAGCCCCATCAAAGTATGTTGAGGGAAAGTGACCCATCAAAATAGGAGTATATAAAATTATGAGCTTATGAGGACGTGTTCTAGGACCCAACTCTAAAAAAAAAACTTGTTATCTTAGCATTGGTTCTCTTGATGACCAGTTCTTTGTCCTCAAATATTAAGCAATTTCTTGTTCTCCAAATCCCCCAGGCAATGTAAATAGGGAGTGTTGCATACTCCGGATTGGTAAACATCCAGTATTTCAAACAAATCTCCAAATTCTCCCCATTCCAAAAAGAAAAAAATAATTAAGTCCTTCAGAACTACTTTCTAGATAACCAAAGTAAATGGGCATTGTAAAAAAAAATGTGATATGTTCCCCTCCTTCCTCTTGCATAATGCACATCTACTCGAGCCACTAAAGCATTTTTTATAGAGGACACCAACATTGCCAATTTTTTCTCCTGCTAGACCGTATAGATCTAATAAAGTTGTCAATCTCCTTAATGTAGTGAAATCATATATCATCAATAACATATGGAAAATATTAGAAACTATTGATCCTACATGGCAAACAACTTTCAATTTATTGCATTTGCAACATGAAATTAAGACATTTATGGATTTGGTTAATAGTAATCTTAAGCAAGATAAGAAATTCATTGATAATGATTTAGTTACTTTTAGTCATAGGATTGAATTACTCTCTGATATAGAGAAAGAAAACAACGGACTTCTAGATACTAATCGAATAAAGCAAGGGGAAGTTGGATGGTTTGAGAGAAACATACACTACAGGACATCATTTTTGAATGTGATAGCATAAACACTAGAAGAGGTGATGTCTTTCTGAAGGCGATAAATATTATACAGGACCTAAACGGTCAATGCATCATATACAATTATGAATTAATTTCAAGAGACATGCTAAAAGCTTAATTAGAAAAACTAAATAGTCAAAGGTAACGAATTTTGATGAGATCACCGATTTTACTACAGAAGAAATTACCAAATGGCTATTTACTTTTTTTAGAATCAATGATGAGAACTTTGTCTTGGTTGCGTAATTGCAAGAAGAGTCTAGAAAAAATTAAAAGGAAATATTCAATAAAAATGTCAAATTTGAGATTACAATTGCTCGAGACAAAGATTTCATTAAAACTACAGTGGAATAATCTGTTGAAGAAATCGTGAACCTGATAGACATGTAATAGATACACAGTCACGATGGACACTTTTACATATTGTAAGTGTTCTCAAACCCTTCAACACTTGATTTTATGTTTACTAGTATTAGATAATTTAATTTTGTTGATTATGTTACCATGACCATAACTAATTCTTGTATATCAATTTATTTATTTATTTATTTATTTTTATTTTTTTTAATTTATTTATTTTTTAATTTATTTATTATTTTTATTATTTTATTATTTTTATTTTATTTATTAATATTACTATTATTATTATTATTATTATTATTATTTATTATTTTATTTTATTTTATTTTATATATATATATATATTATTTTTTTTCAAGATGTCTTTTTCGTATTACGGTTCCAATCCTAATTCCCATTGGGACAAATGCATTTACTTTTACAATTTTGTATCAAGGTTTTCAATTCGAGCTATTACAGTTTTGAGTCTATTCAACAATTTTGTTTTTATGACTATGTTTTGAATATGATCTTGTATATATATGAATTATAGTTATGTTGATTGGCATTTGAATCTGGATATATTTGTTGTTACTATAACTATATTGCTTACTCTTCACTGCTTCTCAAGCACAAATATGAGTCTATACCAATTTTATGATAATGTTTTGCATAAGTTTTCGAACATATTCCTTGAGTCTTTCTATTATATCCAATGTTGTGTTATTGATTAAAACAAAAATGAACATTTGACAATAGTTTTGGATAATTGAATTTAGCCTTCTGTGATCCATATTATGAAAAGTAAGAAAACTTTCAGTAACAATCACATCAGAAGAGTTATGTCGACGTGTTTCGAACCATCCGATGTGTTTCATCGTCAGGAAAAGATGAAGAACAAGATCTTGGCATCAAGTTAAATAGATGAAGATAAAAGATTTTAGCTGTTTATGATATAACACTTAGATTTGACTAAATAAATAATATTTCCATATAAATAAAATGATTAGATTTCGCTAAATAAATAATATTTTAATATAAAGAAATAATTGTTAATATTGAATTAAAGAAACTTATTAATCAAAAGGAAATTTTAATGAAATGAATATCTAAAAATAAAAATAAAAATAATATTTAGTTCAAACCTATATAATAATAATAAAAAAACAATTAATAAATCAATAAAATAATATAATATAATAAAAATAATCTTTGGGTCAAACTTAAATAAAAAACAATTAGCTCTAAAAAGTTAAAAATAAATAATAATAATAATAATAATAATAAATTAACTAAATAAATAAATCAATAATGAAAAAAATAATTAATTGTTTATTAATAGTCAAGATAAAGATACAAATAGATAATTAAAAATAGGAAATTATATATATAAGAAGAAATGGCAGGAATATAACAACTGCTAATTTTCCAGCCATCGTCTCTATTAAGATTGTTTGGCCTCCTTTCAATCTCTATAGCTTCCCTAAACTTATCATGATGGAAATGATCTATCTTAGCAATGACTCGGGCGTCTTCAATGCAGATGTGGTGTTTTGTATTTTGCACATGTTCTACTAATGCTGAGGAGTGAGTCCTCAAGTGTTTGATGTCTATCACATGTTCCTGAATCCTCTGATTTATTAAGCGACCAGTTTCACCAACATAGGGTGTTCCACATGAATAAGGGATTACATAAACACCTTTCATATTCTTAGGGTCCACCAGGTCTTTTACAGATCTTAGGGAACTTTTAATAGTGTTAAGGGGCCTAAAGGTTGAGGGAACCTTGTGCTTTCTTAGGATCCTTGCAATCTTGTCAGTGGTCCCTTGTATAAAAGGAAGGTGTACCCCAGAAAACCGATCATTGGGTTCTTTTTTAATATTGGAACCCTTGCCAACCTTAAGGAAATCCCTAAGACATTGGAGCTTATTATAACCATTATTTTTGAAAACCTTGAGGAGATGGGTTTTCTCATATTCAAGATGAATTTCATCAAAAACTCTAAATGCACGAGTGGCTAAAGTGTTGAGAAGACCCAACTTTTGAGCAGGGAAATGACGGAACTTAGCATGAAGATATTGCTCCATGTGAGCTTTCTTTCAAAATTCTTGGTGTGAGAATGATCCATCGTCCTTCTTTGAAATAAGGACGTTACGAAAAGGAAGGCTACCATTTATTTTCACATTCCATAGTAAACTTTATGGAGCTAGATTGATTATTAAGATGATGCAGAAAGAGATCCAACTTATCCCGACCATGAGGCCAGATGACGTTGGTGTCATCCACAAATCTCTTCCAAAGCTTTGGTTTGTATTGTGTTGAGGACAAAGCTTTGGATTCAAATTCTTCCATGAAAATATTAGATACAACAAGGGAAAGGGGCGAGCCCATGGCAACACCACACGTTTCTTCATAGAATTCCCCTTCAAAGATAAAGAAAGTAGAGATAAGACAAATCTCAACCAATTTAGCAGTATCAGGATCCTTGATATGGTTAATGACCTCAATGGCCTCATTGATCGGGATATTAGTGTAAAGGGAGACCACGTCAAAAATCACAAGAAAATCCACAGGCTCAAACCTTATACCCTTTAACTCATTGACAAGCGATGAAGAGTCTTTGACAAAGGACTCTGTAAGTCCAACAAGGGGTTTTAGCTTTTGGGCTAAATACTTTGCTAGAAGATAGTTTGGCCCTGTTATTGTGTTGACAATGGGTCTCAAGGGAGCTCCCACCTTATGGATCTTAGGAAGAACATACATACTGGGAGTCACAGGGTTACTCTCGATGAGTCTATGGCTCAAGGAGCTAACAGTGCTACTGGATTTTATAACTAGAGCCACTTTTTTAGAGATCTTCTTTAAGAGATTATTATTGAGTTTTCTGTAGGTTCCACTATTACAAAGGTGGTCCAACGCCTATGAAAATTTGGAAAACCCCAAATACTACTACAACAACTGATAATGTTTCTTCTATTTGTTAAATTAATCAAACAAATTACTTGTTGTTTCCTACGAAAAATATCGAAACATATACACTGCAACCTTCACAAATACAATACTGCAGAACAAATAAAAACAATGGAAGAATATATGCACACACACAATGATACATCGTTTTTTTTGGACTAGTGTCCATGAAAAAACCCAACTTGGGAAAACCAGTGCAACAGTTAAGGATTTTATGAGTACAAATCTATGGAAGCTCAAATCTAGCTTTCCATATAGAGAAAACGCCTGACATAAGTCTAGTGAGAAAATTATCACTTCCACTGGTGATCCGACACTAACCTTAGCTCAAGATGAGTTGCTCCTTACTGCCTTTGTGTCACCCTACACAAATTTGTGTCACCCAGCTCGGACTAGCGTCTCTCTCACTCTGTTGATCAGTTGATGCTCTAAAAACTCGATCTTCCTGGCTTCCGGGCTCCCACTCCGACTCCTGCCACTGAATCTTGAATTATACTCAGCAAAATATGGTTCTCCCTCTGAAGCTCTATGCTGCCTCTATGCACTGTGTCAGCCTCTCTGTGGAGTATGCTATCTCTCTTTTATGCACTTACCAGATAATTTGGAAAAACTTCCTTCCAGCCTTACTATCACTGCCCCTCTCTCACTGCTTCATAAGTACTTAATCACCTCCGGCAACACACAGCTGCTATTCTAGAGTTCAATTTCCTAGCAATATTGAATTCTTGGTGGCTCCAAGTGTGTTCTCCAACCCCCATCGAATTTATTCTTATAATCTCTCGTTGAGGCTTCAACGGCCAAGACTAAAATATAATCGATGGCTAATATTAACTAGAAATTGATCCATGTCTTCTTCTAGAATATTCTCACCATGACTTAATTAACACCCTTTAATTAATAATTTTTCCTATGTTTAGACTTAGGTACCATTAAAAAAAGATTAATTATTTTAATTAAGTTGTCTTTAGGTCGAATTTCCAGACACGATTTCTAGGTTTTGGAGAATACATATATTCTAGCCTCTCCACAAAGTTTCGTGGCTAGAACACATCCGATGTTACAAAAATCAAAACTCCCTCATAGCGAGGAATGTGTTCTAGCACTGCAACCTGCTTAAGCAACACCCTGTTTTTGCACCACCTCCTATTACGTTGTTGATGTATGGTTGTTGCTTCCCACCAACTACTGTGCAAATCTAATAAAAATTGCATCCATGTTGCCAGTGGTCCTGCTGAACTGCTACCAACATTGCATCTTCACTGCAACTCCCTCTCCATCTGTTGATGCTGCAACTGCAACAACTGCAATGGAAAAAAAATCCAAAATAGTGAAACAACTATGGTCAGTATGATGCATATGTCACTTGAGTCCTGACTGCTTCTAGACACTGCATTGTCACTAAAACCTCTACATTGCTCCTAACTCTGCTCTATGACAACTACACTACTGCCAACTCTGCATTTCTCTGCCCAATATTTGACCTGCTACTAGCTACTGCATCTGTCACTCTGGCACCTGAATGCACCAACTGCCACTGATCCATCCTGCTACTGCATGTTTTGGGATCCCATAGCAAGGTATTGATTCATGAGGTGGACTTCTTCAAGAATCATGCCCATCCTATAGCTCTCTGGGGCTACAAAACCAAATCACTCCACCTCTCTCCTCGAGGTATCTCGATGATCATGGAAAAATCTTCCTCCAATCTGGAGGATAGCCTATCGATCTCAATGGATGCAGCCTGTTGATCCTGCTTCTCCTCCTTTTCCTTCTTTCTGAGATCACATTGAGTGTTGTAATGGACAAGATCACCACATCTGAAGAATTTCACTTTGGAAATGTCCTTCTTCCTCCTGCGTTGCTCCTGCTACTCCTTAGATGTGAGGGCCACATCTTCCTCCTTCTTTGCTTGCTTCATCCCATTGTTGTTGCTACTACCACTGATGGTTCTCTTCACTAGATATCGCCTCATCTCCTCCTGCTGCATATCATCCCACATAAAATCCCAATCTGGAATTTTTTCTCTACCCAGGATACTCTAGACGAAAATTTTTCATTCTTAAGAAACGTTGTTCATGATTAATCATACCAATTCTATAGGTTGGGGCACTGACCTACTGAAGACAGATGATCCTGGACATCCTGAAGCCTAGTAAGGAAGGGTTCTATACGCTCCCCTTTCTACATCCTTGTGCATCTTAGCTTCTCTTCAAAATACATCTTCCGCTACTTGGAAGATCCCCCGCATAGCGTAGTAAGTGCCTCCCACATCTTTCAAGCAGTATCTTTGTTAGCTGTGTGAGATACCACATGATCTCGAAGCCCATCAAGAATCAACCTCTTTGCTTTCACCATCTCCTTCTTGTACTTCTTAAGCGGATCCACATCTACGAGTACATCTATCACACTATCGATGTAAGTCTTGAGATCATGTTCATCTAGAACGCAAGAAATTCTAGCCTTCCAGATCACATAGTTAGAGGCTCCCTCCAACCGATCTTGATCTCTCAACCTTGCTAATGTCATATCTCTAAAAATGTTGAATTCCTCCTCTTCTCCTCTGCGCAACTTCTTCCTAGCTACTTGTACTCCCTTCTAGAGTGAGAAAATATGCACACAACCATTGCTTCTCTGCTAGGAAAATTCCAACTTCTTGGCTGGAAATCCCCTAAGAAAATAATTCCCTCAGTGTGTGCTCTTCCTTCCTCCTGACACTATTTTCACTAGCAAACTGCTGCAAAATATGCGTCTCAGCTGAAGATATGCTCTACAAGGAAAATATTGATGCTCCCTTATGCCTCTGTTAAGCTTTGATATGGAAAATCTAATTTCTCTATCGATTCACTCAGATAAATAGACCTTTCCTCAAAACTTGACCCTCTTGGCCCAAGGACTATGCTGCCTCTGGGGTTTTGAATTGCTACCTACGTAGAAATTCGAACCTCCTTCTCCTCTTCTGCTACTGATCTCTCTGGCTTATGATCTGTGCTCTAATACCACGTGAAAATTCAGAAAACCCCAATCCTAATGCAACAATAAATAATGTTTCTTCTACTTTCTAAATTAATCAAACAAATTACTTGCAATTTACTACGACAAATATCGAAGCATATACACTACATCCTTCAAAAATACAATACTATGGAAGAAATAAAAACACTTGAAGAATATATGCACACACACAATAATACATCGTTGTTTTTGGACTAATATCCCTGGAAAAACTCAACTTGGGAAAACTAGTGCAACAACTGATGGTTTTATTATTATGCAGAAGTAAATCTGAGTACAAATCTATGGAAGCTCAAATCTAGCTTTCCATACAGAGAAAATGACTAGTAGAAGTCTAGTGAGAAAAATATCACTTCCACCGGTGATCTGACACTGACCTTATCTCAAGATGAGTTGCTCCTTGATGCCTTTGTGTTGCCTCTGTGTCACCCTACCCAGATATGCGTCACCCAACTTGGACTAACGTCTCTCTCACTATGTTGATTCACTGCTGCTATGGAAACTCAATCTTCCTAGCCTTCGAGCTCCCACTTTGGCTCCTGCCACTAAATATCAACTTCTCCTTAGCAAAATACGGATCTCCCTTTGAAGCTCTATGTTGCCTATCTACATTGTGTCAGCCTCTCTGTGGAGTATGTTGTCTCTCTGCTATGCACTCAACGGACTCGGAAAAATTCCTTCTGGCCTTACTATCCTTGCTCCTCTCTCATTACTTCGAAACTACTAAATCACCTCTGAAAACACACAACTGCTACTTTGGAGTTTGATTTCCCATCAATATCGAATACTTGGAGGCTCCAAGTGTGTTCTCCAACCCCCATCAAATTCCTTCTTATAATCTCTCGTTGAGGCTTCAATAGCCAAGACTAAAACATAATCGATGGCTAAGATTAACAATGAATCGATCCATGTCTTCTTCTAGAAGATTCTAACCGTGAATTAATTAATACAATCTAATTAATCAGTTTTCCTAAGTTTAGACTTAGGTACCATTAAATTTTTTTTAATTGTTTTAATAAATTCTGGAATTTCTAGAAACGATTTCTGGTTTTTGGGGAATACATGTATTCTAGCATCTCCACAAAGTTTCGTGGCTAGAACATATATGATGCCACAAAAATCAACACCCCCTCCTTATGGATCTTGGGAAGACAATAGATCCTAGGAGTCATAGGGTTACTCTCGATGAGTCTGTAACACCCTCCTCCCACATCTACGCAAGTAACCATGCCAATCGAGGTAAACATGAGACGAGAGGCTATTATGATCAGATTCGACCTCCTATGTGTCCTTAAGGAAGTCAAATCGACGTAAACATCACACATAGTCATCTAACATTGGCTTCAGAACCCTCGGGAGACATATCATCCACTAAGACAGTGTGCCCCTGGGTACCACTGTTGTTTTGGATCTCGTAGGCCATAACCGTTCTCATGCTATTGGTAAGGCAGCGACCAAAAACCCAAAGTTGCTCTCACAGGCATGTTGGCCAATGACCAAAGACCAAAGTTGCAAGCTCTGTGCCAGTGACCCCCGAATTTAAGCCACTTTCTCAGGCCCAGAGCCTAGGTCACTACCCAGAATGGAATGATAGCTTATAAATAGTAAAAGTACAGGGAAAAATGATGCAAAAGCAATATGCTAAAGAAGACCATTACCAGACCCCTACTAGCCATGACAGTCATTTCGTCAAACATATCATCAACATGTAACCTCTAGGTGTAAACAACATAATTAAGTGTAGGGATCTCATACTTATCTGAGAATTTCTATGAACCATTGTTCCCTCATGTCAATTATTGCATTATCATTTATTAGGTCATAGACACATTATCCATTCATATACAAGTAAAAACATGCTGAGAGCCATACATAGTTGCTGTCATAAAATATACATATAACCAACATAATAGGAACAGAAATACCATAAACATATCAGCCATCAAAATCCATATATATATCAGTACATTTACACATGAAAATCAAGGGAATGAATTTCTCATTAATGAATACAATGAACCAAACAGAGATGGGACTATCATGTTCCACCCAGCCATAGATTGGCTGAGCCAAGCCTCTCTTCAACCAATCACCCCCATGCCATATTCCAAGCATGAATGTGGGACTCATAGAACATACCATAAAACACCAATCAACATGGATGCCACCAGAGTTCTCTGCCTACACCATGAGGAATTTGAGTGTGTCCTAGTCTCTCAGGCTTTACCGCAATCCACATTATGATCTAGGGATCACTAGGCCCTACACCGAGACATACTCTCCGAGCTTTACCGTACATCCCATCTCAGGACTACCAAGACCAATGGAGAGAAGATCCACCTCTTGGCTTTACTGTATATCCTGTCATTCATCGAAAAGGATTCCTAGGCCCACCGAGGCACACAATATGGCTTTACTGCAACCTGCAGTCTGGTTCATGGGTTACTAGGATAGTGGCTTCGTGATCCACAGTCCATTTTAGGGACCACTAAACCATGTGTTTGTCAGTTCAAATATCCACCCTGCTCATCTTCGAATCCAATTCGGCCATCCCACATTAACCAAATGTGAGAACCCATCTCATCAAAGCTCTTAGGAAATGGCAAGGCTAGGTTGAAGAACAATTTCACACCTGGAAAAACCCATGCCATGATGGAAAAGAACCACATGCAATCCCATGCATTCCAAATATGACAAGGAAAATACACATGCAAGTCGATACCTGTAATGAAGCCTATTGTAGCTACTTGATCCTGCCTTTCCCTGCCTGATCTTTGCTTCCTCTTGCCTTCTTTTCCTTTCTTGATCCCATGCCAAAGTACTCCAAAAAAACTCTAAGTATCCAAGAGTATGAGAGAGAGAGTATAGAAAAGAGCTCCAAAACTAAACTGATCAAGCCTTGCCCACTAATCCTCAGAAGGCTTTTTATGAATGAGGCCTTTGTTTTCTTCATTTTCCATTATTCTCCTTCATTTTCCTCCTCACATGAAACTTGTGACCTTTCACCTCCTTTTTCTCCTAATTTCCATTATTTTCAAAAATAAAATGCCAATAAATGCCTCATGCCTTTCCAAATCCTTATCCATTGACTTCGCCAATTTCCTTAGCCATAAACAACCAAATGAACACCCCTAGGATGTCTTGCCCAACATTCAGCTTGGAATAAATGTCTCATCGACTGTGGTTATTGTTTTTAACTTTTATTACATGGAATTTCACCAGGGTTGTTATAGAACCCTGCCCCTTGTGGAACAACGTCCTCGATGTTCACTGACACCTATAACCAACAAGATTGTTGAAAACAAAACATATTGCCCATGGAGCTTTATAACACAGCTCATTGCAGTATTTATAATTAATGACATGTTCAAAAGAAAAACATCATCACAACATGACCAAATAACAACCATACCACATACAGGAGCTTTATAACACAACTCATTACGGTATTTACAATAACCACATATACACATATGCACATTTGCTAAACCAATAAAATAAAGGATATGATGCCTTCATCCACAACAAGAGAATCTAGAGGCCCACACCTCCACCCTCAAAGTAATACCAGGATTCACCTCCTTCCCAGGAAGTCCAAAATCCACTTCCACAGTCAAAGCTACATCCAATGTCCAGTGCTACAATCCTGCGCCACTTGCAATCCTGTTTACTTCCTGACACAAAAATTCAAACTAACATCTTTGACCAAATCATCATGTATAAACATATCACATTAGGTTAGCTCAAACACAACCATCATAGATCAACATCATAAATCACTTGTAACCATCATAAACCATAATCATAGATCACATATAATTATCATATACCATAATCATATATCACATGCACAATAAAACTAAATAAAATGTTGATACTTATCCTTTCATCAATCCTTAGCTTCTACCTTTGTCTTTATTCTGTATGCACTCCGAATAGTTTCCATACCAGAAAAACACCTAGTGTCTTCTCCTAAACCAGGTACACGTACACATAGTGTGAATCATGCACATACAATCACATATTGCATACAAAACCATGCAATATATGCACCTACACCTAACATATAACACATACACCTACACCCGGTGTACAACACAACACAAATATGTACATAGAGTGCAACACAATCAATGCATATGTCACGATACCATGAGTACACAATGCACATACATAGTACCACATTTCCACAACACAGCATGTATGACATGCACTCAATCCCACATGTACACCAGTACCACATGTAAAAAGCACCACTTGCACAACATCACATGTACACAACACCACCTGCACAACATGTACACAATGCCTCATGCACACTGCACCATTGTGCAACATGTACACAATACCACATGTAGACAGTACCACACCCACGACAAGTACATGACACCACATGTACACAGTGCCACGTGCATGACATGTACACATCACCACCTACACACAACACCACTTGTACAACATGTACACAACACCACATGCACACAACACAACTTGTACAATCATGCACACAACACCATATGTAAATAGTGCCACATGTACAACATGCATGCAACACCACCTGTACATAGCATTGCATATCAAACATGTACATAGCATCATATGTACACAACACTGCATATCCACTCATGCGCACAACACCACATGCAATATTCACATAACACTATATGTACCATCTTGTACATATAATTACATAAACAACATGTACACACGCTATATATACACAACACCGCATGTGCACACATCATATATGCAACATGTACAACATATACAACATATGCACAACAATAGTACCACACATCCAAAACCATATTTTCCTTACCAAAAAACCTTGCTTCCAATGTCTTATCCATGCTTATCCTAGCATGCCACTGACCACACTTATTTCACTTTGTTGATGTATCCCTTGGTAAAAATTGTCCATAACATTAACATAGGCATAATACAAGCATATAATATAAATTCTCAATTGCATGATATTGACCTCGTATATTTTCAGTGACTACTCTTCCAACTTGATTTCTCATGAACCAAGAATCTCCTCAGGTCATTCGCCTACATAAGAAATCATTCCTCCACAAGAACGACCCCTAACAACCCTTTCAGATAGTGACATAGATAGATAGATAGATACATACATACATACATATATAAACATCAGCATAATCATGATCATAACATAATTACCAGATATCAAGGTCATGCTTTAAGAGAGCTTCCTTTATTCATGCAACACATGTGCAACATTAAGAACAATCATTCCCAACATAGGCAAGGAATCTGGCAGCTCAGATCCATTTACTTTACCTTTTCATGTTACCTTTCTCATGACTATACTACCAACGTCCATCTACACCAATGGACCCAACCAGTCCAACCGACTATCATAGTATTTATTTCCACTGCACTTACTCATGCATCAAGCTTCATCTATGTCTTACATTACTTGTTGATTACACACAACTTTCCTTGAGGTCCATTAAATTTCCTCTTTCCCAAACAATTCCCAAGACTCAGAACAAAAGGGCAAGCCAAGAAACAATCAAGAAGAAAACCATGGAAACCCAACAACAATATGACACCACGAACAATGTGGCATATCTAGGCACCATTGACACTCAAAATCGCAAATCAAGCGCAACAATTGCAAAATACCAAAAGCACAAGACCAACGACAGACACCATGACTCAATCCCAATGGTTCCCAAGGAAAGCTCAACCTAAGCCTTCTTCCAAATTTCATGGAAATTTCCTTTGCTATGCAATCCCCTGCGTCATGCTACCATAAACACATAACTTTCAGTGCATAAATAAACATAACAATACACTAGTTACCTCACCTTGGTGTGCCAAGAATGTTGCTTGTAACTGAACACATCCACACCATCTCTCAAGGGATGCCAATCCTTTGACAGATCCACTTGTAACTAGAGACTAGATAATATACTTGTCAAATACATGTTCATGAATCTATCACATATCCACATAATGTCAGACAATATTAAGGTTAAGAAGAATTCCTGTATGCAAAACACTCATTCATTTAGAATTAGGGTTTCCAAACATAGCCAAAGGAATTATTACCTAATTCCTTTCTTTTACCTTTACCCTGCTACAACTAAGTCTTACTATGTATTGTCATGTCACCCAATTGTTAGTTATATAAACACATCAATTATTATCTCATCACGCTAATACCAAGAATATTTCTTGCAACTTCTCACACATTTCAACCACATGCTCCAAATATCAATACAATCATATCTATCACTTTAAAATCAACCTTTACCAAGACTAACAATCATGTCATAATCCATAGTCAACTCATAGTCATTAGACATAATGCTACAACTGTCACCTACTACACTCAAGTACATATCAACTGTCTCAACACACATGTATAATTACAACCATATTAAAACAATATCATTGGAACGCATACTTATATTATGAATTTCATCAAACATTCAACCAACTTGCAAACGTACCATGTTAAATAATCCAACTAGAAACCAAACACTCAAACACCAAATAGATGTCATAATCAAATAGTCAAGTACAAGGTAGATGACATAAAGGGAGGAAATATTTTTTGCACAATCAATCTAGTTAGCATGGTATAACTTCACGAGATATTGACTCAACATAAAGAATATCATGATACCCAAAATAGTCACTAGCTAACATGTTTACATCATAAGCTCATAAGCATTTGTTGTTCATGCATAACAATCACATATGTACGATCAGTCTAGAGTACTACGACACCGTATCACAAATATGTCAACTCATACCTGAATATCGCAACCATAACCATATGCATAGTTCAAACCCGGTTAACACAATAGATATAACATCAAGATCTTCAATGTAATGAACATAATCATCATGCATATGATCAATCCAAATTACAACATCAATATCTCAATGAAATAACCCTAAACATCAAGTTACTAGCTTATATCAACAAGAAGTTAACCTATAACATACTCATCAACAAATATAACATAATCATCAAGCTAACTATCATAAAACATCAATAGCAATGCATACAACCACATGTTACTAGCATTCTTGACTATCTGACACATGTGCCTATGACTATACTAATCAACAATCATCTATTATGTATGTAACCATAACATCAAAAGACATGTACATAAACATGATGTATATAAACCTAATGCATGTAACAATTCTTAACTTACTTACATGCATGCCCAACAAACAAAACTGTATGATGACATTCTCTTGCCTTGAGGTCCAATGCTGCAACTTCACTTTGATGATCCGCATCTCCTACTTTACCTCCTTCAACACATTAGCATCATAACATACCAATAGCACCATGATGACCTAAATTGCATAGCATGACTTCACAAGGCATGTTTTACCTACTATTCATGCATAATTATAACCAAGATCATACATGGATAAGGACTGTATATAGACATATAACACACGAGTACAAAACCATATACACATCATTCTAGCTAGAGTCTAGTCATCAATGCATGACCATATCAACCACACAAATCATGACCTCATGCATGACAACAACCATTTCTCCACTGTACTCATTGCCACATGCAACCACCAACATGCATAAGCAATGCATAATCAACTACACATACACATGAACACATGTAGTCGAGCATAAGTGATCAATACTTGTAACCAACCTACAAGACTGATACATGTAATCAAAGATACAAGAATGCAACCTAACATAGAAGGATGTAATCAAGAGACATATAACAACATGTAAACGTCATATAACAATATGTAACTAGTCATATACTCATGATGATGCATTCCACCAAAACCAAGATCAAATTCCTCATGATAGCCTTACTACAACCATGATCAACATTATGAAATGCAGCAAGCACATGAAATTAAAGTGTAAGAGACGCACATATTCATGATGAAATTATCACCAAATTCTTCCAAAATATGCAAATATTTACTAACTCACCTCATCCAATTATTAATAGAGTACATGAACAATTTTATCAATGTTAATCCATTGGGCCAACACTCCAAACATTCAATATTCGTGAAGCACATTAGAGCAAGGAAACTCCACTCACACATCCTCAACATATAACAATTTGTATCTCCATGATCACCTAAACTAAGTGTAAGTCCACTCATCAAACCACCAAACTATTTATTCCCTAGAATATTAGAGTGTTTACCCAAAATGCAAGCAATTCAACACAATTTGCATCGAGCGTCAAGAATAAATCTTTGAAAAAACTTTTTTCCCTTGGTATATAGGTGTAATGATTCCTATTACATGTTAGCATTGTAGTCTCCTTACTAATCTAGTGACCAAGTCAATTAGGAAGAAAACACCCATTTTCTACATATGGACATTTGAATCTTAGGAATTCACTTATTTGGAATGTTTCTAATAGCTCACGTAATTGATACAGGGTAAGCTCCAGGGAGTACATAACCCTGTCGTTGATGATCTCAAGCCTAAACTAAACCCCATACTATGATTGTGAGGAAAATGAATACACTGGGGAATATCTTACATCACATTGTTAGATGTTCTATGAAGACTATAGCCCACTTAGTCTTCTTATAAAACCTAAGATTCTAGTTGTGAAGCCAATCACCAACCCAATATCTAGGATTCTGATGGCATCTTTCAAAAATTTTCTTTGATTATCTAGTATATTTAGCCATGATATAAGAATCATTATCAAATAACCAAATACAACATGTAACATCATAATACATAGTATACCATATATATTTACAACTAAATAATAATAAATCAAAAACAACGCTGCTTTCACTCGCTATTGAACCAGGTAAATAACACTTTAACGCTCTTTCTATTAATGAAATACTTGTAATATTAATAACAAAAATGATCAATTTAACATTTATTTCTTGTTGTGGTTTATGATTCACCCCTCTTGTAGAAGCCTTAGCGACATTGTGAGTACACGAATAGGTCGTCAATGAGAGCTATAGCGGCCATATGAACTAAAGGGGAAGAAGAAGTAACTGATGAAGTCATTTCAGAATTCTTTTCAAAAGTGAAGAAAAAAAAGAAATGATTTACTAGTTATATCATTAGAAACATCACCTACCCTGTTATGAAAACATATTTTTTATGATAAAAATTATCAATATAATTGTTTTGTGTCTATGATTAATGAATGAATGTTATATATTAATGAATTATTGTTATATGTTTCTTTATGCACAAAACCACATATGTTTCTTTATGGTTTTTTTGTTTTACTAGTGTTTATGCATGAATCCTAATTTGTTAACTTCAACTATTTTCCAGTATATAGATCGGGTACTAGCGAATTGGGAGTGATGTGAGGGGGGTGGGCGGGTACATCCAGCTTCACATGGTTGGCCCTATTTAGTAGAGAATAAATTTATATTTGGATAATATTGCAGAAAACTTCCCTCAATACAACAGAGCAACAACAAAGTTAATGTTGAGTTTGTTAATCAAGGGACGTTTGCTCCAATATTAGACTGCTCTGATAAATTATTCTCAAAACCAAGAGGATCTCACTCAAATATTCATGCACTTGAGTCGTTTTAATTAATATTTAGTTATAAAAATGTTTATTAATTTATTTTGTTATTTTAATGATTGTGTACCTACTTTTAACTCAATTTATGTGAGTTTTGGGTAGTTTATTCTCAATTTATTTGTTTTCATCCCAAATTCGACATCAAATCAGTTGAAATGGATCTTTACTAGTAAATTTCATGTATGTTATACAAATCAAGTCAAAATTTTATTATTTTTTCATCTAACTTGTTCATATGAGTCTTCTACCTCGATTACCTTCTCTTGTTTGATAGACCTAGTACTTTTTTCTACATTGATATTTCTAGTCATGCTCCTTGTAAAATTACATTTAGGAGACAAACTCACATTGAGAGAAGTCCTTCTTTTCTTTAATCTTGGTGTTTTTATTCTTGGCATGACAAATTGACTTTTTATATCTAGGACTTCTTATTGAACATGTGTTCTAGGTTCAACCATAACTACTATAGTTACATGTTCTTGAATCAACATGATGTTATTCCTTCTTCGTATAAGCTATATTTTTCTTCTTTTAGAAGAAAAACAGATTTAGGTCTAACTCTAGGGTTTTATCCACTAACCCTAGGGCTTTCTTATCAAGCCTTCAAGACGTCTATGGTTTATAAACCCTAGACTTCCAATTTTTATCGAACCTTTGTCATATGCAAGTTTTCTTTCTAAAATTGAAATGCCAAAAACCATAAAATCCATATGTGATAAAATTAATCAAATGAATATTAGGGCTAATAATCCATTTTATATTTTGTAGGGAAACATATCTCAACCAATAGCATATGCAGGGCATCTTTCAAGTTGGTTCATGCCATCAATACAACATCCTCCTTTCGAACACATTTTGAAACACAACACAATTTTTCCAAAAGAAACATAGGTCCCCAAAACTTCAATCCAATGTATAACACTTCAGTTTTCCAAATAATTTTGGCAAAAGTATGAGAATTTCACATAGTTAATCCCTGACATGCTTGATTAGCTTTCATGTGCAGTTACCCAAGATACATTTTAATAAAGAGGCTTCTTTGAAGCCTTATCAAGCTATGGATTAGCTACCGCAACAATCAATATTGGTTCAGGCTAGGGTCATTAACTACCATGCACCTGACATTTTGATATATCACGACAACCATTGATTTGAATCGCACACGTTCGTTGGATCATATCGCTTGGAGGAAAGGTGTGCATTATAAAAGCCTCATCCACTCACCAAATGTAACACATTGACCATTGGATGGAATGAGCATGGGTCATTAGCTCACGTTAGTAGTTAAAATCACACTGAAATGCATACGAGTTTGGGGGAAATGTGCCTTATCAGTTGTAGGATCAAGGGATTTACAAACGCTTGATGATATTATACGAGGAGATGCGAGTGGATTAACAATGGTTAAACAACCTGATGGGAGGGGTTGGCCCAACCACTGGGTCAATGTGACATCATGCTATTAGGTATTAGGAAAAAAACAATCCCTGAAAAACCACCCATCGATGGGTTTGATACTTCCTATTGAAACTAAGGATATTGATTTTGTGAACATCAACTTTTTCTTTTTAATACTCCATTAACCGTCATATTTCCAACGCAAAAACCATCAAATACACAAAGGTCCTATTGGATTTGACCCTGTATTATGTCGAATATAAAGCTCAGTTGTTAGATAAATTGTCGGGTTTCTGACACAGAAAGGCCAGAAAGGATTTTTAGATGTACAACATGGTCATCGATGCATAGTGCTAGTGTAGAATTATTACGTCAAATTTCAAATGCAGACACGTTTGAAACGGATAGTTGGATGTGCATCTCGACCCTCGATTAGCCATCAGATTTTCTATTGACTATCTCACGCCCGTCATCGGATTCCTATCGATGAATTTTTCAATTCTCTAGTAGAACTATGTCAGACATATGATGGATGTTGCGTCGAATATTTGACAAAATATTTGTCTATTATTTGCCATTTAGCCGACTAGATGTTGGAGAATTTGTATTCAAGTATCCAATGCCCTGTCATTGGAATCCTATCATCGAATTTGTGGACTTTCCAATGAGATTTCATGGGCTATATGACAGACAATTCATCAAATACTAAATAGAGTATTCGTCTCTTGTTGATTGTTTATCTGCTTGTCCCTTAAGAAACTAATTTCTTGGCTGTGTAGAAATTGTGCTTAAGACATTAATGTTTATTGTTTATGTCACTTAGTTGTCAGTTAATTGTATGTTGTATTCTCAAATGAAGGACCTGAAAGACCTGGTTTTTAACCCTCAATACTTAGGTGACATGAAAGTCTCAAAATTTCATTTGATTGTTGAATATGAATGTTGAATGAAGAATTCTAAGAGAAGTCAGAGACAATATGTTGTTTTACATACAATCTACTATCTGTGACACTTAGAGAAGTTAAATACAATATGATGTTTTACACAGAAACTACTATCTGTAACTTAGAAGAATTATAGAGGTAGGAACTTCAAGTATAGGAGCGCTCTTTTAAGGAATTTTAACTTCATTTACATAAGAAAATAAAGACATGCTACTTCATTACCATACTTAAAAGAAGAAGACATATGATGACACATGACAAAGAAGTCACAAAATCATACCCAACAATGTGTGGAAAACTTCTGATTCTTTCATTAATCAACGGTTTTATCAAGAATATAGTGGCCTAGTCTCTAAGTTCTTCAAAATTCGAACCCCCTCTCTGTAAATTTTCCTCTCTTTATACATTATGAGACAATTGGTATTCACCAAAACTGTCAAACTGCTTAGTTATCTCCTAACTGTCTAAAGTAAAAATCACAACATAATGTTACATTAGAGGGTAAAAGACACCTCATTCTCAAGTGTCGGCCGAATAAATCGTTCTTGCGGACAAGACCGATCTCCCTAGTATCAACTAATATCTAGCGACAAGTAGAACAAGCAAATCTACCTTTCTATAAATATTTGCGATTTATAAATAAAAACCAAGAGGTGTTTTAGACCCTACCTTAAGTCCAACGTTAGTTTGTGGCAGCCACGCTTCAACTGTCCAAATGAGTTTCCTTTTAAGAACCTGCAAACACAAACAAGAACACATCAAATAACACCTGCATAGCCAATATAATAAATCATATTCATCATGGTGATCAAGGAATCCATGAAATAAACCATAAGAGACAGCTTCTTGAGAAAAATAAACTTGATTGTATTAACTTTAAACAAAGAATAACTTTACAACCTTGGTGCCTTGATGTTGTACAAGCTCCTCCCAGGGTCCAAGCAAGAATCTCCTCTACTTTGACAAGCTTCACACTCTTCCCAATGAGATCAAAAGGTATGTAATCTCTCCTCTCAAGCTCAATTAGTAAGTCTAAATTCCAACAGCATTTACCCTAAAAAATATTCAACTTTCCACCTCCCTAGTAACCAGCCCAATGCCTCATTTTATAGTGCAGAGGAAGGAAGTTACAGGTCCACCTATGAAGGGATAGAGTCCTCCTTCAAAGGGATAAGCTCCTCACATCAAGGGGTTAGCTCCTTTAGTTATGGGATGCATGAACCTAAAGGCAGCGAACTTGCCACCTCAGGATTCCCTCTAGAAGCTTCCAGAAATAACGCAAAGTGAGTTTTTAAGAATGTACTTGCGCCTTTTTGACTTTTACAGGGGTCCGCACCCATTACACAGAAATAGAGCAGGCAGGTCCGCAGGGGACATGACCAAGAGGTGCGGGACCGCAGGTAATGCTAAGAGAAAGTGCAGAACGAGAGTTTTAGAGATTTTCAAGGACTTTCTCTCATTTTTCAAGGCTTGACATGAAGAGCTGAGGTTTAAGACTTGCATAGGAGGAAAGTATGAGTGGTGATAGACTCGCACTGATTGCATAATTTCATGGTGACAATATTTTGTGCAACAGATTGCCCCGTAAAGTGCGAAGTCTGTAATAGATAGTATTTGTCATCTAAGAAGAGTGAAGTATTTTATCATTTCGAGGATCATCTTGTGGAGAACCTGGTTGGAACCTGTAAAAACATTCAATACAAAATATATATATGTTATCATATCATCGTTGAGGTAGGCATTCCCATACTTAGATCAAAACTGACTAGAAAACTAACTAAACTGCTCTGATATAAGAATGATCTTGTAATACATCATAAGTATAGACATATGTAGACACAGTATGTGCGCAACCATTTGTTTATGAATATTCCACTGTATAATGAATAACAAAATTCCTCGCAACTTGGATGGTGGAAACTAGATCCAAGGTCTTGATTTCTACTTCCCGAAATAGTACGATTCTATCCATGTGAATGAATGTGTCGAAGTCAAACATGGTAGAAACCACTTGATTACCAGTCAATGATGTAAACTGTTAACAAGTGTGAGAGAAACCACCAGTAATGTCAATGGCTCTCAAAGTACTCAGTAAAATCCATGAAATGTGAATATATGAGTTGATGTCGAACATGTCACAGAATCCTTTGATCGAAGGTCAATGATGCAACCTATCGTCGAAGGCGAGAAACCTGCCATTGAGGCATGTAGATTCCAAGGTACGGACGATTTCTAGATCATATTTCTAGATAATGAGCTGAAGTCGATAGAAAGCGATCTGTCATAGGCAAGCTCACAACACGAAATCATAGATCAAGTTTGAAGAAATATGTTTGCAAGGACTGACTCAGGGATGGTCAAGCTGGATGACAGATATTTTGTAGATGAATGGTTTATTTGCACTGACCTCTTGAACACATAACGACACTGCAGATGGCTTGGTGACAATTGACCCAAAGCTAATACCCAGAAACCGGCTGAAGACTTCCAATATGGTTTGATTAACTGTTAGGCAAAGGATTTCCCAACCCAAGTGAACAAAAAGTGTCGTGTTCAAGAGTGGTTGAATGCTTTTCTGAGACACAAAGTAAAACAAACAGGTTCATTTTTCTCTCTTTTCCCCCACCATTTCTGGCAAGTACCTCTTTATTTTTGACAATCTTGAGGAGGATAACATTTGCTTGGTTATAAGCTCATCCTTCGGATGAGTCCGACTTAGTTTAAATTCAAACCCTAAGGAGTGGTCCGTTCCTATTTGTAATTGAACAGGTCCTTTACTGTTAAATTTTAACGAGTCCAGTATAGGAGAAACTCAGTGTTTTTAAATTTTAGGGAGTCAGAATAAAAACTTAAGAAAACTCCATGGTTGTCCTTTTTCATAAATTTGTGTCTCCCAAGCCCAAAAAAGTATAAAATAATACTTGAGAGAACCGCTTGACCATTACGATCAAGGAGTAATTTTCATAATTAGTATCTCTGATCCGAAAAAGTAAAAAAGCGATCAACGACACATCGTTTTATAACCAATATCGAGTTTGAAACGACAAAAATCCGGCAAGCTTTTCATGTTTATACGGTCAGAAAAGAGCTGTAAGTGGACCGTCCTTTTAATTCCTTTTTAACGAGCTTAAAAAGAAAAACTTGGCAATCTTTTCATATTTTAGGAGTTAGAAAAGAGCTTAAAGATGACTCTAATGTTTTTTTGTTGAAAATGATCAATTTTTCCTGAAAAATCCGATATTCTGCACAAAAACTCAAGCATTACTCATACTTGTTTAAAATAAATAAAAAAGCATCAAAAAGTTACCTTTTTAAAGTGAAAAATAAACAAATTAAAAATTCATTTATTCAAAAATCCTTATAAAAAAGGCTTTTGTTAATTCATTTTTACCGTTTGACTTCAGAGTGAGAAAAGAGAGCTTTTGGGTAAGAAACTTCCCATGAAGATTGCGGAAAATCCATTTGTTGGAATTGAAAATCGTCACCTCCAGGTAATCCACATCACTTTAATCTTACATTTCAACCGTTTAAATTTTGTTTTTAGGTTTCTATTTTGATTTTTTAGGAAAAATTTAGTTTAAAAGACCGCTCGCGGGGGTCCGCAGGCGCAGCATGCAAAACCTGCGGACCCCGACTTTTTCCTACAGAGGAAAGAGCCAGGGGCCTGCACCTGCTGTTTGGGCAGAGTGCGGACCTACGCACTATCTCTAACTGGAGAGTGTGGTCCCTGCGACATAGGTTTTACAATTTCAAATTTTCCAATTTCCGCAAATTTTGAATAAAAATGTTCTAATCCGCCTTTACTTTCAATGTAGGATATACACCATGCTTAGTTGGCGGGAACGGGAGCACGAAGATGTGGACCTTGCCGCAATTAATCATCAACCTTCGATAGATGCATTGAAGGCATGCAGGTTATTCAAATTCTGGGCCATACCTAGCATGAGGGCCCAAGTAGACTTTTTGCAGTGGCTGGTGGATAGATGGAATATACAGGACCAGTGTTTCATTATTGGTGGCCACCAGCTCGAAATGGAGCCAGAGGACATTTACTTTTTGACTGGTTTGCCTAGGAGAGGTGAACAATTGACTCTATTCGGGACTAGGCCAGGTGGCCAGTCTGTCGATAGTCTCCGGCTAGAGTTTTGTAACGACCAAACCAAGGACAAAGGGATTGATATCAAAACCATCTCCCATCCTGAACTCAAATTGATTGCATTTACTGTCACCAGACTCTGCAAAAGCGCAGCACTGCATGTAGCCACCGGATCCCAAATGCGGATGGCAGTAGACTGTTATCGAGGCACCATCTTCAACTGGTGCGAAGCTGTGTTGGCTAATGTAAAAGGCCAACTGACTAGAGAAAAGAACGGACAACTAAAAAACTTTGGATATGGTTTCTTAGTTGTGAGCTTTGGTCTAGAGAGGGTCCCGATGTTGGTCCCATAGCATCTTTCCGTTGGAGCTGGACTTCCCCGAGAGCCCAAACTGATGTGTTGGGTTGCAGTTATGGCCCGTCATCTTGAGGAGACTTCAGAGGTTGTCGATTTCCTCCTGAGTATTTTCATTGGTTGGAGAACCAAGTTTTCGTGATTCAGGATTTTCCTTATGCTAGGATGGATTATCATGGTGACCCAGACATGGCTCTTCCACCGGGAGAGCAATGGGATGACTCAGGTAAAATCATTCTCAACATTTTCTAAGTTTTAATTTTTTTTGTTTTTAAATCATCCCAAAACTGATAGTAAAAAGTTTCAAATGCAGATGTGGGTCCATGGCGACCAGCCACTCTCCGGCCCTATGAGAGGAGACACCCAGCTATAGTAGTACCAGCCCCACGGGACGAATCTACAGAGACCCTGGCCGAATTGGAAAACCATCTAGAGCGTTTGACAACAGATATTCCAGAGACTAGCATAGATGACATTCCTCTTAGGCTACAACGCTATGTGATTGGGGTCCTAGGACCTTTCAGGAGATTCCTTTGTAGGGTGGCCTGAGTAGTGGTTTCTTATCGTGATCATCACCAGTGATATGATGATCGCCTTTTGTAGACTCATATGACATTTTTGCTTTTTGTACTATCATTTTTGCCGATCATAAGGTGTTTTTCAACCTATGATTGAAGACGATGTATATTTGACACACTTCTATGCTACGTTATATCACTATTACTGGTTATCTTGTAAAAAATGTTATGGAATGTTTTTAAATTTACTGATTGATTATTGCAAATGTCTACTTAACATTCGAGAATAAATTGCATCTGCTAATGTATTCAAATATCTTGGAATATGCTGATATTCAATATAATCAAATTCATGTTCCAAGAGACGAACTCTCAAAAATGATCTCAACAACACTGGATTTCTAATGGCATAAACTCTATTAAGCTGCAATACAACGAGTTCAGAATCTAACCTCACAATCAAACTCTGAATCCCAAATGAGATGGATTCAGATAATAACTCAATCACTGCACTATACTCTGCAATGTTGTTCGTTGTTTGACTGAGGCTTACCCCATGCATAGATACCAACTCATCAGAGGGTGGATAGATAACCCAAGCTGCGGAAGAAATGTTCCATGTATTACGACAAGCACCATCAGCGAAACCAATGTATGTTTGAAGAGACGTCAACATCTGCAATATCAAGAGTAAAATCAAGATAAGCAGGAATAATGACAAAAACACTCTAAACTAGGCACACTTTTCTAATCTAAAACACACCAGCTAGAAAGAAAAACTAATCTAACTAAAATCTCCACACCTAGATTTAAGCATAATATCTCTTCAGATAAAGACCATTTCTGAGCTTACCTAAAGAGACGCCATCAAAATCTACCAATTCATAGGCCCCTTTTGCCAGCTTTTGCTTAACAACATAAGGACCATGCCACATAGGTACGAATTTTCCAGCCCCTAGCTTATCATTTGCTTGATCGTATAGTAAGACTAGGTCTCCTTCCGAAAAATTACGAGGTGTAACATTTCGATCATACTGAGCTTTAATGCGTTTGGCATGAGTTTCGATTGCTAGTGCAGCATCACGTCGATTCTCATCTAGCTAAGCCAATTACAACAAACGTTTCTCCTTTTTGTAAGTGGCTGGAAGTAATTCTATGGCTATTTGCAATGACGGGATTTCGCATTCAATGGGAACACAGCGTCCAAACCGTAAACCAGTTGGAAAGGAGTGAAACCAGTTGATGTTTTTACTGAGGTTCAATACGCCCAAGGCGCTGAAAATAACATGTTATGCCAATTCGACCTATTAATCCCAATGATTCGTCAGATCATAATGACTAGAACTTTGTTGATGGCTTCAACCAGACCATTAGCTTGTGGGTAATATGGAGTAGAACTATCATGACGCATGCCAAGCTAATCTGTTAGTTCAGTCATCATGATGTTTCGAAAATGACGCCCATGATCAGTGATAAACACTTATGGAACACCGAATCTAGTAATTATATGATTGAAAATGAAAATTGCAGCAGTTTTGCCGTCTGCCGAAAATGTAGGCATCGCCTCGGCCCACTTGGTAAAATAATCTACCGCAAGGATGATATACGCATGCCCCCCCCGCCGAGTGAGGGTTACATGTAATAAAGTCGATACCCCACTTTGCGAAAGGACCGATGACAATTATAGGGTGGAGAGGAGCAGGTGGAGCACACATCTTTCGATCAAAAATTTGACAATTGTGGCATTTTTGGACTGCGTTAATACAATCTTTAAACAAAGATGTCTAGAAATAGCCAGCGCGCAATATCTTTTGGGATGTGGCATACCCAGACATATGACCGCCACACACTCCAGAGTGACAGTCATTTAGAACCTTTTCAGCTTCTTCATGAGTTAAACAACGTCGGAAAATAGAGTCTGCCCCATGATGATAGAGTGTATCTCCAATGATTTTGTATTGTTTGGATTGGAAACGTATTTTCCGACGCTGAGATCGTGAAATTTCAGGCCGAAAAGATTGGGTTTGGAGATAAACTATGATATCTCCATACCAAGGATCAAGAGTGCTGACAAGAAACAAGGATTCGTCTGCAATGGGCTCTTCCGCCACAGTTTCAGTATCAGCACACGGGAAGTCACACATCAACTCCGCAAAAACTAAAGATTTCTTTGACTTGGATTTTTCAAATTCCAAGTCAAATTCCTGCAGGATAACAATCCATTTCGAATACTTGCCCCCTAGAAATTGTTTGGTCAAAATATAAATCATAGGGTTACAGTCAGAAATTACGGTAGTTTTGCGTAGTAAGATGTAATGATGAAATCATTGGACAGCTTGAACAGATGCCAAGGCCAATTTCTCCACACGTGAATATTCCAACTCAGTCGGATTCAAAGTTCGACTAAGATAGTAAATCACATGTTCACTACCGATTTCATCTTCCTGAACTAATACCATTCCGATGGTGGAATGAGAGGCGGCGAGATACAAGAAGTAATCCTGGTTGTAGTTGGGAGGATGCAATAACGGTGCATGGGTCAACACGTGTTTAAGTGCATCAAAAGATTTGTTAGCTATCTCATCCCAAAAGAATGGAGTATTCTGTTTCAACAACCTGGTAAAACCCTTTGTTATATCGGCGTAGTTAGGAATGAATCGACGTAAAAAGTTTTCTTTCCCTTGCAAACTTTGGAGTTGGCGAAGAGACGAAGGAGGAGGCAATTTGACAATAGCTTCAACCTTCGAGGGATCGACACGAATGTCGGATTTCGAAACAACAAATCCCAGTAAACGACCCGTTTCTATACAGAAAACAGACTTGTGTGGATTCAACCTAATTCGATAATGCCTACATCTCATAAAGATTGCTCGTAAATGAGTCAGATGATCGGCTCTGTGTAATGAATGAGCAGGTAAATCATTGAGCTAAGGTTGCACAATGTGCTTGATGTCATTAAACGCGTAAGACATAGCTCTTTGAAAAGTTGCTCCAGTGTTTTTCAACCCAAAAGGTAATTTGCAATAAGAAAATGTCCCCCATGGACAAATAAAAGTTGTTTTTGGTTGATCAGTAGGTAGAATGTTGATTTGATTATAACTGGAAAAACCATCCATAAAGGAGAATATTTCACTGCCGGCACAATCATTAATGATTTGATTGATATAGGGAGTTGGATATTTGTCTTTGGGACAAGCTCAATTAATATCCCTATAATCGATACATATTCTTATCGTTCCTTGCTTTTTGTTAACAGGAACAATATTTGATACCTAATCTGTTAAGGGAATTGGATAAATGAAACCTGCTTTAAGTAATTTCTCAACTTCTGCTTTAATAGCATCAGCTTTTCGCGGGTGGATCTGATGCAAACATTGTCGGACGAGTTTAGCGTCCGGGTAAGTTTTGATTTCATGAACAACAATTGCTGGATCAATTCCTGGAATTTCTTCATATGACCAGGCAAACACGTCGCGGAATTCTTGAAATAGGGCCTTATAAGTTTGGAGTTCATTTTCCGTACAGGAGGCACCTATATGAATGTTTTCAACAATTCCAGGTTTAACTGAAATGTCAATAGGAATCGTTCGAGAAATATTTCCCAAATTTAACTCAGAATCAAAAGTTTGCAATGGATTCTGTGGTTCCTTGACATAATCAGTAGTAAAAATAGATGAAAAATCATTTTCAAAATGATCAATCTCAGGTAAGAATGAAGATCTATGATGAATATCTTCCCATGGTAAATCATCAACAGACAAAATTTCACGAATCTGTTCTTTAGTATGAACAATCATGGAAAAAGTTGTTGAATCTGAGTTTGATGTTGAAAGTGATTCTCCATAGACCACATTCATTAGATCACTTTCGGTTGAAGAAGGGTCAGAAAACGACTATACAGCCTGATACGAAATTTCATAGGGACTCAAAGGAATCACATCACCAAATGACTCCATCTTAGATTCAGAAGGTAGGATCCAAGGATCATCATAAACAATAGTGTCTGATGAAATCATATGAATGGTTGCAGTAGAAGGCTATACGTTAGGAGGAGGAAAGGAAAAAGTTCCTAGTAAACCAGAATCTTTAACCAATCCTACCCCAACATCTTTATAAGGGATAGTTGTTTTTCCGACATGTTGGATACTTTCAGAAGAGGCTGGGTCAGATGAAAAGTAAGTTAGCTGGTCTATAGTTACGATCTTTCCATTATGTGGAAACTTTATAAGCCGAAAGACCAATGAAAAACAACAGTCGTAGTGTAAGACCAACTACGACCCAAGAGAAGGTTGTAATCTAGAGGGGCATCAACCACTTCCACATCTAGATTAACAGTTTTGCCTTCAACCCCTATAGGTAAATCCTGTACAATTCCAAAAGGATGGAACCCACAGCCATCGAAAGCCTTTAGAATCGTCGGGGATTGATTGAGTGTAGGAGAACCAAGCGATCTCCAATACTGGATCGACATAATACACATTGAAGCTCCCTCATCAATTACAGTCCTAAAGCAAGGTCTGTTTTTTACTAACACTGGAATCTGGAAAGCCATTTGATGAGGTAAGCGAGGTGTACTATTTTCTAAATCAAAGATTATAAGGTTCGAGTCTTGAATATCAACAGCTCCTATAGCTGACAATAGCAATTTACGCTGTGCTGGACATGATTGCAGCACCTCCAAAGCCGACATTGCTGAAGGGGAAATAGCTAAATCTTCAACAATGTTATAGTTCTGAGCAGCTCTCGCATGTGGATTGAAAGCTGACTTCCGAAGTATACCTTTAGCAGGCGGTTTGATTACTAAGTCTGGGTTAGGTTTCTCAATCTGTAGCGGATCAGAACCAGGAATTAAAGTTGATGGGTTCGAATTAGAAGATTCTGATTCCTTACCACCAATAGGACTTTTACTTCCATAATCTTGCGATTGTGTCGCAATCCTAACATGGGACATCATCATTATGGGTTCTTCTGAGGCATTCGAGGAAGAACTGATCATCTTACTATCTTGACTAGGAAAAGGATCCTTCAAGACAGCAAGCGTTTGAGAACCTTTGACGATTTTCGCAACCTCAGCGCGATGAGGGCAGTCTCTTGTAAAATGCTCTTCGTCACAAATGAGACAAGGATAACGAGGTTTACATTTCTCATCAGTGGATTCCGTTTTATCTAATTTCTCTTTCGAATTTCGCTTATTTTTCTTCTTCCCCTTCTTTTTACCGCCAGATTTTGATTTGGCCATAGATGATTTTACGACATGAATATCGGCAGGAATTTCAGCGGAAGAGTCTCCTGTCAGGGAATCTAGTAAAGTTATGATAGGAGAAGAATTCTTTGAAGATTTCTTCTTACTTTTGGTGTTAATTGAACCAATCATACCGTCAGCGGCATGAGACCCTGAAGGAGCTGCAGCTATTTGATTTTGTTTAGGAAGGTCAGGTATTTTCTCATGTAAAGTACCCGACTAAGTATAAACGAGGTCAAGGTACTAAGCTTGAGAAATTACTTGCTCTTCAGTAACAACTCCTGCCTTAGCTAAATCTTCAGTGATTTTAGGTAATAATGATTTAACAAACGATTCTGCTAAAATTTGATCCGGAATAAAAACTTTCACTAAATGTCGTCGACGTCTCCATTCATGAATGTGATCTGAAATATAAGTGGACGTTGACTGTTTTAATGAAGTTAATAATTTCGTGCCATTGTCATATCTGACAGGCAACTAAAAATGAGTTAAGAATGAAGTGGCTAACTGACTAAAGTTATAAAAATAGGCTCGTGGTAACTCAATGTACCACTTGGCCGCAAGACCAATCAGAGTGCGTTTTTAAAGACGTAAACGAATTGAATCATCTATAATGGAGTTAGATGCACACCAGAGGTGATAAGTCATCACATGGTTTGACGGATCCTCTCCTGATTTACCTTCAAACTTTGGGATATCACTGGGCAACTTATTCAACATTGGCGGCCAAAACGGAAGATAATTAATTGAATCGTTCGTAAGGCGCGAAAAATCAGGCAAGTCCAAAGTTGCAATGAATCGTAACTGACGATTAGGGTCTCGAAAACCCTAGGTCATAAGACTAGCCCTAGGAGGAGGATATCCAGGATAACTTGGAATTGGAATTGCATTTGGGATATTATATCCTCCTGGAAAACCAGGATTAACAGGACCGTACTGGGGTTGTTGAGGTTGCTGATAAGTATATCCAGGGTACGATGGATACTGATAGACTGGGTTCAAAAGGTTGAGTATATTGAGGACCATAACTGGGTTGAGTATAGGATTGATAATTCAAAGGTACATTTCCAACTCCTTGGAAAAATGATTGACCTGAAAGTGGTTGGAAACCTTGGGTTGGGTACTGACCTTGAGGTTGATAACCTTGAGGCACGTACCGAAACTGGGGTTGACCTTGAGGTACATATTGATACTGGGGTTGACATTGAGGTACGTATTGAGTCTGAGGTTGACCTTGAGGAATGTATTGTCCTTGAGGTTACCCCCAGGTGGTAACTGGGTACCTTGAGGTTGCCCCCCAGGTGATAATTGAGTACCTTGAGGTTGCCCCCCAGGCGGTAACTGACTACCTTGAGGTTGCGGGTTTGGAATGGTACCTAACATCATAAGAATATCTTCTACACAACAGTTTAGTTCCGTTATTACCAGTTGATAAACCATGTTCAATGGGTTGAGGAGATGCTCCTGAAAAAGTACCAGTAAGTGACTGATACCCAGAAGGAACAGAAGGACCGCCATATAAAAATGTTTCCGGAGATTGGAAAAACATGGATGATTGTCTCGACATATTCAAAGGAGGATAATAACCTCTAAGTGTTGGATGAAAAGGAACTCGAGGTGGTGAAAAAATGAGACCCAGATTTTCTAAAAAATTGGTCAACGAAAGATACCAAGCGTCCCTCCTAGGTGGACTGTAAAAGATCGATTCACACTCCCTAAGTTCTATAGTTGGTTGATTTTCAGGGATAGTTATACCTTCTTCCGGAGTAACAAGTTCTTCAATAGCAATAAGTCCAGAAGGAAGATTTTGGGTAATGATTCTTCCTACCCTGGGTGAACTAGGACCACTGGAAGTTGGAGAAGCAAATCTTGACGATGGAGTGGCAGCAGGTTCAGTTTCAGGTTCGGAAATTTTAGGTTCTTCAGCTAATTCACTAGTAGAGGAAACACTACCAGTAACTTTGGAAAATGAAATTGGTTCGGAAATATATTCTGTTGCTTGAACTTGATAATCAGGATGAACAACTAAAGAAGATTCTCTTTCTTCCGGTGACCGAAATCTACTGTCACTAGGAGTTACAAGAGCTCGTAGCCCTTCAAGTTGGCTTGGTGAATACCCGGGAGGTTGCCCCTAAAGTCTACAGGATTGTCTCGGTAATTTAGCCACGATTAAATATTTTAATTACTTCACACGCAAACAAAGAAAAATATCAATAAAACCACCTAAAGTCTCTAAAGAACCAAACAATTTGAATCACACGCCTAAAGAATCTAGGAGTTCAAACCACACACAAACAGTAACTTTCCGTACCGAAAACACTAGTTGGTGATGAAATCCAACGTCGCAGAATTCAATACAGAAATGGCGGTTGGAACAGTTACCCCGACAACCTGCTTAATGAAACAGACTGGCACAAGTTTCTTCACTAAACCGTCTCAAGTGAAGAGAACCCCCCAGAGAGTCCAAGTGAGTCTAGTCGACGTCTGCTCCAGGTACAGTGGGATCTTCCCTCCACCGTCACCTTAGGAAAGAATCCTATAGATTATGGTCACTATGGTTACCAACAGAAACAAATATACCTGGGGGAACAGTCTGTGATCTGATACACATTCAAGGGCAGAGTAGCAAAGCTCAATCCCCTTGAAGGCTCCTTGACATAATCCAAGGGTTACCAACAAGTGACCCCAGTCTCCTCGACAATGGCCAATCCAAGGTTTACCGTTTTTAATACATGTATATCTTCTATCGTTCCCAATGAGGAAGGATTGATTACCCCACTGGTTCAAATATGATCTCGTGCTTGACTCCTATAAGAGGAGCTTCCCAGAGCATAGATGTAACAATTTGAATTTATCTCCTACCGCAAGATATAGCTACTTGTTTTTTTTAACTATATTGGAGAGTTAATTACTCCCTACTCCAAGATACTAGCCTAAGCTATGTTGCTGATAAAGAGCCCTAGAAATAAAAAGATTGCTAGATAAATTTTACTTTAAGCATTATTTTTATTGGTTGTTCCTTAGGTCAAAAGGTATGGAGATGAAACTTTATGGTGTGAAGACTCGACTCCAAAACACTAAAAATTCACCTAAGATGATAAACAATCCATTTTCTTCAATGAATTTCTAGCTAAAGAAAGAGTTGAGAATGCAATTTCTTGAAAAACAAAGCTTTCCTTAACATATAAATGAAAAGAAAAACTCTTTTGTCTTTTTCAACAAACTCAAAACGAGACTACTAATTATGCTCACGAAAAATTCCTTTTGCTTTTCAACACTCAAACACTACAAAAACAAATTCTTTTCAAAAGAGATTTTAAAATTTCTAGAAAACACTCAAAACTGTAAAAAATCTAATCTTGAGATCTACAACTTCTAAAAACCTAATTGAAGTAAAAGCTTACAAAATTTCTTTTCGAGGACGTTTTACTTAGTTATTCAGCAAACTAAGGACTAATTTGTTCAGAATAACAAATTAATCAAAAAACACCTAGCTTATGTTTTCTTTTTAAAAATGAGATTCAAAACTTTCAAAACAAGTTCTTTCAAAGCTTTGCAAAGAGAAAACGAGACCTATTTCTCACCAAGGGCAGATTTCACAAATTGGTCAGACTCATTAAGAAGACCAGCAAAAACTAGGGTAATCTGAGGTTTCTTAGGCTTCTAATTTCTGAGTTACTACAAAGACCAAACGAAAATCACCTAAAACAAAAAAACCAATGGAATTCACTCACAAGAAGTTTCTGACAAGACACATGCAAATCTGGGCAGAGGCTAAAAAAGGTAAACAAATCCTAAGCTTAACTGGATGAAAAGATTTTAGGTTTTCCATAAATTTGACAGGGTTCGCAGGCCTCTGGTATAACCAGGTGCGGTAACGCTTTGTGTAGTAAAGAAAAAGTGCGGGGATGTCTGCACTATGTTACAAACAGAACGTGCGGTCCTCTTTCAAAAGCGTGAAAAAACAAAAACAATTCAGGATCTAAAAACTACCCAATCCTACACACATCAAGCACAAACCAGAAACAAAGAAAAAGTTTCTAAAGTCAAAGTAAAATTAAAGGCAAAAAACCAAAATTCAAGTCCCCAGCGGAGTCGCCATTTTGTCGGCCGGATAAATCGTTCTTGCGGACAAGACCAATCTCCCTAGTATGAACTGATATCTAGTGACAAGCAGAACAAGCAAATCTACCTTTCTCTAAATATTTGCGATTTATAAATAAAAACCAAGAGGTGTTTTAGACCCTACCTTAAGTCCAACGTTAGTTTGTGGCAGCCACGCTTCGACCATCCAAATGAGTTTCCTTTTAAGTACCTGCAAACACAAACAAGCACACATCAAATAACACATGCATAGCTAATATAATAAATCATATTCATCATGGTGATCAAGGAATCTGTTATCACTCAGGTTGTCCCTCAGGTTGTAAAAAGGGATACGGCCGAGGTAACCACAGACCAACTTTGGACTACAGGTTCTAGCCAACCTGCAATCAGAGAGGGCTCTCTCTTTCTAATTTAGATTTGTTGAAAATGATTTTAGGCTAGGTATTGGGTTTGAGGGGTTTTTGTTTTGGTTTTGGTGGGAATATTGATGTCTTCAAGTAGAGAGGCTAAGCATAGTCTGATAAGTTTCAAACCATTGGGCATGGAGTCGAGGAGGAAGATTGGTGGTGCGTTTTCTCGGTCACAGGAGAGATATGTGGAGCAAGGTAGCTGCACATGAAACAATGTTTCAGGTTTAAAGGATGGAATGAATGCTAAGGAATGAGAGGCAATCAAGAATCTCTATTTCAGCGTAACAGAGGGAAGTAACAGAGCTTTACCTAGGGGCAATAAAGAATCCCTAGATAATTGGCCAACATAGGGGAATTAGGGTAAATATGAGCCAAAAGGAATTCATATTCATTACCAATTCATTCAGATGAAAACATATAGAAACAGCAGAAATTGAGCATAGAGTGTTGTAAACAAATTCTAAGCTAATCTTTCTTTCTGCTATTCAGATAGTGGTTAACAATAAAACAGAGGTAAGATGCACTTATTGTTCCAGGTTGCAGCACAAGAATTCCACATTTAGTCTCCAGAAATCTTTAACAACACATCACACCGTCATACTCCAACTCTTCAGCAGTCTTTGATTATGGAAAAAATCTCAGGTATATAGTGCGAGTCTCTAGTGAGATTTATCAATCGACCAACCCTTGAAACAATACAGTGGGTCGTATATATAGAAGAAAAAAAAAACTCTTCAAAACTGCTTATTTATAGTTTGACCTAAACAGGTCTGAAAGAAAGATGATTACTTTAACCTAATCCTATCAGAAATAAATGCGTGAAAATATCTCAGGCTGCGCTGAGGGCAGCCGTATCAAAACTGAGTAAATTATGTTGTCCTCAGTGGCTTGGTGCAGTGTTTTCTGAAATAAATGAGCATGGGTTTCTGCTTCTTTGCTGTCCGGTGGCTTTGAATGCTTTAATTGTGATTTGAGGGCAAGGATGGGCTTACGCCTCTTGACGTGACTTTCTGGGAACTCATTAATGCTCAGGTGCTTTGAGCCCCTAAAAAAAATCTTGGCTGATACTCTTTGGCTCTTCTTCTTCCTCTGATACTCTTTGACAAAAAACTGGGTTGGTGCTCTGATGTGCTGTGCGTTAAATCAACATTTAATGGCCGCTGTTCGGCCCTCGGTTTCCTTCAAAACTGTCTTTTGCTCTTTTCTGAGTGCTTCGACAAGAAAAATGGGTCATTCGGCGCCTTTCGGGCTTGCTGGGGGCTGCGTGATGAAAATATTCCCATTCTGGCCCAATTTATCCAACGAAATCGCGCATCAAAAACTGCCTCAGAAACTGATTCCGAGGCTCCAGAGTGCGATTTTCGCCCTTCGCGCCAAAATTGTTGATGACGTCAGCATGGCGGGACCTTGTACGACGGATGACGTGGCAGGATGACGTCAGCATGATGATATCATCACGTACAGAGGTGACGTGGCAGTACGACAGGGGACACGGTGGCAAGACACGTGGCAGGGTGACTCGACGATACAGTGGCAGGAGGCCACGCAGGGGGATGACATGTCATGGTGACTGGGCAGGGGGGTGACGCAAGCGGGTGACGTCACTGGGAAGGAGGCGGTTTCCGGTTTTGGGGCGCACCGCCTTTGGACAGAGGTGGTTTTGGGGGAGGGGGCTCCGCCACAGCCCAGAAGGTGACGCGTGGCGAGAGTACGGCGGGAATACCGCCCATCTCCCGGACGTTAACCTTCGGGCGGCTTTGGAGATGGGAAGGCCCGCCCACCGTAGATCTGTGGGGCGGGCGATCTGATGGCTGGCGGCGAAGGTGAGGCGGCGGAAGGATAAGGGGCGGGAATATACACGAAATATTCTGATTTTAATAATGCGCAGCGGCGGGTTAAAACTTAGGGAATGACGGAGTTTGAGGGTTGTATGGGTTTAATGAGCGCGGATAAATGTTTTTATGAACAAAACTTAGGGTAAGGGAGCCAAAAGTGGGTTTTTAAGGGTTTTAGGGCTAGGGGAGAGGTTGTTAGCATGACCAGGTGTCATCTAACTCCTGCTATGACACGGATGGGCTAAAAACAGCCCCTGATGGACCATTTTTTCCCTGACTTAGAAGAAATATGGCTATAGTGCCAGGGGGGGATATTTAATATTTTTGGGATTTATATACATAGTTTTAGCAGGGGAAGGGGATACAGATTAGGGATTTAGATAATACAGTCAACAGTTAATATGGATATGACCAGAAAGCGCTAAGTTAAGGGTCCTTAGGCTAATTTTGGGGAAAAGAACTTGTAAAGAAATGAAATCCTTGAGCGAAGCAGACCTTCACCAAGGCAGCTGATATGGAGAATGATGGAACTAAGAGGAATCAAGCAGATCTTGACCTCTTTGGGGAAGTTAGTAAGTGACTTGCGAAATGAGAAGAAGGGGAAGTTAGTTATGTCTAGCTTGAGCTCCTCCAGATAAAAACCTCCCTGATAACTGTGATATGAAAAGATAAGAACACTTTGTAGCACAAAATTGATCATAAATCATCATTCTGCAACCTCACAGCTACCTACCCGGCCTACTTACCTAACATTGTTTCTTCTTTTGATTTGGGTGCACTTAGATTTGCAGACCCAGATTTACAATTTTTCTTTTGAATGTTTCCTATCTAGATCTACACTTATTTCTGCCAAGGGCCTAGATTAAGCAGTTGGGTCCCTTTGATTCTCTACCTATCTACAAATCTGCCAAGATTAAGCTGTTTGGACAGATACATTCTCTATATTCTAAAACAGGAAATTGAAACCTAGGGAGGCCAAGATTAAACTGTTTAGCCTTCCCTTAACTGAATGAACTTCTTCAAAATGGAATGACTCATCAAAATTGGAATACAGCAGTGGCATTTGGACTAGCACACTTCATGGCATCTTGTGGAAATATGGAACATTGCAGCCTGCAAAGTACGACATATTTGGCATGTAAAAATGTCAATCATGAAAGATGAAACCCTGTTGTAACAGGAGGCTAACAGTGGCTCCACTTGGGGATGGCTTTTCCTTGTGAAAAGTCAAGAACAGCAGGTCAGACTGCCTTGATTTTCTATTTGTTGTTGTAGACTGGAAAAGTTTGTTTTGGCTGCTAAAAAATGTGAAACTTTGAAATCTGAACCATTCTCCCCTCAATTGAGTTACTGTGAACTGTACAACATCGCCTGCTTTCTTCTGCGTGCTTGATAATTATGTGCAATGCTGCTGGAACATGCCTTTGACTGCAAATAGTTCTTTTCTACCATGAATTGCTTGTAATGTGACAGTTTTCCTCTTGCGGTTTTGCTGAAATTGGTGTAGAGACAGAGCTTTTAGCACTGGAATACTTGCATTGGTTGTGTCTTCGCAAAATTTACTGTTGCTCCTTTAACAATAGGCCTGCTTATACGAAAAGGAAAAATAAAGTGCTGATATATACAAATAAGATTGTACAAAAGATATATATAGGGCTACATTGTTTCCTTTAAAAGGGATCATGGTAATGTTTCAGCATACAGCCATTGACAGGGCCTTCTTCAGCAAAACTATCCTCTACAGATTTGAGAAAATATGTGTTATTTCCCTGAACAGCAGAAATAACGAACGGCCCTTTCCACAAAAAATCTAACTTGGCATGTTTGCCCTTGTCTTCTCTTCTTGAGTCCCATCTTAGAACTTTGTCACCAACATTGAAATCGTCAGCCTTAGCTCTCTTATCAAACATCTTTTTGAGCTTTTCTTGCAAAATTTGAGCTCTGTCATAAACTTGTTCTCTGGTTTGCTGAAAATGAATGGTTTGATTAACTCTTCTCTGAATGTCATTTGGTTCAGCCTAAATCTCCTGTAACAGTTTGATAGTAGGAATGCCCAGGGATGAAGGAAATCTAGCCTCCATGCCATATACTAGCTCATAAGGGCTCATTCCAATGGATCTTTTGCTCGAGAGTATGTCTGCCCATAGGGCATTCACCAGCTTTTTGTGCCAGTTCTTCTTGTTTTCTTCTAGCACCTTCTTTATGATGTTGATGAGGCTCTTGTTAGATGATTCGGCCAAGCCATTACCTTGAGGGTAATAAGCTGTAGAGTGGCCCAAGGTAATATGAAATCTGTGGCAGAAATTGATCATTTTTTTGGACTTAAAGGCAGCGGCATTGTCAGTGATGATTTTCTCAGGGCAGCCAAATATGGAAAGGATATTGCACTCAAGGAATTGGATAATGATGGTGTCATTGGCTTGTCTGCAGGGAATGGCTTCAACCCACTTAGTGAAATAGTCGGTGGCTGTTAGGATCCATTTGTGCTGGCCTGAGGAAGAGGGATGGATTTCTCCAATGAAGTCAAGACCCCATTGTTGAAAAGGTTTTTCGGTTGAGATGGGTTTCAGGGGCAGGGGTAACAGCTTTCTCTTGCCCTCAAAGATTTGGCATTTGTGACATGACATGGCAAACTTCTTTACATCTGCAAAAAGAAAGGGCCAATAGAAACCTGCCCTTAAAATTTTATCAGCGGTGGACTTCCAGTATAGATGTCCTCCACAGTCACCTGCATGGAATTCTTTCATGACATTGTTAGTTTCATTCATGGTTAAACAATTAAGCAATATACCTTCATGATTTCTCCAAAATAATGCACCATTTATAACACAAAACTTTAAAGCCTTCATTTTCAAAAATCTTTTCTTGGTCCTGGACAATCCTGGGGGAGCACACAGGTTTAACAATACAAAGCATATATCAGAGTACCATGGAGATTGTAAAAAGATTTCACTGATCTGTGGAGTCGCCAGCTCCGGTTCATTGTCCAGCTGGTTAATGTCTAGGGCTTGAAAGTTTGTTTCGGACATCAGTTTGGCTAAACCTTGTCCCTTTATCAGCTTGGTTGGTTTTATTTCAATGTCATATTCAAGGATGTTTGCAATCCACTTGCCTCTTTTGCCTTCTAATCCCTCTTGGGTCAATATGTCTTTTACAGCAGCGTGTGGGACATAGGTAATCACGTGTGAATTTAAGATGTACACTCTGAAATCCTTGATGGCCTTAACCAGTGCGTAGGCCTGCTTTTCCATGATTGGGTATTTCAAAGGGGCGTCTCTTAGAGCTCGGCTGAAAAATGCAATCGGTTTTTCAGCTCCTTGTTCATCCTTTTGTAAAAGGATAGCTGCTATCGTGTGATCAGATGCAAACGAAAATATGATAAATCTTTGTCAAACTGTGGGCTGGTGAGTACAGGGGTCTGGGTTAAGGCCGTTTTGATACTTTCAAATGCTTGCTTGGTTTCGAGAGACCATTTTATCTTGGCATCCTTTTTTAACATGTTGCTTAACAGTTTTATTAACTCAGCTAGATTTGGGATAAATCTTCTTAAGAAGTTGATTTTCCCAAGGAAAGCTTGCAGCTCTTTTATGTTTCTTGGATATGGGATTTGGAGGATAGCTTGGATTCTTTCAGGATCAATTCTAATGCCATCTTTTGATATGATGTGGCCAAGTAATTTGCCTTCTTCAAGGCCAAACAGAGACTTTTTGGGGTTCAAGGAAATGCCATATTTCCTACATGTCATAAAAATTTGCCTAAGATGCTTGAGGTGTTCTTCATCAGATTTTGAGAATGGGGTTAAGTCATCAAGGTAGACAACTAGGAAGTCATGTATTTCTTTGGAAAATGCAATATCCATTGCTCGTTGAAAGGTAGCACCAGCTTTTTTTAGTCCAAATGGCATCTTGACATACTTAAATGTTCCCCACGGTGTGGTAAAGGCAGTTTTGTCTTGGTCGTCCCGGTGAACAAGTATTTGATTGAAACCTGAAAAGCCATCTAGCAAAGAGATTCTAGATGACCCCACTACTCTTTGTAGGATGTGGTCCATTTTGGGCAAAGGATAGTGGTCCTTTAGGGAGACTTGGTTTAAATTTCTCAGATCTACACAAAGTCTGATTTCACCTGTCTTTTTTCTTGTAGGAACAAGATTGGACACCCATTCAGAAAATCTGATGGGTGCTATTATGCCTGCTTCAAACATCCTTTTTACTTCCTTCTCAATTGGGAGAAGAAGCATAGGGTTGATTCTTCTAAGTTTCTGCTTGAAGGGTTTCTGGTTGGTTTTCAATGGAATTGTGTGTTGGATCACCGAGGTGTCATAGGATTTCAAATCCTCATAGCTCCAAGCAAATACATCTTGGAATTCTTTGAACAAATCAATATACTTGGGCTTTTGATCAGGTGGCACATTTTTGGACAATTTGATCATTTTGGCTTTCTCTTTTGTCCCTATGTTGTGTTCCTCTATATCAGTGTTTATGGGTTGCAATTTTGGCTTTCTGGGCACATCATTGGCGTCAAACATGTCTTCTAATGGGGTTAAGCCAGCAGGCAGAAAGTTATCCTTTAAGTCAATGATCTCTGCCTCTATTTTGACTGTCTCTTCTAAGCGCATTTGTTTCAGTTGTTCAATGTTTTCATTGTCAAAAATAGTTGGGTTCAGGATCTATTTGGCTATTGCAGCTGTTACATCTTGCTGATTTTCAGTTGTTTGGTGTTGGGAGTCATTCATAGCATCCATGTCGATGTTAATATTTCAAACCTCATGCTCAAGGGTAAGAAAATTATTAATCTGGGCATCATTTTCGAATACTTGCCAATCTTTAACGTTATTTGGGACAGCGGGTCTATGTTTTATTTCAGCTGCGAAGTGATGGTTTGGGTCAAAAGGAAGCTTGCATGTACTAGCAAAGGTGGCTAGGCTGTGTGCATGAATGTTATGCTCTCTTGAAATCTTGGCTAGCTTGAATTCAGTGAATGCATTGAGTATATTAGTGGTAGCTGTCCTATAGGCTCTCATTCTATTGTCATTGGTAACAAAGTTACCTTTCATCTGTTGTATGATTAAATCAGAGTCACCTAAAATAGACACCTTTGCAGCTCCTAGAGCTTTGAGGATTTTAAGGCCTAACAGCAGAGCCTCATACTCTGCCATGTTATTTGTGCATTTGAAATTCAGTCTATAGGCATGGCCTTGTGCATGATTATTATGCGTATTGTGAATCCAGACACCTGCCCCTGCTCCTAACTTGTTGACAGAGCCATCAAACTCTAAATACCATGTGATTTCTAGCATGTGGTTAGTGCTAAGAGTTTCAGTTGTTTTAGGGTTGGGCAGATTTGCAATTTATGTTTGGGGATGTTCTTCTAACATGTTGGTTGTGTTAACTATAGTGACAGTTTCATGGGTATGTGCAACCGACTCTTCGTTGATGCGTGCTTGTTGCTCTAGAGTGAAGGGATCATTATCAATTGGAGAATTTGTATCATCATTAAACAAAATAAAGGAATCCATATCAGAGTGGATTGAGTAAATGGGAAAATTTTCAGGCTTGCTCTCACTACTCACCACATATTTCATGAGTGTTTCTCTATACAGTCTCTTTGGTTGCCCAAAGACTGAAATGGTGGCATAGGAAAGGTCTAATTGAAGGGATCCTTGGAGCTTTTCTCCCCATGACCTTGACAGGAGCATACCGTATTTTGGTGGAATGTCAGCAACCACTACATCCATGAGGATGGTCTTATTTGGATATTGAACTAAGGAGACACACAAGTCTTTAATGAGGCCTAGACATTTCACTTGACTTGAGTCAAATGAGTATAAATCTTTGTAAGGTCTTGTAACATCAAGATTCAGTTTTTCCATAACTGCTTTTGGCATAAGATTGTGCGATGCCCCAAAATCGAACATAGCGTTGTGTAAAACTTTGTCATGTATGTGCAAGCTGATATAAAAGGGAGGGACAGGTCCATGTGTTGATTTCCCATTAACCTCTGGGCCAAACAGCAGTTCTGGGGTGTCATCTAAAACATTTACATCATCCTTAACCTCTGGCATTTGAAGTGATCTTTGAATTTGTTGTCTATATACATCGTGTTTGGCAAGTTCTGAGAGGGGAATGGATATCTTCAACTTAGCTATTTCTGCCCCTAAATTAAATGGCTTTTCCAATGGAGTTTTGGTGTTGATAATGGCAGTTTTTTCTGTTTCATTTGAATTATGTGCAATTTGCTCTTGTTTATCAGCGTTATGAGGACTGATTGCTTGCGGTTTTTCAATTTTAGGAAAGTTTTTTGGAACACTGTTCGAGATTTCTTTCGAGGAAGAAGGTGGGAAAGGCTGATCTTTGGAAGGCTGCAGGTCTGTTGTTTCTTCTACAGTCACTTGATGTGGGTTTGGGAGAGGTATATCAACTGGTTCTGTCATGACAGCCTTTCCTTTAATCTTGTTGGGCTGTTTGCCATCCTTTGTTTTGCTAGGTTCGGAAATATCAGTGGTCCTAGTTCTCAGCTTATATTGTTTGTGTACTTCATACACAGTAGTATCGTAACCTTGTTTAAAATCAAAAGACTTGCCAGACTTAGTCTGAAACTGACTACAGTCACGTTCGTTTTGGTCTTCTTGGCTCAGAAATGTTTTATGCTCACCCTTTAGATCCATCAGGTTCATGTGAGTGTCCTCTATGGGTTCACTAGAAGTAGATCCTTCAACATAGTTATCTTGAAAAGGGGGTCTTATATCATGGTCTTGGTTAGACCTATCAGCAATTTTGTTCTGCATTTTCCTAAAATTTGGGTTCCTTATGGTATGAGACTGTTGTCCTTCCCATGATGCTTTTCTCTCAACATTTTCTACTCTCTCTCCCAGCCTTTGTAGGCCACTAATAATAGCATCAGGCTTTTGATCAAAGGCTGAGGGTTCTTCCTTAAAGGTGGTTCTTCTTTCCATTCTAGCTATGTTTCTCTTGGCAATTAAGTTGGCTTCTACGCTGACAGCAACGTTTTGCATGTCTGCAAGGGTCTGAGGAGCTCTTTCTTTTAGCTGGTATGCCATATCCGGGTCGAATCCATCAGGAAATTTATACAAGGCCAGATCAGGGGGAGGCCTTAGGTTCTGTGGTATTGCGTTATATACATTATTGAATCTTGCACAGTACTCCAAAACAGTCTCTTGAGGACCTCTTTTAATTGTATCATATTCGGCTAGTATGTGCAAGGGGTCTTTCTTTTTCTCCCATCTGTTGGTAAAGGATTGGTAAAGCTCATCTAGGGTGGTTATGGAATTTGCAGCAAGTGATCTGAACCAAGTTCTTACATCACCTGTTAAACATTGAACAAAAATTCTCATTCTCACGCTATCATTGTCTATCTCGTAGTTTTCAAAATAGTCTTGCATCTTTTTAGTGTGCTGGAGGGCAGTAAAAGGACCAGTACTATCAAAATATGTGATTTTAGATTGGTACTCTTGAGGTAAAGCCCCAGGATTAGCAGGCAGTTGCAGGGGTGCATATCTATTGGTCATATTGGCAGGGATAAGTGGAACAACGGGGATAAATGGAACAACTGGGATGACAGATATAACTGGGATAACAGGAACAGCAGTAGCTGTGGTATTTGCAACGAATGGAGGTGTGGAAGGAGTGCTTTGAGATGTGGATGATGAACACGAGGAAACAGGGGTAGACCGGAATAAAACCTTGACAGGAGTTGGAACAGAGCTAGGGTAAGCTGTTTGAGGACTCAAATCAGCAAAATTTTCCTGTCTTTCTTGCTTCCTAAGGATTTTTGGGATTAAGTTCGGGTTCTCAAAAATAGCTGGAGGGTCTGGATTTGGATTTGAACTTGTGTATCGTGGATTTTTCTTAGGAGCCAGCTTCCGAATTTGTTTTTTGGTATTTTTCTGGGAATATTTTTGTACTTAGCAAGGAACTTATCAGATTTTTGGAATAACTGTGTATAGCTTAAAACTAGCATGAAGATTGACTGAAGCAGCTTTTATCTACTCCTGTAAATGTAAAACAAGAACAGTTTCAAAGGCTTCCTGGCTGACATTCAGGCTTCATCTGTAGTTTTAAGGGATATACAACAATTAGAAAATCAATTTTTCTTGTGGATTTTTACAACCTTCTTCGTGAAATTAACCGAGGAAAGGTCCCCAGTGGAGTCGCCATTATGTTATCACTCAGGTTGTCCCTCAGGTTGTAAAAAGGGATACGGCTGAGGTAACCACAGACCAACTTTGGACTACAGGTTCTAGCCAACCTGCAATCAGAGAGGGCTCTCTCTTTCTGATTTAGATTTGTTGAAAATTATTTTAGGCTAGGTATTGGGTTTGAGGGGTTTTTGTTTTGGTTTTGGTGGGAAGATTGATGTCTTCAAGTAGAGAGGCTAAGCATAGTCTGATAAGTTTCAAACCATTGGGCATGGAGTCAAGGAGGAAGATTGGTGGTGCGTTTTCTCGGTCACAGGAGAGATATGTGGAGCAAGGTAGCTGCACATGAAACAATGTTTCAGGTTTAAAGGATGGAATGAATGCTAAGGAATGAGAGGCAATTAAGAATCTCTCTTTCAGCTTAACAGAAAGAAGTAACAGAGCTTTACCTAGGAGCAATAAAGAATCCCTAGATAATTGGCCAACATAGGGGAATTAGGGTAAATATGAGCCAGAAGGAATTCATATTCATTACCAATTCATTCAGATGAAAACATATAGAAACATCAGAAATTGAGCATAGAGTGCTGTAAACAAATTCTAAGCTAATCTTTCTTTCTGCTATTCAGATAGTGGTTAACAATAAAACAGAGGTAAGATGCACTTATTGTTCCAGGTTGCAGCACAAGAATTCCACATTTAGTCTCCAGAAATCTTTAACAACACATCACACCGTCATACTCCAACTCTTCAGCAGTCTTTGATTATGGAAAAAATCTCAGGTATACAGTGCGAGTCTCTAGTGAGAGTTATCAATCGACCAACCCTTGAAACAATACAGTGGGTTGTATATATAGAAGAAAAAAAAAAAACTCTTCAAAACTGCTTATTCACAGTTTGACCTAAACAGGTCTGAAAGAAAGATGATTACTTTAACCTAATCCTATCAGAAATAAATGCGTGAAAATATCTCAGGCTGCGCTGAGGGCAGCCGTATCAAAACTGAGTAAATTATGTTGTCCTCAGTGGCTTGGTGCAGTGTTTTCTGAAATAAATGAGCATGGGTTTCTGCTTCTTTGCTGTCCGGTGGCTTTGAATGCTTTAATTGTGATTTGAGGGCAAGGATGGGCTTACGCCTCTTGACGTGACTTTCTGGGAACTCATTAATGCTCAGGTGCTTTGAGCCCCTAAAAAAAATCTTGGCTGATACTCTTTGGCTCTTCTTCTTCCTCTGATACTCTTTGACAAAAAACTGGGCTGGTGCTCTGATGTGCTGTGCGTTAAATCAACATTTAATGGCCGTTGTTCGGCCCTCGGTTTCCTTCAAAACTGTCTTCTGCTCCTTTCTATGTGCTTCGCGAAGAAAAACGGGTCATTCGACGCCTTTCGGGATTGCTGGGGGCTGTGTGATGAAAAGATTCCCATTCTGGCCCAATTTATCCAGCGAAATCGCGCATCAAAAACTGCCTCAGAAACTGATTCCGGGGCTCTAGAGTGCGATTTTCGCCCTTCGCGCCAAAATTGCTGATGACGTCAGCATGGCAGGACCTTGTATGGCGGATGACGTGGCAGGATGACGTCAGCATGATGATGTCATCACGTACGGAGGTGACATGGCAGTACGGCAAGGGACACGGTGGCAGGACACGTGGCAGGGGGACTCAGCGGTCCAGTGGCAGGAGGCCACGCAGGGGGATGACGTGTCATGGTGACTGCTGGGGGGTGACGCAAGCGGGTGACGTCACTGGGTAGGAGGCGGTTTCCGGTTTTGGGGCGCACCGCCTTTGGACAGAGGTGGTTTTGGGGGAGGGGGCTCCGCCACAGCCCAGAAGGCGACGCGTGGCGGGAGTACGGCGGGAATACTGCCCATCTCCCGGACGCTAACCTTCGGGCGGCTTTGGAGATGGGAAGGCCCGCCCACCGTAGATCTGTGGGGCGGGCGATCTGACAGCTGGCGGCGAAGGTGAGGTGGCGGAGGGATAAGGGGCGGGAATATACATGAAATATTCCGATTTTAATAATGCGCGGTGGTGGGTTAAAACTTAGGGAACGACGGAGTTTGAGGGTTGTGTGGGTTTAATGAGCGCGGATAAATGTTTTTATGAACAAAACTTAGGGTAAGGGAGCCAAAAGTGGGTTTTTAAAGGTTTTAGGGCTAGGGGAGAGGTTGTTAGCATGACCAGGTGTCATCTAACTCCTGCTATGACACGGATGGGCTAAAAACAGCCCCTAATGGACCATATTTTCCCTGACTTAGAAGAAATATGGCTATAGTGCCAGGGGGGGATATTTAATATTTTTGGGATTTATATACATAGTTTTAGTAGGGGAAGGAGATACAGATTAGGGATTTAGATAATACAGTCAGCAGTTAATATGGAGATGACCAGAAAGCGCTAAGTTAAGGGTCCTTAGGCTAATTTTGGGGAAAAGAACTTGTAAAGAAATGAAATCCTTGAGCGAAGCAGACCTTCACCAAGGCAACTGATATGGAGAATGATGGAACTAAGAGGAATCAAGCAGATCTTGACCTCTTTGGGGAAGTTAGTAAGTGACTTGGGAAATGAGAAGAAGGGGAAGTTAGTTATGTCTAGCTCGAGCTCCTCCAGATAAAAACCTGCCTGATAACTGTGATCTGAAAAGACAAGAACACTTTGTAGCACAAAATTGATCATAAATCATCATTCTGCAACCTCACAGCTACCTACCCGGCCTACTTACCTAACATTTTTTCTTCTTTTGATTTGGGTGCACTTAGATTTGCAGACCCAGATTTACAATTTTTCTTTTGAATGTTTCCTATCTAGATCTACACTTATTTCTGCCAAGGGCCCAGATTAAGTAGTTGGGTCCCTTTGATTCTCTACCTATCTACAAATCTGCCAAGATTAAGCTGTTTGGACAGATACATTCTCTATATTCTAAAACAAGAAATTGAAACCTAGGGAGGCCAAGATTAAACTGTTTAGCCTTCCCTTAACTGAATGAACTTCTTCAAAATGGAATGACTCATCAAAATTGGAATACAGCAGTGGCATTTGGACTAGCACACTTCATGGCATCTTGTGGAAATATGAAACACTGCAGCCTGCAAAGTACGACATATTTGGCATGTAAAAATGTCAATAATGAAAGATGAAACCCTATTGCAATAGGAGGCTAACAGAATCCATGAAATAAACCATAAGAGACAACTTATTGAAAAAATAAACTTGATTGTATTAACTTTAAACAAATAAGAACTTTACAACCTTGGTGCCTTGATGTTGTACAAGCTCCTCTCAGGGTCCAAGCAAGAATCTCCTCTACTTTGACAAGCTTCACACTCTTCCCAATGAGATCAAAAGGTATGTAATATCTCCTCTCAAGCTCAATTAGGAAGTCTAAATTCCAACAACATTTACCTTCAAAAATATTCAGCTTTCCACCTCCCTAGTAACTAGCCCAATGCCTCACTTTATAGTGCAGAGGAAGGAAGTTACAGGTCCACCTATGAAGGGATAGAGTCCTCCTTCAAAGGGATAAGCTCCTCACATCAAGGGGTTAGCTCCTTTAGTTATGGGATGCATGAACCACAAAGGAGCGAACTTGCCACCTCAGGATTCCCTCTAGAAGCTTCCAGAATAACCCAAAGTGAGTTTTTAAGAATGTACTTGCGCCTTTTTTACTTTTACAGGGGTCCACACCCATTACACAGAAACAGAGCGGGTAGGTCCGCAGGGGACATGACCAAGAGGTGCGGGACTACAGGTAATGCTAAGAGAAAGTGTGGAACCAGAGTTTTAGAGATTTTCAAGGACTTTCTCTCATTTTTCGAGGCTTGACATGAAGAGTTGAGGTTTAAGATTTGCATAGGAGGAAAGTATGAGTGGTGATAGACTCACACTAATTACAGAATATCATGGTGACAATATTTTGTGCAACATCAAGAAAACAAAATAACATGAAATAACAAAAATTAGAAAACTCATGATGGTTTCTCATTGTTCAGATTTGTGGCTTGGATGCTGATGAAGTTTCTCTGTAGATGTTCTGATAATAGTTAAATTGTTTTAACACAACACACTGCATTTTAACAAAACTTCGTGCATGGACTTGGGCCCACGTATGCATCGGAAATGTTCTGATTGGCTAAAATGAAAGGAAACTCGACCAGTTACCGTTTCCGGAAACCAAAGGAATAAAGCCCCAATTCATTACATATCAGGTCCACCTAAGCTGTGAACACATGTGCACATTTGAGCGCGATCACCATCCGATCACCCATTCAATGGACGATCTAATCCTTCGGAACTCAACAAGACTTTAAACCTGTAAAAAAAAAACTTATCGCGTCCGCTTTTTCAACAAGCCTTTGACTTCCTCACGAACCCGGTAGGAAATAAAACTACAGTTAAAAGGATTATCAAGTCTGATTTTAAAAATAAAACCTGTGCACTTTTCGACGTGATATCCGTCAGATCTGCTACTTGCAAGCAGACGACCCTGATCAACTGAGGTTTTAACTCAACTTTATAAATATCGCGTCCGATTTTGAATTAACCCTCACGCTTGTTAACCGCGTGATTACTGTCAGATCTATTGCCTTCCAAGCGGACGGCTCATATCTTCTCGCGGGTTTCTCACATTCAAAAGCCATTAATAATATAAAATAGGTCATTTCTTTCAAATTTCCACATTTCCTCTTATTTCTCACATTCAAAAGCCATTAATAATATAAAATAGGTCATTTCTTTCAAATTTCCGCATTTCCTCTTATTTCCGCTATAACATAATATTTGATTTTTTTTCCATTTTTGCAATAAAATTGAAAATAAAATTAAAAGGACAATGGATGCTACAATATATCCAACTAGATGTTGTTATAATATATCTAATGGAAATTTGTCCTGTCAATTATTCAACCAAGTTGCATTGATGGGCTGGGAAAACAAGGCCCGTTGAAGTGATGATGTAAATCTGTCGAAAATTCGACACTAGGCCATCAGATTTTAGTGCACTAAGTTGTAGTGTTTGCTGATAGAAGTAACTAGATTTAATTCCCTGCCTCAGATAGTAGCAATATTATTAGGAAAAAAGGAGAACAAAGATCTTCCCAAAAGGGTCTTCTATTGGCGTATGCGTTGTAAAGACTTAATACATTCTAGATCAAATAACTAGGTTTGAATTCCAATTCCACTGAGATGCTATTACTATATGTAGATGACAAATTTCCCTTCATATAAGGATTCCAAGTAGTGATAAACCCACTATATAAGCCATCAAAGTCAAGGGAACAAAAGGTCTTATCTTTAAGTTAGGGCGCTATGACAAATTTGTCTTTTTCTCCAAATATCAATGTTTCTTGGAGCATAACAATGTCTAGACAGTGGGCTCGAAAGATCCTTTTGAGGGAAAGGTTCTTAGGGGTGCCCCCAAAACCCCTTATGTTAAGAGATAAGAAAATAATCTTAAAACCCAGACAGGGGCTTTCTTTTCTCCAAGGACCAAAATAATATTTTTTTTTCTACCTAGTTTTATGTAATCTTTGGATTTTTTTTTAGCCTTGGAAAGGTGTGACTTTCTTCCTACATGGCTTAGTGTGGAAAGGTCCACCACCAATCCTCCTTTAAATATTTCCTCTTGAGAATGATTGAATCAATATCAAATATTATATTCCTTGTTACCATTAACCTTTATACATCGAGAATATAGTGATTTATCATACCGATTATCTTTCGAATAATTCCCAGAAGTGGGTTTTGAATATCCAACTAAAATCAAAGGAGTAGTACAAGATACTAGGCTAGTGTCTGTCAAGTTAGGTGAGAAAAGGATAGGTAGGGGTGTGTTCTCTTAAGAAGGCGCAAAGAACAAAGGAATGAAAATTAAAGAATGGGAGCGAGCCTTTTAAGATATATTTCAATTCATGGATCATCCATAATACAAATTTCATCAAGATTCTCATTTTCAAAGAGAATTCCAAGCTTTGTCCCATTATTTTATGTCACCAATGGAGAGGTGTATGTGTCCACTTTGTTTGATGGGTCTAAGACTAGACCTGAATCTTCCTAAGGAGAGATGACCACTGGAGCTAGATATTTTTGGATCCAATTAGTTTTTGAGGCTTTGAGACCTTGATAATTATAGTTGCTTTGTTCAATAAAATGACCAACCCACTTACATGTATAACAACGAAAACAATTTCACCAATAGCATATGATTTTCATCCAATTTTATCCATTATACGTGATCTCGAGCTCCTCCACAAACCCTTCCTTGAGGTCAACCTCTATATTTATCCATGTGAAACAATGATCAATATTTATAAGACAATCCTCCTTAAGACCAAAAAAATGACCCAACGTATTCCTGTAGGCTTGTATAAAAGTTTTTGACCAAAACGACATGCACAATATAGGAAATATGGACCAAACTCTTTGCATTAACATATGTTCACAAACTAGATCGAATTCCAAGCACCACGTCTGCATAATAAAGTCAAAATCCCCCCATATCTAGTCCCGATTAAGGATATTCAATAACTCTTCCTCTGAACATAATACCACGTAGAACCCTCCTCGAGTGAGAATATAGAAAATTGGTGAATAACCTAAAACAAGAACCCAATAATTCTCCATCCATCTCTTGAAAGATGTCGAAATGATTCTTTCCATGCAAACCTCCCAACTAAACCATGTTGTAAGAGAATCGAGACCTAGGCTACCTAACATCACCCCCTACCACCGTAGTCGAAGCTTTGCATGAATTCATAACGTTCATGCAGTTTGTCTTTGGGTCAAGATCTATTACATACAAGTTACAAAGGGAAAGAGATAGACCTTTGCCAATTTTCACAAGCATAGATTCTCCAAAAAGATCCACCACCCTCTCCTTTTCCCTCATATAAAAACTAGTAAATGCAACTATGTCGATCTCTAAGATTGCCACAGATCACATAGGATCTAATGGAATAGAATGTATACGAATTAAGTCTTATTTGGTAAGAAAATTCCATCGGAACATGGATTTTCCACCTCATAGTCCACTTTATCCAGTTCTATTATGAAGAGCGCACCCCCCCCCCCCCCCCCCCAAACAATCATCTATTAGAAATTTGTGAGGCTCATTGATGTATTTCTTTACTATTAGGGTCCGACCCTAACCCCTTTATTAATGTAATAGGCACAAGGGGCCCAGTAAGAGTCATGATGCTTATATGTGGTTAACCCTCAGTCTAAAAAGGGACCACAATTAGTTAGCTTAGTAAATAAAGCCGTAAGTGGTTACCTGCATTAATGATGATTATAAGTGGTTGACCCTCATTCTAAAAAGGGACCACAATTAGTTAGTTTAGTTAAAGTTGATAAATAAACGGGTCATAGCTAATAAATAAAGTGGTTAACCCGCATTATGCAAGGGACCACAAATAGTTAGGATTTTGGATCTCAAGAAACTATATATAGTTAAATATAGCGAGGGAAATTTTTGTCAAGTATTGTTGTAATTGAGCTATGCTCTCTTGGAGGTTTCCCACTTGAAGAGGCAAGTGAACATTATTTCCTTCTGCTCACAATATAATATTTCCATTTTTCCTTAATCTCTAACATGATTTCTCTGGTGTTTTCTAGCATTCTGGCATATTTTGTAGGTTAAGCACATTACAAGTGGTATCATAGCTCTTTCCTCGGCCAGTCGCACCACATATTTTAGCAAAAAAATAAAATAGGCTAGAGATATGTTTTTACATCTTCAAACTATAGAGATATATCGTTATGGACATCAACCTATGGTTGGGGAAGCATACACGTAGGAAATACAAGAGGTGGTCAAGTCTATTGGACTCCCTTGTAACCCTTATTGGTGCCCCTTCAAGTAGTAGCACATTAAACAACACCTATACACGCATTTCTCTTCTACGTACCTCTGGTATTTCAGAAGTCCCCCAAGGTTACCCTGAAACCAACCTTAGATAAGTTGTGGTTTGTTCAGTACACTGAGAACAATGCTCAGGGAGACTACTTACACATACCAAGGGTAGTCAGGTAATATGGCCAAGGGCACGGTCTAGACTTCTTAGTTAGTGATATGAAATATTGGGCTAAGTACTATTGTTGGACCCATGTGGTATATCATGATTAGTAGCACCTGAACATCCTTTACTACTATAGTGACCTCACTTCCTCTTGATTAGAAGCCAATTTTTAACCCATTTTGCAGCATAAAAAATTTAGGTTTTTTGTCGTCAGAGTATTGATCAGTTGGGAGTAACACTTTTACCAGTGGACAATGGTTTTCAAGTAAATTTCTAGAGATTTTGGGGCAATTTTTCATAAACCAATTGCAGATCTGAATTCCTCTCGAGAAAACAATGGGTGGTGACTTTTAATTTTTTAAATTTTGGTGCATAATTTTCAGAAAATAGTTGTAGATTTGAATTCCTCTCAAGAAAATACCCAATTTCAAAAAAAACATATGAACCAGAGTCCAGACGGATGAGATCTCGCTAATTTAAAATTAGTTATTTTTGTATAAATTTTTGTGACGGAAAATAGTGGGCGACAGATTTCAAGTCAATTTTCTGAGATTTTAGGGAAGGATTACATGATTTGTGACCATTTCAAAATTTCTGCCCCAGATTACGTGATTTATTTTTAAAAATGCTCCTTGCAGTCATGTTAATTTTAAATAAGCCAAAATTGTTGACCTAAGAAATCGTATGGTGGCTACGAGGGCTTGCTTAAACTATGGAAAACTTCAAGAAAAGGGTGGTTTCCATAGAAGACAACATCACTGCCTCATTTCGAGAAGTAGTTACAAATTCCCTGACTCTCATTACTTCATCCCTAGACTCCATATAGAGGCACCTTAGGGCTAAAGCAACCCGAGGGGATGGGAACAATGAATAAATCCACTTGGAAGGAGCACCCACCCACCATGGATATGAGGGGTCTCATAATTTCATAGGAGCCCACCACTATTCTAGCAGTAAGGCACCCAAGATTGACATCTACAAATTCGACGGCTCCAACTTGGTTGTATGGGTGGCACAAATGGAAAAATATTTCCAACTTAATAATATCTAGGATGATAAGACCAAAATACATGCGGGAGCCCTATACTTAGACTAAGAAATTTGGCAGTGGTGTAAATGGCATCAGAAATGCTATGTCAAAAATCCAACTTGGAATATGTTCTCTAAAGCCATTTGTGCATGCTCGTTATGACAGGGACATTGACTTTATGGGTCACATCACTAAACTCAAACAAAATAGTACAATGCGATAATTCCTTGCATTTGAACAACTAGTCATTTGGACCGTTGAGGGACTAGGGGATGACTTTTATATGTAATATTTCATCAGTGGCCTCAAGGAAGAAATACAGGCAAATGTTCAAATGCACAAACCTGCTACTTGGTTGGAGGCTTGTCGCAAAGCTTTAGATGAAGAAAATGTCATAAATTCACAATCTAGTCATTTGTCATTCCCATCAAAGGCACATTCACACCCTTCTCGTGGCCTCACCGAAACCCTTAAGGTTCAAAATGTGTCTCCAACAAAATTGGTTGATAGGAGAATACAAGGACTACATTACTACTGTGATGAGAAATATTCACCAAACCACAAGTGCAAGGAACAAAAATTCTTTTAGATTGACGTGACTAAAAATATCCCACGTAATGAGGTTCCTTTAGCTAAAGTGTTTGGGGAGGAGGAAGAGGAACCTAAAATGGCCACTGAAGAAGTATCAGATATAACAACAATGCCAGAAAAAATGATCGTCTCACTCCATGCACTAGTAGGAACTTCTTCTCCACAAACACTTAAAATAAAAGGCTTTATTAATAAGAATATACTAGTGTTGGTGTTGATTGATAGTGGCAGCATGCATAATTTGTCCATATATGGGTAACTGAGATTGTTCATTATTTTGTGAGGGCAATATCCAATTTTCAAATCCTCATATCTGATGGGGGCACCATGAAATGTCAAGGGCTTTGTGAGAACATTAAGTTCCATATGGGGGACTATTACCTTAAAACCAACATGTTTGACATTGAAATGGGAGGTTGTGACATCGTCCTTCAAGTTGAATGGCTTAGAACACTAGGCCCAATTACCATGGACTTCTAGGAGCTATATATGAGCTTTAAGCAAAATGGACACACTCATACGCTCAGGGGACTCTAGACAGACTCTCCTACTATCATCGGTTCGCATCGAATGGAGAATATTTTTAAAAAGTGACACCATGGGATAGTTTTTCAATACAATCCAATCCAAGCCATTGAATCCTACCCTACCACCATTCATCCATATTTCCAACAGGTGTTGGGTAATCGCCAATAGGTATTTGAAAAACCCAAGGAGCTATCCTTGTCACGTGTGAGCATGATCATAACATTTTTTTAATTCCTAGTACCAATCACCAAATGTTCACCCTTACAGGTTTCCATTCACACAAAATAATGAGATTGAAAATATTATTCGGGAGCTACTAGAGGAAGGTGTCATTCATCCCAGCCCAAGCCCCAATTTGTCCCCACTGGTCATGGTCTTAAAGAAATATGGGGAGTGGCTCATGTGTCCTGACTTTTGGGCCCTCAACAATCTCAACATCAAGGATAAATTTCCTATTCCAGTAGTCGATGATCTCCTTGATGAACTCCATGGTACTAACTTCTTTACCAAGTTGGATCTTCATTCGGGGTATCACCAAATCAGAATGAAGGAACCAAACATTCCCAAGACAACTTTCAGAACCCATGAAGGCGACTACAAATTCTTGGTTATGCCCTTTGGTCTTTGTATTTCACCATCCACCTTTCAGAGTCTCATGAATCACCTTCTCAAACCATATCTCCAAAAGTTTGTCCTGGTCATTTTTTACGATATAACACATATTTCATTACAATTGGAAATATTTTATTACAAGGACATCACTAGAATTGAGCTTTTTGGTTATTTTGAAATTCTAGATCCACTATTTACTTCCAAATTTAATGAAATATGTGTTATATACTTATCTACAACAAAACATGGGACACACATCTTCAATATGTTGACAAGATATTGAAACTTTTGAAGGATAATAAATTATTTGTTAAATTTTCCAAATTCTCTTTTGGGATGGAGGAGGTGGAGTATTGGGGCCACATTTTGGGTCACAAAGGAGTAAGGGTGGGTCCTAAGAAGATTTAGGCAATGCAATAAATGCCACAACCCAGGACCTTGAAGAGTCTGCGGGTATTTTTGGGCCTCACAACTGCTATTGAAAATTTTTCATTAACTATGGATACATTTCCAAACCCTTAACAAATATTCTCAAGAAAAATGCATTTATATGGAATATAGCATCTCAACAGGCCTTCCTGTAACTCAACCAAGCCATATGCACCACCCCAGTGTTGGCTCTCCTAGATTTCACAGTACCATTTTTTGTAGAATGTGATGCCTCGGGCACTAAAGTTGGAGTAGTGTTAACACAAGAAGGTTGACCACTAGCCTTCACAACCCAAGAATTATGTGGCAGGCTGTTTAGTCAATTTAGTGTTGTCTAAATTGCTAGTATTAATTGTCAACCCGGGGCTCGTAAGCTGATGAAGTGAAGGTGTACTATATGTACTTAAGTAACCTCTTAGAGTTTTCTTATCGTTGGGGGTGTTGTTGTGGTTAATTATGTTCCTAAGATGGAGTGATGATTTATAAACAAGTGAGTGATAGTGTGTGTGTAGAGTGAATCCTAAATGAGTGAGAGTGTGTGATTAGTGATCTTTAACTACTTGCTTGAAAGGAAATGCTTGAAAGAAATAAATGACTTGAAAGATCTTGAAATAACTTTGAAAGCAAATAACCACTTCCAATGGCACTAGACACCATTCATGCAGCTGCAAATAAAAGAAAAGAAAGTCACTTTTAAAACCAAAGATAAAGATTATCTCTCTCTAACTCGCTGCTTCAAACACATGTACTGTGTAAAGCACGGAAAGAAAGTAGCTTAAGTTGAATTAGAAAAGTGATTAAAAATGAGAAAATCTGCTTTAAAGACTAGTGATAACGTTTTGCTCTTTCTAACTCTCTACTTCAGCCATATGTACTATGCAAAGTATGATTAGAAAGTAGTGAAAGAATAGTCTAAAAAGCACTCAAAGCCAGCTGCAAGTTAGTGGTATTCTGATCTTAAAAGATAACAATTTATGATAGAAGATCATTCATGTGTTAGCAGCTCTTTGAGAAATAAGATTAAAAATCAGCTATAAAAACAAAGGCAGCAACTTGAATCTGTCAACTTCAAATACCATTAGTTTGTAAAGCAAACACACACACATAAAAACAAATCCCGGGCTAAAAGAAACCTGCAAAGAAGTAATACTGATCAGCTTGAAAGAAAAGAAATCAAATAAATGAAACTATACATGCTTAAAGGAATGCTGAATGAGAAAATAAGTAAATACTGAACATAAAATACTTTACAGAGGCTAAGATGAACAGGGGCCCTCTATTCATTCAGCCACAAGAAAACTCAGAGATCTGGAAGCTTCAAAACAACACTATGTCTATTCCTCCATTTGCAAAAGTGTACAAAACAGAGTGCTAGAATAGCACTAAAAAAACAGAGTTCACAATGCTCTTAAAATTAACACAAGTTTAGAAATTACAACTGGTAAAAAGTTCCTTGAGCGTACGCAGACGCAGTTATTTATAGGCATTTCTAGGATAGCCTAACACGTATAGCTACTAACTGAAAAACAACTAACTGTAATGCGTAATTATGGTTCCTGGACACATCATACGGCTGCGTGGATGAGCTGGTGCTTCTGTCGTCATGGGCAATGAATCCCATGTTGGATCATGTCCCCTACCATCTGCAAAACGTGGACAAGTCACCGTTTAAGCTGACATGACCTAGCAGCTCACAATCACCGTTAAACAGCCTTTAGTTGATCGTAACTTGACCAGCTTTGACCAGGGGTAAAGATGACGTGGATGGCTGGAAAATTGGGACAGGAACCTCGAGCACGTTGATACCTAAGTTCCCATGTGGCTCATCTGGCAAACTGACACGTGGAACCTTGCGTTTAACAAAAAGGCTGCAGGATCATCAGATAGCTGCGGGATCATCAGATAGCTGCGGGATTCCTGCAAGTATGTAAAAATCTAAACAAACAGTCACCCATTAGCAAAACTTACTTGATCATGCCTAATGACACCTAATGTAATGATCTGGGTGGTTTTACAGTGAAAATGAGGCAAAAGTGAAGAAAAGCTGAGGAAAAACTGAGGGAAATGATAGACAAGTAGGTGTAAAGTAGAGACTCTACATACCCCCACTACGAGGGTATTGCATGTCCTCATGCAATGAAAACACAGCTCAATCCATCTGCTGGGATGCCTCTGCTAGGACATCCAACCTCCTCTTCTTCCTCTGTGTAGAGATATTGACTTTTGGTCTTTTGAACAAGCATCTGAATTTCAAATTGATTAGTGCTCTGTTTAGCCTTCTACATTTCTTCTTCAGTTCACTGCTTTTCTTTTTGCAGACGGCTAGGTGCAGCATGGTGTTATTATGAAGCATTTTGTCAATGTTTGCTTGTTCCTTCAATTTCTCATTTTCCTGCCTAATGTGGCGATTTAGCACTTCAAGTTCAAAGATCTCTTGTTTGAATACATCTATTTGCTGCTCATGAGGTAGGATATTACTTGGACCAGCAGTGGTCTGCTCCAATGTTTCAAAATAATTGTATGCTTCTTGCTGCGCTGGATCAATCATTGGTGATTTTCTTGGACTGTGTGCATGCTCAATTTCTGTTTCAAACTCCTGCTGAAATGGACTGTCCTCCCTTGGAGGGGTAGCTTCATCATGTTGTGGACTACCTTCAAAATCTGATTTTATAGCACCCTTCTCAGGTGTGCTTAGATCAATGAAAAGTGTCCTTGTGGTTTTATCTTTATTCTGCAATCTGCTACTCCTTCTTACAGTGGCAACACTCTGTGTTTCTCTTTGTGCCTTTTTCCTTGGTTTTTGTACTTTTACTTTCTTGGAGAGGGCAATTTTCTCATGGATTTTAGCTAACCTTTGTGCTAAGGGCTGGCTATCTCTTTCTTCATCACTAGAATGCTCTGGAGTCTGATAAGTTTCTTGAACTATGGATTTTCCCTTGTCTTGCTTTTGTTTCTTTTTATCTTCTCTTCTCTTTTTGGCAGCTTCTTTGGCAAGTTCAGAGAGGGTTTCTGAGATAATCTCTTGAGCATTGTCCACAGTAGGTTCAGGCTCAATCTCATGTTCAGGATGATGTACTTCTATTTCCTCTACAGTCTGTCCTTGGACAGTTCCCTCTAAGATATCAGTTTCAGGGGTATCCTCTTTTCTTTTTCTTCTACTTTTTCTAGGCACAGAGGTTTCTCCAGCTTCTTCAAAATGATTTCTCACAAGGAATCTCTCCCAGGTGTCTCGTTTGGCTTTTAATTGTTCCTCCACTAACAACTTGACAAGACTATGATGACCAAGATATGCTTCAATGTTTCGTGGATTCTTTTGAGCCATGGAACACATTTTTCTAAGGCTTTGGAATAGAAAGTAGGGAAGATTTATATCATGTTCTCCTTGAAATTGCAGCATAATTTTACCATGATAAACGTATAAAACCCCAAATCTCCCTTCACATGTGAAAAACTTTTGCACTAACAACAGTAAAATTTTCCATTCTTCTTTAACATGAGAGACAGGGATTCCTTTGGTGAAGATACTTGTGTCCATACCTGGGTTTTTAAAAATCTGCTTCCATTGTTGATCCTGGACTGCCCAGTTTTTGAACCACCGTTCTCCAGTTTGTGGAAGAGATGTAGCTTTTGCTATGCTTCCCTCACTGACTGCAAATGTTAAATCACCCACCTCCACTTGACTGTCTTTAGCTTTGAATGACCTTGCAAAGGCTTTTGTTACTTCCTTGTGGTAGCCTTTAAACTTCTTGATGCACTGTAGCCAATTGGCTTTTTGCAATGCCTCCTCAACTTGAGGATATGCCTCCAAGAATTTCGAACCTTCTGGTTCAGCCCTTAAAAGTTTTCCCATTGACTCTTTAGCTCTGTTTAAAACACGACTTTGATGGTGGCTTTACACAGTAAATCCTCGGTTCTTGTTCAGAATTTTGTGGAACAGAGGATATATGGGTTTAGCAACAGCCTTAGACACAGAGAATTTACGGCTTGAACAGAGTAAAATGGTGGATAAACAGTGTGAACACAGTGAAACGGTGGCTAGCGGTCGTAATACAACCGTAACATACGTTTACTGGCTATACGTATTCACTGTTTCTCAGAATGAGCAGAGAGGAAAAACAGAGTATGGTTTATGGAGGTAATCGTAGTGAGTGAAACGGAATGAGGGAGATGAGAGAATGGAATAGCGTGAGATGGAGTGTTATGAGCGTAGAGGGTTTCGAAATAATGAGTGAAACGGCTAGATTCTCAAATTTCGGTTGTAGGTTAACACATGGCTGTGGGATGAGGACTGAGAGAGTCGTAATACGGTAGGTTACGTCATTAGGGTACAAAAACCTTAATGACAGAAACAGCCATATGTGATTTCAAAAATCGTGGGTATCATGAACTGATAGACGTGGAGGATTCGTGGATATGTGGTCGCGTGGTAGAGAGAATGGGTAATCATTACAATTAGTGGCCAAAAAGACATAACCCCGAAAATTCTGCATAATGAAATAACTATAGGTTTAAGATTTTAAAACATACCTCAGATCCGCATTTGATTTGCCTTCTAATAATTTGCCACTAACCCTTTGTCAACTTTATTCATGACTCTTTCCTACTTGTCATTAATGATTCTTGAACTGTAAATATTTTCTTCAAACAGACTGTGTTTCTTTGTGCAGGTGCAGAGGGCTGCAGAAAGGCTAAATGGCTGCAGAATTGCCAACTAGCTGTGGGAACTGCAATGGTGTCCTTCAGCTGCACAAAATAACTTTAGTTCCTGAAAAAAACTTTATTAATGAAATGAAATGGAATGAATGAATGGATGAATGGGTGGAAAAATAGTGAGGTGAAGTGAGGATGGTGAGATGGAATGGATGAAATGGCGAAATGAGATGAGAGAGAGAGATTTTTTTTTTTTGGAAAACATGAGGTGTCAAGTGACCCTGATTTTCACCTCAGGTTTTCTGCATGAGACTGCCAATCAGAGATTGGTTTTCAGGCTCATACATTTATTCTTTTTTTTTTTTTTTTCATTGAAATTGAAAGAAACAGAGATTAGGCTGATGGAGGAGAAGAATTCTTCTCCACCAGCCTCATTTCAGAATCGCCTTGGAACAACTTAACAGACTCCTCTTTTGAGAGTGGCTTGTGGTAAATTTTCAACCGGTGGCCATTCACAATAAGGGAGTTTGAAGTTCATCAATAGTCTTCACTCTAACTGCTCCATTATTAAAGACTTCATCAATCTCATATGGCCCAAGCCAATGAGTTTGAAATTTTCCTTTGAAGTCCTTAAATTTTGAATCAAACAAGAGTGCCCAATCACCCTTTTGAAACTTCTTTTCTTTGATATGTCGATCATGCCATTTGCTTCTTTGGTGCTGAACTAGATCGGTCCTTAGAATTGCATCTTGTCTCATTTCATCTAGTTCATTTAACTGGTCCATTCTGTGCTTCTGGGCTTCTGATAAGCTCATCCCCAATTGAACTGCTGTCTTGAAGGTCTTGATTTGGAACTCAATGGGGAACAGGACTTCCTTCCCATAAACAAGTTCATAGGGAGAATGTCCTGTGGTGTTCCTCCATGTAGTTCTATAGGCCCATAAGGCTTCAGGAAGCCTTTCCGCCCAATCTCTTCTATGAAGATGAACAGTCTTTGTGATGATGCTTTCAAGAACTTTATTTGTAGATTCTACTTGACCATTTGCTTGCGGATGGTATGGAGTAGATGTTCTATGCTTGATCTTATATTCCTCCATCAGCTTCTCCATCATTCTTGATGTAAATTGGCTCCCCTGATCTGTTACAATTTCTCTTGGGACACCAAAACGAGTGAAAATATCCTTAAAAAGAAATTGAACAACTGAATTTTCAGTAGCAGAAGGCAATACTGTAGCTTCTACCCACTTAGTAACATAATCAGTACAAACCAATATATATCTGTTTTGCTTGGATGGCGGATTGATTGGTCCAACAAAATCTAGAGCCCATTTCTCGAAGGGTTCGATGCATACCTGTGGCTGTAGTGGCATTTCATTTGAAAGGGTTGGTCTCCCAACTCTCTGACAACTGTCACACCTTTTAACATATTGCTTTGCATCCTTAAAGAGAGAAGGCCAATAATATCCTAATGAAAGGATTTTATAAGCAGTCCTCTTATCAGCAAAGTGTCCGCCACAAGGTTCGTCATGACATGCCTTAAGGATGTCAGGCATTTCATCCTCCCGTACACATCTTCTGATCATCAAATCTGGCCCTGTTCTGAACAATTCTTTAGAAATCCAAGAATAATGTGAACTATCCTGAATGATTTTCCTTTTCTCATTAGGAAATAAATGTAAAGGTAACTTTCCAGTAACTAAATAATTAGCAATATCAGCATACCAAGGGGTACTGCAAACAAATACTCATCTGGAAATTTATCCTCTACAGGAGAGTCCTCATTAGTGTTTTGGATTCTAGACAAGAAATCAGCTACTGTGTTCTGTTTACCTGGTCGATCTAACACAGTTATGTTGAATTCTTGTAAAAGCAAAAGCCATCTTGTAACTCTACCATTAGTGACTGGTTTGTTCAAGAGGTATCTAATGGCAGAGTGATCAGTGTGGACAAAGGTTTCATAGCCGGTTATATAGTGTCTAAACTTGTTTATCGCATGAACAACGGCTAGAAATTCCTTTTCAGTAACAGTGTAATTTAACTCAGTGGGAGTCAAATTCTTACTTGTGTAATAAATGGCATAAGGGATCAAATCCTTTTGTCCCAAAACAGCTCCTAAAGCTGTATCTGAAGCATCAGTAGAAATGTGAAAAGGGAGTTTCCAATTTGGACCCCTTAGAATGGGTGCTTCATATATTCTAGTCTTTAAGGCTTCAAAGGCAGATTGACATTCAGGATCCCACTTAAATTCACAATCTTTAGTAAGGAGTTTGAAAAGAGGGGATGCTATCTTAGTGAAGTTTTCAATAAATCTCCTATAATAACCAGTAAATCCAAGAAAACTTCTAACATCCTTTTGGCAATTAGGAATAGGTAACTTAGAGATGACTTCGACTTTAAATCTATCAACTTTGATTCCATCTCCTGAAATATGATGTCCTAAAACAATCCCTTCAGTAAACATCATAAAACACTTTTCATGACTTAAAGAAAGATTTGTTTCCTTGCATCTTACCAGTACTTTTTCCAAATTTGCCAAAGCTTCTTCAAATGTATTACCATAAACTGTGAAATCGTCCATGTATACCTCTACACAATCATGAATCAGATCTGAAAAGATTCCTAGTACAGCCCTTTGAAATGTAGCGGGTGCATTGCACAATCCAAAAGGGAGTACTCGGTAGGCAAAAGTTCCCCAAGGACAAGTAAATGTGGTTTTGTCTTGATCTTCAGGTGCTACCTGAATTTGATTGTAACCACTAAAACCATCCAAGAATGAGAAATACTTTTTACCTGCTAAAGTGTCTAGTACCTGATCAATAAAAGGTAAAGGGAAATGATCCTTTAAGGTTGCCTTGTTCAATTCTCGATAATCAATGCAAACTCTCCATTTACCATTCTTTTTGGGCACTATAACCAAGGGAGAAACCCATTGGCTATCTGAAATGGGGTAAATGAAGTTTACCTTGAGCAATTTCTGAAGTTCTTCTTTCACAATTTCCCTAAGATTTGGATTCATCCGTCTTTGTGGCTGCCTAATAGGTCTGCTGTTTTCTTCAATATAAATGTGATAAATACAAGTCTTAGGGTCGATTCCTTTCATGTCAGTGTATTCCCATGCAAAGGCAGTGGAATGTTTTTGCAACAGTTTATTTAATTCTTCTTGTTGTAGTCTTTCCAAGTTCTTGTTAATGTTTAATGTTTTTCCTGGAAAGATTTCAACTGTAGAACTACCAAACTCTTCCATTGAGAAGAGAGAAATCTGTCTAGAGGAGAGATATTCAATGTCTGCATCTAACTGAAACTGTGAAGAGTCATATTCTAAAGGTATCTCAAAATTTTCTAATGTATTTAGAATTTGACTGTCCTCACTAATCTCAGAGATGGTTAGAACAGGTTGAAGAGTATCCTCATCATCAATCCACTCATCTTCTCCTATTTCTGTTATTGCCTTTGCGGGAGGATACAAGTTGAATTTCTTGGTAGAATTACCATCTGATATGTACATGTCCCCAGACCTACAACTTATGAAAGCATCAGCTGTGGCCAGCCAAGGTCTTCCTAAAATAAGAGGATGTCCTCCTAGATTATTCTTGGGAGTTAAAATCATAAAATCAACTGGATATTCCCAAGAATCTAGAGAGACAGGAATGTCTTCTAATACACCATCAGGTTTAATGATTGATCTATCTGCAAGTTGCAGCAAAGTAGGTGTAAAGAGAAGGTTAGGAAGCTTTAACTGATCCATGGTCTGTCTACTCATGATGTTGATAACGGCTCCTAAGTCAATCAAGGTATTTGGGATTTCAACCCCATTAATATGAGTTTTAACAATAGGACTATCGGGATCCACATACTTCTGCATGGTAATCTTACCCATCATAATGTCTGCAATTTTTCCAACTAGATGTATCCTTTTGGTATCTCTGGTTCTTTTTATTGTTTTTTTCAAACTCAAATCCTTTATCGTCTTTGCTAGAATGGGAATCTCCTTAATGGCTGTTAACAAGGGAATCTTGATACAGACATTTTTCAATTCATCTAGAAAGCTATAGTCAGGCAACCAAATCTGCTTCTCCACTCCTTTGTCAATTTGCAATCTTTCAGGAAAAGGAGGAGTAGCTGAAGATGTGGGTTTCTCAACTAAGGGAGTTGATTCTTTTTCTTTTTGGGTTTGAAGTGATACTTCAGAACCTTTATTGACTTTGAGAGATTCTTCCTCAGAAATGCTTGGTTCTTGAGTACTTGTGGAAGGTTGATCTAAGATTCTACCTGATCTGAGTTGTACTTCATTGAGAGGAACAACCATATAGGTAGGGAATGGTTGACCTTCCATCACATAAGCATTTTGAGGGTTCCTATTATTTGGGTTTGGTAATGGCTGAGAGGGAAGTTGATTTGACTTCTGCTGGGTGAGTTGAGAATTTTGATTTTGTGGAGGAGTTTGTTGTTGTTGAGGGTATGGCAATGATAATTTTTGACCTTGATTTGGAAGTTGGGGAGCTTGCTGATTCTGAAATGATGGAGGATATTGATAGAATTGAGCAAGTCTCGCATAAGGATTTTGCATGCTTTGCAACCATGCTTGAAAAGCATTTTGTGGTTGAGGCCAAGGTTGTTGCCAAGGATTCCAATTTGGTTGGGATTGAGAATTCATAGAGTTGTTAAACCCTTGATTCTGTTGTCCTTGCCAAGGTCTCCTTGCAACAAAACAGAGAGATTCAAGTGTGTTTGGATCCTCTTGAAAGACTGCTTTGAGGCCAGGGATTGAAGGACAATCCTTGGTCTCATGAGTTTCTGAGCAAATGACACATGTTTCTACAACATTTGCTTCCAAGGGACATTCCCTTAAAGCATGCTTCTTTCTACACTTCGGGCAAAAAATGGTCATAGCCTCAGCTTCTGCTTTTTGTTTGTTTTGGATCTTAAGGGTATCAATTTGTTCACTAAGACTCCCTAAGATGTCAGTTTTAAATTCATCAAGCATACTGCCGATTTCAGCCCTACTCACGGATCCTGTTGCAGATTTATTTTCCCTAAGGAGAGAAGGATCTCTAGGCCCTTTTTGAGTTTTTGATTTGCCCCTTGAGAGATGGATACAAAGTTCTGCTATATCATTGAGAGAAAGTTGAGAGATATCCCCTTTCCCCGTCATGTTTAAGATATCTATCCATTCATCCCTAATGGCTTTTAATAAGAGGGCTTTTAAGGTATCTTCATCCAGGCTACTCATCTTTGCTCTTTTTAAGTTATATTGAAACCTTTCAAGCAAATCTTCTAAGCTCTCATCTTCTTTTTGCATCATTTTAAATACCTCGTCCTTGTGATTAGTAGGCATACAATAGTCCAAATACCTATCCAAAAAGGTTTGTTTCATTTCATCCCAAGTCCTAATGGATTGAGTAAGTAACCCCATGAACCATTTCAAAGCTTGATCTTTTAATGTTGAGGGGAACAGCTTGAGTTTCTGAGTATCATCCAGATAGTCATAGGTTCGACACACAACTTCAAATTCAAACAAGAATGTTTCAGGGTCCTCAGTTCTTAACCCATGGAAATTTGGGAGGACAGATGGTGATATGTTTTTCATAGTGGCTCGGGAATCCTCATTAACAATGGGAAACCCAAATGAATTATCCCCATCTCTATTTCCTCCTCCAATGGGACCTCTACCTCCTCCATTATTATTGTTATTTCTTCCTCCTCCTCTACCTCTACCTCTACCACCTCCTTCTTCCTCTGCCATGATGATTCTCCTAGGGATTTCAAAATCTTCTGGTTCCTCTACAAAGGGTGAATGAGAAGAGATTTCTCCTTCTTCTTCAAGTGAGTCTATTTCCTCGATTACAATTGGTTTTCCTGTAGGAGAAAGAGAAGAGTCTCTTCCTGGTTCAAACTCAATAGAAGGTGTAGGAGAGTCAACTCTTGGCTCTTGAGTTCCAGGAATTCTAGGACTAGGAGTTTCGGTTGGAGATAAGGGAGGTGTCTCTTGTCTATCCCTTGAAGAAGATGGACTTGTAAAAATTGAACTTCGAGCTCTAGCTAAAAACCGTCCTCTAGAATCTCTAGCTCTATGCATGTCATTTTTTTTATTTTTCTTCAAGTCAAGTTAATAGTTCTTTTTCTGATCTTCCAGTTCACTCTAGGTGCAAGAAGAGAGCATACTCAAGAGACTACTAAATTAATAACTTTCTCCTTTCTAATCCTCCAGATCACTCTAAAGTGCAAGAGGAGAGCATACTTAGATAGGTTATTAACTTCTTTTCTTGAAATTTTTCTTATGTTTTTTTTTCTAAGAATATGGCTACTTAATTTCACTTCCCCGGCAACGGCGCCAAAATGTTTAGTCAATTTAGTGTTGTCTAAATTGCTAGTATTAATTGTCAACCCAGGGCTCGTAAGCTGATGAAGTGAAGGTGTACTATATGTACTTAAGTAACCTCTTAGAGTTTTCTTATCGTTGGGGGTGTTGTTGTGGTTAATTATGTTCCTAAGATGGAGTGATGATTTATAAACAAGTGAGTGATAGTGTGTGTGTAGAGTGAATCCTAAATGAGTGAGAGTGTGTGATTAGTGATCTTTAACTACTTGCTTGAAAGGAAATGCTTGAAAGAAATAAATGACTTGAAAGATCTTGAAATAACTTTGAAAGCAAATAACCACTTCCAATGGCACTAGACACCATTCATGCAGCTGCAAATAAAAGAAAAGAAAGTCACTTTTAAAACCAAAGATAAAGATTATCTCTCTCTAACTCGCTGCTTCAAACACATGTACTGTGTAAAGCACGGAAAGAAAGTAGCTTAAGTTGAATTAGAAAAGTGATTAAAAATGAGAAAATCTGCTTTAAAGACTAGTGATAACGTTTTGCTCTTTCTAACTCTCTACTTCAGCCATATGTACTATGCAAAGTATGATTAGAAAGTAGTGAAAGAATAGTCTAAAAAGCACTCAAAGCCAGCTGCAAGTTAGTGGTATTCTGATCTTAAAAGATAACAATTTATGATAGAAGATCATTCATGTGTTAGCAGCTCTTTGAGAAATAAGATTAAAAATCAGCTATAAAAACAAAGGCAGCAACTTGAATCTGTCAACTTCAAATACCATTAGTTTGTAAAGCAAACACACACACATAAAAACAAATCCCGGGCTAAAAGAAACCTGCAAAGAAGTAATACTGATCAGCTTGAAAGAAAAGAAATCAAATAAATGAAACTATACATGCTTAAAGGAATGTTGAATGAGAAAATAAGTAAATACTGAACATAAAATACTTTACAGAGGCTAAGATGAACAGGGGCCCTCTATTCATTCAGCCACAAGAAAACTCAGAGATCTGGAAGCTTCAAAACAGCACTATGTCTATTCCTCCATTTGCAAAAGTGTACAAAACAGAGTGCTAGAATAGCACTAAAAAAACAGAGTTCACAATGCTCTTAAAATTAACACAAGTTCAGAAATTACAACTGGTAAAAAGTTCCTTGAGCGTACGCAGACGCAGTTATTTATAGGCATTTCTAGGATAGCCTAACACGTACAGCTACTAACTGAAAAACAACTAACTGTAATGCGTAATTATGGTTCCTGGACACATCATACGGCTGCGTGGATGAGCTGGTGCTTCTGTCGTCATGGGCAATGAATCCCATGTTGGATCATGTCCCCTACCATCTGCAAAACGTGGACAAGTCACCGTTTAAGCTGACATGACCTAGCAGCTCACAATCACCGTTAAACAGCCTTTAGTTGACCGTAACTTGACCAGCTTTGACCAGGGGTAAAGATGACGTGGATGGCTGGAAAATTGGGACAGGAACCTCGAGCACGTTGATACCTAAGTGCCCATGTGGCTCATCTGGCAAACTGACACGTGGAACCTTGCGTTTAACAAAAAGGCTACAGGATCATCAGATAGCTGCGGGATCATCAAATAGCTGCGGGATTCCTGCAAGTATGTCAAAATCTAAACAAACAGTCACCCATTAGCAAAACTTACTTGATCATGCCTAATGACACCTAATGTAATGATCTGGGTGGTTTTACAGTGAAAATGAGGCAAAAGTGAAGAAAATCTGAGGAAAAACTGAGGGAAATGATAGACAAGTAGGTGTAAAGTAGAGACTCTACACAGGCATTCGGGTCAATCTACATATGAGAAGGAGATAATGGCCATCCTACATGCAATCGACACTTAGTGACCATAACTACTTGGGCGATGTTTCCATATCAAAATTGATCATCATAGCTTGAAGTATTCTTTGCAGCAGTTTTTATCCTCTCCGAAAAAAAAATGGCTTACCAAAATGCACCAAAAAGTTGGGCTATGACTATGAGATAAGTCTATAAAAAGGGTAGAGAAAAATGTTGTGGAAGATGCCTTGTCTAGACAATTTGAGGAGGTGCCACTCTCTTATCACTATCTTTGCCCATACCAACTTGGATTGAGGCAAGCAATGAATGGTTTAACCATTCATCTCTTTCCCAAATAATTAAAATGCTACGAGAGGATCCTAACCCCCAGTGGATTATACTTGGGAGAAAGACATCCTTCAATATAAGGATCGTGTGGTTATCTCTCCTAACTCCACACTCAAATTGTGTATCTTAGCTGAGCTACATTCCTCGCCAATTGCAGGGCATTCGAGGTTTTAAAAGACTTATGCTCAGGCATGGTGCTCCTTCTTCTAGGCTAGCATGAAACAAGATATTCTTACATTTGTAGCTGAGTGTGACATCTGCTAGTCCGACAAAAGGGAAATAGTGAAGACACTAGGGACCTTAAGATACCACTACCACTACTTGCCTCTATATGGGTAGATGTCTCCATGGACTTCATTACATGTCTTCCTAAATTATGAAACAAGTCATTTATCATGGTGGTAGTTGATCGACTCACTCCAACATTGGTGGATCAAGTTTTCATTGATCATACTTTCAAAATGCATGGCATGTGTACTTCTATTGTGTCTGATCAAGATCCCACCTTCACTAGCCATTTTTGGCAATAGTTATTCACGTTAAACGACACGCAACTCCAAATGATTTTAGAATATCACCCCCAGATAGATGATCAAACAGAAGCAATAAAAAAATGTTTGGAGACCTATTTGCAGTGCTTTGCTTTTGACAAACAACATCAATGGATGCAATGGTTACCTTTAGCAGAATTGTGGTATAATACTAATTATCATGATGTAACCAAGATGACACCATGTGAGGTAGTGTATGGAAAACTCCCATCTTATTTGACTTATTATCTCCTTGGATATTCCAATGTACAAAAAATTGATAAGCTTCTTCAGAACCAAGCCACCACTCTAGCTCTTTTGAAGGATAATCTCCATGGCGCTAAAAAAAGCATGAAGCAACAAGTAGACCAACATCGCTCTGAAAGGTATTTTCAAGTAGGCGACCAAGTGTTTATTCGCCTCCAGTCTTATAAGCATACGTCCCCCAAAGAAAAAGGCTTTTAGAAATTAGCACACAAATTTTATGGTCTTTATCAGGTGATTCAGTGTAACTTAAAAAATCCACCCAGTCTTCCATGTCTCTTGCCTGAAGAAAGCAGTGGGTAAAAATTGCAAGGTTCAAATCATACTGCTTGAATTGGATGACGAAGGCTCTCTTTGGCTTCGACCAGAATTGGTCCTGGTTGATTCACGGGAAATTCATCTTCACGGTCGCACTGTCAAGGAATTCCTCATCCATTGGAAAGACACCTTACTAAAATATGCAACATCAGAACCGACAACTATTCTCCAACAATTTTCGTAGCTCCAACCTTGAGGAAAAGGTTGCTTCTAAATGGGGGTGGCATGTTAGGGTCCGACCCTAACCCCTTTATTAATGTAATAGGAACAAGGGGCATCGTAACATTCATGATGGTTGCAAGTGGTTAACCCTTAGTCTAAAAAGGGACCACAATTAGTTAGCTTAGTAAATAAAGCTCAAAAGTGGTTACTTGCATTAATAATGATCGTAAGTGGTTTACCCTCATTCTAAAAAGGGACCACAATTAGTTAGTTTAGTTAAGGATGACAAATAAACGGGCCATAGCTGATAAATAAAGTGGTTAACTCGCATTATGCAAGGGACCACAAGTAGTTAGGATTTTGGATCTCTTGAAACTATATATATTTAAAGATAACGAGGGAATTTTTTGTCAAGTATTGTTGTAATTGAGCTCTGCTCTCTTGGAGGTTGCCCCCTCAAAGAGGCAAGTGAACATTATTTCTTTCTTCTCACAATATAATATTTCCATTTTTCTCAATCTCTGGTGTTTTCTAGCATTCTAGTATTATTTGCAGGTTAATCACATTAAAATTACACATAATGCTTCAATCTCATTTCCCTAGCACTTGCCCTCACCATTTCCCTCCAACCACTTTAAATTCTTAAACAATCAAACAATTTTAAATAAGCCATCAATTTTTTTAACCAAATCAAAGTATTGTATATGAGTCATCACGTGTCAATGCTTGTACGTTTGAAAGATATTTTATTTATAAACTAATTTATCATGATTAGGTGTTCTTTCTAACACCCTCCTCCCACATTTACCCAAGCTAACCATTCCACTGGGGTAAACATGTGAAGAGAGGCTCCTATGATGTGATTCAACTCCCCATGTACAGTTAAGGAATTAGAACCAAAAAAACAATACCAATCTGACCTCCCTCGGGAGCTATAGAACCTTCACGAGACAACCAACCCTTCTAGGTGCCTAACCCCTGAGACAACTTATTATTTTGTTGAGCTAGAACCCAAGTCACTCCCATGACAAGCCATGCATGTGACAGAGATCCTCCAATCGCTCCCACAACAAGGCATGCATGTGACTATGGCCTTTTTCAGGCAGTTCTGAGCCACCGACCCTAGATTTTGTGCCACTTTTTCAGGGCCAGATCTCATGCCTCTACCCAGAACTTCATGAAACTTCTAGAAATGATAACTAAAAATGAATTAAAGCTAATAAATGAAACATTGGTACAAGTACTTGATCAAACTCCTGCTAGCCATGACATACATTTCGTCAAAAATATCACAAACATGTAATCTATAGGTCATAACCATAGATTTGAGCATAGAGGTCTCATACTTATCTGATATTCGTAAAGAAGGATTGATGACTTATCACAATACTTGCATTATCATCAATTAGTTCATATATTGATTCACATCTCTTGTACTAATCAAATCATGAGAACCATAACCAAAGTTTTTCATAAACCATACTTATAACCAACAGAAATGACAAGGATATACTAGCCATAAGACCACATATGAACAAGTAAATTTCACATGAAATACCAAAGGAGAAGGAGTTGTTATTAATGAATGGATAAGCCAACCAAGTTAGGGACTTTCACAAACTACCCAACCATAAATTGGGAAAACCAAATCTTTCTTTCAGCCAATCACCCCCGTGCCATATTCCAAGCATGAATCACAACAAAACCAACTATGGCTTCCTCAATATTTATCGTATATCCCACCAAGGGATTCCTAGGCCTGAAACTGTCATCAATACAACCAGGCTTTACTGCAATCCCATCGGATCACTAGGCCTATACAAGCATGGATGCCTCTGGATCTCTCCACCTAAACCGTGAGGAATTTTTCTGTCTCAACCTCTCAGCTTTATCATGTATCCCACTTTTACCGGTCAAGGGATTCCTAGGCCTACGAGGTCACAACCCTATGGGATTTACCGTGTATTCCACCATTACCAATCAAGGGATTCCTATGCCCAATCAAGGATATTCAAAATCGGGCTTTACTGTATATCCAACCTAGAGATTCCTAGGCCTTGTGATCAATCTTGAGACCACCCCACTCAGCTTTGAATCCATCTGGAAATCTAGCTCAACCAAAAAAAGAGAACCCCATCACACCATGGCTATCCGAAAATAGAAAGGCAAGGCTAAAGAACACTGTCACACCTGGAAAAAACCATGCCAATGACAACAAGAGAACCAAAAACACACATGCATGTACCATGCAAGCCAAAACTAGCAAGGAAATCATATATAAAACTCGATACCTACAAGTAATATCGCTATAACCGCTTGATCCTGCTCTTCCTTGCTTGATATTTTGCTTCCTCTTGCTTTCTTTTCCTTCCTTTTCCTTCTTTCCTCCAATGTTAGAGTTCTCTAAGAAAGCTCTAAGTGTTCAAGAGTGAGAGAGAGAGAGAGCTCCAAAATTGAAATGACAAAAGGTTGTGAACTAATCCTCAGAAGCCTTTTAATTAATGAGGCCTCTATTTTCTTCATTTTCCATTATTTTCCTTCCTTTTCTTCCTCACATGCACCCTGTGACCTTTCAACTTCCTTTTCTCCTAATTTCCATTATTTTCATAAATAAAATGCCAATTAATTCCACTTTTCCTTTACAAATCCTTTTCCATTGCCTTTGCCAATTTCCCTTAGCCATAATAACCAAATGAACACCACAACTAGTATTTTTTTGCCCAACATTTAGCTTGGAATATGTGTCCCATGACCTTGGTTATTATTTTTCCTTTATTAACTTTTTTAGATTAAAGTTTGACCAGGTTTGTTACAGAACCCTCCCCCTTGGGGGGACATTGTCCTCGGTGTTCAATGACACCTAAAACCAGAAATACCTTTGAAAATAAAAACATACTGCCCATGGATCTTTATAAATTAGCTCGATGCAGTATTTACAATAATCATCTTGCTGAGAAGAAAACCAACATGAGGAACATAAAAACATGATAAACAAAATGACATGACACCCATACCGCTTATTGGAGCTTTATAACACATCTCATGGTGGTATTTACATCCATATACATATATACATATACCAAAACATCACACCAAACATATGCCAAAAACATTCACACAACCAGTGAATAGAGAAGGATACATAGCCTGCATATGATCTGCCATCTCCCATGTTGCTTCATCTGGCCCAAAGTGCTTCCACTGCACTTTAACCTGCTAGATTGCTCAGTTCCAGATCATGAGCATATTTATTTCCAAAATACACTGAGTTTTCGGTTGGAATTCTCCTCACTCCACCCGCAATACAGATCAGTCAATCACATGATCAACATCTTTAACATACTTCTTAAGATATGACACATGGAAAGCATCATGGAATTTCATTGGTGGTGGTAGTGCAAGTCGATAGGCTACTAGTCCAATCCTTTCAAGATTCTTGAAAGGTCCAAAAAAATGAGGTGACAAATTGGTACATGATCTAATCCTCAAGGATCTCTTCTTCAGCTTGATGCACAAATACACTTGTTCCCCAACCTGAAACTCCTTAAACATCATGGTCTGATCTACATAATGTTTCTATCTATCATGTGTTTCCTTTAGAATTTTTTTTATTACCTGCATTTCATGTTCCACCTCTGCCAACATGTCTGGTCCTATCAACACCCTATTCACTAGATCACTCCAAGCAATGTGAGTATTACAACTCTGCCCATATAGTGGCTCGAATGGACTCATCCTCAGTGACTCATGATAACCATTTTTAAGAAAACTCAACCAACGGAAGGTACTCCTCCCATCTCCTTTGTTGATGCATCACATACATCCTTAACACGTCCTCCAATATCTTGTTGACCCTCTCTGTCTTTCCATTTGTCTGTGGATGATAAGTTGTGATGAAGGCCAACTCTGTCCCAAAACTACAAACAACTCCTTCCAAAACTTGGAAGTGAACTTTGCATCCCTGTCTAACACAACCTTCCTTAGAACACCATGCAACCTCACTACATCCCTAATGAATACTTGTAATATATTGTTAACTGAATAGGTAGATTTTACTAGAATTAATTGCATTACCTTTATCAACTTGTCCACCGCAACCGTGATGGAATCATGTTGTCTAGATGTCCTCGGAAAACCTGTGATGAAATGCATGGAAATGACCTCTCATTTCCACTCTGGAATCAAAATCGACTATATTAATCTGCTTGGGTGCTTACATTCTTCTTTTACCTATTGACAATCTAAGAAAATAGCCACAAACTCTGCCACTTCCTTCTTCAGATTCGGACAATAATAAAACTTTTTCACTGTTGTCAATGTATTTTGGTATCTTGGGTGCCTTGAATATGGTTTTGCATGGAATTCTCGTAAGATAGTCTTCTTGACCTCGCTATCATTCGACACATATATCCTATCCCTATATCTGACCAAACCATCTGTTGTAAGATGATAGTCCACATCCTGATCACCTGTACCCTATTGTAACTTATGCATAAGATCCATGTACATGTCGTCGTGTTGTCCTGCCTATAATATTTGATCTTGTAAGTCTATCCATAAGAACTCATAGTTGCTATGTTATTCACTTGTACTCTCCTGCTAAGAGCATTTTCAACCCTTTTCTCCTTACCCTTAACGTACCTGATCTCAAAGTCAAACTCACTAATTGTGGCCAACCATCTAGCTTGCCTAACATTCAGATTCGGTTCATCAAATAAGTATCTCAATCCACTTTGATCACTCATCAATGCAAATCTCCTGCCAAGAAGATAATGTCTCCACATCTTTAAAGCATGGGTGATCTCTGCCAACTCAATATCATGTGTCGCATAATTCTTCTTGTGCTCATTATGTTTCTGTCACTCATAGCACACTACTTGACCTTCATGCACTAAGCCTCCACCAAGTCCTCTCTTGCAGGCATCTATACACACCACAAACTCTTTCTCTAGATCTGCAATCTATGAATTGGAGCATTTGCCAACAATTACTTCAATTGCTCAAAACTGGCTGCACATTCCTCTATCCATTCAAATTTCTTTCCTTGCCTCTACAATGACATAATAGGATATGCAATCTAAGAGAAGTTCTTAATGAACCTCCTATAATAACCTGCTAGCCCCATAAATGTTCTTATCTTATCCACATTCGTAGGTGCATCCCATTCCATGATAGATCTTATCTTTTCTGGATCCACTAATATGCCTTCCTTGGAGATAACATGTCCGAAGCAATGTACCTTTGTATGAAAGAAACTTCATTTACTGAGATTAGCATACAACCGATGCTCTCTCAACAATCTCAATATTGTTTCTAAGTTCTCGGCTTGCTCTTCCTCATTCTTAAAATATATCAAGATGCCAGGATGCAGCACACTATTCATCAAGAACATTAAAGTAGCTGGAGCATTAATCAAACTAAATGGAACTACAACAAAATCATAATACCCATGTTACACTAAAATTTGTCACCATGACTATCTGCAGTTAGTATGGCTCTATCAACTGTCCTACTATCCTCCTTGGCAAGTCTCATACCTCTGCTCCTCATGTCAAACTCCAAGAAAGAGAGAAAGTCCTTCAAAAGTCAATTAACTCTGGTTACGCAGTTTCTCCTGGCCTCACCTGCGTGTACGCACCCCAAGTTCATAAAACCTGCGTACTTGTACGCTCTGTATATAAAGGGGTGGGTGCGTACTCCTGTAAAGGTCAAAAGGCGCAAGTTTCACTTCAAAAAAGTTACTTGTGGTCATTTCTAGAGCATTCTAGAAGATGGTTTGACGTGGATTGAGCGCCTCCAGATGATTCATGCATCCCAATGAAAGAGGAACTTATCCCATGAAGAGGGGAGCTATCCCATTGAAAGAGGGGCTTATCCCATTCATAGTGGACCTGATTAACTTCCTCTAAAGCACTATAAATATAGGCATTGGGCCAGAGGGAGAGGAGGTTGAAAGTTGAACATTCCTAAGGGTAGATGCTGCTGAGATTAGGACTCCCTTATAGAGCTTGAGAGGAGAGATTCCCATCCTTTCTTAGCTTCATTTGGAAGTGGGTGAGCTGATCAAAGTAAAGGAAAACTCTTGCTGGACCCTGGGGGGAACCTGCACAACACCAAGGCTCAGGTTGTAATGGTTTCTTTTGTTTCCACTTAATGCAAATAAACTCATTTTTCTCAACAAGTTGTTATTCATGATTTGTTTCATATACTCCTTGGTCTGTATGATGAATATGTGTTATTTTATAAGTTATTCAGGTGCTATGTAATCTTTTGGCTTGTTAGTGAATGCAGGTTTCGAAGAGAAGGAGGAGCTCATCCGGATCGGCGAGGCTGGACTACTATAAAGCGTTGGACTAAAGGTATGTTATAATCACCTGATTACTTGTATTCTAAATGCATATTTAGAGAAAGGTAGTGTTTATTTGTCTTGTTTGTCACTAGAAAGCCTTAGCTTCTAGGGAGGTCGGTTTTGTCCGCAAAATTGACTCTTTCCGCATGACAAAATGGCGACTCCGCTGGGGACTCCATGATTTGAATGATTTCTCCTTTGTGTGAAACTTTGATTTGAGAAAAGTCGTTTTCTTTCTGGTTTTTGGCTGTTTGACTGTGCATTTGGGTGGAATAGCTTAGGGTTAAGTTAGATTTTAGTTTTTCCTGGTTTTGCTAGAAGTACGCAGCCTCTGTGTTAAGCTCAGTGCGTACCTGTACGCACTGTAGCTTTGTACACAGAGCGTACACGCACCTGTGCAAACAGGCTGCTTGCGTACCCCTGTCAAAAGCTAGAAAATTTCCATTTTTTCCTTTTTCTCCTATTAGATTTTGTTTATAGCTTGTTTTTGCTGCCCAGATCCACTATTCACCTGTCAGAAGCTTTCATCTTGGCTAATTTCATTGGCATTCCTGCTTTAAGCTTTTATCAATTGGGTGTTTTGAGTCTCTTTTTTGAGAAATTCTAAATTTGATTTCCTATGGTCATTACTTGGAGGTTTGTCTCAGTCTTTTCACAATTTTGCATCTTTTTGCTCTTGTTTTTGCAAAAAAATTTCCCCCTCATTCGCCGGGGGGGGATAAATTGTGTATGAGTGTTAATCGCCTTTGAGTGTTTTTATTTTTTGATCTTTGGAACTCTCACCCAATTTTCTCGACTTACACTTGATTGGTTCTTAGATTACATTAGAATCATCTTGTGTTTGAGAATTCTCTTGCATAGATCACATTTGCGTAATTAGAATTCTCATTTTCAGAATATGAATGAAAATGTGCATAGATTACATTTGCATACTTTTCAAGTGAATTGTGCATAGATTACAATTGCATAGTTTACATTCTGAAAAATCAATCGTAGATTTAGATCAGTTTTCTTTGATTTGAATTCACATAAAAATAAAAATAAAAATAAAAAATGTTTTGAAATTAATTTGCATTAGTTTTTCTTGATGAAATTAGTGCATTAGAGAATTTGTTATGTTTTCTCTTAGTGATCAATTTTTGCATTGTTGGAAGTAAATGGAAACTCTCTCCTTACCTTAGTTAGGATTCATCGAATTGAAAAGATTACATTATCATATTCGATTGCATTCAGTTGAGTCGGGTCATAACACCATTGGTTTCATATCCATTTACCCATTTGAGTAATAACAGCCTTAATAACACAGCGCTTAATTAAAATTCATCTAGTCATATTTTTATTTTCTAGGGCTCTGATACACCAACATAGCTTAGGCTAGTGTCTTGGAGTAGGGAGTAATTAACTCTCCAAGACAACAAAACCAAACAAGTAGCTTATCTTGTGGTAGGATAAATCCAATAGTTACATTTATGCTCTGGGAAATCTCCTCTTAAAGGAGAAGCACGAGACCGTGTCCAAACCAGTGAGGGGATCAATCCTCCTTCATTGGGAAAGACGCCAGATACGCACGTACTACAAACGGTAAACCTCGGATTATTGTCGAGGAGCCTGGGGTCACTTGTCGGTAAACCTTGGATTATTGTCAAGGAGCCGGCAAGGGGATTGAGCTTGTTACTCTGCCCTTGCGTGCTATCGGGTCGTAGACTGTTCCCCCAGGTATATTTGTTGTTGTTGGTAACCTTAGTGACCATTATCTTTAGGATTCTACCCAAGGTGACGGTGGAGGGAAGATCCCACTATACCTGGAGCAGACGTCGGCTAGACTCACTTGGATTTTCTGGGGGGTTCACTTCACTCGAGACGGTTAAAGTGGAGGAACTTGGTCCAGTCTATTCATTAAGCAGGTTGCCGGGGTAACTGTTCCACCCGCCATTTCTGTACTGAATTCTGCGATGTTGGATTTCATCACCAACTAGTGTTTTCGGTCCGGAAAGTTACTGTTTGTGTGTGGTTTGACTCCTAGATTTGATAGCGCGTTTTAATTTGTTTGTTTTTACTTTTAGAGACCATAGGTGTGAATTGTGAATTTTAATTGTTAGGTGTGAATTGTGAATTGTTAATTTTAGTTATAAATTGTTAATAAAATTCACTGAAGTTGAATATAATGGCAAATGTTCCGGAATTTACCAACCTAGGAACCCCTCCTAACGAGAATCCTAGTACTTTTCCTTACTTTGGAAATGTTGGTCCTCCTTATATGGCTACTTTTTCATTACCTGGATTTACAATAGGTTTACCGATATGGTTATTTTCAACTTCGTTGGCCCAAAATACTCCAATTGTGCCACCTCAACCGAATGCTTCACCTCAACAGAGTTCACCATCTCAACATCACCAACCTTCTGTTGACCCTTTACCTTCTTCGCCTAATTTTTCTTCCTCCATTTCTTCCTCTTCGCTTGGTAAAAGCCTTGATGCTAGTAACCAGGTGTCTAAGAAGAAGAAGAAAGGGAAGAAGAAGAAGAAGAAGAAGCAAGATAAGAAAGAAGTGAACCAACCAACCATGGCTGTAAGTGTTAGTTGTGTTGAGGAAAACTCCAACATGCATCGTAAACCCAAATACCCTTGCGGGCTTTGTAAGGGTGACCACTTCCTTGTCAATTGTCCTGGTATGCCAAAGGTCTTGGAAGTATGGTCAGGAAAATCTCATCAATTTTCCATTGATCCATCAACCAGTGATAGTCAGGTTCCTGGGAAAAAGGGTAAAGTTAGGTTTCCTTGTAAGTTATGCAAAGGGAGTCATCAAACTCACATTTGCCCTCACATGGATGAAGCCTCAAAATTGTTGGCAAACCTTACTGTTCCACAGCAAGAATTTCCAACTGGTTACCGTAAACTTTCTCCCAACCTACCGTCAACTGACGGAGTGATTGATCTAATTTCAAGTACAGTCGATCACACTCTTCCATTGGAGAGTGAAACTCATGTCACTCAGGTTGATGATCCGTTAGTTGATCAAGTGGTTGATTCAATTTCACATTCGGTCGATCCCACTTTCCCTTTAGAGAGTGAACTTCATACCGCTCAGGTTCTTCTTGTTACATCAGATTCTTCTATGTCGGGGGGCATTTCACCTATTTCTACAGAACCCCCTCCAAGCACTGAGGTATTTTCCTTTGATTGGAATAGACTGACAGAACCTCGTCTTCCTTCCTCCATCCCTTTCCAAATCATTGTCAAGGCTGGTGGTAGAGACATACATCATACTCAGATAGATGAAGGTGCTTCTGTTAGTATTTTATCCTCAACTGTTTGGAAAGCTTTGGGTTCCCCCCAGCTTGCGCCTATTACGCAGAATCTGAAAGCTTTTAACAGAACCATTTGTGAACCTTTAGGGATCCTTCCTAAGTTTTCTATTACCTTGGAAGGTAAAATTGTCTGTATTGATCTTATGGTAGTTCGAGGTCCCTTGGATTTCAATTTACTCCTTGGGCGAGACTATGTTTATGCAATGAAAGCTGTCGTATCGACACTCTTTCGCGTGATGTCTTTCCCTCACAATGGCAGTATTGTGACTGTGGACCAGCTTTCGTTCCCTAGTCCTGTCTCAACTACCAATAATATGACACCCCTAAATGTTCCTAATTCTAAAGTGGTATCTACCTTGCCACGGGTTAATTATGTGGCAACTGGTCCCATGTTTTCAGTTACCGATGTAAGTGAGCCTCTCACTGTTTGCTCATCTTCCTCTGATTTAGATCCGGTAATTGACATGGAAAACTCTATGGGATTACTCGAACTCGATGTTCTTATCCCTTTTGAGTCCCTTGACATGTGTTCCTTCCAAAGAAGTATTCTTCCTTCTGATGAAGACCTCTTGGAAGCCATGATCAAGGTGTGTCCATCGACATGTCTTCCTTCCAGTTGGAAGCCATGATCAGTGTTTGCGAGGATAGTTTGTTCCCGTCTCAACCTCGTTAAAAAATGAAACTGGATGTAACGAGGAAAGTTCCTTTTACTGTGTCGACCTCGTTAAAAAATGAATCAGTGAGTACGAGGATAGTTTTTTCCTGTATCAACCTCGTTAAAAAATGAAACAAGCTAGCATGAGGATAGTTCTTTTACTGAGTCAACCTCATTAAAAAATGAATCAAGTAGATTTAAGGATATGTAGGTAGATCGTAGAAAGTAGGGTTTTGAGGATAGTTCCTGTTACTGAGTCAACCTCGTTAAAAAATGAATCAGGTATGAGGATAGTTCTTTTCTTGCGTCAACCGCAATAAAGCTTGGGGGGCATGTACCTCGTTTTGTGTCATTATGCTGGGGGCATGTGAACTTATAACAAGCATAGTTTTTCGTTTCAAGCTTGTGTAAAAATGAAACTACTTTGAAGCATAGTTTTTCTCTGTTTCAAGCTTTTGTAAAAATGAAACCTATCTCGAGTCAATTTCAGTTATTTTCAAGACTCGTTAAACTCATGAAAATCCCGAGATTATTTTGCTATCTTTCATTCTCGTAAAACAAATGAAAATGCCGAGTTCTTTCCGTCTTTTCCTGCTCGTAAATTAAATTGAAAGTCGGCCATATGAGTACATTTTTATCATTTTTTCAAACTCATTAAAACTTACGAAAAAGTGAAAACCATGAGTACATTTTTATCATTTTTTCGAACTCGTTAAAACTTACGAAAAAGTGAAACCTCGGAGTCATCTTTTAAGCCCTTTTTCTGACTCCTAAAACATGAAAAGATTGCCGAGCGTTTCTTTTACACTCGTTAAAACGGAATTAAAAGGCGGCCCCCTTATATCCCTTTTCTGACCGTAAAAACAGGAAAAGATTGTCGGGTTTTGGTCGTTTCAAACTTGATACTGGAAATAAAACAACGTGTCCATGATCGCTTTTTACTTTTCAGGTCAAAGACACTAACTATGAAAGTACTCCTTGGTCGTAAAAAACCAAGCGGTTCTCTCAAGTATCATTTTATACTTTTTCGGGCTTGGGAGACACAAATTTACGAAAAAGTTCAACCCTGGAGTCTTCTTAAGTTTTTTCAGACTCTCTAAAATTGAAAAACGCCGAGTTTCTCCTATACTGGACTCGTTAAAATTTCACAGTAAAGGACCTGTTCGATTACAAACAGGAACGGACCACTCCTTCTTAGGGTTCGAATCTAAACTAAGTTGGACTCATCCGAAGGATGAGCTTATAATCAAGCATATGTTATCCTCCTCAAGCTTGTAAAAAATAAAGAGGTACTTGCCAGAAATGGTGGGGGAAAAGAGAGGAAAATGAGCCTATTTTTCATCTTTTGCCTCAGAAGAAACCTTATCACCACTCTTGAACACGACACTTTTTCATTCACCTGGGTTGGGAAATCCTTTTCCTAACAGTTGATCAAACCACATTGAAAATCTTCAGCCGGTTTCTGGGTATTAACTTTGGGTCAATTGTCACCAAGCCATCTGTCGTGTCGTTATGTGTTCAAGAGGTCACTGCAAATAAAACATTCATCTGCAAAATACCTGTCATCCATCTCGACCATCCCTGAGTCAGTCCTTACAGCTACATTTCTTCAACTTGATCTATGATTTCGTGTTGTGGGCTTGCCTGCAACGGGTCGCTTTCTATCGACATCAGCACATTATCTAGAAAGATGACCTAGAAATCGTCAGTACCTTGAAATCTGCATGCATCAATGGCAGGTTTCTCGCCTTTGACGACGGTTTACATCATTGACTTTCGATCGAAGGATTCCGTAACATGTTCGACATCAACACATTCATTCACATCTCATGGATTGTACTGGGTACTTTGAGAACCATTGACATCACTGGTGGTCTCTCTCACACTTGTTAACAGTTTACATCATCGACTGGTAATCAAGTGGTTTCTACCATGTTCGACATCAACTCATTTATTCGCATGGATAGAATCGTACCTTTTCGGGAAGTAGAAATGAAGACCCTGGATCTAGTTTCCACCATCCAGGCTGCAAGGAGTTTTGTATTCATTATACAGTAGACTAACTATAAACAGATGGCTGCGTCCATACTGTGTCTACAAAAGTCTATGATTATGATGTACTGCGAAATCATTCCTGTATCAGAGCAGTAGTTAGTTTCTTAGTTAAAGTTTTTGATCTGAGTATGGGAATGCCTACCTCAGCGATGATATGATCTTATATATGTATTTTGTGTTGAATACTTGCAGGTTCCATGTTGAATACTTGCAGGTTCCAACCAGGCTCTCCACAAGATAATCCTTGAAATGATAAAGTACTTCACCCTTCCTAGATGATATGAAACCCTAAATCTACTTCAGGCTTCGCACTTTAGGGGGCAATCTGTTACACTAAAATTTTTCACCATGACTATCTGCAGTTAGTATGGCTCTATCAACTGTCATACTATCCTCCTTGGCAAGTCTCATACCTCTGCTCCTCATGTCAAACTCCAAGAAAGAGAGAAATTCCTTCAAAAGTCAATTAACTCTGGTTACACAGTTTCTCCTGGCCTCACCTGCGTGTACGCACCCCAAGTTCATAAAACCTGCGTACTTGTACGCTCTGTATATAAAGGGGTGGGTGCGTACTCCTGTAAAGGTCAAAAGGCGCAAGTTTCACTTCAAAAAAGTTACTTGTGGTCATTTCTAGAGCATTCTAGAAGATGGTTTGACGTGGATTGAGCGCCTCCAGATGGTTCATGCATCCCAATGAAAGAGGAACTTATCCCATGAAGAGGTGAGCTATCCCATTGAAAGAGGGGCTTATCCCATTCATGGTGGACCTGATTAACTTCCTCTAAAGCACTATAAATATAGGCATTGGGCCAGAGGGAGAGGAGGTTGAAAGCTGAACATTCCTAAGGGTAGATGTTGCTGAGATTAGGACTCCCTTATAGAGCTTGAGAGGAGAGATTCCCATCCTTTCTTAGCTTCATTTGGAAGTGGGTGAGCTGATCAAAGTAAAGGAAAACTCTTGCTGGACCCTGGGAGGAACCTGCACAACACCAAGGCTCAGGTTGTAATGGTTTCTTTTGTTTCCACTTAATGCAAATAAACTCATTTTTCTCAACAAGTTGTTATTCATGATTTGTTTCATATACTCCTTGGTCTGTATGATGAATATGTGTTATTTTATAAGTTATTCAGGTGCTATGTAATCTTTTGGCTTGTTAGTGAATGCAGGTTTCGAAGAGAAGGAGGAGCTCATCCGAATCGGCGAGGCTGGACTACTACAAAGCGTTGGACTAAAGGTATGTTATAATCACCTGATTACTTGTATTCTAAATGCATATTTAGAGAAAGGTAGTGTTTATTTGTCTTGTTTGTCACTAGAAAGCCTTAGCTTCTAGGGAGGTCGGTTTTGTCCGCAAAATTGACTCTTTCCGCATGACAACCCATACATGGTTGGGAAAGCAGTCTTGTAGATTTCCTCTTATTTAATGCGCACCTGGTGATATTAGGATCTCAAGTCAATATTCTAGAACAATGTTTCTCCCTTCAACTGGTTGAACAAGTCATCAATCCTCGGCAACTGATACATGTTCTTGATTATCACCATGTTCAACTACCTGTAATCAATGCATAACTTGAGAGTACCATCCTTCTTCTTCACAAACAACACTAGAGCACCCCAAGGTGATACACTTGGCCAAATGCATCCCTTGTCAAGCATTTCCTTCAACTGCAACTTCAACTCTACTAACTCTCATGTGCTCATCCTGTATGGTGCCTTTGATCTTGGTGCTACCCCTAGTACCAACTCAATGGATAATTCCACTTCCATGTGAGGCGAAACTCTGAAATATCAACTGGAAACACATCCTAAAACTTCTGCAAGATCAAGTACCTCTTCATAAATTCTGCATCCTCAACATCCTTACCTTTATCACTAGAAATATGTACTACAAATAACACGCACCCTATTCTGTGACTGTGATTTTCCTGCATAGTTGTCACCATTCTAACTGACGTAGCTTTCTTCTTACCTTGCAATATTTTATGTTCTCCATTGTCATCTAAGCATTCAATAGCTTTGTCATAATAGTCCACCTTAGTCTCATGAAGATACAACCAATCCATACCCAAAAGCATATTATATGAGCCCAACGACAGTACATTCAAATGTGTTGAAGTAGGCATACCATTCAACTCAAATGCACAAGCTCTTACCCAATGATGAACTCTCTTCTTTGTACCTGTAGCCAACTGTACTAACCAAGATTATGCATGCACTTCTTTATTCAAACCACACTTATCCACCAGGTCAGGACTAACATAACTATAATTAGATCTAGGGTCAATCAAAATAGAAGCAAATTGATCACAAAGCTTATCATCCATCTCGATAATAGATGCCTGATGATCTGCATGCATGTTATCCAATGCTGCATAGATTCATGGAATTCTCTACCCAACATCCCCAATCGTTTATGCTTGATGTGCATTGTAAATTTGAGGCCTACCACCATAATTCTATGAAAAATCCCTCCTGAGATTCTCCTTTCCACATATCCAACACTATAATTGTCCCATACCATCACCTTTATTTTGCTGCCCTCTAGGTTGTGACCCATTAATCTTATTGTAAGGTGCAACATTTTCTTTCTCTCTTGCATTTTGAGGTCTTGCTCACTTCGGTTGCCATTTACCTTTAGCTTTGTATTTCCCTTTCAAACCTTGATAATATTATGTCCTAAGCTTTGATTGCTCATAATAGTGCTTCAATTTCTCAATGACTTCCTCAAGCGACTGAGGCTCATCATACTCAATTCAATCTCTAAATGCTAATGGAAATCCACTGAAAAAACTCTGAACTTTGGCTTTTTCATCCTTAAGATACGATACATACCTCAACAACTCTAGGAACTTGGTCGTATACTCCTCGTATGTCATTGAACTCATATTTAATTCATAAAATTCCTTGGCTTTGATGTCGTAGTACCTCTTTGACAAATATTTCTTCCTGAAAATTGTCTTGAATTCATGTTGACTCAATTCTTCTATCGTGATGTCTCTAAACATATAAACATATAACAATAATTTATTGCAATCATCCTGTAAGACATTATATATTGATATTATTCCCTATCAATTTCTCCCATAGATCAAAAGCATTGTGCTTCACAGTGTCCACAAAGGGGGGAACTCTTACAACACCTAAACAGTCAATCTAATTCTATCAAGTTTATGATGGAAATGGAGGAAAATGGCAACCTTCCCTTTCATGACATCCTAATCAATAGAAACCAATATGGTTCCATATCCCACCAGGTCTATCGTAAGAAAACCCACACGAAACATTACCTACATGCCAACTCTCACCACCATCCATATCAGAAAATTGGTGTTCTCAACACTCTGGCAACCAGGGTTGTATGTATTTCGGATCAAGATCATTTTAAAAAACAGAAGAACCATCTTATGGATGTATTAAAAAAAAATGGATACAATAAACACCAAGTGATCAAAGCCATTAAGAATGCTAAGAATCCCAAAAACAAACAACCTCTAGAAGGTCACGTGGGCAAGCTTCACCTCCCTTACATATTAGGCACAACAGACAAAATTGTGTATATTTTGAAGAAGAACAATATTAGAACCACCTTCAAACCCATGAATATCATTAGCACATGCGTAAATTCGGTCAAAGATCTCGTTGATCCCAAATGCCACAAAGGAGTTTACATGGTTCCTTGTTCATGCGGCAAAACCTACATTGGGGAAACCGGTCGATCTATCCTTACTAGGATTCAAGAACATGCCACCGACATAAAGCACAACCGCTCTAAAACCTCAGCCCTGGTTGAACATTCCAGTAAAACCAATCATCATGTCTGTATTGAGAACTCCAGTGTGGTGGCCAAAATCGATCATTATCACCATAGAAAATTTAGAGAAGCCATAGAAATAGTTAAACAACCTCAATCGAGATGAAGGATGGAAAATAAGTGGCAATTGGATTCCTACTTTAACCTCCTAAATCGCCCTCACCTAACATCTCCCTTCCCTCTTTTCATTGAACCTTTCACCTCCATTTCTAACCTTACTTCTCTCCCTCTACACCTCACATTCTAATTAATCACTAACCCTAATTTGAATTTTTAATTTAGATTTTAACTGAAAATGTAAGGTTTTATAAGTAAAAATTAAAAATTCTGAATTAAAATCAATTAAAATTATTTTAATAATAATAAAAAAAATCAAAATTTTGGATTAATATTAATATCAATATTATTAATGATTAATATTAATATTAACATTAATTCTTAATCATTTATTCTAAGGTAAGATTAAAATTAATTATGATCGTTTATTCTAATGTTATATTAATTCTAAATTAAAATTAATTAAAATGATTTTTACTTTAATCTTAATCAAAAAATTTAAATCAATATTAATATTAACATCACTAAAATCTAATAATATGCTTAATGAAATTCTAAATTAAAATTAAATAAAATTAATCATAATTAATAATAATAAATTGAAAAATTAATTAAAATTAATTGAAATTATTTTTATTTTGATTAATATTAAACACCCTATCCTATTCTCCTTATAGAAGCAGGTCTTTCCCCTATTGAGAGCCTAGCTATGAATAGGTTTCTGTTGTACAAGCACAAACTCAATAACATAGGCGATCATAGACTTCCTAAGCTAGCATTAAATTCCAACCAAAACCACCTAAGGCTCAAACGGGGGTGGCATAAAGACACAAGGGCCTGGTTAAACTATTGGGAGATCAACGAGAATGATGCATTGCAAAACATTAATAACATTAAAGATATTGTTACTTCTAAGTTTAAACAAAAAATGTGGTGTGAGAAAGATTTCACAAATAAAAGAAAATTAAGTTATTATAAGAAGGTCATCAACCCCACCCTAGAAGATCAAAAGTATCTCTCTATTTTAACTAGCTCAAAGAAGAAAATTAATATAGCAAAGATTAGAACGAATTCTCATGAGCTCCATAGTGAAACAGGTCGTTGGGCAATTCCTAAAACACCATGGATGGAAAGGATCTGCCATCTATGTGAGAATAGGAACATCGAGGATGAAAACCACTTCCTCTTAGAGTGCCCCGCATAAAACCACATTAGATCTCAGTTTCACAATCTTTGTTACAATACTCACCTTCCTAGCCTTTTACAATGTCAAAATTATAGTGAGCTCAGGAGGCTTCACTCCAAGCTTTTTGAGCATAGGAATAAAATCTTAAATCAAAATAAATAATTTGTTTCTTTAGGTCCGATAGACCAATGTTTGGTCTCAGCGGACCAGCGAACGTTAATCATCATCATCATCATCATCATCATCATCATCATCATCATCATCATCATCAATATTAATATTAACATTAATTCTTAATTATTTCTATAATAAAATTAATTAAAATGTTTTTTACTTTAATCTTAATAAAAAAATTAAATTAAATTAATATTAATACTAACATTACTAATAATTTCTTAAAAATTTAATAATATTCTTAATAAAATTCTAAATTAAAATTAAATAAAATTAATTATAATTAAAAATAATAAATTGAAAAATTAATTAATTGAAATTATTTTTATTTCAATATTAATCTGTAATTCAATTAACTTCCAATAAAATTAAAATTATTAATTGTAATAATTATCAAGTAATTTTAATAATTATTATCATCAATTATTAATTAAGACATGGTTGTCTACCATCATTCCCATTCCATCTATCTCATACCTCTATTTATCCATTCCTACGAGATATGTCTTACACACTTATTGATCTATCCTAATGATGAGCCACGGTGGATGGCTCGAAACGTCAATTCCAACAATTATGGATGCGATAATTCCGGAAGAAAACTATACACAAAGTACAAATCGTAGAAGCCTCAAAACAATAATCTAGCTCAACCAAAACAAGATAACCCCATCACACCATGGCTATCTGAAAATGCCAAGGCAAGGTTGAAGAACACTGTCACACCTAACAAAACACGTTTCAATGCCAACAAGGGAACCAAAAACACACATGCATGCCAAAACTAGCAAGGAAATCATACATGCAACTCGATGCCTGCAAGTAATCTCGTTTTAGTCACCTGATCTTGCTCTTCCTTGCTTGATCTTTTTCTCCCTCTTGCTTTCTTGTCCTTCCTTTGTCTTCTTTCCTCCAATGCTAGAGTACTCCAAGAATGTTCTACGTGTCCAAGAGTATGTGAGAGAGAGAGTAGAAAGAGAGCTCCAAAACTGAACTGACAAAAGGTTGTGAACTGATCCTCAGAAGCCTTTTTATTAATGAGGCCTCTATTTCCTTCATTTTCCATTATCTTCCTTCATTTTCCTCTTCACATGTAACATGTGACCTTTCACCTTTCTTTTCTCCTAATTTCCATTATTTTCATAAATAAAATGCCAATTAATGTCACTTTGCCTTTCCAAAGCCTTTGTCATTTCCTTTGTCAAATTCCCTTAGCCATAATAACCAAATGAACACCCGCACTAGCATGCTTTTGCCAACATTCAACTTGGAATACGTGTCCAATGACCTTGGTTATTATTTTGTCTTTATTAACTTTATTACATGAAATTTTTCCTAAAGTTGTTACATTCTTGAAGGGTGAAATAATTTTGGATGCAAGAAAAATATGTTGGGTAAAGAAATCCTAATTTATTTGTTAGTATGCGATACTAGATTTACAGATATCTCAAATTCATTTCCATTATGTGTGTGTATGAAGAAAAAATGCATGGATAAGATTTTCCATACATATAACTTTTAGGGAAAAGATGAGCAATTAAGAATGCAAATTCATGCTTCAATTTAGAAATTTATAATTATATTGTTAAAACCTTCAAAATTTATGTTTTAATTATTTAATTTGATTTTGAATTGGTTATCTTAAGACTTAAACATAAATCATTGCTTCTTAAGAACCCAACTTCTAGCCATGTATTGGGAAGTCTAATGGACCCTAAGAGATTACTTCAGTTAAGAGAGGAAATTGTTCATATCACTTACTATATATCTAAAATCCTACTGTCAACACGAGAATCCAATGGCCGCAGCTAGAGGATCTACTATTAAAATCCAAGATTGGGATAATAAATCATTTGTTTCATCTCTTGCATCATGGTACTATAATCTCCAAGGATAAACAAATATTAAAGACTTAATACCTATTTGAAAAATTGTTCCTTAAACAATGTCTGCATGAGCTAGGGACTTTGTCTTCAATCATATTTTGGAAGGTTGAGCTTATATAAAATTTATGTTGTAATAAAGTGAGTTTCTAGAACCATGTGTTTTTTATATATTTAACTCAAAACACCAATATAGTCTTGGTTTCCCCTTTCCATGCTCAATAGGTAACTTATTTAATTTTGATCTTGAAAGCTTACATAAATGAGCTTCTAGAATGAATCATGTATAATCGTAAAATTTTATGAATACTGTAAGACCATAATACAGATCCTAGGGTTTACTTGTTATTTTAAAAGTTTTGTTTTTTGGTGTTGCAAATTGCTTGAGATTACATTTTTTTTATATATGTAAGAAAAGTTTATTGTTATTTTTTCCTTGTTAGTATGTTTTATGAATCCATATTTCTCAAATGGATGGATAATTTTCTATTAATTTGATTCTTACTTGTCTTTTCAAATTATTCAAGAACGTGAGGAGAATTTTTCCACTAAGGGACCACATTAACTTTTTCACGGTTATCATTTTGTGCACCTTGTCTATATCATCCCTTCACTTCAACATTTCAAACATTCACTTTGACCCTAATTATTGTTCAAACTAATCTCTTGTTTCTTCAATAAAGAAATTTTCCAACCAAACTACCTAGCCATGGCAATGGATTTCTTTGCTTGAGTGTTGGCAAGAACTTGTTCAATTATTTGAGAATGTTCCTTTGTTCAAATCTAAGAAACCCAAAAATTTATGCAAAGATTTATAAAGGGATGGCAATTGAATGATAAAAAGATATATGGATGAAAATAATGTATGTTGAAATTGAGAAAAATATTTCTTCACATTTAAGTTAAATTAAAGGCATTCTTTATAATATTACAAAGTAACCATAATACTAACGCATTCTCACATATCTATCCATGAGGATATCTACCCATGAGGTTGTTTGTCTACCAATAAGGCTAAAATACACAATTATGCCTGATGGCGATCATTTCAAGGAATTTTCTCCTTCTCGAGAAGATTTCAAATTAAACATATAATACTAATTTATTGCAATCATCCTGTAAGACATTATATATTGATATTATTCCCTCTAAATTTCTCCTATAGGTCAAAAGCATTGTGCTTCACAGTGTCCACAAAGTGGGGAACTCTTTGTATTTACTAGTGTGATCAAGGTCTTGGACAAAAGAAGCTAATGAACTTGTATGTGAGTTGAAGAAGTCTAATATCTATGAAGTTCTTCAAGAACCTTATTAAGAAAAAGAGAAGACCCAAAAAGAGTCAAGGCCAATGAAGCAAATACAAATCCAAAATACTCTTCTCTATGGAGGAATCTGAATATACACAACACATTTCCTTCATATTGACTAACTTTACATAATATTAAATAAATTGTGTTTCCATAAACTAATTATATTGATTGCCTAATTTCACACCTTATCTTGCAATTTGCAATAAAACATTGTAGGGGTCTATACTTCTATTTCAACTATGAGAATCTTGATTGACATTGTCATTCCATTGCCAAGTTGTTCTTTGTACACAATGCTTGAAACATCATCGTTAATATTATTTCTTTTGTTGTATCTGCGTGTAAGATTATTTATATACTTTTTGATCATCTTTTAAGTAAACAAAAATACTATCCAATCTAAAAAAAATTACTCATTTTTAAGTAAACAAAGATACTACCCAATATATTATTATTTTAATACAATTTCTCTATACTCGAAATCTCTTATACATTTTTCCCCTATCCATGTGTTAAAAATATTGATGGTTCCTTAAAGATCAACTTCACTTTAGGTAATTAGATTTATATTGGGTAGTTGGGAGGAATGATTGAAATGCTCCCCACCAAGGTTCAATTCCCATAATAATAAATCTGAACATATATATTCCCATAATAATAAATCTGAACATATATATTCCCTATAATACAAAACAAAACAAAAAACCAAAATTATCCAACCTACAACAAATAAAAAACTCAAACATTAGATTATATTGCCTATAATACAATACAAAACAAAAAAACCAAATAAATCCAATACAACAAATAAAATATTTAAACATTAGGTTAGGAAGAGACACATTTCTCTCTCTAAATCACATTGCTCATAAATGTGATGGATTTTAGCCCTAACAAATAGCTAGACACCTTACAATAATACATCAATATCAATATCATTCCTATGAAAAATGGTTAATGACATGGGCACTGACTCACCTACCATCCATTATGACACAAAGAAGAATGTCAACTGACTCACCGATCATGTAGCTAGTAGCCCACCTCTAAGTAGCAATGAATTTAAGAGGTTTGGTGGAATTCACAATCCCAACATTCAAAAATTGAACACGAGTTAAAGGTGAGAGCACACCACAGATGTCGAATCTAAGATATGGGTACGAAGCCAAAGGCCATCGTTGACCCATATATGAATTCAAAGAAACCAAATATGATTTAGTTATTTAATACTCTAGGGAATATGCGGTTACTTTGGCTTGTAATGTCAATTTCAGCTATGGCCCTCAATTTCAACTTTTAGGTTTGGAGTTAAACCGTTAGCACATTGACATATGCATGATGCATTTATTTAAAGTATTATAGTTTGATACACGATATTTTTGGGCTTTTGAAAAGCAATCTTTTAGTCACAATTTAAGTTTTTTTTTTAAATAAATAAATAATTAATTATATAAAATATTTATTAGAGAAATTAAATATATTATTATTATTATTATTTATTTATTTTTATTCTTTTTCTTTCCAGTTTTTGTTTTTTTTATTATATAATAGAAAGTATTCTAATAAGAATAGAATCATTCCAATTTATAAGGTGTAAATCAGTTGGTTTAGGTTTCATTATGTTTTAGGTTGAAATTTCATGGGAGAGGTTGAGGATGGAAGTTACATTTGGGGAATTAAACTATACCATGGGGCATCCAAACTCAATTGAACTTCGCACAATCCTGGTGATAGCATCCCATTGAGGATAGATCATTCTCCCATCTAATAACATCTCATTGTAGATCGATCGTTCTTCCTTCCAATAGATAGCCCAAGCCAGGCTCAACCTAGTTACAAAAAAAATCATTCCTTTTAGGGATTGTAATTTTAGATATGCTTTTGTTAATTAAGGGTTAAGATTTTAGATCCTCTAATACATATTTGTAAAGTCATACACAACTATCTTCATATATTTGAGTATTAGGTGTTGTCAATATAGATTGCACAAGGTATTACAATGGATATAATAACATTCAAACTGTTAATAGTATAACTTTCACATATTAATGATGTTTTATGTTTTATTTTTCCTATTGAAAAGCTCTCGACACAAACTACACTTTAATGATTAAAATAAAAATAAATAATTATGTCATTTTTGTTTAAAAATTTGACCCAAATAAAACACAAATAAGAAGGTTTTACTTTTAACTTAGAATTGCAAAATTTATAATCTATCCTAAAATAATCTTGAAAATGTCGTAACTCTTTCCCACTCTATATGAAAGTTAGAAAGAAATGTATCCATTTTGGAACAACTAATACAACTTCGACACTTTTAAACATCAAAAGTTGAGAGTATATAGGTGTCTCAAAGCATCATATGTTAAATATCTATTTGCATAAGGCTTTGTAAGGATTTTTTTTCTATATGTGTGCGCAAACATTATATGTTTTGGTTTTTTTCTAGGTATATTTTCTAATCAATTTTACTCAAAATCCATTTAGAGATTGTTGGTATTGCATATTTAAGTCGTTGAGTCTATATAATCTAGCCCCAGAGGCTTTTCACAGTGCTAAATCCATTTCTATATTTAGTAATGCAATTTAAGTAATGGAAATTTGTGATTTTCCCAATAATTATATCACCAAATTCTAGTGAAAAAGGTTCAAATGTAGAACATTTAGACTTCACCTAGATAGATAGATCGATTGATGGACAGTCATTTTCAAATAAGTAATACAATTTGAGACTTTTAAATATGAAAATTTGAATGTGCATAGGTGTCTCAAAGCATCTTGTATTAAATTTCTAGTTGCATAAGGCTTTATTACTATTGGGGTCCTTCTTAGGAATGTAGTGGGGATCATAAGGGCCCATTATAACAACAATAATAGAGGTCATTTAATGTAAGGTGGACTTTATCTATTATGTTTGTAATTATTAATTAAAGCCCACTATGATAGTTAGCATTGAATAAATGTAATGTGATATTTTTAAAGAAGGTTTACCAGATAGTTAATAGATTATCATAATTGAAATCTTATTATTGATTATAAATAAAGTGGAGTCCTTCTTCTAGAAAGTGTGGAAGAATATTGTATTTTGAACTCAACTTAATTAAGAGATTTCCCCATTTTAAAAAGCAGGAAAACATAACTAAATTTTTTTCATAAATTATAAAGTGTTGTATCCTTTAAATTTTTTAATATTAATAAAATATAAAACATTTATAATATCTCATTTGTAATTATGTTCTTGAATTAAAAATCAAAACATTTACCAAAGTAATATTTTTACAATAATTTCACTTATCATACTAATACAAGATTATATACCATACACAAAGCTTATAAAAACCACGAACATACTAGATAAACAATTAATTTCTAATTATCAATTTCATATAAAAAAACATAAAATTAAAAACCCCCTTTATTACACAACTATTGCATACATAATATATAAACTAATATGTACATAAAATAACCTCACCGATTATATCATATCAAATATATACATCTAAGCATAAGATTTACTTATTTCCATATGCCTTGTGTTTCCCATATCAAAATGTAACCAAAAAGCCTACACAAATTAAAAATTCAATAATTACATTATAAATGAACAAACCCGATATCCCCATTGCAGATAACTAAATCAATTTGTCCCTCTTAATATTAAAACTTGCAAATACCTAATATGGAAATTTCATATTCACGTAAGTTTTTTTGCAAAATGAATTATTAACCAAATAAATCATTATTCTATTGAAAAGAAATCAAGATTAAATTTCATATTCTTCTAGAAAAATAATACAAATAAAAGTATTTACCATAAATAACCTAATATAAATTAATGGAATTTTTTTTATTAAATTATAATTATAATAATTAAGTTTTAAAAATATTGTTTCTCTTTTATAATATAACAAGTGTAATTTTTACTTAGTACTTGTTTTTTATGTAAAAAGTAGAGAAATTTTATAGGGTGAATGTGATCATATAATTTAGTTATATTAAGTATATGATTTAAGCATCACAATTTTAGTGTAAAGGGAATCAAATTGCTAATAATCTATTGATATATAATAACAAAGTTTTATGAAAAAAAAAAGATTGGCAACAATTAAATAATTAAACTATCAAAAAATATTATGATTAATAAAATATATTAATAGAGAAAAAAGTGACAAAACATTGTTATTAGAAAGAATACAACAATTAATAAAAAAATAAACAGTGAATGATTATAGATTAATAAATATGTATTGTTAAAAATAAGTATTGTAGTGAATGGAAATAAAATATTAATTATGGAAAAATCAATATATTTAAAAAAATAGATAATTAATTTACGAAGACATTATTGTTATTAGAAAAAAAAAAATATTATTAAAGCAAGTAAGGAATGATTATAGGTTAATAAATATTTATTGTTAAAAATAAGTATGATAATGGATAGAAAAAAAATATTAATGATGAGAATATCTTTATATTTAAATTTTTATGAAAACACTCAATGATTAAGGGTTTATTTTTTAAACAAATTTTAATTCTAACCAATCAATTTTTATCCGTATAAAATTAATTATCCACCAATTAGAAATTAGAAATTCAAAAATTAATTTTCAATTTTAATTTTATCAAAACTTTAATAAACTTTACAAATAATTTTTAAAATTTTACAAATAACCTAAACTGATTACAATATCTTTAACAAATATAAAAATAACATATTATATAAATAAAATAAAAGTTAAAAAAAATCAATAAAATAAAATTCAATAACACCTAAAAATAAGCAACAAAAACAATTAACTATAAAGCATCAAAAAATTAAATATAATAAAACAAATTAAAAACCATTTTCGCAACCAAAAAGACAAAGAACATGCCAAAAATTACCAATAATGTCTGTTTACAATAGCTAAAATATGACAAACCCCACTTACAATTATAATAAAAACACCCCATCTCACTTTAAATAATTGCCTCTTACTATTATAATAAAAACTTCACAGTAAGAAAAAACATTTAAGACTACATCTGATACACTTCTCAAAATTCAGCAAGCAAACCAAATAACTCAGATCATCATATTCTCAATCCAACCTCCTCTGATAATAAACTAATAATTATAAAATAAAATATAAAAAAATTGCATAAGCGAAATAGGTCACAATTTTAATCACTTAAAGAATTTTAGAACATGAAACCAAAATAAAACCAAAACAAGATTCCAAGTTATCTTATTTTGTATTAATTCTGATATTGCGATATTTTATATTAAAGAGAATTATAAAAGATAAAATCATTTATTTTAAATCAATTTTAATTTTTTATTTACTAAAGACGAGAGGAATCATTCTTTTTTTCATTCTAAAATAAGTTTGTATATTAAGAGATTTGATCCATCTTCGCATTTAGTAGATCTTGAGTTAAGATGGATTTAGGCTAGTTTAATTTACTTCTTTAAATAGGCTATATTTCATATGAATACTATGGTTCTCAATACTAAGGGCTATTTTTATTTTTATTATTATCTTATCTTTATAGGGTTATTTTTATTTATTTTTTACTTTGACCAAGTAAAAATGTTTACATTGCATTACATTAATCTTTTTATTTAATTTTTACTTTCAGGTAATTTGACTTAGTCAAAATGTTAAACATTACAGTACAACATCTCTACCATATTAGGGTGAAGAGTGTCTCTAGGGACAATAATAATATTATTAAATAAATAAATAAATAATTGAAAAATTAATTTATAAAAATTTAAAAAAAAAATTATTAAAAAAAATTAATTTAAATAATTAAAAAAATCATTATCACCTTGATGGTTATTGGATAGTGTGCCAATAGAAGGAAGAGAGAAGGACGGTCTCCTCGTGCATTAAAGAGGGGATGGTGTGGCTAATTCCCCATACAGTCACATATATTACGAGTTATGATGAACCAACAAATTAATGTGGAAACCCCTGCAACCTTTGCGTCTTCCTGAGATTATTCGAGTTACTCAGTCATTTTCTGGAGCCTTCGCTATATCACCATGTTGTTGGTGGTTTTTTCCTTCCCCTTGTCTAGATTTGTGGCACTCATGTGAAGGAAGGTTCAGGCCCTCCTAATTTAGCTTTCCAACTTCCTCTCTTCATTGTTGGTTGGATACTCTGCAACTTTCTCACAATCATGGGGGTGCATACTATGGGTCTAAGCATCATTCAGCGAGAGGGGCGACACCAATTCTTTGTCAAGAGCTTCTCAAACAAGCACACACTAGGCATACTAGTAAATTCACTAAATTCTATCATCTCTTGTTGGTATTGTTTATATAGTCATGAGGCTCTGGTATTTTGGTCCAAGAATCTAGTTTTGTCTATTTGGGTAGAGACACCTATTGGTAGCTCCTTGGAATGAGATTTCTAGCTCCCCTTAAAGCTCAGGAGTACACCCTATTGCGTAACGCAATCCCTTGTTCATTGATGTAGTTCACTTGGCTCATTATCCTTGTCCTTTCCACCCTTAAATCTTTCCCTTCTACTAGCGCTATGTTAGCATCCCTCTAGTTCTCATTCCCAAGACCTGCACCCATATCTTGAATCATCTCTTATTGGGTTATGACCCTCCCTTAGTGTCATGCCACCACAATGAATGTCCCTGAGGTGCAGTTTTGGTGGCTAAGGTTTCCCAAGCAAACCCAGAGCTAAGACCTAGGCCCAATCTATAGCAGAAAATTACCTTTAAGCCACCCCGCCTAAAATCTAGGACGAAATTCATCAACTTGAAGCCTAGGCTACAAACGACGGGAACACTCACTTTCAATGAGAAATTCAAGTAAAAGAAAATTACTTGGTCTGAAGTCTTAGCTATGTTAGAGGTCCCAGGAACCAACATTTCCACTCCATCACTCTACATTGGCAAATGAAAACAATGTTGGGTCGGGTCAACAAAGAAAAGTAGGACCACAGTGAAATCATAACTCACCTCTACAACATCCAGCAAATCCAAAAACACCAACGCTCTTGTCTTGTCAACTTGGATGCTCAGTTGGCTCACATTGAGAGGCATCTTCAGTGTGGGAGACATTCCCCAACAGGTCCAAACACATAAGATCCCTTCGTTAAACGCTTTATTGTTTTTTCTTAAAAGCTCATTAATCAAATGCAAATCTCCTGCCAAGAAGATAATGTCTCCACATCTTTAAAGCATGGGTGATCTCTGCCAACTCAATATCATGTGTTTCATAATTCTGCTTGTGCTCATTATGTTTCTGTCATTCATAGCACACTACTTGACCTTCATGCACTAAGCCTCCACCAAGTCCTCTCTTGCAGGCATCTATACACACCACAAACTCTTTCTCTAGATCTGCAATCTATAAAATTGGAGCATTTGCCAACAATTACTTCAATTGCTCAAAACTGGCTGCACATTCCTCTATCCATTCAAATTTCTTTCCTTGCCTCTACAATGACATAATAGAATATGCAATCTAAGAGAAGTTCTTAATGAACCTCCTATAATGACCTACTAGCCCCATAAATGTTCTTACCTTATCCACATTCCTAGGTGCATCCCATTCCATGATAGCTCTTATCTTTTCTGGATCCACTAATATGCCTTCCTTGGAGATAACATGTCCCAAGCAATGTACCTTTGTATGAAAGAAACTTCATTTACTGAGATTAGCATACAACCGATGCTCTCTCAGCAATCTCAATATTGTTTCCAAGTGCTCGGCTTGCTCTTCCTCATTCTTAAAATATATCAAGATGCCAGGATGCAACACACTATTCATCAAGAACATTAAAGTAGCTGGAGCATTAATCAAACTAAATGGAACTACAACAAAATCATAATACCATACATGGTTGGGAAAGTAGTCTTGTAGATTTCCTCTTATTTAATGCGCACCTGATGATATTAGGATCTCAAGTCAATATTCTAGAACAATGTTTCTCCCTTCAACTGGTTGAACAAGTCATCAATCCTCGGCAACTGATACATGTTCTTGATGATCACCATGTTCAATTACCTGTAATCAATGCATAACTTGAGAGTACCATCCTTCTTCTTCACAAACAACACTGGAGCACCCCAAGGTGATACACTTGGCCAAATGCATCCCTTGTCAAGCATTTCCTTCAACTACAACTTCAACTCTACTAACTCTCATGTGCTCATCCTGTATGGTTCCTTTGATCCTGGTGCTACCCCTAGTACCAACTGAATGGATAATTCCACTTCCATGTGAGGCGAAACTCTGAAATCTCGGCTGGAAACACATCCTAAAACTTCTGCAAGATCAGGTACCTCTTCATAAATTCTGCATCCTCAACATCCTTACCTTTATCACTAGAAATATGTACTACAAATAACACGCACCCTATTCTGTGACTGTGATTTTCCTGCATAGTTGTCACCATTCTAACTGACGTAGCTTTCTTCTTACCTTGCAATATTCTATGTTCTCCATTGTCATCTGAGCATTCAATAGCTTTGTCATAATAGTCCACCTTAGTCTCATGAAGATACAACCAATCCATACCCAAAAGCATACTATATGATCCCATCGACAATACATTCAAATGTGTTGAAGTAGGCATACCATTCAACTCAAATGCACAAGCTCTTGCCCAATGATGAACTCTCTTCTATGTACCTGTAGCCAACTGCACTAACCAAGATTATGCATGCACTTCTTTATTCAAACCACACTTATCCACCAGGTGAGGACTAACATAACTATAATTAGATCTAGGGTCAATCAAAATAGAAGCAAATTGATCACAAATCTTATCGTCCATATCGATAATAGATGCTTGATGATCTGCATGCCTATTATCCAATGCTGCATAGATTCGTGGAATTCTCTACACAACATCCCCAACCGTTTATGCTTGATGTGGATTGTAAATTTGAGGCCTACCACCATAATTCTATGAACAATCCCTCTTGAGGTTCTCCTTTCCACATATCCAACACTATAACTATCCCATACCATCACCTTTATTTTGCTGCCCTCTAGGTTGTGACCCATTAATCTTCTTGTAAGGTGAAACATTTTCTTTCTCTCTTGCATTTTGAGGTCTTGCTCACTTCGGTTGCCATTTACCTTTAGCTTTGTATTTCCCTTTCAAACCTTGCTAAGATTATGTCCTACGCTTTGATTGCTCATAATAGTGCTTCAATTTCCCAATGACTTCCTCAAGCGACTGAGGCTCATCATACTCAATTCAATCTCTAAATGCTAATGGAAATCCACTGAAAAAACCCTGAACTTTGGCTTTTTCATCCTTAAGATACGATACATACCTCAACAACTCTAGTAACTTGGTCGTATACTCCTCGTATGTCATTGAACTCATATTTAATTCATAAAATTCCTTGGCTTTGATGTCGTAGTACCTCTTTGACAAATATTTCTTCCCGAAAATTGTCTTGAGTTCATGTTGACTCAATTCTTCTATCGTGATGTCTCTAAACATATAAACATATAACAATAATTTATTGCAATCATCCTGTAAGACATTATATATTGATATTATTCCCTATCAATTTCTCCCATAGATCAAAAGCATTGTGCTTCACAGTGTCCACAAAGGGGGGAACTCTTACAACACCTAAACAGTCAATCTAATTCTATCAAGTTTATGATGGAAATGGAGGAAAATGGCAACCTTCCCTTTCTTGACATCCTAATCAATAGAAACCAAGATGGTTCCATATCCCACCAGGTCTATCGTAAGAAAACCCACACGGAACATTACCTACATGCCAACTCTCACCACCATCCATATCAGAAAATTGGTGTTCTCAACACTCTGGCAACCAGGGTTGTATGTATTTCGGATCAAGATCACTTTAAAAAACAGAAGAACCATCTTATGGATGTATTAAAAAAAATGGATACAATAAACACCAAGTGATCAAAGCCATTAAGAATGCTAAGAATCCCAAAAACAAACAACCTCTAGACGGTCACGTGGGCAAGCTTCACCTCCCTTACATATTAGGCACAACAGACAAAATTGTGTATATTTTGAAGAAGAACAATATTAGAACCACCTTCAAACCCATGAATATCATCAGCACATGCGTAAATTCGGTCAAAGATCTCATTGATCCCAAATGCCACAAAGGAGTTTACATGGTTCCTTGTTCATGAGGCAAAACCTACATTGGGGAAACCGGACGATCTATCTTTACCAGGATTCAAGAACATGCCACCGACATAAAGCACAACTGCTCTAAAACCTCAGCCCTGGTTGAACATTCCAGTAAAACCTATCATCATGTCTGTATTGAGAACTCCAGTGTGGTGGCCAAAATCGATCATTATCACCATAGAAAATTTAGAGAAGCCATAGAAATAGTTAAACACCCTAACAACCTCAATCGAGATGAAGGATGGAAAATAAGTGACAATTGGATTCCTACTTTAACCTCCTAAATTTCCCTCACCTAACATCTCCCTTCCCTCTTTTCATTGAACCTTTCACCTCCATTTCTAACCTTTCTTCTCTCCCTCTACACCTCACATTCTAATTAATCACTAACCCTAATTTTTATTTTTAATTTAGATTTTAACTGAAAACGTAAATTTTTATAAGTAAACATTAAAAATTCTGAATTAAAATCAATTAAAATTATTTTAATAATAAAAAAAAAATCAAAAATTTGGATTAATATTAATATCAATATTATTAATGATTAATATTAATATTAACATTAATTCTTAATCATTCATTCTAAGGTAAGATTAAAATTAATTCTAATCGTTTATTCTAATGTAATATTAATTCTAAATTAAAATTAATTAAAATGATTTTTACTTTAATCTTAATCAAAAAATTTAAATCAATATTAATATTAACATCACTAAAATCTAATAATATGCTTAATGAAATTCTAAATTAAAATTAAATAAAATTAATCATAATTAATAATAATAAATTGAAAAATTAATTAAAATTAATTGAAATTATTTTTATTTTGATTAATATTAAACACCCTATCCTATTCTCCTTATAGAAGCAGGTCTTTCCCCTATTGAGAGCCTAGCTATGAATAGGTTTCTGTTGTACAAGCACAAACTCAATAACATAGGCGATCATAGACTTCCTAAGCTAGCATTAAATTCCAGCCAAAACCACCTAAGGCTCAAACGGGGGTGGCATAAAGACACAAGGGCCTGGTTAAACTATTGGGAGATCAACGAGAATGATGCATTGCAAAACATTAATAACATTAAAGATATTGTTACTTCTAAGTTCAAAGAAAAAATGTGGTGTGAGAAAGATTTCGCAAATAAAAGAAAATTAAGAAGAAGGTCATCAACCCCACCCTAGAAGTTCAAAAGTATCTCTCTATTTTAACTAGCTCAAAGAAGAAAATTAATATAGCAAAGATTAGAACGAATTCTCATGAGCTCCATAGTGAAACAGGTCGTTGGGCAATTCCTAAAACACCATGGATGGAAAGGATCTGCCATCTATGTGAGAATAGGAACATCGAGGATGAAAACCACTTCCTCTTAGAGTGCCCCGCGTACAACCACATTAGATCTCAGTGTCACAATCTTTGTTACAATACTCACCTTCCTAGCCTTTTACAATGTCAAAATTATAGTGAGCTCAGGAGGCTTCACTCCAAGCTTTTTGAGCATAGGAATAAAATCTTAAATCAAAATAAATAATTTGTTTCTTTAGGTCCGATAGACCAATGTTTGGTCTCAGCGGACCAACGGACGTTAACAACCATCATCATCATCATCATCATCATCATCATCATCATCATCATCATCATCATCATCATCATCATCATCATCATCATCATCATTAATTCTTAATTATTTCTATAATAAAATTAATTAAAATGTTTTTTACTTTAATCTTAATAAAAAACTTAAATTAAATTAATATTAATACTAACATTACTAATAATTTCTTAAAATTTTAATAATATTCTTATTAAAATTCTAAATTAAAATTAAATAAAATTAATTATAATTAAAAATAATAAATTGAAAAATTAATTAATTGAAATTATTTTTATTTCAAAATTAATCCGTAATTCAATTAACTTCAAATAAAATTAAAATTATTAATTGTAATAATTATCAAGTAATTTTAATAATTATTATCATCAATTACTAATTAAGACATGGTTGACTACCATCATTCCCATTCCATCTATCACATACCTCTATTTATCCATTCCTACGAGATATGTCTTACACACTTATTGATCTATCCTAATGATTAGCCACAGTGGATGGCTCGAAACGCCAATTCCAACAATTATGGATGCGATAATTCCGGAAGAAAACTATACACAAAGTACAAATCGTAGAAGCCTCAAAACAATAATCTAGCTCAACCAAAACAAGATAACCCCATCACACCATGGCTATCTGAAAATGCCAAGGCAAGGTTGAAGAACACTGTCACACCTAACAAAACACGTTTCAATGCCAACAAGGGAACCAAAAACACACATGCATGCCAAAAATAGCAAGGAAATCATACATGCAACTCGATGCCTGCAAGTAATCTCGTTTTAGTCACTTGATCTTGCTCTTCCTTGCTTGATCTTTTTCTCCCTCTTGCTTTCTTGTCCTTCCTTTGTCTTCTTTCCTCCAATGCTAGAGTACTCCAAGAATGTTCTACGTGTCCAAGAGTATGTGAGAGAGGGAGTAGAAAAAGAGCTCCAAAACTGAACTGACAAAAGGTTGTGAACTGATCCTCAGAAGCCATTTTATTAATGAGGCCTCTATTTCCTTCATTTTCCATTATTTTCCTTCATTTTCCTCTTCACATGTAACATGTGACCTTTCACCTTTCTTTTCTCCTAATTTCCATTATTTTCATAAATAAAATGCCAATTAATGTCACTTTGCCTTTCCAAAGCCTTTGTCATTTCCTTTGTCAAATTCCCTTAGCCATAATAACCAAATGAACACCCACACTAGCATGCTTTTGCCAACATTCAACTTGGAATACGTGTCCAATGACCTTGGTTATTATCTTATCTTTATTAACTTTACTACATGAAATTTTTCCTAAAGTTGTTACATTCTTGAAGGGTGAAATAATTTTGGATGCAAGAAAAATATGTTGGGTAAAGAAATCCTAATTTATTTGTTAGTATGCCATACTAGATTTACAGATATCTCAAATTCATTTCCATTATGTGTGTGTATGAAGAAAAAATGCATGGATAAGATTTTCCATACATATAACTTTTAGGGAAAAGATGAGCAATTAAGAATACAAATTCATGCTTCAATTTAGAAATTTATAATTATATTTTTAAAACCTTCAAAATTTATGTTTTAATTATTTAATTTGATTTTGAATTGGTTATCTTAAGACTTAAACATAAATCATTGCTTCTTAAGAACCCAACTTCTAGCCATGTATTGGGAAGTCTAATGGACCCTAAGAGATTACTTCAGTTAAGAGAGGAAATTGCTCATATCACTTACTATATATCTAAAATCCTACTGTCAACACGAGAATCCAATGGCAGCAGCTAGAGGATCTACTATTAAAATCCAAGATTGGGATAATAAATCATTTGTTTCATCTCTTGCATCATGGTACTATAATCTCCAAGGATAAACAAATATTAAAGACTTAATACCTATTTGAAAAATTGTTCCTTAAACAATGTCTGCATGAGCCAGGGACTTTGTCTTCAATCATATTTTGGAAGGTTGAGCTTATATAAAATTTATGTTGTAATAAAGTGAGTTTCTAGAACCATGTGTTTTTTATATATTTAACTCAAAACACCAATATAGTCTTGGTTTCCCCTTTCCATGCTCAATAGGTAACTTATTTAATTTTGATCTTGAAAGCTTACATAAATGAGCTTCTAGAATGAATCATGTATAATCGTAAAATTTTATGAATACTATAAGACCATAATACAGATCCTAGGGTTTACTTGTTATTTTAAAAGTTTTATTTTTTGGTGTTGCAAATTGCTTGAGATTACATTTTTTTATATATGTAAGAAAAGTTTATTGTTATTTTTTTTTCTTGTTAGTATGTTTTATGAATCCATATTTCTCAAATGGATGGGTAATTTTCTATTAATTTGATTCTTACTTGTCTTTTCAAATTATTCAAGAACATGAGGAGAATTCTTCCACTGAGGGACCACATTAACATTTTCACGGTTATCATCTTGTGCACCTTGTCTATATCATCCATTCACTTCAACATTTCAAACATTCACTTTGACCCTAATTATTGTTCAAACTAATCTCTTGTCTCTTCAATAAAGAAATTTTCCAACCAAACTACCTAGCCATGGCAATGGATTTCTTTGCTTGAGTGTTGGCAAGAACTTGTTCAATTATTTGAGAATGTTGCTTTGTTCAAATCTAAGAAACCCAAAAATTTATGCAAAGATTTATAAAGGGATGGCAATTGAATGATAAAAAGATATATGGATGAAAATAATGTATGTTGAAATTGAGAAAAATATTTCTTCACATTTAAGTTAAATTAAAGGCATTCTTTATAATATTACAAAGTAACCATAATACTAACGCGTTCTCACATATCTATCCATGAGGATATCTACCCATGAGGTTGTTTGTCTACCAATAAGGCTAAAATACACAATTATGCCTGATGGCAATCATTTCAAGGAATTTCCTCCTTCTCGAGAAGATTTCAAATTAAACATATAATACTAATTTATTGCAATCATCCTGTAAGACATTATATATTGATATTATTCCCTATAAATTTCTCCTATAGGTCAAAAGCATTGTGCTTCACAGTGTCCACAAAGTGGGGAACTCTTTGTATTTACTAGTGTGATCAAGGTCTTGGACAAAAGAAGCTAATGAACTTGTATGTGAGTTGAAGAAGTCTAATATCTATGAATTTCTTCAAGAACCTTATTAAGAAAAAGAGAAGACCCAAAAAGAGTCAAGGCCAATGAAGCAAATACAAATCCAAAATACTCTTCTCTATGGGGGAATATGAATATACACAACACATTTCCTTCATATTGACTAACTTTACATAATATTAAATAAATTGTGTTTCCATAAACTAATTATATTGATTGCCTAATTTCACACCTTATCTTGCAATTTGCAATAAAACATAGTAGGGGTCTATACTTCTATTTCAACTATGAGAATCTTGATTGACATTGTCATTCCATTGCCAAGTTGTTCTTTGTACACAATGCTTGAAACATCATCGTTAATATTATTTCTTTTGTTGTATTTGTGTGTAAGATTATTTATATACTTTTTGATCATCTTTTAAGTAAACAAAAATACTATCCAATCTAAAAAAAATTACTCAAGTTTAAGTAAACAAAGATACTACCCAATATATTATTATTTTAATACAATTTCTCTATACTCGAAATCTCTTATACATTTTTCCCCTATCCATGTGTTAAAAATATTGATGGTTCCTTAAAGATCAACTTCACTTTAGGTAATTAGATTTATATTGGGTAGTTGGGAGGAATGATTGAAATGCTCCCGACCAAGGTTCAATTCCCATAATAATAAATCTGAACATATATATTCCCTATAATACAAAACAAAACAAAAAACCAAATAAATCCAACCTACAACAAATAAAAAAACTCAAAGATTAGGTTATATTGCCTTATAATACAATACAAAACAAAAAACCAAATAAATCCAATACAACAAATAAAAAATTCAAACATTAGGTTAGGAAGAGACACATTTCTCTCTCTAAATCACATTGCTCATAAATGCGATGGATTTTAGCCATAACAAATATGGTATATAATTTAGCTAGACACCTTACAATAATATAAATATATCAATATCAATATCAATATCATTATCATTATCATTATCATTATCATTATCATTCCTCTGAAAAATAATTAATGACATGGAGACTGACTCACCTAGCATCCATTATGACACAAAGAAGAATGTCCACTGACTCACTGATCATGTAGCTAGCTAGTAGCCCACCTCTAAGTAGTAATGAATTTAAGAGGTTTGGTGGAATGCACAATCCCAACATTCAAAATTAAACACGAGTTAAAGGTGACAGCACACCACACATGTCGAATCTAAGATATGGGCCGATGAGAACGAAGCGAAAGGCAATCGTTGACCCATATATATGGGTTCAAAGAAGCCAAATATGATTTAGTTATTTTATACTCTAGGGAATATGCGGTTACTTTTGCTTGTAATGTCAATTTCAGCTATGGACCTCAATTTCAACTTTTAGGTTTGGAGTTAAACCGTTAGCACATTGACATATGCATGATGCATTTATTTAAAGTATTATAGTTTGATACACGATATTTTTGGGCTTTTGAAAAGAAATCTTTTAGTCACAATTTAAGTTTTTTTAGATAAATAATTAATTAATTATATAAAATATTTATTAGACAAATTAAATATATTATTATTATTATTATTATTATTATTATTTATTTATTTTTTATTTTCTGGTTTTTTGTTTTTTTTGTTTTATTATGTAATAGAAAGTATTCTAATAAAAATAGAATCATTTTAATTTATAAGGTGTAGATTAGTTGGTTTAGGTTTCATTAGGTTTTAGGTTGAAATTTCATGGGAGAGGTTGAGGATGGAAGTTACATTTGGGGAATTAAACTATACCATGGGGCATCCAAACTTAATTGAACTTCGCACAATCCTGGTGATAGCATCCCATTGAGGATAGATCATTCTCACATCTAATAACATCTCATTGTAGATCGATCGTTCTTCCTTCCAATAGATAGCCAAAGCCAGGGTCAACCTAGTTACAAAAAAAATCATTCCTTTTAGGGATTGTAATTTTAGATATGCTTTTGTTAATTAAGGGTTAAGATTTTAGATCCTCTAATACATATTTGTAAAGTCATACACAACTATCTTCATATATTTGAGTATTACGTGTTGTCAATATAGATTGCACAAGGTATTACAATGGATATAATAACATTCAAACTGTTAATAGTATAACTTTCACATATTAATGATGTTTTATGTTTTATTTTTCCTATTGAAAAGCTCTCGACACAAACTACACTTTAATGATTAAAATAAAAAATAAATAATTATGTCATTTTTGTTTAAAAATTTGACCCAAATAAAACACAAATAAGAAGGTTTTACTTTTAACTTAGAATTGCAAAATTTATAATCTATCCTAAAATAATCTTGAAAATGTCGTAACCCTTTCCCACTCTATATGAAAGTTAGAAAGAAATGTATCCATTTTGGAACAACTAATACAACTTCGACACTTTTAAACATCAAAAGTTGAGATTATATAGGTGTCTCAAAGCATCATATGTTAAATATCTATTTGCATAAGGCTTTGTAAGGATTTTTTTTCTATATGTGTGCGCAAACATTATATGTTTTGGTTTTTTTCTAGGTATATTTTCTAATCAATTTTACTCAAAATCCATTTAGAGATTGTTGGTATTGCATATTTAAGTCGTTGAGTCTATATAATCTAGCCCCAGAGGCTTTTCACAGTGCTAAATCCATTTCTATATTTAGTAATGCAATTTAAGTAATGGAAATTTGTGATTTTCCCAATAATTGTATCACCAAATTCTAGTGAAAAAGGTTCAAATGTAGAACATTTAGACTTCACCTAGATAGATAGATCGATTGATGGACAGTCATTTTCAAATAAGTAATACAATTTGAGACTTTTAAATATGAAAATTTGAATGTGCATAGGTGTCTCAAAGCATCTTGTATTAAATTTCTAGTTGCATAAGGCTTTATTACTATTGGGGTCCTTCTTAGGGATGTAGTGGGGATCATAAGGGCCCATTATAACAACAATAATAGAGGTCATTTAATGTAAGGTGGACTTTATCTATTATGTTTGTAATTATTAATTAAAGCCCACTATGATAGTTAGCATTGAATAAATGTAATGTGATATTTTTAAAGAAGGTTTACCAGATAGTTAATAGGTTATCATAATTGAAATCTTATTATTGATTATAAATAAAGTGGAGTCCTTCTAGAAAGTGTGGAAGAATATTGTATTTTGAACTCAACTTAACTGAGAAATTTCCCAATTTTAAAAAGCAGAAAAACACAACTAATTTTTTTCATAAATTATAGTGGTGTATCCTTTAAAATTTTTAATATTAATAAAATATAAAACATTTATAATATCTCGTTTGTAATTATGTTCTTGAATTAAAAATCAAAACATTTACCAAAGTAATATTTTTACAATAATTTCACTTATCATACTAATACAAGATTATATACCATACACAAAGCTTATAAAAACCACGAACATACTAGATAAACAATTAATTTCTAATTATCAATTTCATATAAAAAACATAAAATTAAAAACCCCTTTTATTACACAACCATTGCATACATAATATATAAACTAATATTTACATAAAATAACCTCACGGATTATATCATATCAAATATATACATCTAAGCATAAGATTTACTTATTTCCATATGCCTTGTGTTTCCCATATCAAAATGTAACCAAAAAGCCTTTTTCTTTTCAGAGAGAAAAGCATCATGGATTATATTAAGAGAATATAAAGTTCTGTTACATAACATGGCCGTCCCATCCTGGAGATAAGACAGATAGGTCTGATACTGCAGATTAATCTGAACTTCCACAAAAAATGACTGACCAGATAGCTTACAGATATATCATCATTTAGAAACAATATATAAAGACCATCCAAAAACAGAGAGGAAGATCAAAAGAGAAAAATGATCCACATAAACCGAGAAAGAAACGATAAAGGAAAAATTGGCATAAACCATGACTGGAGGTTAACCAGCAGGGTCGAGGAAAGCGAAAATGTGAACCAGGACAGAGGCAAGGGGCACCCTGGACTCTTGAAAGATGCGAGCATTCCTCCATTTCCACAAAAACCAGCATGTAAGGATGAATACTGATCGCCAAGCTGGGCGCTGTTCGCTCCACCATTTGAAGCCCTCCTGTACAGATGAGAACCCGGTGAGGAAAACCATGAGATAATGCCAGATCATACCAGATTTGAGACGATGCAGCACACTGAAAGAACATGTGGGCATTTGTTTCAGCCGCCAGACAACACATTGGACATCTGCCCGGACCCAGCCATCCCTTCCTTTGAAGGACCTCCCATGTGAGGTTCCTGTTAGAAAAGATCAACCATGAAAATAAAATCATCTTGAGCAGACACGACGCTTTCCAAAATTTGGGAGGAAAGATGGGAGCAAAGAGCGGCGAAAGGCCAGAAGAACAAACAGCATATAGGTCCTTGACACGAACAGGCTGTGTAGAATTCTGCATAGACCATACCAGCGCATCTTTTGTACCTGATTGCTTGATACCTTTGCCTGCAAGATTATTAACAGTCGAACACCAAATGGGACGAAGAGAAAGAGGCAAACATAAATCATCCCCGTCCTTCCATATTGGAGAAGATGAGGACCAAGATTTAATCAGTTTGTTCCACGTAAAGAGGCCTTTTGAGTGGAAAAAGGAAATCAATTCGGGGGGAAGCAGCAATTCCAGACCATGCACTGTTGGATCAATACCGAAATAGATGCAAGAGCTTGTAAAGATTCGCCATCTTAAAAATCCCAAGAAGAAAAACGGAATCTTTCTGAAGATTTGCCAGATGGCAGACCCCCTTTTAATGCCCAGAGTTTTCCTTCTGAACTAGTACACCAAGCTCCTGCCTTTCAGATATTTTTGGATGATGATATTGCTCCACTTGTCGTCACCATAGATGCCTCTATGAAGGGATTTGCAAAGGAGGGCCTTACCAAAAGATCTCATATGCATAAGGCCCCACCCACCCACCTTCTTCGGCCTTGAGATGGAATCCATCTTAACTAAATGGAACTTGGATTGATAAGATCTTCCTCCCCATAAAAAATTAGCAGCTAGAGAGACAATTTTGCTAATAATAGAAGTAGGAAGTAAATAAAGATGGGCCCAATAAACCGCAAGTTGAGATAGAACAATCTGTACCAAGATAAATCTGCCCCCCAGAGATAGGAATCGCATCTCCCATATTGATATTTTATTATAGAAACGATCAATCAGCCATAGCCAGTCAGGTTTGCGGTTTCCTTTTGCTTTCAGAAAGAAACCCAAATATTTAAAGCCTCCCTTAATTGATGCTAGATTAATGCCAAACAGCGCAGCAATCCATTGAGCTAACACCAGATTAGACTCATTGTGATACAACATGGATTTGTTCCTGTTTATGACCAAGCCCGAAGCTGACTGAAACTTTTGAAACATCTCATTCAGGCAGAGCCAGCTTGATTTGCATAGCATTATAAATGAACAAACCCGATATACCCCATTGCAAATAACTAAATCAATTTGTCCCTCATAATATTAAAACTTGCAAATACCTAATATGGAAATTTCATATTGACGTAAGTTTTTTTGCAAAATGAATTATTAACCAAATAAATCATTATTCTATTGAAAAGAAATCAAGATTAAATTTCATATTCTTATAGAAAAATAATACAAATAAAAGTATTTACAATAAATAACCTCATATGCATATAAGAATATGAAATTATATAAATTAATGGAACTTTTTTATTAAATTATAATTATAATAATTAAGTTTTAAAATTATTGTTTCTCTTTTATAATATAACAAGTGTAATTTTTACTTAGTACTTGCTTCTTTTTTTAATGTAAAAAGTAGAGAAATTTTATAAGGTAAATGTGATCATATAATTAGTTATATTAAGTATATGATTTAAGCATCACAATTTTAGTGTAAAGGGAATCAAATTACTAATACTCTATTGATATATAATAACAAAGTTTTATGAAAAAAAAAAAGATTGGCAACAATTAAATAATTAAATTATCAAAAAATATTATGATTAATAAAATATATTAATAGAGAAAAAAGTGACAAAACATTGTTATTAGAAAGAATACAACAATTAATAAAAAATAAACAATGAATGATTATAGATTAATAAATATTTATTGTTAAAAATAAGTATAGTAGTGAATGGAAATAAAATATTAATTATAGAAAAATCAATATATTTATAAAAAAAAAAAAAGATAATTAATTTATGAAGACATTATTGTTATTAGAAAAAAAAAATATTGTTAAAACAAGCAAGGAATCATTATAGGTTAATAAATATTTATTGTTAAAAATAAGTATGATAATGAATAGAAAAAAAATATTAATGATGAGAATATCTTTATATTTAAATTTTTATGAAAACACTGAATGATTAAGGATTTATTTTTTAAATAAATTTTAATTCTAACAAATCAATTTTTATCCGTATAAAATTAATTATCCATCAATTAGAAATTAAAAATTCAAATTTTAAAAATTCAAAATTAATTTTCAATTTTAATTTTATCAAAACTTTAATAAACTTTACAAATAGTTTTTAAAATTTTACAAATAACCTAAACCGATTACAATATACTCTATCTTTAACAAATATAAAAATAACAATAAAAGTTAAAAAATTCAATAAAATAAAATTCAATAACACCTTAAAAAAATAAACAACAAAAACAATTAGCTAGAATAACTAAAAATATAAAGCATCAAAAAATTAAATATAATAAAACAAATTAAAAACCGTTTTCCAACATTAAATATGAATAGCAACCAAAAAGACAAAGAACATGCCAAAAATTACTAATAATGTCTATTTACAATAGCTAAAATATGACCAACCCCACTTACAATTATAATAAAAACACCCACATCTCACTTTAAATAATTGCCTCTTACTATTATAATAAAAACTTCACAGTAAGAAAAAACATTTAAGACTACATCTGATACACTTCCCAAAATTCAGCAACCAAACAAAATAACTCAGATCATCATATTCTCAATCCAACCTCCTCTGATAATAAAATAATAATTATAAAATAAAATAAAATAAAATTGCATAAGCGAAATAGGTCACAATTTTAATCACTTAAAGAATTTTAGAACATGAAACCAAAATAAAACCAAAACAAGATTCCAAGCTATCTTATTTTGTATTAATTCTGATATTGCGATATTTTATATTAAAGAGAATTATAAAAGATAAAATCATTTATTTTAAATCAATCTTAATTTTTTATTTACTAAGGACGAGAGGAATCATTCTTTTTTCATTTTAAAATAAGTTTGTATATTAAGAGATTTGATCCATCTTGGCATTTAGTAGATCTTGAATTAAGATGGATTTAGGCTAGTTTAATTTACCTCTTTAAATAGGCTATATTTCATATGAATATTATGGTTCTCAATACTAAGGGCTATTTTTATTTTTATTATTATCTTATTTTTATAGGGTTATTTTTTTTTTTTTTACTTTGACCAAGTAAAAATGTTTACATTGCATTACATTAATCTTTGTATTTAATTTTTACTTTCAGGTAATTTGACTTAGTCAAAATGTTAAACATTACATCACAACATCTCTACCATATTAGGGTGGAGAGTGTCTCTAAGGACAATAATAATATTATTAAATAAATAAATAAATAATTGAAAAATTAATTTATAAAAAATAAAAAATAAAAAAATTAATTTAAATAATTAAAAAAATCATTATCACCTTGATGGTTATTGGATAGTGTGCCAACAGAAGGAAGGGAGAAGGACGGTCTCCTCGTGCATTAAAGAGGGGATGGTGTGGATAATTCCCCATACAGTCACACATATTATGAGTTATGATGAACCAACAAATTAATGTGGAAACCCATGCGACCTTTGCGTCTTCCTGAGATTGTTGGAGTTAGTCAATCATTTTCTAGAGCCTTCGCTATATCACCATGTTGTTGGTGGTTTTTTCCTTCCCCGTGTCTAGATTTGTGGCACTTATGTGAAGGAAGGTTCAAGCCCTCCTAATTTAGCTTTCCAACTTCCTCTCTTCATTGTTGGTTGGATACTCTGCAACTTTCTCACAATCATGGGGGTGCATACTATGGGTCTAAGCATCATTCAGCGAGAGGGGCGACACCAATTCTTTGTCAAGAGCTTCTCAAACAAGCACACACTAGGCATACTAGTAAATTCACTAAATTCTATCATCTCTTGTTGGTATTGTTTATATAGTCATGAGGCTCTGGTATTTTGGTCCAAGAATCTAGTTTCGTCTATTTGGGTAGAGACACCTATCGGTAGCTCCTTGGAATGAGACTTCTAGCTCCCCTTAAAGCTCAGGAGGACACCCTGTTGCGTAACGCAGTCCCTTGTTCATTGATGTAGTTCACTTGGCTCATTATCCTTGTCCTTTCCACCCTTAAATCTTTCCCTTCTACTAGCTCTATGTTAGCATCCCTCTAGTTCTCATTCCCGAGACCTGCACCCATATCTCGAATCATCTCTTATTGGGTTATGACCCTCCCTTAGTGTCATGCCACCACAATGAATGTGCCTGAGGTGCAGTTTTGGTGGCTAAGGTTTCCCAAGGAAACCCAGAGCTAAGACCTAGGCCCAATCTATAGCAGAAAATTACCTTTAAGCCACCCCGCCTAAAATCTAGGACGAAATTCATCAACTTGAAACCTAGGCTACAAACAACGGGAACACTCATTTTCAATGAGAGATTCAAGTAAAAGAAAATTACTTGGTCTCAAGTCTTAGCTATGTTAGAGGTCCCAGGAACCAACATTTCCACTCCATCACTCTACATTGGCAAATGAAAACAATGTTGGGTCGGGTCATCAAAGAAAAGTAGGACCACAGTGAAATCATAACTTGCCTCTACAACATCCAACAAATCTAGAAACACCAACGCTCTTGTCTTGTCAACTTGGATGCTCAGTTGGCTCACATTGAGAGGCATCTTCACTGTGGGAGACGTTCCCCAACAGGTCCAAACACATAGGATCCCACCCTTGCCACTTCTTCTAAGGACTAATGCATGCCTAGGTCCCCTATTATTTCATGTTTATGTATAACGGACTTTACTTTTCTTTCTTATATATTTCATATTTGTAGTTTGTTAGCTACACCCAGCTAATTGTCTGTAAGTTTTCTGATAACTTTACCATACATCTGTCTTGGTGTAGCGATAAACAGTTAGTAGGTTAATTTTGGTTAATTTTGATAAACAAAAGAATGTTACATTATCTTTACTACCATTTATCTAGTTTTCATTGTGGCAAGCCACGATAATAATACTCTTATATGATATGTTTTAATTATTAATTTGTTAATTTTAATTTGATTTTTTTCCCTTAGACTTTGAATTCAACTTATTTATTTGAGTTAAAAATCTTATTTTTAATTCAAAATCTTTTACTATTATCAAAAATCTTCTTTAAACCCTTATTTTTTACTTGAACCTTCTCCACAGGAGGGAAAACCTATCATAACTCAGTTGTCAAACCAACAGTGAAGACAATCATCTCTAGCTGTTATCCGTGAATGCAAGCTGACTCATCACCATTATTCAAGGAAAACCACGCCATCTGGAATAACCTGTTGGTGGTCTATAAGGGGGCAAGCTTTCATTCATGCCAGATGTCTCTAGGTCTTGGATCGTTAACTTGTTTCCTTACGTCTGAGGAAGACGAGCTCTTAGCCAAGTAGAATCAGTTTTAGGGCATATTCTAGACCCTTACCGACTCTTTTGACTTGACCTGTACCAACTCTTTTAAATTTTATTATTATTTTTCTCAATAGCTAAATAATTGAATTTTTTTATTTATTTAAGGCTTCTAGCATTCACACCTTTATTATCTAATATTCTCTCACCTTTAATGATAGATAAAAGGTCCACCCAAAAAAATTAAACAAGATATTAATCTTATACATACACAATTCTATTGAAAAAAATTTTCAAATACTTTGTATATTTAAATTATGATCTAATAAAAAAACAACTAATTAACCAAAAATATATTTTTCCATTTAATTTCCCGTAAATTAATTATTAATTAAAATTAACAAAACAACAATTTTCCAATTCAAATTATTTTAATATATTCATATCACAAGAATACAAATTAGGTCATCAACCTAATCATTATTTTATAAACGTCATCATTAAGTGGACATTATCTCTAATTACCAACAACGGTAAGGCCATATTAAATAAGCGCTCAACATAATCATTATTATATAAGTTTTATAATTGAGTGAACAATAGGTCTAAACTCTTGGAATGAGTACTTAATATAAAAATATATATTTTTTAATGTTATATTTTATCATAAAAGCCTACCTTCAAAAAACATCCGTACGGAAAATAATTTAGATACTTCAAAATCTGCAGTCGACTCCTGTGCCCAAAACCTTTTTCTTTTTCACACTTATTTCCATAATAAATATTAAAATATTCTTAGAAAAAGTTATATTTTAACAGAAAGCCTATCTTCAAGAAACATCAATATGTAAAATAATTGGTATTAAATTTGCAGTTGACTTCTCTGCCCCATTTAATTATACATCTCACACTTTTAAATGTCCACACTTGGTTTTTTTTCACCTTTTCCAATACATGTTGCCTTTCTCTTTTAGGAAACACCATATCAATTTTAATTTCAATTTAATTTATCAGATATATATATTTATTAAGATTAAAATTACTTGTTGATTATAGCTTTAAATACCTATTTAAGATAGGTAATAAAATTGGTATTTAAAATAATGGTTATAATTTTAATATATTATAAAATATAATTGAAATCTTGATAAATATCTATATATATATTTCCCGGTATTAAGATTACATCTAACTCAATTTATTAAAATGACATTTAATAAGATTACATCTAACTAAATTTATTAAAATGACATTTAATTAATATATGTAAACATAATTTTAATATATCATTTAAACACCAACTTACTTATCCTAATCAATATTCAATATTATAAAAGAATGTAAATGGATTCACCAACCATCTACCCACTTTCATATTCTTAAAGAAGTTAGGTCCAGTGGCCATCCAACATTTAAAATGAAGAGTACATAAAAGTGATAGCTCACCATATAAATCCAAGCAAAGAAAGAGATGGAGATAAAGTCAAATATGATGGAGGAGGTTCTCTTACATTTATTATTGCTTTTGTATCCCATGTCATGCTCAATTGTGGACCTGAATTTCAACGTTGGGGATTGCAATTAACTAGATTTAAATGTTCACACTTATCTTTTAGACTTTTGGTGCCATCCCTTTTGGACTTTTATAAAGATGATATCATAACGGTGTATATGTATGTGAAAAAGAAAGGAAATTTGATTATATATATATATATATATATATATATATTAATAGATTATAATTTTACTGGTATGATGAAATAATTGATGTAATAATAATTCAGATATTTTTTTTAAAATATTTAATTATATTTGATAGGATAAGTGCAACTTGCATCAGGGTTTTACTATCTACTCTCTCTGCTAAGGGTTAATAGCACCTCGTGGGAGGAAGGAGGAAACCCTTCCTTTAGCAACATTGTTATCAACAAGAACCTTTGCTAGGACATCCAAAGATCCTTATTCAAATGCAATGAAAAGGCAAACATCAAGCCCCAGATGCTCCTAGAGAACAAGGTGTAACCAATGAGAATGAGATCAATCCAAGCACTCAATAGAGGATAACCGAAGTTCGATTGAATGTGTGTCTCCTACAAGCAAAGGCAAGCCCTGACCTATGAGATTATATCAGAGAAAATTGGGGAAAGAATTCAATATATGGAAGATCAAGAGTTAATTTGGAAATTTTTGGGCATCTGGCTAATAGAAAAGGTTCTCGTAGCCTGGATCCGGAAAAACTAGCAGATCAAAGGCGACATGGAACTCAGACTATGCTCAAAGGGATTTTTCACAGCAATTTTCAACAATGTTGAAGACATGAATAAGGTATTTTAGCGTGGCCCATATTTTCTCAACTCTGCAAGGATGTACAAGGGACCCCAAGTCAAAAGATTCAACCCCAATAAGAAAACATTTAGCTCAACACATGTTTGGTTGCATCTTTACTCTTTGCCACAGGAATTTTTCGAGTTGGACATCCTGGAGGGTATAGGAAATTCTATCAGATCCTTCATGATGCTCTTGGAAACTACCAAATATGGTCGATACACTTCCTACACCAAAATCTGCGTCTATCTGGACCTCACCAAATCTGTCCTAGGCAACATCAACATCAACCATCATGATGACATATGGGAGTAGGCTAGTAGCCCATAGATTATGAACAAACCCCTTTCCATTGTCAAAAATGCCATGAATATGGGAACTTATTTAGGGAATGCCCCCATAGTCAAGTCAAGAAAACAACCCAAGTTAATCAGCAAGGAACTGAAGATGGCTTCACAAAAGTTTCAAATAGAAGAAAATCCGCAAAGAAGGGAAACACTTACCCCTCCTCATCTAGAGAAACGACTAACAATAAATTCTCAGTTCTACACAGAAAAGAATAAATGTTGCAAGATCATGAGTTAGGCCCAGTGAACACAGAAAATTGAGACATTAATCAAGAGACAATCAAGGGAGCATAACAAGACAAAATTCAACACATGCAACCAATGTAGGAAAGTGTAGAGGATGGCGTGGAGATGTTTGAAGATGAATAGAACGAATCTAAGAATGAATACCTAGAAGACCCTGACATAAGAAATGTAGATCTCTTGCAAATCGCCCAAGAATGGAAAACAAAAGACAATGTCAACATTCCAGAGGAGTAAGTACAGTTGATTGCAAAAGTTTACTTTAACCAACAGAGGAAAGCATGCAAACAAAACTTAGGTAATAGTTCCAAATCCACTCATTCTTTTTCCTTAGGAATAAAGAGTAACATAAGTAAGGACCACTCTAGAAATGGAAAATAAGGAAAAAAAAGAAGGGGGCAGAAAAACTACCCAACAATTAATCAATGAAATGGGGCAATATTTGGTCAATTCAGGCTAGTAAGATCAATTATAGAGACATATCCCCCCTCTCAACATCTTTATCAATGAAAATCACATCATGGAATATCTAGGGTCTTAATGGAAGAACTAAACAAAGACTCCTAAAAAATAAAATTAAAGATGTAAACCTCGATATCATCATCCTGCAGGAAACCAAATGCACAACTACCACTCTCCAAAACCTCTCCAACACAATCTAGAGAAACTTACAAGCCATAGCCAATGATGCCTCAGGAGCCTCTAAATGCATTGTAATTCTTTGGAACCTAGAAACCATAACTCTGGAAAACTTCCTATCCACCCAACACACCCTCGCTACTTAATTTTAACCTATAAGATCCCCCAACAAAGGATATATCACTAATATTTATGGCCCTACCTCCCCTAGAGAAAAAAAACACTTCCTCGATAGCTTACAAAATCTATAAAAGATTGTTAATAATCACCACTGGATTATTAGAGGAGATTTCAATATAATTAAATCCCTGCAAGAGAAAAGAGGAGGAATAAGAAATTTTCAGGAAGACTCCCAACAATTAAATATTCTTCAATCCTCTAAGCTAATTGACATAGAAACTTATATGTTTTTGTATGATTAGTTTTGTTATGCTAATAACAAATACAAATTTATAAACATGTGCTTGCTTCTTGCTTTTTGTGCTAAGGCTTACTTAGTTGTTGGTGCTTACAAATAGGTAAATTTCCTTAAGTTAAACAAGACATTCATGAGCAAAATAGCTTCAAAAATGAATAATGAACAAAAAACATGTATAGTGCAGTAAACCATCAAAGAGACACATTAACACAATATTTTGATGGAGGAGTTCACCCCTCCCGGGCTACATCTCCTTGGTCTAGCTTCCATGGCTTAGGCCTCTGTATTAGATCAATGTGGCAAAAATTCTATTTACAAATCTCTATGGCTCCTAATACATCCACCAATGTGTTTAGAAGGTCCAAATTAGCCAAGAACACTTCTTTATGATATGAATTTAGTCGAAAATTGCTCAAGTTATGCTACATTCAATTTTTCCTTGGAAAACTCCGCTAAATCTAGAGAGACTCCAGTTAAGTCCGCCAAAACTGGCAGTTTCCACCTAATTTGGCACGCTGCCAACTAAATCAATGATTTAATTAAATGCTAAACATAATTAATTTAATTAAGTGCGATTAGTGCACTAAGCGCCTATCCGCTAGCCCTTGGTTGCGTACTTGAGGTCACATGGGGTCGAGGCTGGCTCGTACAACCCTTGTCGTCGGCAACACTGTAGCATTAAATATAATTCGGTGGCATTGTTTTTCAAAGGTTTTGTCGGTGGCCCAATGACAAAATCATTGAGTTCGATTGGGGGAGGTTACGGGTTCAAACCTGCCTCCGCCCAACCCATATATGTATTTGCCATATAAAATATATGCATCATCTCTATAGTTCAAACCATATGAAAATAAACATTGCACCCCGAATTTATTTGTTGACATTAATATAGTTTGGAACTTGTATAAATACAGATTTGATTTAACATATATATATATATATATACTTAAAAACTATATAATATAAATAATAATTATATATAATATATAATAATATTTAAATAAAAACAAATTCGAATTCCACCTTGGAACCAACTAGGCAATTTCACCTTCTCTGAGCCAAAGTGGCGAATCCGGAGGTGACACTTGTCACAGACCCATTGGGCGAAAACTGAAGAAGATTCCCCTCACTGACTAGACTGCCATGTCATCATTTTGTCCCATTCTACAATTTTTTTCGTCGTTTAGGAAAATGAACAACAAGCCTTTTCTCCCTCATCCAGACTCTGTTTTCAATTAAACAAATTGTGTTGTGATCGTCTTGATGAGACAAACACAGTCGTATAGTTTTCGAGCCAGTATAAGAAATTTTATCTTTGAGCTAAATACTAAGCCCCTGATCATTCCTCCCCACTAGAAGCCTTTTGGACCCCAAAATACATTATTATCTGACAAGTAGATGAGGGTACAACCCCCTCACCTTTCCAAGCTTGATCCAATTGGTTTTTGACGAATTTGTTTCCTTGAGCTCCTCTCTAAGGAAATCAACATTCACTTACCTTGAGGACCCCGTTCTATACCTGTACTTGTCTTTTCCCTTTTCAATCTGATCTTCCACAGTTTGTTGCACCATTTTAAGTCGTTCATATAAACTCATGGTTTTTTCCATGTCACCATCAAAAGAAACATCCTCCTTACCAAGATGACATAACAAATTATAATGCAAATGGATGACAAATTTTACTACTTGGTTTACATGACTCAATCCCGATTATACATCTTGAAAGTATGAAATTTTCTAAGCATAAATTTCATGTAAAACATAATGACACTTGAATACAACAGCTACATAACCAATAGGCCTAAAAGGTATAACAATGAACTTGCTGCTTATACCTCTTTTGTACCTTCGAACCAAGTGAAAATTTTGACAAGTATCCATCCAATGAAAGTGCATGGATCACTACAACTTAATCTTTACACCATGGAAATCTTTTGAATGAAATAAGATGGTGAAGTTGTTTGCATAAACCTGAAACTCAAATGAACCTTTCAAGTTTGAAAGAGCATAAAAAAGAATTTAATTGATCTTTTGGTTTGAAGCAACACATGCTTCTTGTTTTTTTCCTCCGCACTGGAAGACTTTTCACACACATGACAATGCATGCCAAGGAACTTCGAAAGAAGAACTGTCAACAACAACCCTCTTCCAACATTGGGCTGCTCCCAACAAACCTCTTATCAAGATGACGATCTTGGGCGTTGACCAATCAAGAATGGCATCCAACTTTGAGAGGCTTGCCTTCAACTTACCTCCTCCAATATCATGACCCAAATGCATCAAAGAAGTGAAACCCAACTTGTACTTTGGAATCTTCAAAACATCAAACAATTTTCCTTCATAGATGATATGTGCATAAGAAAACTTTCTAAACATGTTTATGTCACCCAAGTTGACAATTTATTCAAGAAAGGACTCTTTTTTGCCATAATTCAAATACATGTATGTAATTGAAGTGCTACAAAGAACATACAACATTGAAATCCATACAAACCATTCTTGTTTGGTGTTATGTATATTCTTGCACTGACCTCTTTTTAAAACTTTTCTTTGGCAAAAACTACTCATTTTGTCCTCTTTCTTGAAATACTTACCATTCTTCTTTGGCACCATAACCAACGGTGCACAACATGGCGTAAGGGATGATTGAATGAGCCCATTGTTCAACAAACTTTTTCATTGCATTGGTGTCTCTACACTGTGCAATTTTGTCAACCCTTGCATGCTAACATCACAAAGAGAAACCTCTTGCTGCAAAGATATTTCATGTGAAGTTTCTTTCTCCTTGAAGGACGATTCTTTCACAACCTGAAATACTTTATCATTCTGATGAATTAAACCAACCAAATCAGAATTGAAACTTGCATTATATGCAACAAAATTTTCATAAACATTATCATCATTTGGCTTGAACATGAGAAGTACTAAACTTTTACTTGGATTCACTAGCCTTTTTGCCTCCCCTACATAACCAAATAAATGTTAAGCTTTTTGCGATGGGCTCTCACTATGTACTCCACACCATCCTTGAACAAGTGATACTTGTTTTCATGGTGGTAAAAGACTGCTTTCCGGTCATACAAATATGGACTACCCAACACCACACATAAAATATCAAGTGGTACCACATCTAACTCTACTTTGTCAACAAAATTCGTAGTGATTGCAAACTTAAACAAGCATTTTCTTGTAACATGTAAACTAGTGTCTCTTGTTATCCATCCCAAAGGGTATGGTTTATGGTGAGGTGCAGTTTCAAGATTCAATCTGCTGACTAAGTCTTCAGAAATCATATTCGCTTGTGACCCACTATCGTAGAGTGTGTCAATATTGGTCTGTTTAGATATGACCCTAACATGAAATAACTCAATTCGTCTCTTTTCTTCTGGAGTAGTAGTAGTGTTACAGTTTTGTGAACTATTGCTTGCAATATCTTGTTTTCCTTTGATTTCCATGACAATGATTTTATTTTCATCCCCTAATTCAAAACATAAATCTTCTTGAGTGATAGCAGTGGTTTTATGTTTCCCTTTATTGTTGAACTTATTTTGTCTCATTTCTGGATGCAATTTCCAGAAGTTGGCTTCATCATGCCCCTCTTTGGAACAATGTTTGCATGTGATTTTCTACCTTTATTTCCTCACACTTGCATTCTTCTTCCATTCCATTTTCCTCCTTTCTCTTTCTCCTTACCCTTAGGTGGATTTTTATTACTATCCTCTTCATAAGTGTTATTTCCTCTAGATTCAAGATGTGTGGCTTGCACACATACTTCATCCAAATCAGTTGGATTGAACATAAGAATAGTGCGTTTCAAATAGGAATGTAAACCCCCAATATATTTCAACAATGTATCCTGGGAATTCAAATTCACTCCTAATAAAAAACCCCTTTTTCTAAACTCCTGTGTATAATCTTGGACTATTTGGCCTTTAAGCTGCCCAAAATTCTACCAACTCATAATGGGTTTTTGCATATAGGCTAAAGGATAAAACTGTCTTTGAATTACAAAAACGAATTCAACCCAAGAAATGGATATCTTACCATGGATTCTCATTTCTTCTTGAGTCTTTGCTTCCCACAAAACTAGTGCAGTTCCTTCTAGCCTCAATGAAGCCAACTGGATCTTTATGTTGTCTTCTTGAAGGTTCTAAATTCTGCAGTATACCTCCAAATGTCAAATCCAATTGTCCAACTTTTCTGCATTCACTTCTCCATTGTACATGGGAAGTTCAAATTTTATGTCCAATTTCAGTAATGGAGTTTTTCCTTTTGGGGTTTTGGAATGAATATGGGTAGTTTCAGTGGTGGTAGTGGAAGATGATGCTGTGTGAGATGATGAATATGATGAGGAAGATGATGAGGATGGTGGAGATGGAGGTGGTTTTCCACCATTCCCTTTGGAATCCTTCTTTTAATCTTTTTTGTCCTATGAGCTTCCTTCTCCATGTGGAGGTTTAGAACTCTCTCCAACCATTCTAGTGTTCCTCTCTTCATAGAGGACTTTAACCATCTCAGTCAAATTATAGAAAGCTTTCTTAAATTATTCCTCTTCTGAAGAGGGAACTTCAAGCTCTCTTTCTCCAGACATAATGGTTATGTATTCAGGCTCATAAATTTGTACTAATTGTACCTCTTCAATCTCAATTGAAGGCAAAACTTGAGGAGCTTCAAGTGCAGCTGGAATTGGAATTTTGGGTGGTGGAGATTGTGGCCTTGTGGCTCTCCTTATTCTAGGCATTACCTCAAGAGTTGCAAACAATAGCTTCCCTTCTCCTCTCTACAACTTTAACCTTGTAAGCATCAGAATTTTGCAACCATTAAAATCCTAATTGCATAAACTCAAGCAATCAAGCAATTCAACCTTCGGCTTTGATACCAACTTGATCTGTTTTTGTATGATTAGTTTTGTTGTGCTAATAACAAATATAGATTTATAAACATGTGATTTCTTCTTGCTTTTTGTGGTGAGGTTTCCTTAGTTGTTGGTGCTTACAAATAGGTAAATTTCCTTAATTAAACAAGACATTCATGAGAAAAATAGCTTCAAAAATGAATAATGAACAACAAACATGTACAGTGCAGCAAACCATAAAAAAGACACATTAACATAGTATTTTGGTGAAGGAGCTCACCCCTCCTGGGCTACATCTCTTGGGTCCATCTTCCATGGCTTGGGCCTCTATATTAGCTCAATGTGGAAAAAATGTTGCTTACAAATCTCTATGGATCGTGATGCCTGCACCAATGTGTTCAGAAGGTCCAAATTATCCACGAACACTTCTTTCTTATCTCAATTTGATCAAAAATTGCTCAAGTTATGTTGCATTTAACTTTTCCCTGGAAAACTTCGCTAAATTTGGAGAGACTCTAGTTAAGTCCACCAAAACTGGCAGTTTCCGCCTAATTGGGCGTGTCGCCAAATCCGTCGCCAACTTAATCAATAGTTTAATTAAATTATAAATGGAATTAATTTAAATAAGTGTGATTAGCTCGCTAAGAGCCTATCTGATGGCCCTTGGTCGTGTACTTGAGGTCGCATGGGATGGGGGTTGGCCCACACCACCCCCGCCGTCAACAACGCTGTAGCATTAAATATAATTCGGTGGCATTGTTTTTCAAAGGTTCCGCCGGTGGTCCAACAACAAAAGCATTGAGTTCGGGTGGGGGAGGCTAAGGTTCAAACCCGCCTCTACCCAACCCATATATGTTTTGCCATATAAAATATATGTGCCATCTCTATAGTTCAAACCATATGAAAATAAACATTGCGCTTCGAATTTATTTGTTGACATTAATATAGTTCAGAACTTGTATAAATACCGATTTGATTTAATGTTTAATATATATATATATATATATATATATATATAGTTAAAAACTATATAATATAAATAATAATTATATATAATATATAATAATATTTAAATAAAAATAAATTTGAATTCCACCTTGGAGCCAACTAGGCAATTTCACCTTCTTTGAGCCAAACTGGCGAATCCGGACATGACACTTGTCTCAGCCCCATTGGGCGAAAACTGAAGAAGATTCCCCTTGCTGACTGGACTGTTGACTGGACTGTCATATCATCATTCTGTCCCATTCTGCAATTTTTTTAGTTGTTTAGGAAAACGAACAACATGCCTTTTCTCCATCTGGACTCTGTTTTCGATGAAACGAATTGTGTTGCAATCGTCTTAACAAGATGGACACAGTCGTATAGATTTCGAGCCAATCTGAGAACTTTTATTTTTCAGCTAAATACTAAGCACCTAATCAGAAACCCATAATGACCTCTACACCTGGAACAACAAAAGAGGTGGATTGGCTCAAGTCACCTAATGCTTAGACAAATTCCTAATTTATGAAAGCATTCTCCCGATTGGTTTAAATCTTCATGCCAACATGCTACCCAGTCATGCCTCAAACCATTGGTCTATCTAGTTGTTCATATATTATGACAATGCTCCCCGAAAAAATCCTTTTGCTTTGAGGCATTTTGGATCAGGCACCCAACCTTCAAGAACAACATCAAAAAATGGTGGAAATAAACTGACTCTCTAGAGGGAAACTCTATGTACAAGTTCCACCAAAAGTTGAAAGCCATCAAGCAAAACCTTAAGAGATGGAATGCGTAGGAATTCAGCAACATGAAAGAACACAAACATAAACTAGAATATGAAATGAAAGCAGTTGAGCAAGAAATTATGGATAGAGGAAAAACAAAAGACCTCACCATAAAAGAGACCAACCCAAAAATAGAGTTGAATGAAAGGTTGCAGCAAGAGAATATTTTGTGGAGGAAAAAATCAAGGATCCAATAGCTTAAAGAAGGATAAAAGAACACCAAATTCTTTCATAGATCTTTGATACAACATAGGCATAGAAACATAATCATCTACCATAAAAATTGCCAAAATCAAACAATGGAAGGGCATGAAAATATAACCCAAGAACTCCATATCTACTTCCATAGTCTTTTGGAAGAACCCATTAAGGACCAAAATCATACTATCATCAAATCACAGTTCACATTCCCAATATAGTAACTTAGTGATCAGGTGCTCAAAATTATGCTCAAAAATCAAAGTTGTCAGAATGGTGTGGAACCTAAATGACTGCATAGTGCTTGTCATCCTGAATCCAGTGCAACTCATTTCGTGTGAAACGGACACACTATGCTCCCAGAAATGCGATTTGTTCACTTTGTCAAACATTTAAAAAATTTGTACGAGATGACTGGGATGCTGACTGGACATCCGTACAGCCTAGGTGGCAAAAGGAATATTCTCGAAATATTCTGTTTTGGTGGCATCGTATTATTGGTCCATGTGTTGTTATGTGGGCCAATCAGGAGGTGACACGTGGCTAAGTCGGAGGCCACCACGTGTCCTCCTAATGGTCTAATAAATTTTTGGCATGACGGACAAGGTGGAGGTGGGGCTCGACCCCGCAACCTCCCACAACATAGTGCCACGGTTTACTGTTGTGTCCACAGGTGTTTCTTAACTATATGGGTGGCGGGTTTGGTTTTGTTATGCACTAACAACTAGGTTGGGGGGGAGACCGCCAGCGTAACCATCGGCGGCCCTCCCATGTGAATACATTATAACAAAACAACACATTATATGTTTCTGCCATAGTAACCATCACCAAAACCGCCCCATGTGACCACCTTATCCGCATACTGTAACAGTTGTGATAACTGCTAGCCTAACCATCGGTTCCAAGCGGCCCATGTGAACACTGCCTCAAACTGTTAGCATTCACCATGACCGCTGGAGGGAGGGGGGCTAGCCCCTGGGTGCATGGCCCCCATATGAACATATTTTTGGTTCTATGGCCTCGGCGGGCAAAATAATGATCCTACAATTATACTCGTAATTCAGGGAATCTGTTGCTCCATTAGCGGAAAATGGGGCGAATTTGTAGGATGATGTCGGATTTGGTGCAAATTGTGGAACAAATAGTGGAGAAACTAGGAGAGGTCATAACTTCTTCAATTTTAAACCAAATGGGATGCAAAAAGAGGCTAGGTAGCCATTTTTTGACATTCTTAACTCATTGGAGTAGGTTTCAGAAGCATTTGAGCATTGTAAACACATATTTTTACACTTTTGAGCATAATAGAGAGGCCCAAGCCATTGGAAGCTGGACCTGTTAACACTCAGGTTGTTCCCTTTGACTCCTAAGGGAATACGGCCGAGGTAACCACAAACCAATCTTTGGATCACAGGTTCTAGCCTACCTGTAATCAGATAGGGCTCTCTCTTTTAGAATTTAGCTTTGTTTTGTAATGTTTTAGGCTAGTTATGATGCACTGAATTTTGTTTAAAGTTTTGTTTGAATGATGTCTTCTAACAACTGAAATGAAATGTTCAGGGGTTTTTAGTCCATTGGGCATTAGAGTCTATGATTATGTGTTGCTTGAGGTATTTAGTGAGAATGGTGATACTGCAGGGCCAGATGGGCACTCATGAAACAATCTTCAAATTTGGGAATATGGACTGTTACCAGCCAGTGAGAGGCAACTAAGAATCTTTCACTATGCCGGTGATATGGAGAAATGAAATATTACTCAGGAGCAACTCAGAATTCCTGAACAGTATTTACTATGAAAGATTTAGTGTAAATGTGAGCAATTAAGAATTTCACATTCATAACTAATTCTGAAGAAGACATAATTAACAATAGAGATTGAGTATAGGGTGTTCAATGAACAAATCCTGAACTATTCTTTTTCTCTAATGCAAAGGCTAAGAAATACACAACATAGGCGGATTATGTAAGAGAAGAGAACATAATGACACGGTTCAGAAAACTTATTGTAACATGAAGTAACGCAGGAATCCTGCAGCAGCAAGCAAACTCAACACAACACTTCAAACAACGCAGAACTTCAGAAATTCCATCAGCTTCTTGTATTGAAAGTCTGAAATTACAATATATCTCTTCAGAAGAGAAATCAACAACCCCAACAAGTTTATGCGTGGGGATATATATACAACTGTTTTACAAAAATATCTTAACGATGAGTCATTTGCTCAATAACTTTCTTTACCAACTCTCAAAAATAGTAGATGCAATAGTTATTGCTGCTTTAAATGAACAATCAATGGATGTTCACTTCTGTCAGAAATCCTTTGACTTTTGGAGGCAACCGGGGTCGGTCGAGTGCTTTGCATTGATTTTGAGAAGTCTGCCTTTTACTGCCTTGTCATGGTGCGGCTGCCTTAGCCCCGTCATATGCATTTGTAGGTCCTGCTTTGGTTGCCAAATTTGATTGCTGAGTTGGCCTTTTCCGCTCCTTTTCCAGTCAGAGTAACTATATCAATATTCTGAAAATGTTGACTTGTGATCGATACACAAAAACTTGGTAAATAAACCTGTTTCTTCACAGCAAAGTTTGTATCATGCCCATCCACCATTCCTGCGTAGGCAATTGGTGTCTCAGGATTTTACCTAAGGTCTCATCTGCCTCAGTTTATTTATAATAGTTTGGAGGCACTTCAAAAAGATGTTTAATCTCATTCATAATAAAGAATAAATTCTCTAGCTTGTCATAGAGAATCTGCCCAGATGGAGGCCATGTTTCCTCTAGGGCACTTGCTGATGCAGTGATCTGGTTTGTGGCATAGGTATTGACCCTTTTGGCATAGTGCTCATGTGATAGTAACCTTCCTGCACTAGTTACCAAGCTGGGAAGACCTCTGTTATGCAATGATGTGATCCTTTCAATAAATTTATTCACCTCTGCCTGCATTTCTTGAAACCTTTTGTCCAATGTCTGCACATAATTTCTTAAGGTAAGCACCCTCTTTATTAGTAGAATAGTATCAGTTCTACTAGTGATACCCATTCCTGCTAGATGGGGGCTAGTGCGATTGTTAAGGACATTAATCATTCTGTTGGCTATTTCAGGCATATTCCTTAGAGATGCCCTCACTCTCTGATTTTCTGATTGGGCCCTGCCTATGAGATCCATATGCTCATGGATAGTTTCAATATACTGCCATTGGTCTGTAATGGATTGACCAATGTTGGCCCATAGGATTTTCTTAACTTCAATTATAACTTTATCAAGAGAAAGCTCTTTTTCTAGTTCCTTTATTCTTTTTTCAAGAGCCCTTACCTCCCTTGTTCTTTCAGTTATGCTCTACTTTGATTTATCATATTTTTCTTCAATAGCAGCCAATTTTTCTTTAGTCTCATTCAGTTCAGCCATATGTGCTTCTAGTGCTTCAAGCTCCTTCATCATATTTTGCATGCTGAGGCTGGGCACCTGTTGTGATGTTGTTGTTGGTGCTGTTACTTCTGTAGCTGGTGCTGAGCCTAAAGGTCCTGCCTCTGATGTTTGTCTGGTGGGAGGACCTGCTGCAGTAGTTGCAAGTGACACACCTTCAGTGGATGCAGATGTCTATGCTGGTTGAATTGGTACTTCACCTTGTTTTGTTTTTAATGCTACCTCCAATGCACCCTCTGTCTCCATCAATCTCTTATATAAACTCAGGAGTAAAGCAACCACATCCTGATCCTTCTTTTGTTCTGCAACCTCTCCAGTCTGAGGGTGAAGGGTAGCTGGCAGCTTGATATGCTTTCTCAGAGATGCTATGTCTTCATCTCTTTTCTTCAATAGTGCTTGCACACCCCTAGGGTCCTTTGGATCATGTCCCAGCTCTATAATAATTTCTTCCAAGGACTTGATTTTGTTGTCCTTGGCTTGAGATGATGCCTTTTCTAATTCTAGCTGAGCAGTAGTATTGTGTAGAGAATTTTGCAATTGGTGTGCTAATAGGGTTTTATCAGCCAGTGTGGAATAGAGCATCTCCCTTGTTTGCCTGTGTAGCTCGATCTGGTCCATGGGGTGGATGTCTTTGGCAAAAATTTCCAAATTGGTTCTGATATAATCAGCAGCTGATTGAGGTTGTTGCATAGTAGGCCTAAAATGACTGAGAGTCATTTTTTGTTCTTGAATATCATAAGCGGACATTAGCCTCTACTGATTAGTTGGTGCCATCTTTAAGAGTTGATTGTAGATCTGGTATTTGAGAGGCTCATTTCTTTTCTTGATGTCTATGAATTGTTTCTTGATGCTAGAGTCCACCTTGGATCGCTGTCTTGAAGAGCTTACCTCTGCCCCATGTGGCATCTCTTGTCCTTGCTGCAAGGAGCTGGCCGATGTTTCAATGCTAGGAGGGAGCATAGTATCAATTGGTCTTTCCGGCAATTCCTCCTCAGAGAAGGGATTTAGTCTTTTTTTTTTCTCACCTTGTTGATCTGTTAAAGTAGTAGGAAGAGTATCCTCTTTCCTATCCCTTTTCCTCATTCTTTCCTCATTAGTTGGTGTTTGTAAGACTGTGGACTCAACTGTTACCTCCTGCCTTGGAGGGATTTGCTCTTGTGTTTGCTGCTCTGTGGAGGCAGGTGCCTTAGCCATGCCTTCTTGTTGTTCTACTTGCTGCTCTAAATTAGGAGGTGACTCCTCTTGTTGTACTGCTTTGCCTTTAGCCATGTTTGCCGCTTGATTAGTTGTTTTGGCATACTGTTGGGGAACAGTGGACGAAGAGGCAGCTTCTCCAAGATGCTGAGGGGCTGAAGACCAAACCTGTCCAAAATATTCCAAGTCAACTGCTTTTTCTAATTTCTTAATGGCTCTTTCTTCTAATTCCTCTTCAGAATAATCCTCCACTAATGTGCCTTCTCTCCACTCTAGTTGGTTAGCATGTTTTTCAATTTCTGGAATGCTAAAGTGATCATAGGTAGCAAGCCTATACTTGATTCTTCTGAGGCTTATGAAATGGTTAGGGTCATAGGGTGCCCAATAGAAGCTTGTCTTGAGAAGGAGGCCTTTTAGGATCTTGTCTGCCTCTTCCCAAGCTTCTTCCCTCTTGTTAAAGATAAATGGACCCAACTGGTGCTTAATTTTCAGCTGTGCTTTCTTATTTCTGCTATGAAAGTGGATCATGTCTGCATTGCCAAACTGCCGGAAGTATTCTAATGCAAAAAGTCTCATGGGAACATACTTTGGCAGTCTGTATGGGGCTAGCTCACAGCCATATATTCTGATCACTATGTGGTCTTAGTAGAAGTACCAATCTCCAATGCTATAGTTCTTAGAAAGCTGGAGGATTTTCTGCATGTCATCGGTGAGTCTAGGAGGAGGGGAACTCTGCAGCAGGGACAAGGCTGGATGAATGAACAGGTAAATGAACTCACAGTAGTTGTATGGTGAGTAATGAATATGATGATAGACTGATGTCCAGAACATTATAGATCTTCTGTTTCCCTTTGCATCTAACTTCTTGAGGAAAACAAGAAAGATATCAGGCTGATTGTACAATAGCAGATGATATATATAGGAGGTGTATTTGAATACCCTCTCTCTCTCCAAGTTCATGAACTGTTCATGAATCTTGTCGGCTAGCATGAACATGGATAGCATTACCAAGGTTGTCTCATCCACAAACTCACTGGTTTTGAATCCTAAGATGGAGGATATCATGTCTACTAGCAGTCTCCCTATGTCATTGAACCAGACATGTAGATAAGGGGGAGGCTGTCGGGGCTGGAATTCTGGGAGCATGAACAATTGGCCAATTCTTGTAATTTGTGAGTTGGACAGCTTGGCACCTTGCTCCAGCAAAAATTGCATAGAAAGAGGAGTCAGTGGCTTTGCAGATTGAAACTGTAGCATTTGGTTGATGGTTTCAGGAGTGATATGGAATAATACAGAGCCTGAAGGACTCAGAACAACCCTTTGATTGGGGTCATAACTTGTGCAGCATTGGTGAATCAAATCAGGGAACTCATTCACTTGAGGGAGATAATAGATTGGTAAGTGGGACTTCCAGATTCCCAAGAGGTCAGTACCATCTCTGTGTTTTTTCTTTAGCTCACAAACGGTTTCTATGTGGTATTTGTTACATAGTTCAACTGTTTCTTTCATTTGATAATCTCTGTCAACAAGGGCCAACCATTCTAGGTCTTTATGTGGGGCATTCAAAGGTGCAATATTCAATGCCACAGGGGTCTCCATTGTTAACTGTTATTTGGAGTTGTATTGAACTTGACTTTCTGAAAAAGGTAACACAGAGCAGTGAATTTCAATGGATAAGGCAATTTGTAGAGAGAAAACAGGTAAATTGGGGTGAAAAAGAGTTAAAGTGCTGCTGAGAGAGGTTTAAGGAGCCAATGCTGGGACTGAGTGTTGCTTTTACAGTGGAATTTGTCTGGTAATGGCTTTAAGTCGCAAATGCGCAAGAAACTGTGGAAGCTTGGTGAATTTTGAACAATGGGAGCCCCTACAGGTGAATTTGGGGCTTAAAGTGGGAGATGGAGGTTCTTCCTGCTTAGGACTTTTTAGTAGTTCTTATGTTTTCCCTTTTCTCTCGTTTAATACAGTGAACTTCGAAGGACCCGGGTATGCAGAGGGAATTGATAAATACCTGGGGATTGTGTGGCCGATGGTGTTGAAGGTCGATTGAGCACATGGCGCCGACAACTAGGGAGCAAGCTTTGGAGTTGGCGGACAGGCGACGTAAACGGCATGCAGGACATACAGTGCGCATTTGGTAAGAAAAATGGGAAAAAAACGATTTTTGCGCAATAATATGGAAAAATTGATATTTGGCGCCTTTTCGATGGATGACGTTAGCATGACGTCATTGGTCCGGTCGGGTACGGAGGAATGACGTGTCAACTAGTGATTGGGTTGACATGGACGAGCGACGTGGCGGACAGGTCGGAGAAATGGCGGAAGGTAGGGTGACGTAATGCTGATGCGGAGATGACGTGGGGCGGGAAGGGAGAGCGGTAACAAAGGGTGGTTAGTGGTATTATCGGACCGCTTAATGTACGGGCCCGGTAATGGTCAGAGGCCGCCTGCTCCAGTAGCAAATGGGCACGCGTCCCAGGCCCTACGTCACCCTCTAACAGATTTCGGGCGGTAAAGGACGGACAGAGGGGGTGGTCCGAAATTGTTGTGGACCGTCGGATGGGAGGGCCCGGATCCGACGGATGACGGGCCGTGAACATGTCAGCATGATACGGCGGGACCCGGCGGGTATTTTTTAATATTTTCTGCTTTTTGGTGAGGCGCGCCGAAATATAAACATTGGGAAAACGGCTTAAAGTGGGTTTTTTTTTTTCAAAAATTCACATAATGAGCGGGGACAATACAATATTGCGGTTTATAAGGTGGATAAGGGTTATTAAACTAACCAAATGTTAATTTAATCCCCAATTAGAGTATGAACTGAATACATGAAAGCCTTTGATTCTGTAATGTTTGCCGAACTTTAAACATATGGCTATAATGCCCAAGGGGGGGTATTTACATATTTTTTGGTTTTTTCACAATAATGCTATAATAGTAGGGGAAGAGGAGCACTTAGGGAGTTAGATAATAGGGTTAGAAGTCAATGTGAATTGGGGATGTGAAAGAGGAACAGAGAGCTAAGTTTAATGAGTAAACTTAGATTTAGAAGTAGATGAGGAATGATTTTACACAAGAAATATGGCTTCTTTTCGGAGAAGAAGGTCAAGACTTGTCATGAAATTTTCCAAGGAGAAACACAAGGAGGACTATTTAGGGAGGTCGTAAAGTCCTCAAGGGAATGTTAGAAAGAGAGTCTCTAGGGAGAATAGGGGAAGTTAGACATGCTTCCATATTTTGTCTTCAAAATGTTGTATATATACCTCTGCAAATGCTAATATGTGCCTTCTTGATCAAGGCCAAAACATGAATAGAATCAGGCTTCTGCAACTTCTGGCTACCTACCCAGCTTAGTACCTAGCATTTTTTGTTACTTCAGGGAGGGTGCACTTAGACTTGCAAACCCTCATATGCTCTTTTCTTTTTGTTGCCCTCCTATCTAAATCTACCCTTATATCTTCCAAGGGCTCAGATTAAGCTGATGGGCTCCTTCCTTTCTCTATCCAGCTACTCATCTGTCAAGCTTGAACTGTTTGAACAGGTATTCATTCTCTAGTCTAGAACAGGCAATTTAAAACATGGCATGGCCCAGTTTGAACTGTTGAGCCATCCATCAAGATAGCAGTGGCATTTGGGTTGGCCACTTTCCTGGTCTTTCTTTGGGGTTCATTTCAATTATTTTTTCTGACCAATTCATTTTCTTGCCTTTTGATTATTCTTTTAAGGCATACCCTCTTTACATGTTTTAACTGTTTGCTTCTTTCACAAAAATGGAACCTTTGTATCATCAAAGATGAACATTTTTGGCAATCCCACTGTCAATCATGAAAAATGAAACCCTATTGGTATAGGAGGATAATGGTGGCTCCACTTGGGGATGACTTTTCCAGATGAAAATTCAAGATCAGCAGGTCAGACCGCCTTGTTTTTCCATTCTTTTTGCAGTCTTGCCTTCCATTTGTTAAAGACTATCCATCTGAATCCAAGAAACTTGTATGAAATACTCATTAAGCTACTCTGCTATGAAATCACAGCACTGTTCTTACCTTGCTTCTCTGAGTGTTTCTCATCACCTAGATAGTTCCCAAGTACCTTCTCTTGCTTTCCCATGACAAGGTCAATAATATAAATTAAAAAAAAGTGCAGCACCTTAGTTTTTCTCAAAATCTACTTCACTTGGACCTTCATCTATCCGCTGTAAATAAACACACTGAAAATACAAATATTTATGTACAATATACAATTGAGCAATGCTTGATCAAAGGGGGTCAAAATAATGCTTGAGCATCCTCCCATTGACTGGACCTTCCTCAGTGTTTGAGCCATCCAAACTCTTTAGAAAATAGGTGTTATTACCTTGTACAGCATAAATTACATAAGGCCCCTTCCACAAGAAGTCAAATTTACCATGTTTTCATTTGTCCTCCCTCCTGGAATCCCATCTCAGCACTTTGTTTCCTATAAAGAAGTCTTCAGCTTTGGTTCTTTTGTCAAATACTCTTTTGAGCTTTTCTTGCAATACTTGGGTTCTTTGATAGACTTCCTCTCTTGTTTGCTGTAGGTGAATTGTCTGATTGATCCTTCTTTGAATGTCATTGGGCTCGGCTTGTATTTCTTGCAGCAACTTGATTACAGGAATACCTAAAGATGAGGGAAAGCTTGCTTCCATTCCATAAACTAGTTCATATGGACTTGTACCAATGGATCTCTTGGTGGTCAATCTATCTGCCCACAGTGCATTCACCAACTTCTTATGCCAACTATTTTTATTTTCCTCCAAAACTTTCTTGATGATGTTGATGAGGCTTTTATTGGAAGACTCAGCTAGGCCGTTACCTTGAGGATAGTAAGCAGTGGAATGACCTAGGGTCATATGATATTTGTGGCAAAAGTTGATCATTTTTTTGGACTTGAAAGCGGTGGAATTGTCTGTGATAATTTTGTTTGGACAGCCAAACCTGGACAAGATGTTGGTTTCTAGAAATTGTATAATAATGGAGTCATTGGCCTGCCTACAGGGGACAGCTTCTATCCATTTGGTGAAATAGTCTGTAGCAGTCAGAATCCACCTATGCTGGCCAGAGGATGGGGGGTGAATTTCACCAATAAAGTCTAAACCCCATTGCTGGAATGGTCTCTCAGTTGAAACAGGTTTGAGTGGTAAAGGCAGCAGCTTTCTCTTGCCTTCAAAAATTTGACATTTGTGACAAGACATTACAAATTTTCTCACATCAATAAACAAGGAAGGCCAATAAAATCCAGCCCTTAGGATTTTATCAGCTGTGGATTTCCAGTATAAGTGTCCTCCACAGTCACCTGCATGAAATTCCTTGAGGACATTGTCAATTTCATCCAATGTTAAGCAATTAAGTAAGATTCCTTCATGATTTCTCCAAAACAAAACATTGTCTATAATACAAAATTTTGATGCTTTCATTTTCAAGAACCTTTTCTTAGTTCTGGACAACCCTGGAGGAGCTTGCAGGTTTAACAATACAAAACATATATCAGCATACCAGGGAGATTGCATAAAGGCTTGGTTGATCTGTGGAGTCGCCATCTCCTGTTCGTTGTCCAGTTCATTAATGTCAAGGGCTTGGAAATTGGTTTCAGTCATCAGCTTGGCTAGACCTTATCCTTTTATCAGTTTGGTAGGCTTGATTTCCATGTCATATTCTAATATATTGGCAATCCACTTGCCCCTCCTACCTTCAATTCCTTCTTGGGTTAAAATGTCCTTAACTACTGCATTTGGGATGTAGGAAATGACATGAGAGTACAGGATATAGATTCTAAAGTCTTCGATTGCTTTTACCAATGCATAGGCTTGTTTTTCCATAATCTGATACTTTAAGGGGGCATCTCTAAGGGCTCTGCTAAAGAATGCAATGGGTTTTTCACGGCCTTGGTCATCTTTTTGTAACAGAACAGCAACAATTGTATGCTCTGATGCAAAAGAAAAAATGATGAAATCTCTATCAAACCTAGGGCTTGTTAGGACTGGTGTGTTTGTCAATGCTCTTTTGATATCCTCAAAGGCTTGTCTAGCTTCCCTGGTCCATTTGACCTTGGAATCATTTTTCAGCATATTGTTTAACAATCTTGTGAGCTCAGCCAAATTAGGAATGAACCTTCTCAAGAAGTTAATTTTTCCTTGAAAGCTTTGTAGTTCTTTGATGTTTCTCGGATGAGGTACCTGTAGGATAGCTTGAATTCTGTCTGGATCGATCCTAATACCATCTTTTGAGATTATATGCCCTAGGAGTTTACCTTCCTCCAGGCCGAACAGTGATTTCTTTGGATTTAAAGATATGCCATATTTTCTACAAATTGTGAAAACCTGCCTCAAGTGTTCTAAGTGTTCTTGGTCTGATTTTGAAAAGGAAGTAAGATCATCCAGGTAGACCACCAGAAAATCATGGATTTCCTTGGTGAAGGCTATATCCATTGCTCTTTGGAAGGTGGCGCCTGCATTCTTAAGCCCAAAAGGCATTTTGACATATTTGAAAGTTCCCCAAGATGTTGTGAAGGCAGTTTTGTCTTGATCATCCGGGTGTACTAAAATCTGATTGAATCCAGAGAATCCATCTAATAATGAGATCCTAGAGGCTCCCACTACCCTTTGTAGGATATGATCCATCTTTGGTAAGGGGTAATGGTCTTTGAGAGAGACTTTATTCAAATTTCTTAGGTCAACACACAGTCTGATCTCTCCCGTCTTTTTCCTAGTAGGCACTAGGTTTGAAATCCATTCTGAGAACCTGATTGGAGCAATGATTCCTGCTTCATACATACGTTTCACTTCTTTTTCAATGAGAGGAAGGAGCACAGGGTTCACTCTTCTAAGTTTTTGTTTGAAAGGCTTTTGGTTTTCTTTTAAAGGTATGGTGTGTTGGATGACTGAGGTATCATAGGATTTGAGGTCCTCATAGCTCCAAGCAAAGACATCTTGGAACTCTTTAAATAACTCAATGTATTTCAATTTCTGATCAGGTGGTAATTCTTTAGATAATTTTATCATTTTGGGATTTTATGTAGTTCCAATGTTACAATCTTCAATTTCAGCATTCAGCGGTTGCATTTTTGGTTTTCTTGAGATATCATTTGAATCAAACAGATCCTCCAAAGGGGTTAGACCTGTGGGCAGAAAATTATCTTTTAACTCAATTACCTCTGCTTCTGTTTCAGCCAGTTCATCTTCATCTATTTGCCTCAACTTTTGTATACTTTCATTGTTAAAGGTGGTAGGATGCAAAACCAGATTAGCTGTTTCAACTGATATATTCTGTGTAATTGTGTGTGCCTGTTGTTGATCATCTCTAGTGGTTGAATCAATGTTAATGCCGGAGAATTCCTCTTTTAGAGTGAGGAAGTTATTTATCTGTGTGTCACTCTCAAAGACTTGCCAATTCTTGATGTTGTCCGGAACTGCAGGTCTATGTTTGATTTCAGCAGTGAAAGCGTGATTGGGTTTGAAAGGCAGCTTGCAAGTGCTGGCGAAGGTTGCCAAGCTGTGACCATGTAGATTGAGCTCTCTAGAAATTTTAGTTAACTGGGATTCTGAGAAGGTATCAAGTACCTGGATAGCTGCTCCCTTATATGCTCTCAACCTTAGATCATTTGTGGTAAAGTTTCCTTTCATCTGTTGTATGATCAGACCCGAATCTCCTAAGATTGAAACTTTGGTTGCACCCAAATTTTTTATGAGTTTCAGACCTAACAAAAGGGCCTCATACTCAGCCATATTGTTTGTGCATCGAAAGTTTAACCTATATGCATGACCCTCAGCCTGGTCATTGTGCATATTGTGGATCCAAACTCCTGCTCCAACTCCTAACTTGTTTACAGAACCATCAAATTCTAAGTACCATAAAGTTTCATGATCAAGATTTGGATTGAGATCTTTATAAAGTTGGATCATGGGCAGATTGCTTTCTTGCAAGTTGCTTGATACATCATGCTCCTTTGTTACATTAGTTATGCCTAAATTCCTTTGGTCTTGGGGGGCAAATTGTTCATTTAATTCCTCTATCTCTGCTACAGTTAATAGTTCAGAATAAACCTTGTTGCAGATGTCAGCATTATAGAGAATAAATGAATCCATGTCAGAGTGTATTGAATAGATTGAGAAGTTTTGGGGCTTCTCTTGACTGCTTGCCACATATTTCATTAATGTTTCGCGGTATAATCTCTTTGGCTGTCCGAAGACTAAAATAGTAGCATAGGACATGTCTAATTGCAGAGATCCTTGGATTTTGGCCCCCCAGAATCTGGACAAGAGCATACCATACTTAGGAGGTATGTCAGCTACTATTACATCCATCAAAATTATTTTGGTTGGGTATTGGACTAGGGAGACACATAAATCTTTAATCAAGCCTAAGCACCTGACTTGGCTTGAATCAAATGAGAATAGATCTTTATAAGGTCTTGTGATGTCTAAGTCGAGTTTTTCCATTACAGATTTGGGCATTAAGTTGTGTGAGGCCCCGGAATCAAACATTGCATTGTGTAGAACCTTATCATGAATGTTTAAACTGACATAGAAGGGTGGAACCCCTCCATTTGTTGTTTTTCCGTTAACCTCAGGACCAAACAGTAACTCCGGTTGATCATCTAGGACATTCACAGCATCTTTATTGTCTGATATTTGGAGTGACCTATTAATCTGTTGTCTGTACACTTGATGTTTTGCCAATTCAGAAAGAGGGACTGATATCTTTAGTTTACTTATTTCTGTTTCCAAGTTAAAGGGGTTTTCTAATTTGAATGGCTTTAAGTGCAGCAGGTTTTTCCTTTTCGGCTGGGTTGTCAGTGGTCCTTTCTTCATGGTTGGTATGATTTTGAGTGAAATTGGTACCATATTTGTTTTCCGGGGTGATATCTGCCCTTGCCTTTGAAGGATGCAGTGGGGTTGGCTGGTTTTCAGAGGGTTGTTGTTCTGAGATATCCTACACAGTGACTTCTGTGGTATGAGGTTTGAGTTGCCAGCAGTTTGTGGAAGGACAGTCTTGTCATTGGTCTTTTTTGGCTACTTACTGTCCCTTGGTTTAAAAGGTTCAGGTACATCTATAGTTCTACTCCTTAGTTTATACTGTTTGTGTACCTCATAGACTGCTGCATCATAACCTTCTCTAAAATCAAATGATTCCCCTGACTTAGTGTGAAATTGATTTTCATTATAAACCTCTTGATCTTCTTGTGTTAAAAAGACCTGATGTTCACTGTCTAAACCCATTAGGTTGATGTGAGGTTCCTCAGTTGGTTCGTTAGATGTTGAGGCCTCAACATAATTTTCTTGGAAAGGAGGTCTAATGTGCTGGTCAGGATCAGTGCTTCCAACATTAGGATTTTGATTCTTTCTAAAATTTGGATTTCTAGCATTGCTTGGTTGACCTTCCCATGATGATTTTCTTTCTATGGTTTCTACCCTGTCCCCAAGTCTGTCCATACCTTTTATGATCGCATCTAGTTTTTGCTCAAATGCTGAGGGTTCTTCCTTAAAAGTGGTTCTTCTTTCAGCTCTTGCCTGATTTCTTTTGGCAATCAGATTTACCTCTACGCTTACAGCTATGTTTTGCATGTCTGCCAAGGTTGCAGGGGCTCTTTCTCTTAGTTGATATGCCATATCAGCATCAAACCCATCCGCAAATTTGATTAAGGATAAGTCAGGTGGAGGCCTAAGATTTTGAGGAATGGCATTATAAACAGTGTTGAATCTGGTACAATAATCTAGGACAGTTTCTTATGGGCCTCTCCTTATGGTGTCATACTCAGATAAAATGTGTAGAGGATCCTTTTTCTTTTCCCATCTGTTCAGGAAGGACTGATAAAGAGCGCCCGAATCAGCTATGGAATTTGCAGCAAGTGCTCTGAACCAAGTTCTTACTTCACCTGTTAAACTTTGGACAAAAATTTTCATTCTCACATCATCATCGTCTATTTCATAGTTTTCAAAGTAATCTTGCATTTTCTTGGTACGCTGTAAGGCAGTGTATGTATTGGTTCCATCAAAATAAGTGATCTTACTTTGGTAGTCCTGAGGCATGGCCCCAGGATTAGCAGGTAACTGAAGGGGGCATAACGATTAGCCATATTTGCAGGGATCAATGGGACAACAGGTAGAAGGGGAACAACTGGAACAACAGGGACAACAATAGCAGTTTATGTATTGGGTGGAGGTGTGAATAATATATTTTGGGAAGTGGATGAGAAAGAGGTGGAAGACTGGGTTATGTGAGGATGAACCGATGGTTTAACAGGGGTTGGGATATAACTTTGCTGAACTGCCTCAGGGCTGGACTCAACAAATTCTTCTAGTTCCTTTTGGTTCCTAAGAGTCTTGGGAATCAAATTAGGATTATCGAAAACAAGTGGAGGATTTGGGTCAGGATTTGACCTGGTATGCCTAGTTCTCTTTTTAGGAGCCAGCTTCCGAACCTGTTTTTGGGTATTTTTAAGAATATTTTCATAATGGTCAAGGAACTACTTAAATTTTGGAACCGCTATCTAAAGCAGACATCAATTGAAAAATTCATTCTAGTCCCCAGTGGAGTCGCCAATTATGTTAACACTCAGGTTGTTCCCTTTGACTCCTAAGGGAATACGGCCGAGGTAACCACAAACCAATCTTTGGATCACAGGTTCTAGCCTACCTGTAATCAGAGAGGGCTCTCTCTTTTAGAATTTAGCTTTGTTTTGTAATGTTTTAGGCTAGTTATGATGCACTGAATTTTGTTTAAAGTTTTGGTTGAATGAAGTCTTCTAACAGCTGAAATGAAATGTTCAGGGGTTTTTAGTCCATTGGGCATTCGAGTATGTGATTATGTGTTGCTTGAGGTATTTAGTGAGAATGGTGATACTGCAGGGCCAGATGGGCACTCATGAAACAATCTTCAAATTTGGGAATATGGACCGTTACCAGCCAGTGAGAGGCAACTAAGAATCTTTCACTATGCCGGTGATATGGAGAAATGAAATATTACTCAGGAGCAACTCAGAATTCCTGAACAGTATTTACTATGAAAGATTTAGTGTAAATGTGAGCAGTTAAGAATTTCACATTCATAATTAATTCTGAAGAAGACATAATTAACAGCAGAGATTGAGTATAGGGTGTTCAATGAACAAATCCTGAACTATTCTTTTTCTCTAATGCAAAGACTAAGAAATACACAGCATAGGCGGATTATGTAAGAGAAGAGAACATAATGACACGGTTCAGAAAACTTATTATAACATGAAGTAACACAGGAATCCTGCAGCAGCAAGCAAACTCAACACAACACTTCAAACAACGCAGAACTTCAGAAATTCCATCAGCTTCTTGTATTGAAAGTCTGAAATTACAATATAGCTCTTCAGAAGAGAAATCAACAACCCCAACAAGTTTATGCGTGGGGATATATATACAACTATTTACAAAAATATCTTAACGATGAGTCAATTGCTCAATAACTCTTCTTACCAACTCTCAAAAATAGTAGATGCAATAGTTATTGCTGCTTTAAATGAACAATCAATGGCTGTTCACTTCTGTCAGAAATCCTTTGACTTTTGGAGGCAACCGGGGTCAGTCGAGTGCTTTGCATTGATTTTGAGAAGTCTGCCTTTTACTTCCTTGTCATGGTGCGGCTGCCTTAGCCCCGTCATCTGCATTTGTAGGTCCTGCTTTGGTTGCCAAATTTGATTGCTGAGTTGGCCTTTTCCGCTCCTTTTCCAGTCAAGTAACTAACTATCAATATTCTGAAAATGTTGACTTGTGATCGATACACAAAAACTTGTAAATAAACGTGTTTCTTCACAGCAAAGTTTGTATCATGCCCATCCACCATTCCTGCGTAGGCAATTGGTGTCTCAGGATTTTACCTAAGGTCTCATCTGCCTCAGTGTATTTATAATAGTTTGGAGGCACTTCAAAAAGATGTTTAATCTCATTCATAATAAAGAATAAATTTTCTAGCTTGTCATAGAGACTCTGCCCAGATGGAGGCCCTGTTTCCTCTGGGGCACTTGCTGATGCAGTGATCTGGTTTGTGGCATAGGTATTGACCCTTTTGGCATAGTGCTCATGTGATAGTAACCTTCCTGCACTAGTTACCAAGATGGGAAGACCTCTGTTATGCAATGTTGTGATCCTTTCAATAAATTTATTCACCTCTGCCTGCATTTCTTGACACCTTCTGTCCAATGTCTGCACATAATTTCTTAAGGTAAGCACCCTCTTTATTAGTAGAATAGTATCAGTTCTACTCGTGATACCCATTCCTGCCAGCTGGGGGCCAGTGCGATTGTTAAGGACATTAATCATTCTGTTGGCTATTTCAGGCATATTCCCTAGAGATGCCCTGGCTCTCTGATTTTCTGATTGGGCCCTGCCTATGAGATCCATATGCTCATGGATAGTTTCAATATACTGCCATTGGTCTGTAATGGATTGACCAATGTTGGCCCATAGGATTTTCTTAACTTCAATTATAACTTTATCAAGAGAAAGCTCTTTTTCTAGTTCCTTTATTCTTTTTTCAAGAGCCCTTACCTCCCTTGTTCTTTCAGCTATGCTCTGCTTTGATTTATCATATTTTTTTTCAATAGCAGCCAATTTTTCTTTAGTCTCATTCAGTTCAGCCATCTGTGCTTCTAGTGCTTCAAGCTCCTTCATCATATTCTGCATGCTGAGGCTGGGCACCTGTTCTGATGTTGTTGTTGGTGTTGTTACTTCTGTAGCTGGTGCTGAGCCTGAAGGGCCTGCCTCTGATGTTTGTCCGGTGGGAGGACCTGCTGCAGTAGTTGCAAGTGGCACACCTTCAGTGGATGCAGATGTCTGTGCTGGCTGAATTGGTACTTCACCTTGTTTTGTTTTTAATGCTACCTCCAATGCACCCTCTGTCTCCATCAATCTATTATATAAACTCAGGAGTAAAGCAACCACATCCTGATCCTTCTTTTGTTCTGCAACCTCTCCAGTCTGAGGGTGAAGGGTAGCTGGCAGCTTGATATGCTTTCTCAGAGCTGCTATGTCTTCATCTCTTTTCTTCAATAGTGCCTGCACACCCCTAGGGTCCTTTGGATCATGTCCCAGCTCTATAATAATTTCTTCCAAGGACTTGATTCTGTTGTCCTTGGCTTGAGATGATGCCTTTTCTAATTCTAGTTGAGCAGTAGTATTGTGTAGAGAATTTTGCAATTGGTGTGCTAATAGGGTTTTATCAGCGTGTGTGGAATAGAGCATCTCCCCTGTTTGCCTGTGTAGCTCGATCTAGTCCATGGGGTGGATGTCTTTGGCAAAAATTTCCAAATTGGTTCTGATATAATCAGCAGCTGATTGAGGTTGCTGCATAATAGGCCTAAAATGACTGAGAGTCATTTTTTGTTCTTGAATATCATAAGCGGACATTAGCCTCTGCTGATTAGTTGGTGCCATCTTTAAGAGTTGATTGTAGATCTGGTATTTGAGAGGCTCATTTCTTTTCTTGATGTTTATGAATTGTTTCTTGATGCTAGAGTCCGCCTTGGATCGCTGTCTTGAAGAGCTTACCTCTGCCCCATGTGGCATCTCTTGTCCTTGCTGCAAGGAGCTGGCTGATGTTTCAATGCTAGGAGGGAGCATAGTATCAGTTGGTCTTTCCGGCAATTCCTCCTCAGAGAAGGGATTTAGTCTTTGTATTTTCTCACCTTGTTGATCCGTTGAAGTAGTAGGAGGAGTATCCTCTTGCCTATCCCTTTTCCTCATTCTTTCCTCATTAGTTGGTGTTTGTAAGACTGTGGACTCAACTGTTACCTCCTGCCTTGGAGGGATTTTCTCTTGTGTTTGCTGCTCTGTGGAGGCAGGTGCCTTAGCCATGCCTTCTTGCTGTTCTACTTGTTGTTCTAAATTAGGAGGTGACTCCTCTTGTTGTACTGCTTTGCCTTTAGCCATGTTTGCTGCTTGATCAGTTGTTTTGGCAGACTGCTGGGGAACAGTGGACGAAGAGGCAGCTTCTCCAAGATGCGGAGTGGCTGAAGACCAATCCTGTCCAAAATATTCCAAGTCAACTGCTTTTTCTAATTTCTTAATGGCTCTTTCTTCTAATTCCTCTTCAGAATAATCCTCCACTAATGTGCCTTCTCTCCACTCTAGTTGGTTAGCATGTTTTTCAATTTCTGGAATGCTAAAGTGATCATAAGTAGCAAGCCTATAATTGATTCTTCTGAGGCTTATGAAATGGTTAGGGTCATAGGGTGCCCAATAGAAGCTTGTCTTGAGAAGGAGGCCTTTTAGGATCTTGTCTGCCTCTTCCCAAGCTTCTTCCCTCTTGTTAAAGATAAATGGACCCAATCAGTGCTTAATTTTCAGCTGTGCTTTCTTATTTCTACTATAAAAGTGGATCATGTCTGCATTGCCAAACTGCCGGAAGTATTCTAATGCAAAAAGTCTCATGGGAACATACTTTGGTAGTCTGTATGGGGCTAGCTCACAGCCATATATTCTGATCACTGTGTGGTCTTGGTAGAAGTACCAATCTCCAATGCTATAGTTCTTAGAAAGCTGGAGGATTTTCTGCATGTCATCGGTGAGTCTAGGAGGAGGGGAACTCTGCAGCAGGGACAAGGCTGGATGAATGAACAGGTCAATGAACTCACAGTAGTTGTATGGTGAGTAATGAATATGATGACATACTGATGTCCAGAACATTACAGATCTTTTGTTTCCCTTTGCATCTAACTTCTTGAGGAAAACATGAAAGCTATCAGGCTGATTGTACAATAGCAGATGATATATATAGGAGGTGTATTTGAATACCCTCTCTCTCTCCAGGTTCATGAATTGTTCATGAATCTTGTCAGCTATAAATGTAGCATAGTCATACTGGACAACAGGGGGTTGTCCTGGGGTGAACATGGATAGCATTACCAAGGTTGTCTCATCAACAAACTCACTGGTTTTGAATCCTAAGATGGAGGATATCATGTCTACTAGCAGTCTCCCTATGTCATTGAACTAGACATGTAGATAAGGGGGAGGCTGCCGGGGCTGGAATTCTGGGAGCATGAACAATTGGCCAATTCTTGTAATTTGTGAGTTGGACAGCTTGGCACCTTGCTCCAGCAAAAGTTGCATAGAAAGAGGAGTCAGTGGCTTTGCAGATTGAAACTGTAGCATTTGGTTGATGGCTTCAGGAGTGATATGGAATAATACAGAGCCTGAAGGACTCAGAACAACCCTTTTATTGGGGTCATAACTTGTGCAGCATTGGTGAATTAAATCAGGGAACTCATTCACTTGAGGGAGATAATAGATTGGTAAGTGGGACTTCCAGATTCCCAAGAGGTCAATACCATCTCTGTGTTTTTTCTTTAGCTCACAAACGGTTTCTATGTGGTATTTGTTACATAATTCAACTGTTTCTTTCATTTGATAATCTCTGTCAGCAAGGGCCAACCATTCTAGGTCTTTATGTGGGGCATTCAAAGGTGAAATATTCAATGCCACAGGGGTCTCCATTGTTAACTGTTATTTGGAGTTGTATTGAACTTTACTTTCTGAAAAAGGTAACACAAAGCAGTGAATTTCAATGGATAAGGCAATTTGTAGAGAGAAAACAGGTAAATTGGGGTGAAACAGAGTTAAAGTGCTGCTGAGAGAGGTTTAAGGAGCCAATGCTGGGACTAAGTGTTGCTTTTACAGTGGAATTTGTCTGGTAATGGCTTTAAGTCGCAAATGCACAAGAAACTGTGGAAGCTTGGTGAATTTTGAACAATGGGAGCCCCTACAGGTGAATTTGGGGCTTAAAGTGGGAGATGGAGGTTCTTCCTGCTTAGGACTTTTTAGTAGTTCTTATGTTTTCCCTTTTCTCTCGTTTAATACAATGAACTTGGAAGGACCCGGGTATGCAGAGGGAATTGATAAATACCTGGGGACTGTGTGGCCGATGGTGTTGAAGGTCGATTGAACACACGGCGCCGGCAGCTAGGGAGCAAGCTTTGGAGTTGGCGGACAGGCGACGTAAACGGCATGCAGGAAATACAGTGCGCGTTTGGTAAGAAAAAGGGAAAAAAACGATTTTTGCGCGATAATATGGAAAAATTGATATTTGGCGCCTTTTTTATGGATGACGTCAGCATGACATCATTGGTCCGGTCGGGTACAGAGGAATGACATGTCGACTGATGATTGGGTTGACATGGACGAGCGACGTGGCGGACAGGTCGGAGAAATGGCGAAAGGTAGGGTGACGTAATGTTGATGCGGAGATGACGTGGGGCAGGAAGGGAGAGCGGTAACAAAGGGTGGTTAGCAGTATTATCGGACTGCTTAATGTACGGGCCCGGTAATGTCAGAGGTCGCCCGCTCTAGTAGCAAATGGCACGTGTCCCCAGGCCCTACGTCACCCTCTGACAGATTTCAGGCGGTAAAGGACGACGGAGGGGGTGGTCCGAAATTGCTGTGGACCGTCGGATGGAGGGCCCGGATCAGACGGATGACGGGCCGCGAACATGTCAGCATGATACGGCGGGACCCGGCGGGTATTTTTTTATATTTTTCTGCTTTTTGGTGAGGCGAGCCGAAATATAACATTGGGAAAACTGCTTAAAGTGTGTTTTTTTTTTTTTCAAAAATTCACATAATGAGCGGGGACAATACGATATTGCGGTTTATAAGG